>CM053595.1:28539187-28560749 GCA_028646575.1 Pseudocheirus occidentalis | reverse complement strand
TGAATTGTTGATTGAATCAACTCCTTCTTAGGGAAATTAGGTCATTCCTTTTGTTAATTGACTGATTGAATCCCTCTTAGGGAAACTAGATCATTCCTTTTGTTAAATGATTGATTGAATCTTAAAATGTGAAGCTGGTTTCTCCCTTAGGGAAACCAAGTGATTCTTATCTTGTTCCTTGTTCCTTTCTGTAATAAGATATAATATTGAGACTTTCCTTGTTCTGAAGATTGTATATAATATTGTGAATTGTTGAAACTGTGAACATTGTACTGAATCTAGATTTGTAATGGAATAAACAGAGTGTTCACTAATACTGTGTAATCTGAATCTTAAAAACTGTTGACAGTAGCATTCTTTTAGGAATCTACTGCTGATTGGCTTTACGTATGGTTATGGTTATGGTTATGGTCTAAGTATATAATTCTATGAGAAAACAAAATGCATGATTTCTTAAAGATTTCTGTTTCAGTATTAAGATCTCATAATTTCTGGACATTTCATGGCCACTGAGTAACTCTCCCCAGTAAGCAAACTTCAAAGTCTGCCTATGTTCCAGAAATAACCTTCTCAATTGTCTAAGTTCTTTGTCTTCAAAGAAAGGTAAACAAACAAACAAACAAACCATAATGCCAAGCAAAGGCAACTTTCAAGGTTCCGATTACCAGCATGGCAAACCCCATTTATTAAGTAAAATACTCACAGAACAGAGAAAGTCAAAATATAGTGTAACTCATTCATTTAGCAAGTAAGTTCTCAATTCAATGGCAAAGTACCAAGGTCCAGGGACCCCACCCCTGGATCAAGTAGTCAAAGTAGCCCACT
Source organism: Pseudocheirus occidentalis (assembly GCA_028646575.1). NCBI lineage: Eukaryota > Metazoa > Chordata > Mammalia > Diprotodontia > Pseudocheiridae > Pseudocheirus > Pseudocheirus occidentalis. Next base: position 28,559,924 of record CM053595.1, on the reverse strand, counting down.
CCTGGGCAGTCCATTCATTTAGTCTCTTCTCAAATGGAGAATAGTGTCCAATCATAAACAAAATACATTCATTTAGTCAATCACAGAGCACAAAAAGGCCAAAGGTTTCCTACCCCTGGACACTACTGAATTACAATACCATTCATTAACACCAAACACTTTCTCAAAAGGGGTAGGAGAGCACAAAAGGCCCTAAACCCTTAAGTTACAACAAGGTTAAGATATCATCTCAGCATTGAAAACCCAAGGAAAGGCCCTTCTTTCATCTTGAATTGCCCTCAGCAATCTCAGTTCCTGGGGAGAGGAGGCTCAACAAAGCCATAGCCAGTGTCCTTATCAAGTCACTCTCTGCCTGTAGAACAGTCCTCGAACCCCTGAAAACATCAGCAAGGCCCTCTTCTAGGATTTCTATAAACATACCACAGGGAAATCCTCCTTCAGGGCTTCTGAACCAACAGCAAGGTTCCAGGACCTCTACAACAGCAGCACTGTCACTAGCATGTGAACCTGGCAAAACAACGTCTAAACAGACAAACAAAATACCAGCATCACAGCCATCCCTCCTCAGTTCTCAAAAGTCCTGGGCAGCTCCAACTGGCCATCAGAAGTCTTTCTCTCAGCAACTCAAGTTCCATGGTACTGGGTACTGCTCTCCAAAAGTTTTTCTGGCCTTCTCTTGGCTTGGGCCTCTCTCCCAATTCATGGCTCCTTCCAGTTCAACCCTCTCTCTTCACCTCAACAAGTCCATCCCACAAGTAGGACTCACAAACTCTGGGTTTTAACACTCAGCCCAAAAACCAAGCCAATACAGGGGCATCTCCAAATTCCATTACCATTACAAAAACAAAAAAACTAAAGTGGTATCTAGGCATGGTTTAGCACTGGCACCTGTAGTTACACAAGGAGAGAGTCCTACTCATAAGGTAAGAGGGACAAAAAAAGACTGCAGTGTCACCTCTTAATAAACCATCTTTTATAGTTTCCTATGCCAAATTCTCATCTTACCCTTCACTATAAATTGGATGAAGGGGGGAGATGATGGGGGAATCTGACCCAAGATCTATTCCATTTTCAGGAGTCAGGCAATGGGAACTGAACTCCAAGCTAGATCCTTAAGAAAAGTACCTTCTGGACAATAATTAGTATGTTGATAATATTTTAATATTTATGAGGCATTTTCCTAATGGAAGATCAATAGGTAGTGCAAGCAGTCACCTAGGTTTTGATTATTTAGACCTTATCAACTGGTGCAACCCTTCCTTTGAGAAGTGTGAAAATGGGAGTCAAGGGCACGTTAGCAGGTTGTCTAAGACCTAACAGAGAGTAATAACTGAGCTGGGATTTTAACTCAAGTCTTCTGATTCTAACTCTAGTAATCTGAAGTCCATTTCATTGAGTGCACCTGCCTTTGGAGGGAGGGTAGAAATGCCATTCCCAGGCCTAATATGTGCTACCTGATAGAGAGGACTCTATGCTGAGGATTAATGATATTTTTCAATGATTAACAAACTCCTACCCAGTCATACCCTCCACATTCTTGTGATTCTGAAACCTAAGCTGTCATCTAAACCTCATTTTTTATTCCATTCCTTTTTCCCACCCCCTCAACTCCATCCCCACTCCCACATACCCCCCCACACCCTGTATAGCTACCCCCTTCCACTGTGCACACTGAAATGCTTGTTCTATAGGAATTGAATATGATTGATTTGCCTCCTAGCTTTCCTGGCTTCCTTCAAGTCCCAGTTTAAATCCCACCTCCCAGATGAGGCCTTTCCCAATTTCCCTTAATTCACGTGCCTTATTCCCTTTTTTGATCATTTACAATGTTCTCTGCACATATACTTTGTTTGTTTACAATTTCTATATCCCCCCTCACCCCCCATTAGAATGTGTTCTTCTTGAGAGCAAAGACTACCTTTTTTCCTTTCTTTGTATCCCCAGGGTTTAGTGATTTTCACATAGTAGGAACTTGAGAAGTCCTTGTCAACTTAACTTTAAATATGAAGAAACTGGGGTTCTGAGATGGAAAGTGACTTGGGATTCTCTAAGCAGGATTCCTTCTACCACACTTTTTGCAACATAATCCTTTTGCAGGATGTTCAAGTGAAAGATATTAGGGGGGAAAAGGTCAAGTTCATTTTGATGTTGGGATCAGATGATGCTTGAATCTGGAAGAACTGTGTCCATTTGTGTCAAACTGTCCAGTTGCAGACTTCAAAAGATGGTGTATGTACCCATAGGTTGTTTGCCAGTTAAGTAAATATTAGAAGCACTCAGTCTTTATGGCTGATACTTCTGAAGACTCAAAGTCTGTTCTCGCTTTATTTGAGGAGAGCCATGCTTCAAGACAGCAAATCCTTCCCGGGGTCTTCTATCAAAGGTTTTCAACCCTTACCTTTCCATACATGTTAAAAATATATGAGAACTGGTCTTTATATATTGCTTTATGACCAGGAAAACATTGTTTTATTGTGCCTCAAACCAGCCTTGAGGTAAGTACTACAGATATTTTTGTCCCCATTTTACAGAGTAGGAAACTGATGACTAGAGAAGACAAGTCACTTGCTCATGGTCACAGATATCAGAGACAGAATCTGGACCCACTGGGTTCTCCTGACTCCAGAGTCATCAATTCTGTAACTACTCCACCATGAAGAGACCTGGGTTCTAATCCCTGCTATGTCACACATTCATTATGAGATCTTGAGCAATTCCTTTCTTTCTCTGTAATATGATTTTCCTCTTCTGTAAAATTAAGGAATTGAACCAGATGATCTTTTCTAAATTCTCTTATATCTCTAATGATTTGTTAAAAGGGTAGATGATGGTGTGGTGGATTTGGAGTCAAGGTGAACTGTGTTTGTATCTTGCATTTGTTGTGGTTTTTAATCATGTCCAAGACTTGGTAATCCGATTATTTTCTGCCCTTGAGGAATAATGAGACATGCAAACATGAAAAGGTACAAACTAATATATGCTAAATACTAAATGAATAATACCATACTAAGAGTTCTACAGGAAGAGTGAACTGGGATAGTAAAAGAAAGCTTCCTAGAAGAGGGAGGAGTTATACATGGACTTGAAAGATGAGTATAATGCAAGCAGATAGAGAAAACAATGTAGACTTTTGAGAAAGTACCTGTACAAAAATATTCATAGCAACTCTTATAATGGTGACAAAATATTAGAAACTATGAAGATGTCCAGCAACTGAGGCATAGCTAAATTAGTTGTGGTAGATAAATGTGAAGGAATAATACTATTGTCCTGGAAGAAATAAGGAAACGTAGTATTTTTAAAAGACCTGGAAAATTGTATTAACTGGTTCTAGGTAATGTGAACAACAAGATAGAAGACTAGATATTTTTTCTGATCCTTATGACCTCTCATACTTTACCAAAACAGAAATTATGCACCAAAGATAGAACAACTTTAGCTTTCTCTTTGATTTAACACATCCAGGATCCAAAAGAAATTCAAAAAATATCCAGAAACTCACATTACTATCCCTGAGCTCACTCAGCACCCTTTTTCTGCCTCCCAATCTACTGACAGTGAGGTTGTACCAGTAAGGCCAAGGAAATCATACAGGCTTATATCAAGACCCATTAATTTACCCCTTTTGTCCCCTCCTTTCCAGTGCCATGGAGATTCCAGTTCCAGGCCGCAGTTTGTTCAGGCCTCAACAGCCTTTGTCCCCTGCCCTTCAAAAGCAAAAGTCTCCTTGAGGCTACAACCCAGCATCACTAGTGCTGAAAAGCTCTGAACTTGTCAGTATCAGGGAAAGTGGTCTTTAAATTGTTGCTGAGTCAGAGACCTGAGGAAGAGAGGGGATGGGACAGGTCAGCAGGACAGGACAGCAGAACAGGACAGCAATGATATAGGGAGCTGTTCAATACTCCATTCAAGCCTGAGGGAAAGAGCTTAGCATCCATATGCAGCCAAATCTGACCACTTAAAAGTCACTTGGGCAGGTAAAAACATCAGTTACTCAGTATGGGAGGAGGTAGAGATACTCTGAGGTCCCATCCCCAAGGAAACCACAATGAGAAAGGAGGGGGAGTCAGGAAATGAGAGATAAGAAAAATAAGAGGGAGGAAAGACTGAAAGTACCAAATATTTCAAGAGGAAGAAAACTCAAAGACCTTGAACATGAGTAGAGAAATCAACAGGAAAATAGCAACAACAGAAGGAAATATGGCTTCAAGATCTAATAAATGAGTTCACACATTTATGAATAAATACTGCAAAATAATGGAAGATTATTCAACAATTGATGGGATAAAAAAACCTGTGGAACTTGAGAACATAAAACCACAACATGCTTATTCCTGAGAGGTTTAAAAGAGAAGTGATAATTATGAGAGTAGAATTTAAGTCTTGAACAGCAAAAATAATGAGCAGAATAGAAAATCTTGAATCTGAAATGGCAAGCTTTATCAAAGAAATGAAAGGGAGAAAAATTGATTGGGAAAGCAGATACACAACAAAATATGCTCACCATGCAAGCAAAAAATACTAGACTTGAAGACAAAATACACAGAGTTAACCTAAGGATTAGAAGTCTCAGAAAGACTTAATAATATAAAAAACCTTAACAGCACAATGAAGGAAATAACAAAATTTCCTGGAACTTCTAAACATAAAAAAAATGAGTTCCACATGAAAGCATTCATAGATTGCCTCCAGAAAAACAAAACAAAAACAAAAAGCAAAGCTGCAAAATCAAATACATATATTGGTTAAATTTAATAATTCAATTTAAAAAAAGAAGTTCTGCATGACACCAGGAAAAAAGACTTTCAAATACATAGGGAAGGACATTAAAATAACACAAGACTATTCACATCTGTTAGAAAAAGGAGGGAGGAATGGAATAATGTGTTTGTTCTGAAGAACAATGACACTAAGAATTAAGTAGCCCAGGGTGACCTGTCCTGAAAATTTGAGTTTAACCATACAGAACAAAAGAATGACTGTTGATTAATAAAGAAGAGTTTGGAACTTCTTTTAGAAAGTGAAAACATTATTTGCTCTCAAATACCTCAAAGAACAGAAATGAAGAAGTAAATAAATTATCAGGCAAGGACAACAACAGCAACACAGTGACAACACTGGGACCAGTAAGAGATTTCTTTTTAAATGGACAGAAAGGACAGGGATTAGTCTTTTAGAGATAACAATGAAGAGGTAGATAGGGTAAGTATTATGTACAGAACCTGGTAATTCCCTGCTTACAGAAAAAGAGGGAACTTGCAACTGAAAAGTTTCTGCACAGACAACACTAATACATCTATGATAAGAATGGAAATGGTTAAATAAGAAAAAAAACTTTTTATCAAATTTCTCTGATAAGGATTTGGTATCTAAGACAGATAGCTAGATAGGTAAATGCATACATATGTGTCATATCTCAATAGATAAATGGTCAAAAGTTATGAACAAAAAGTTCTCTAAAGAACTACAAAATATTCACACCCATATGAAAAAAAGTTCCAAGATACGAATGATAGGGGGAACAAATAAAAACAACCCTGAAGTTTCACTTCCCACTCTACAAATTGGGGGAAAAAATGACACTAGTCAATGTTAGCAGGGTTGGGGAAAAGATATTATTATTTGAACTCTGAAATCATTTAGCCATTCAATTCGGAATTATGCAAATAAAGTGACTAAAATGTCCACATTCTTTGAACGAGAGGCTCTATTCCTAACTTATCCCCCCCAAGAGAACCATAGATAAGAAAAAAGTCCCCGGATACTTTAAAGTATTTGTAGTAGCATTTTTGGTTGTAGCTAAAAATTGGAAACAAAGTAGATGCCCATCAACTGGTGATGGCTAAACAACTGGGGTAAATGAAGGTAATGGAAATATTATTGTGTTGTAAGATATGATATATAGGATGACCACACAGAAATATAGGAAAATCTATATGAACTGATGCAGAATGAGGTATTTGGAACCAAGAAATCAAACCAGTAGCTACAACAACGTAAATAGAAAGAGCAACTTACAAACACACACATAAAAGTTAAATTAACAAAATTTAAAAGATCACTTGTAACTCAAATGAAGAGATATGGGAAAACACCCCAACCTATTCCTCCAAGGACGCAGGAGATATGCAGGAGTTCTATATTGCACATGTATCAATAAGTTGTGCTTACATTTATTTTTTCTGCTCCAAAAAATTGTATTTGTTATGTGAGATAGCTCTCTGGGAGAGGGAGATGGAAAGATATATGGGATAGTGTGGTGATGTAATAAACAGGAAACAGCAATCAAAACTTATTTAAAACAACAACAAAAAAGAATTATATGAACTGATACAGAGTGCAGTGAGCAGAAACAAAAAATATACTACATTATTATAATAAAAAATGAAAAAAGGAAAAGTTTATAAACTAATGAAGAAAACTGAGGAAACAATTGACAACACATGACAACAACAGTATAAAAATAAACAACTTTGAAAGCAGTAAGAACTATGATCAACACAATGACCATTCACAGTTCCAGAGGACTGGTGATCAAGAGAAGGGACGTTTCTGGAGTGCAGAATGATACAGAAATGTTTTTTGGATACAGTTTTTGGAGGAATTTGTTTTTCTTGAGTATTTGTTACAAGAATCTATTTGTTATAAGAAATGTGCTTTTTCTTTTCTTTTTGCTCAATGGAACAGCAGTTGGAGGATGAGAAGATACATTTGTTAATTTTTTTTAATGGAGAAGTGAAGGGTGCTACAAACTTGAAATGTTGCAAAATGACAAAGTCACTATATAATTATTATTACTTAACTGCTTTCCTTTCTTACAAGAGATCTCTCATGAAGTGTGAGGAATCTGTAAATGTTTGTAATATAAAAACAAAATATATCAGTAAAACTGGAAGTATGAAAACAAGACAAAACCCCAAACAGAAAAGAATGAAGTCCATGGTCAAAAGGGAGGTAGGATAAGTAGAAAGTTTATGTTGAAAAGAAGTGTGAGACAGATGTCAAGAGAAAGGCTGGGACAGATTAGGATAATTAATTGGAACTAAGTCTCAGCTGTATGACTTGCTAGCCTTAATTTTCTTGGCTGTAAAATGGGGTGCACAACTTTCATCATAGGGTTCTTGGAGGACAGCACTTCATAAGCCATACATACACTACTCTTTAAATGTGAACTGTGATTATCAGGAGAACACCATCCCCTTTAAATGCTAAGATTCTGCAGATCTAGCCCCTAATGATGACGGCAGTTAGGATGTTAAGTCTGGGGCTATATACAGAGAAGGAGGGGTCCAAGAAGTGTGAGAGCCCAGATAGGAGACAATCACCATAGTCTGTGGCTTCTCCCAATCTGAACTGAATTTAAAGGAGCACAGAATTCTGAACTAAAGCAATCAGGCCCCTGTGCTACCCTGCCCAGGTAGCACTCTCTCTCTTAGAGGCTCTTCATCCTTTCTGGACCAAGGGCAGTGTGGGCGGGCTTAGATCTGGGGAATGGGGGAATCTGCTCCCATAGCTGATAAGAGTTAGCCTGCCATCTCACCAGCGCAAAAGCCCTCAGAAATAGGCCAGCCAGTCCGGAAATGAAATGAACCTAAATGAAATGCACTAACTATGCATTTAATTTCCATCAAGCAGCTGTAGCTGCTTCATCTGGTCTCCCTGCAAGGAGATGAGGTGGCTGGGATGGCCTGTCCAAAGTAAACAGAAAGTTCAGGGCCTTGGCATCTTTGGCAGGCTGACATCGTTCTACTAGTCAGTTCCCCCACCCTTCTCCACCATTAACTCTCCAGGGTACAAAGCAGTTGCCCTGCTCCTGCCTCTAATCATGAATGCAGGCAATTCATTGCACACATTCATCATTCTGGTACACATTTCTCCCCAAAGGCTGGGCCTCGTTCTCCACCTCAGTTCCCCTTATCAGCCTGAGTGCTTTCTACCAGGCTTTAATGATACCATCTCATTTGTTCTCCATCACTGGCTTCCCACACAGAGGCCAGAGGTCAAGCAGAAGAAATCAGAGTCACAGTCACAGAGCTGGAAAGACCTTATAGATCTAGTCATAGAATCATTGGCTGTAGAGATAGAAGAGATTCTCTATTTCAATTCATTTCATTTTACAGGAGATGGGGATTAAGGTTCAGAGAGAAAAAGGCACTTAGGCTCATAGGATCAAGAGACTTAAAACTCAGAAAGGACCTTAGAGGTCATCTAATCCAAACCCTGCATTTTACAAAAAAAAAAAGAAAAGAAAAGAAAAGAGAATGAAGCCTAGGTAGGTCAAGTGGCTTTCCCAAGGTCACACAGTCAATAAGTCAAAAAGTTAGGTTTTGAAATCCAATCCCCTTACTCCAAAATCAAACACCCTTTGCTTTGAACTATTCTGCCTTCAAGGTCACACAGCTATTAAATAATGAGGCTATGACAAGATCTCAGGTCTCCTGACTTGCAGTATAGTGTTCTTTTTATTATAATACATTGCCTTCAACCCCCTTCATTTGACATGAGGGGAACCTGAGGTCAAGAGAAGTTAAACAGGTGAAAATGAGTTTTGGATAGTGAGAAAACCTACATTTGCAACCAGTCTCCAATACGTGCTAACTGTTCAATTTTGAGGAAGTTACTTCACCTTTAAAAAAATCAGTTTCTCGTCATTTTTAATATGATTAACAGATTATTTCCATGTATAGGCTTCTTCAATAACATGAAAGCAATTCTAGGTTCTCAAATACTTTTCCAGTAGAGTCCAAACCTTGGCAGCTCCAATCAATATGGAAACACTTTGAGAATAGGCCTAGTCATGGGCCAGTCTGGTGTGTCAGCATCAGCCTAGCTGACTGAAGGATCACTACTAGAGGATTGGTCCAGAAGCGACAAATTTTTCAGTCAAGAATACTGTCTGCTGGGGCATGCATGAGGTTGTAACCTGCACTAGTGGAAGGAGTGCCTCTGTCATGAAATCATGGATCATTGATGTATGACCTTCATCTGAGAGTTAGGAAAGAAACACTTATAGAATGCCTACTATGTGCAATTCACTGTGAGCACTTTACAGATATTATTGCATGTGGTATTCATAACAAGCTTGGAAGGAAGGTATTCTGATTAGACCAGTTTTACTGTGGAAAAACCTGAAATAAATGGAGGTTACTTGCCCAGAGTCAGACAGTTAGTAAGTGTTTAAGACACGTTTTGAACCAAAGTCTTCTAGACTCCAGGACCAGTACTATGTCCACTGTGCCACCTAGTTACCCCTTACGTAGAATTGTGGACTATTATTAATACGAACCATTCACTCTTATTTCTGCTTTGGGCTTTAGGGATATTTCTAGTCTCCCCTCCATATGTCTGTCTTCTACTCAATGTTTTCTCCAACTCTTCCATTTTCAGGGGTCCAAGATAAATATGACTTGATGGTGTCCTAATTTTATTTAGCTCCTATTTTTGTAACCACCTCAAGTCTCTTTTGATCAGAACCAAATAAGTCTTTCTTCTTATGCACTAGGCTTAAACCACGGTGGATTTCAGAGGATCTCAGGGCCTGTACCTTTTGGATATAAATCATTTCTACTGTGTCATTCTAAGCTCTCCGGTGGCTAGGATTACAATTGTAGTGCTCTCCCTGAAAGAGCCAACGAAGGAGCTATGCAAGAAGCAGGAAGAGGGACAGAGCTTAGTGGGCGTTGGTCCCATTGTCCACTGGCCTTAGACCCATGTGGAACACTGTGTCAGGTTCTGGGTACCATAACTTTGAAGAGATAACAATAAAGTGGAAAGTGTCCAGATCAAGTTAACCAGTATGAAGAGAGGCATAGAGGCCATTTGAGGATCATCTGAAGGAATGGGGGATGTTTAGCCTGCAGAGAACATTTAGGAGGAATGTGATCATTGGATTCAAATATTTCTATGGATGAGGGATCAGTTTTGTTCTATTTAGTCATGGCGCAATAATAACGCTAAGACTACTAATATCTATCATTTCTACAACACTTTAAGGTTTGCGAAGTTCTTTACAAATACATTATTTTATCCATACATCATCTCTGGGAGATAGGTGCTATAATACCCATTCTATCAATGAGAAGACTGAGGCACATGGCAGTTAAGTGACTGGTCCATGGACATACAGGAAATAAGCGTCTGAGGCCAGATTTGAAATTAGGTATTCCTGAATCTACTAAGTATTCAATTCACTGCATTGCCTCACTGCCTCCAAGGGAAAAGGTAGGAATAATAGGTATGCATCGTAGAAAAGATTTGGGCTGAAAATATGAGGAAAAAAGTTCCTCATTTAAAGTTGTTCTAATATGGAACAGAATACATCAGAGGGTAAGACTAGTCACCATGGGAAGTTTGATTCTTTGAGAAGCACAATAATAATAATAACTCATATTTATATGTAAGTTTTCCCATTTCTATATATACATTAACTTACAGGATTCTCTCAACAACCCTGTGAGATAAAGGGTTTTATTACCCTATTTTACAGATGAGGAAACACATTCCCAGGGTCACACAGCTGGTTAGTGTCTGAAATGGGATTCAAATCCAAGTTTTCTAGACTCCAAGTTAAGCTTCCCATCTGGGCTGGGAGCTGAGAGATTCAGTTACTTTTTTTTTCAACATCACTAAAAATTCATTGTATAATTTGGGACAAATCAATTCAGCACTCTTAAACTGTTTCCTCTTCTTAAAATGACCTCAAAGATTTCTCCTGTTAAGGAAAAAATCTACAATTCCTTCTTTCCTTTCTTCCCCCATCCCTTCCTTCCTTTCTCCCTCCTTCCCTCCCTCCCTCCCTCCCTCCCTCTCTCCCTCCCTCCCTTTCTTCCTTCCTTCCTTCCTTCCTTCCTTCCTTCCTTTCTTCCTTCCTTCCTTCCTTTCCTCCCTAGGGTGACTGACAGCCCTAAGATATCTTTCAGCTCTAATATTGCATGTTATCTGTTTGAAGGTCCCTTTAAGCTCTCAATTTCTGTGAATTTATGATATAAAGATATAATTTCTTTATGAATTTGAATCTTCTAGTGCAGGTGATGCCACCTCTATTTAGCTATGCTTCTGACTGACCTTAGTCAAATTCCATTTCCTTCCCTCTTCCATTCTAATTAAATCATTTTTCTTCCCTAAAGCCAAGAGATTTTTGGACTCCCCCAGAGATCACCAGAAACAATATATGAAACCCTATTCATACGTGTCCACCAGTTGTGTCCTGTCCCAGAAGCCATTGTACCTTAGTTGCCCCTGACGGATGTGAAGCAAGATCTCTGGGGGAGCATTAACGGAGTGGTTAGTCAGCAGGCAGCACATAGAAAAATAAACTCTCTTGAGCCCTAGGGAGCTGCGATGTGCCTCAAGCTGGCAGGCAACTGAAACAAATCTAGCTGAATATTAAGAGAGAGAGATTGTCTTTTGCTGGTTTAAGCTTCTGGGGGAGGGGATATAATGGGGGAGGGGAAGTAGAACAGGACCACACACATCTATGGGGACATTTCTGCCTTTGGTATGGCTTTCATGGTTACCAAGGTTACCCCTGCTGGGCCCTTGATGGATGCTGCAAATAAGAGGCCTCCCTGACCCTACAGCCTGTTCCCCTGCCTCTGACATCTCTCTCCTACCCCAGCTGTCTCCATTTACTACTATTTCTTGATTTTAGATGTGTGTGTATGTGTGTGTCTCAGTGCGTGTCTCTGTATGTATGTATTTGTTTTAATCCAGTGGAGAATTTTCCCATCAATAGCACAATACTTACCAACTACATATATCTATCTGCTTTGTTTTTGTGTTTTTTACTTAAATCAATGAAGGTTAGAACATGAACTGTGAGAATTGGAAAAGATACTGCATATTAGAAAAAAAAATTCGCTTCGGAGTCAGAGGACCTGGATTCAAATCTCATCTCTGATGATTACTCCCTGTGTGACCCTGGACAAATCACTTAATATCCCTGGATCTTAGCTTCCTAATCTCTAAAATAAGTTAATCAGATTTCATGGCAGTTGTGCTCCCATTCAGTTCTAGACACATGACTCTATTACTTTATGACATTAGTAATCATCACGCCCAGGTGTCTCATTTTATAAATGGAGAAACTGAGATCTAGAGTGATTAATACTTACTTTATATAATTTTACAGGGTTGTTGTAAGGACCAAACAGTTGTGGGAGTGCTTTAAAATATATAAAGCATTGTAAAAACAAATAAAAGGAAGGATTATAATCTTCCTTCTGAGTTAGGTAGACAGTGATACGCACAATAACATGTGAACATGAAATGATAGAACTGGGACTTGAACCAAAAGCTCTGATTCCAAATGTAGTTCTCCTCTCCCCCAACCTATAGCATACATTGTGAGTCAGCTATGATTGAGGCAAGATTTTAAAACACCACACACAAGGGTTCATGAAAAGAAATCAGTGGGCTTATAGAAAGTGGATATTCCATGCCCTTTCTTCCTTCTTATTCTACTCGTGTTAGTTTCCCAAAAATTTGCATTGGTGGGGGAGCTCAGCACATTTGTGGATAGCAGACACACATGTGTTCTTGGTCTAGTGAAGCGAGAGAAAAAAGAGATTATATGAGTGTGAAGGTTGTTTTTGGAACTCCCCTTTACCCACCTTACCTTCAGAGTTACCTTAGTCCTTCTCTTCCTCTTCTCCCTTCCAAATAATTCCTATCAGTCCAATGTACACAGTTATCTGGACTTTAATTCAAGATCAGCTTTGTCAAGAATTGATTGATCTTAGAAAACAAATCACTTTTATGTTCAGGGAGTTGGCTTATACATCTCTAAAATAAAGAGGTATTAGACTAGATGGTTTCTAAAATCTGCTCCAATTCTAGTGTTCTCAGTTCCACATTTAAAGTCCCACCCAGCTCTAATGTTCTACATTTTAAAATCTCTTTTGCCTCTAACATTACAATGTTACTAGGGAAAAGGACAAAACCTTGAGCTTGGCTTAAATGTCTTAGTGTGTCAATAATGTGTCTCTGACCTATCTTCTCCTCGTCAGCCTTTTTTCTCCCCACTTCCCTTCACATGCCTGAAGTTTCACCCAATCACTATCACATCTCCTGTGTCAATGCATTAGCTTCCCCTCTGGCATGTTCTTCTCCACCCTGCATTCTCTTTATTCTTTATTTTCCTCTAAGGCTCAAGTTAGGTTCTATCTCTTCCATGAAGACTTCCCTGATCTCCCCAGTTGTTATATTTTTTGTCTTTCTCAAATTACAATTTATTTCCTTATCATAAGACATGTACTACTGCAGCCCCCCCCAAGTGCCATAGTTGTTAAGCTCTTTAGAGATAGACACTTTCACTTTTTATCTTCATATACACAGTGCTGAGAAGAGTAGCTTAAACATGGTAAAGACTGAATGAATATTCACTGAATTTAATTAAATTGACATAGACTTATAGGATCACAGACCTAGAACTGAAAGGGACCTTAGAGACCATCATAGGTTAACTACTCTAATGTTCTAGTTCTACAGAAGAGGAAACTGAGGCATAAAGTGTTTAAATGGCTTGTTTAAGGTAACAGCTAGTATCTGAGGTTGGAAATGAATCAGATCTTCCTTATTCCAAGTCCAGTATCCCATCCAATGCAGCTTGCTGCCTCTTCTAAATCCCTTCCAGCTCTAAGAGACTATGCTCTTTGCCCTAAAGCATACCCCTCTCCCCCAGCCCTGACATCCCATGATCTGTGCTGTTGATGATGGGCCACTGGGAAATACAGCCTTGTGAGAGCATCAGTTATAGATGGAATTGTATAATTTAGTGAGGAAGTAAATGGACCTAAAGCATCTCTTAGATGAAAACAAGTACCACAACTACTGCCCCCTTCCCACCCTTCAAAATAGAGAAATTTTTCTACTCATTTTTTTCACAATCTGCCAGAATGGATTATTTTAATTCTCCAGGTCCTTTTTGTCCTAAGCTGCCTTAAAAAATCTGTTTCCACACTGTACAGAAGAGAGGAGGCGAAAGGCAAGTAAATAAATATGCAGTTAGTTGTGACTGGACGTACAACATCAATTAACAAGACTGTTTAGAGAATGAGTTTCTCTGGAGAATTGAATTTTATGGGGAACTGAGGACTGAGCAGAAATCTATTTTGGTTTTAGCCTTTGTAAAAGTGCTTCTGCTACTAATGTGTGATTGGGAGCAAGACACATCTTCATTCTTAGATCACTTCTAAGATTCTTTCTAGCTTTAGAAATCTGACTTTATTTTTTAGTGAAAACACCCCCTTTTCCCCATAAATTGAACCCAACAACTGTAAATTAATGAATTGATGTTTACCTAGAAGAAAGTCTCTGGTTGCTGCCCAGTGAGTGCTGTCCTTTGTTCCTTTGTCTCATGCCACTGAAAATTTTATCCAATGACTTACTGGAATGGATAGATAGCAGATTTGTCAAATTTGCAGATGATAGGGAGCTGGGAAGGATAGCTAATATGCTATTTAGATAAATAATAGGAAGACAGTGAAGTGTTTTGTTTTTGCAAAAGCATGACATGAACAGATTTCTGTATAAGTACAATTATATTGGAGAGAGAGGGGGGGAGGGAGAGAGAAAAGGAGAGAGGGGGAGGGAGGGAGAGAGAGAGAGAAAAAGAGAAAGTGGGAATATGTTAAAGCAGAAAGCACTTATTGGACTAGTCACTAGAACAATAAATCCAATTTAAAAGGGATAAATGTCAAATCATTACTTGGGTTCAAAAATCAAAACTCAAAAGGGCAGAATGAAGGAATTAAAACCAAATAATGGTATACCTAAAATTACTTGAGTGTCTTAAACAGTGAGCTTAATATGAAGCCCTGTGAAACTACCGATTAAATTTGAAACCCACCTACTGTCAAGCATTTAAGTTGCTTCAATGATCTATTGTGGCCTCAGTTTCCTCATCTCTAAAATGAAGGGGTTGAACTAGACAAACTTCAAGATCTCTGTCAGCTCTAAAGCTATAGTACTACAAGTAGGTGGTTTCAGAATTGGGCTTTTAAAAAGGATAGGAATTTGACAGATGAAGAAAAGGGGGATACTCTAGGTACATGACACAATGTGAGCAAAAGCACAAAGGCAAGATAGACATAACATAAAGTATGGGGGAGAGAGGAGCTCATGAGATTCTCTGGAGTAGAGTTTCAAGGCAAATAGTTTAGGATAACACTGGGAAAACTGTTGACAAACTGGAGGGCATCAAATGTAGGCAAAGGAGTGTGAATTTTACTTTGTAGGCAAAGGTAAAAAGGGTTATGAACAGGGGATATTATAATTGGTTCAATGTACCATACAAGAAATATTTTTCAGGAAGTGTTGGAAGATCTCCAAGGAGACGGCTGGGATAATTCTAGTGACTGGGAGTGAGGGCCTAGACAAGGATGGTAGTACGGAGAATGGAGAGTAGAGAATGGAGAAGTGAGAAGTAGGGTAGACATGGACTTGATGTAAATGGGAGAAAAAAGATGAAACATGAATTATATGGGATAGACTGGTCAGAGGAAGGCAGTTATAGGTTTAGGTATACAAAAGAGGGAATGGAGATGCGTGTAGAAAAGGAAAGATTGGGGCAGTTATGTCCTGAAGAAATGGGAAAGCATTTATTAACCCCCTCCTACAAGCCAGGCACTAAGGATACAAATGCAAAGGGTGAAACAATCTCTGCTCTCAAGGAGTTCCCATCCCAGGTTGTAAATAAAGATATTAGCTGGTACAAAAGCTAATGCATACTTAGGCAGCATTAACAGAAGCTCAGTGTCCATAACAAGGAAAGTTATGATGTTGTATTCCACTAGCCTAGTCAAACCCCAGTGGAAATATTGTATTCGGCTTTGGTTGGCACATTTTAGGAAAAATGATGAAAAGCTAGAACTCCATAGAGCACCTTCTTGGATTATATCTTCTGTCCATGACAATCTTCTCACTGCTTGCTTTTTGTGTCATCTTTTCTTTTTCTTACTATTTCAGGTATGAGATACGATTTGTAGAATGCGACAATTTTACCAATTGAAAAGAAGAAATTATATTACTTTATATTCCAGTTGTCTTTTCTGGTGATACAGAACAATATAGGCTAACTTGTGAAGGGCGAGAATACCAAGTCGAGATATTAACTATGAGACACCTGGCCAATCTCATTTGGGCATAGAGCTGACAATGAGTTCTCAAAGTTTAAGTATGCCAGGAAAAGGAAGTTCTATCAGGACCTAGCAAGCTAAAAAGACGTCAAATATAGGTATAGAAATGAACATTGCCTGGAATACAGAAGGCATTAAATAAATACTTGCTGACTTGACTTGAATTGTTTGGCATTTAAGGATTTTTTATAACATGACCCTCTCTTATAGTTCCAGTTTTCTTATACTGCATTCTCCTCTATGTCCACTCTATCCTCTGATACAGCTCCACTGATCTACCTGTTGTTCTTTTTCCACTACCTTCCATCTCCTATCTCTGTTCTTTCTGAGCTGGCTGTCTCCCATGCTTGGAATGTTCTCCTCCACCTTTTACCTCTTAGTTTCTCTGACTTCATTCAAGTATCACCTGAAATCTCACTTTTTGTATGTAGCCTTTCTCAGTTCCCATAATTCTTAGTCCTTTCTCCTCTAAGGTTACTCTTCTCTTACTCTGCATAGATCTATTTCTCTACATGTTATCTCAAACATTAGAATGTAAAATCCTTTTTGCACATGGGCTGTCTTTACTTAACTTTGTAACCTTGGTGCTTAGTACAATGCCAGGCTATAAATAGTAAATGCATCATAAATCCTTTCTGAATGAATGGCCACAACATGCTGCTTCTTCAAATGTTGGGAATATGAACAAAATTTTGGACTGGGAAGGTGCTAAAGACAATGAAGAAACTTGCCTGCCTGAAATTTTATTTTTTTAATTTATTTATTTATATTAGGTTTATTAGGGGAATAGTGAAGATGAGGTTAGACAGATATATACAGTAGGGTCAGAAGAAGGAAAGCTTTGAATGAATGACAGGCTGAGGAAGTATTCTTATAACCTTAACTAAGCAAGATGGACCAAGTGAAAGATTCAGTACATGAAAAAAGAATTAAGAGCTAGAATGGACCTAAGAAACAAAAAGGCTGGATTTGGAGTCATGGACCCGGGTTTGAATCCTTGCTTTGCTACTAACTACCTGTGTAATCTTTGTAAAATTCTGACTTATCTGTGATATATAAGCAGACTGGACTACACGGCCTCTAATGGCCCTTTGAGTTCAAAAACAATGATCCTCTGAGAGACTATCTCGTACAAACCTAAAGTTTTACTAATGAGAAAACTGAGCCCTGGAGAGATTAAGTATCTTACCTCAAGGCCACACAGTTAGAATCCACTTAGCAGATCCAGAACTCAAACTTAGAGGCTGAAAAATAAATTTTGAATGAAAAATCCTGCCCAAGGAACAGTTTTCTAGTCAGGAATCCAAAGAAGCATTAGTGGAATAGATAAAGAGCTTTTGATTTGGCCAGAGTCCCTTTAAACAGAAGTCAGACTTCTCAGTGGAAATGTTGCTTAATGTCTCAGCATCTATCAAATGATATGGAAAAACATGGCTTTCCAAGTTATAGAACATAGATTGTCACAGCTGGAAAGGGTCCTTGAAAAATCACTCTAGTATAATTGCTTCATTTTATAAATGGAGAATCTAAGATCCAGAGAGGAGTAAAATGAGTTGCCCAAGGTCATACAGTGAGTAAATGACAGCACCAGGACTGGAACTCAGGTGTCCTGGGTCCCTGGTCAGTGCTCGTCTACTACCACTGTTTTTTCTGCTTGTGTTTATTTCTGAGACTCCAGATTTTGCTTGCAACTATGGAATTATGGTATTTAAACTATAAACTCTTACTATCTAGACCCACCTTCTGTGCCAGTTACTCATGGTACCAACCTCTCCTTCCTCTCTACTTCTACTGCCAACAACCTGGTACAGACTCTCATCATTTTCCACCTTGTTATTACAATGTCAATACACTTTGGCCATTACAATGACTTCCTGATCAGCCTACGTGTCACCAATTTCTTTCTTCTAATACATCCTGCTCATGCTGACAGACTTATTTTCCTTATGCATAGCTTTGCTCATGCTCATCTTCTGCTTGAATTCTTGCAAAAATTCCTCACTGTCTCTTAAAAAAAGATTAAATTCTTTAACTTTGCATTCAAGGTCCCCTACAATCTGATGTCATTCTGCCCCTCCTCTCTGGCCTGAGTCAAACGGCTGCCCTCTGCATGAATTATGCTCCAATCAAAATATATGTGCCCTGTACTTTCTCATGCTTGGGTTCTCATGCTCATGCTATTCGCCATGCCTAGAATGTCCTACTTCTCTGTCAAGGTTTGGCTCAGTAACTACTCCTTCATTAATTTTTTCACTATTCTCTCAACTGAGAAATGATTGATTCCTTTGATTTCACAAAGAACTTTGTACTCTTCTTATGATGTTGTTATACTCTATTGTTATAGCTCACCTCCTCTTCACAGATAAGCTCTGAAAAAGCCATCTAAACTAATAACTCCACTTCCCCTCTTCTGACTTTCTTCTAAACACTCTGCAATCTGACTTCATCATTTAATTGAAATTGCTCCCTCCAAAGTTACCTGTTGGTGGAGTTGTGAACTGATTCAGCTGTTCTGGAGAGAAATGTGGAAGTATTGCCAGAGGGCTATCAAACTGTGAATATCTTTTAAGCCAGCAATACTACCACCTGTTCTACATCTCATAAAGATAAAAAAAAAGGAAAAGGACCTATACGTACATAAATATTTATAGCAGCTCTTTTCTCATGGCAAAGAATTGGAAATTAAGGGGCTGCATATCAATTGGGGAATATATATGACGGTGATGGGATACTATTGTGCTATAAGAAATGCCAAGCACAATGCTCTCAGAAAAAACCTGGAAAGACTTAGGTGAACTGATACAAAGTGAAATGAGCAGAATTAGAACATTGCACACAGTAACAGCGCTATTGTACAATGGCCAAGTGTGAATGACTTGGGTATTGTCAACAATATTATGATCTAAGACAATTCTGAATTACTCATAATGACAAATATTATCCATTCCTAGAGAAAGAACTGATGAAGTCTGAAAAAAACAAACATTAAAATTGTTTTTACATGTAATTGGGGGAAATAAAAAACTAAATAAAACAACAGAAACAAGAACAAAAACAAGGTTACCTTATCTCTTAATCGCCAAATTGAATAGGCTTTTCTCAAACTTCTTTCTTCTCGACCTCTCTGCAGCATCTGACATGGTTGATAACCCATTCTCTCCTCTTGGTTTTCATAACACTGTTCTCTCATGATTTTGCTTCTAACTTTTCCTTTTCATACTCCTTTGCTAGAACTTCGTCTATATTACACATCTTAACTGTGAGTCACTCAAGGTTCTGTCCTGGCCCCTCTTCTCCTTTCTTCTTGTACTGTCTCATTTGTTAATCTCACCAGTTCCTATTCATTCAATTATTGTGTCTAAGATGATGATATCAAAATCTATATATGGAGTTCTAAGATTTTTTCCCCCCTGAGCTATGGTCCCAAATAAGCAACTGCCTATTTGACAATTTAACTGCATGTTGTATAGGCATCTCAAACTCAGCATATCCAAAACAGAAATCATTATCTTCATTTCCTCCTCCCCCAACCCACTTCCCTTCTGAGGGCATCATTATCCTTCCAGTCATCCAGGATTGCAACCTTAGCTTCAGTTATCCTTCTGATATCTGGTTTCCCTGACTCCATTGTCTCTGTATTCTAAGCCACTATCCTATATGCAGCGGTCAAAGTGATTTTCCTAAAATACAGATCTAACCATATTACTTCCATACTTAATAACCTCCACTGGCTCCCTATTACCTCTAGCATTGAATATAAAATCTTTGGGATGCAAAGCCCTTTACAATCTGGGCTTATTCTGCCTTTCTCTACCTCCATTCACTCTTTGGTCCAGCTATAAAAGCCTACTTGTTCCTCACACACAACATTCCATCTCCTGTTTCCATGCCTTTGTATTGGCTATCTCCCATGATTTTCTTCCTTATCTGAGACAATTTTCTTCCTTATCTCTATCTCTTAGAATCTTGGCTTTCTCCAAAACTCAGCTCAAACATTGCCTTCTTTATTAGGCCTTTCCTGCTATCTCTTCCTTATCATTTAGCTCCCTGCCAATGTCTTACCCTCTAGGGCTACCTTCCATCTATTCTATACATTATTGTTCAGTCGCTTTTCAGTCTTGTCCAACTCTTCGTGACCCCATCTGGGGTTTTCTTGGAAAGGTTTGCTATTTCGTTCTCTAGCTCATTTTACAGATGAAGAAAATGAAGCAAACAGGATTTAAGTGTGCCTTACCTAGGGTCACACAGCTAGAAAGTATTTGAGGCTGGATTTGAACTCCAGAAGAGGAGTCTTTCTGACTCCAGACTGGGCATTCTATCCACTGAGCAACCTAGCTACATTTTTTGTACCCACTTATTAGTTATTGTCTTTCATTAGGATGAACACTCCCTTAAGGCAGAAATAATTTTTGCTTTTTCTTTGTGTCCTTGATATCTGAAATAGTGTCTGGAGCAGAGTAAATCTTTTTTTTTCTTTCCCCCCATGTTTTAATATAGGTGTAACAATGAATGATTCCTTCACTTCAGCTCCTTTACAGCCAAACCAGGAGGCAGGGACTGTTTAAGTTTCTCTGCCTTCTCTTTGTCTGTGATAACCAATG
>CM053595.1:28508214-28538687 GCA_028646575.1 Pseudocheirus occidentalis | reverse complement strand
CCAAATCCAAAATCTGTCTGTCTCTCCAAAATTCTCCTGCTTATAAGCACTGGCCTTCTCCCAAGTCAACAGGGGAGTGTCTCAGCCAATAGCATTCTTCCAGTCAACAGGGGAATTCACACCTTTTCACCAATGGACAGAGTTCTATACTTAGCCCTAAGTTACTAGGATCTACTTAACCCTAAGTATATGATCTGCTTAGCCCTAGGTATATGATCAAACAAATTGATTACCATTACACAGGGGAATTCACACCTTTTCATCAATGGACAGAGTTCTATACTTAGCCCTAAGTTTCTGATCTACTTAGCCCTAAGTTTCTGATCTACTTAGCCCTAAGTATCCGATCTACTTAGCCCTAAGTATCCTATCCACTTATCCCTAAATATCAAACAAATTGATTACCATTACACCATAACCATAACCATAACCATAACCATAACCAAAAAGTACACTTACTCTTCTGGGAATCAGGAGACCTTGGATACTATGCTAGTTATAGTGCTGTCACTAAATTATTTTGAAACCTGGGTGAGTTGTTTCCTTACCTAAACCCTTCTGTTCCCCCATCTTTGAAGTGAAGGAATTGGACTAGAAAATTGCCCTTCCAGCTATAAAATGTAGGACTGTGAACATATTAGCTTATAGTCACTTCTCACGACTAACTTCTATCCCACAAGCATAAAGATAAATGCATCCCCACAAGGGAATTCTGTTCTTTCAAGGGCATAGTAAGTACAATTTGTATCTCCTGTCCTCAAGTGCAAGATTGTGAGCAATGGGATATAGACATATTTGCAACATGAGGAAGAGATACATCATCAAACTAGACAGATCAGAAGTTTCTTTAGAAAAAAAATGGTTTTATTCAGAGCTCTTTCACAGCATTACTATGCAGGACACTGATCTCTTCTCTCCAGACTTGCTTCCTTGGCAATTTCATTCATTCCAGTTGATTCTACTATTACCTCTTGGATAAAGACTGTCAGCAGTACTGACGTACTTCCCTGTCCCCCCTCCACCAGTATCCAGATCCTCACCTCCAACTGCCTTCAGTAGATATCCACCTACTTTTTCTGCTCATACCTCAAATTCCACATGTCCTAAATTGGATTTATTAGCTTTCTGCCTAAAACTACCCCTCTTCCTGAACTCATCCTTTTCTGTTAGTGCCTCCATTCATATTGTCTCCTATATTGGAATCTTGTGATTCTTCTTCTGCCTCACCTTTCATACCCAATTAGATACCAAGTCCTGTTGATTTCACCTCTGTCATATATCTTGAATCTTGGACTTCTCTCAGTCCTGAGGTTAGTACAGTTATCATTACTAATGACCTAATGATTACAATAGGGGCAGTATGTGGTTCAATGAATAAAGTGCCAGGAATGGAGTCAAGAAGACTTATCTTCCTGAGTTCAAATCTGGCCTCAGACACATATTAGCTGTATGACCTTGGGCAAATCACTTAACTCTGTTGGTCTCAGTTTCTTCATCTGTAAAATGAGCTGGAGAAGGAAACAGCAAACCACTTCAGTATCTTTGCCAAGAATCCCCAAATGGGGTCATAAAGAGTTTATCATTACTGAAAACAACTGAATAATTATTGCAATGAACTTCCTACATCTATTCTTTCCACTTCTAACTTATCATTCTACCCTAATTGCACAGATTTGATTTTGTCACTCCATTGCTAAAAACCCTTCAAGGACTCCAAATTTCTTACCTAGTAAAGTTCATAAGATATAGATCTAGAACTGGAAGGGACATTAGAGGTCATCTTGCCCAGCACTCTTATTTCATAGATGAGAAACTGAGACCTAGAGATAAAGTTATTTAACAAAGTCTTCACTGGCAGTAAACTCACAGTTGTGATTTAATTTGAATTCCTGTGACTTGAAATTCAGCACTTTTTCCTCTGCCCCCTGTTGCCTCAAAGGAGTTCATACATCTTTGATTGTGATTAAGGACCTAGCATGATCTGGTTCCAGCCATCTTTCATCCTGTTCTATTGCAAAGCCTAAATTTTAACTAAACTAGACTTCCCCAGACAAGACATCCTTTCTTCTCTATATCAGTGCTGTCTTATTTTGACGCCTTTGCTCACATTCTTCCTAATAACTGGACTACTTACCCCATCTCTGCCTTTTTTTCACCTATTGAAATATCTTCTTCTAGTTCTTTTAGATCCCAGTTCAAATGACATATCTTCCATGAAGACTTCCCTCCAGTGAGGAATGATCTAGCCTCAACAGAATCTCCCCTAGCATTTTGTATAAGGTAGAAATTTAATAAATTCTGATTTACTTAAAAAATTCAGTCACTAGGCTGAGAGAGTTCTCTTCATAACTTCCTGATAATTTAAAATTTTGAGAGGAGCTTCTGTCAAAGGAGACAATTGTGTGAGATTCTTATGGTACTGACACTAATTGAATCAATCAGCCAAGTCATACAATCAACAAGCAGGCAGTGTGCTAAGAACTGGAGATACAATACAATTGGCTTCAATAAGTGTTGCATGGTGTCTTTTTTTTCCTTTTTGTTTAAATGGCCATGAACTTAAGATTTTCAGAATCTGGACATCAAAATCCTCAGTCCCTTGAAGGATCAGGACCAAGGATACTATTTTTGTTGCCTCCAAGAACATTGCCCTGCCTGAATGTTTCTTTGTCTCTCCAATTCACCAATGGGTCTCCTGCTATGCCCCTATGACAAGCTGCTCCTGACTCATTCTTAACAGTGCAACACTCGTACTCTATTTTCACTTACAACCATTTGGGTCCAGTCTAAGGATATGGGGTTCATATAGAGAAATGAGAGAAAATGAGGGTCCTGGGTGCCAATTGTTACAATAATAATGTCACATTTTTATGATATTTCATGGTTTAAAAATTGCTTTGCTCACAACAGATCATAGGAGGAATTATTAGAATGTATTATTCCCATGTTATAAGTGAGGAAACTGAAAATCCGAAGAGAATGGCAGATAAATTCCTTGCTCCAGGCCCCATAACTAGTTTTTGGCAGAGAGTTACTCAACATTGTGCAAAATATGATTGAATTTTGAATCAGAGGACTTACGATCAAGTGTCACCTTCACCATTTACTACTAGTATGACCTTGGATAATCACTATCTCCATGAGCCTCAGTTTTCTCACCTGTAAAATGAGGGGGTTGGACTCAATAACCTCTAAGTCTTCTTCTAGCTTTAAGAGGCCATCAGTTCCAAGTCTCTCATTTTAAAGATGAGAAAACTGACTCCAAAGAAGTTGCTACTCACCAAGGGTCATTCATCCACTGATAGTATATGAGGCAGTACTTGAAGCCAAGTCTTCCTGATTCTAAGTCCAGTGCCCTATCCACTACACCACACTGTCTCTTGCGAATGCACCAAAAGTCTAGGACTTTGTTGCCCTGAGAAGGGCCTCTGAGGGTTAGTGGAGAAAATAGGCAGAGAAGGTAGCAAAACAACTAGAAACCAAGTGAGTACCTTTCAGTTAGCTGCATGAATGTTAATATATTATGCCATAAGGAGTAATGAATCTGAAGAATTCAGAGAAACATGAGAAAATTTGTATCAATTGATTCAGAATGAAGTATTAGAATTTGAAGAATAATATGTATAATGACCATAGTATGGTCATGACACATACACATACACATACACATACACATACACACAACTACAATGCAAAATAACTTTAGTTGTAATTACTAATTTCAGTCACACAGAACAGATGAAGAAGCTTATCTCCTATGGGGATCTATGGGTGTGGAATGTCAAATATACTGTCAGATGCAGTCTCTGTATCAATTGCTTTTGCTTACTATTTTTCTTTGTTACAAGGGAAAGTTCAGTTGGAAGGTTCAAATTATTGTGAGGTTAAAATGCACCAATTAAATGTATAAAATATACAAAAAAGGGTACAGAGTTGGGAGATGGGCCTCATAATTTTTCTGTGGCCCTAGGAGAGCCATAGTAACTGTTCCTACAGCTAGCTGACAATAGAGCCTTCATCTCAAATTCACCTCAAATGCAGGTTTAAGTAGACATTTCTAAGTGGAAATGAATAGTAGTGATCTCTGCTCCTCCTCTGTGAAGGAGACCCCAGTGCCTGCCAAAAAGAAAACAGATGCCATCATTAGGGAGACAGATTTGAGTTTTAAGTCTTTAGCCAGGAGCAAGGAAAATGGAGATGGATCAAAGAGCAGCTGTCAAACAGAACAATCTAGGTAGACAGGACAAACAGCTCTTATCTCAGCCAATCACTCCTGTTTCTCCATCTCCTGGGAAGCCTGAGGTCAGAGATTGGCTCAGGTGAGGCCAAGGAGCGAGGGGTAGTGACGGTATTACTAAGCTTACCTTATATTGATTGTGTAGATTTGTCATAAATGAATGAATGCATGCATGAGTAAATGAAAACATACTTTTGAAGTGCTTACGTAGTGCCAACCACTATGCTTAGTGCTACTGATACAAACGTAAGAAAGCCCTTACTTTCAAGGAACTAAAATTCTAATTGTGGGAGGCAATGTGCAGAGCAGATTTCAGCTAGAGAATAGATGGAAAAGCCTGGTGGTCAGAAGCATTGGCAGGTCAAATGACAATATCCTGGGTACTGAAAGATGTTGGGTCAGTGCTATTGTTAAAGTCTTGTGGATCTTAGGGTGCTTTGGCAGCCTAGAAGATAAGTTCTAGGGATTCTTCCTTTTAGAAAGATATGAAACATAGTGTACTGAAAGAAATCTCCTTGGGAAGTTTAAAGACATGGGTTTGAATCCTGGTTCTATAACTCTGATGGGTTATATGCTCTTATGAAACTCAGTTTCCTCATCTGTAGAAAAAAGGAGCTAGCCTAGATCATCACTGTTTATTTCCAGCTTTAATGTTATGTTTTAGGGTCTTTTTTATTTTTTAACCATTCTAATGGCCTCAAATTCCTTCTAATTCTGACCTTCTCATCTTAAGGTTGCTTCTAGGTTTCACATTCTATGATGCAAGATAACTCTAACGTTTAACATTATACAGTCTAGCTCCTTTTCAGGTCTATGTTTGAGAGCCAATGCTGATGGAGAGGAAGGGATTGAGAAATTAGGGGAAAGCATCTAGAAATGAAGGAGTGGTAGGGCGGGAAAGGCAGACAACTCCCCAGAAATATAGGACTGAGATGCAAAGACAAATTTTACTAACAATTTTGGAGGATGTCTATCCTTTCTACTGGTTAAGACTTAGTGCTATTGAGACTTTGAGAAAAGCCATTATCTTTTGGGGTTTTTTTTACATCATCTGTGTTTCTTTCCCCTTCCCCTTCCTTTCACACTCAGAAAGCCATACCTTATAACAAAGAGTCTGTTTGAAATTGTTTGCAGTGTTCCACACTCATTGTCCCTTTGCAGAGGTGGAGAACTTTGCTTTTAAAAATTAAGTGTTTTACTGATGCATTTTGGGTTTTTGTTTTGTTGTCATTTTTAATTCCCAAATACTTCCCAATCATTCCTCTTCCTTCTCTTAAAGGAAGGAGTAGTTAAGCAAAAATGTAGCAAATGAGATTAACAAATGTAAGATCCCACATTTGTAGTCAAAGAAAGTGTTTCAGCATTAGTCATATGGAACCAACAATGTTATGCCTTGCATTTTACTCTGACTTCTATTATCTTTTAGTGTAGTCTTCCTATACGTTACTGATGCCATTTGGGTTTATTGTTCTCCCCATCCTGTGTTCTTCACTCTGTCTCTTCAAACAACTCTTTTCATGTTTCTTCAAGTTCTTAATAGCATTCCTTAAAATGTCGTGATATTCAAGTTCTTAAACTACTCTTTGTTTACTCATCCCCCAGTTAATGGATACACACTTTGTTTCTAGCTTTTTTCCCCAATAACCAAACCTCCTGAGACTTTTCTACTTCCTGTCCCTCCAGTTTTCTCTAGTGAATGATACTAGGACTGGGAATCCACTTCGCTTGGAATACCCCTGGCTTGGGACTCCGTGCAGACACTTCTGGAGTACAACAATAAGGAGGCTGTTCTCCAGCATTGCTTGTCCTGCAAAGGATTGTCATCCTTTTTTTCTTTATTTCCTGGCATTATGAAAATGAGAAGCAGCTGTGAGCCCTGCCGATCGCAAATAGGATTGTGAGTGTCGCTACCTCTGCTAACAACTAATTCATTACCAGGCGGCAGACAATTTCCGCTGTGCTGTTACAATCTCTTTGGCTTAAAGGTGCTGCACAGAATCAAAAACAATTTGCTTTAAGACAGGGCAGTGGGGCCTTATTGGTATTTGCATACAGATGCTGCTCTTCCCTTACCACCTGGCCCTTTACTATCCTAGCAAATAGATTTGTAGTTAAAGATGGTATGAAGTGTAAGTTGGGACTTTGGAGAGCTGGATCTGACTCACGTCTCTACCATTAACTACTTAGGTTATTTTGCACAAACCAGTGCTCTCATCTTTGAAATAAATATTGTCCCTGAGGTCCCTTTTAAACTCCTCAAGTATTCAGTGTCTGTGAGATCCCTAACCCTAAGAAGTAAGAATAACAGCTCCCATTTTTATAGCACTATACCATAGCTTAGAAAGCATGTACCCAGGGTGGGAAGGAGGTCATGCAAACATTTTTCTCCCAGTTTTACAGATGAGGTGATTGAAGCTGAGACCATTCCCTGTTCCTATCCCTGAGGGGATCAATCTAGTCAATATTGGAACTCCACTCTGAGGATGAGTAAGTGAATATTTCCTAACTCACTATATCCAGGCTATCTCAGAGCATACTTCACATCCCAAATCAATCACAGGAAACCAGGGCCTACCAGGCAGGGCATCTTGCCATTCTCTCTGCTGCCACATATGTATCCTGCCTGCTTTCTGACTCACTCTACACTGTGGAAAGAGTAATCAAAAGAATGCTACCATTTCTTTGGGAAAAGGATGTGACAATCAGCCCTATGATTATACTAGACAACCTTGTGATTCCCCATATGAAATCTCTCTTCTTGGGCCAAGACTCCACCATATGTCCTTTCTTCCTATTTGGCTGTAGGTTTCTTGAGAACATTCTTGTATTTGTATCCATAGTGTCCAGTATAGTACCTGGAATTTGGTAAGCAATTTTTTTTGAATTCATTCATTGTCAGAGAGTGAGGTAACTTGCTTATGATCACTCTACTTCTAAGTCACAGATCCAGAGCTCAAGTTTCCTGATTCCCAGTTTATAGTTCCTTCTACCAAAACTGAATGCTAGAAATATCAATTATCCTCCATTATAGCTGAAAATAAATTTGTTGGTTTTCATTCTCTGTGGTATCTTCAAATAAATGTCATTCAAAAACTATCTACATATGTGTATGTATAATACAATTATATATAATATATATTTGACCACATTGAAGTTAAAACAACAGGTACGTATATATGTATATTATATATCTGTATATGTGTGTTTGCATATATAATATTGGTCAAGATCTGTGCTTAATGCTTAATGTAGGGAATTCTGCAGAGGAAACCTCCTCTACCAATGCAGATTGGGCAATTGTTCTGCAGTTCATGGTTTTCGAGAGTTGTCTGTGTCTATAAGACATCAAATGACTTGGCTAGGACTACACAGCCATGGTTTGTCAGAGCTAGGATTGGGAAACAGGTCTCCTGACTGTCTTACCATCTGCTATTTTATTTTGCCTCTCTCAACAAATATTTAGGGAGCTTTTACAAAGTACCCAAAACTGAGCTATGCATTGTAGGAAAATACAAATGCACAAAGGAAGTATAATTCTACCTAAAAAGAGCTTACTGTTCAATTCAGACAAAGTACACATACATGAGTATGTGTGTGCATACATGAGCATGTGTGTGCATACACACACCTGTGTGCACATACACACAATTAATACAATATAAAAGTGTGTGATTAAGCATCAAAGGTGTACAAGCAATCAAGTATATGTTCACCATCTATGTGCTAAAGCTTGTGTTAGATACAAAGACCAAAGTGAAACAGTCTCTGCCCTTAAGGGGTTTACATCCTAATGAGGGAATTGACATGTACATGTAGAGTCAAAATATACAAAGCACATGTATAGACTTATACAAAATACATGTAAAACAGGAACAAGGTAACACTGACGAAAGGGAGATGCTAATGGGAATAGGAAGGACCTTATAAAAAGGAGTCATGAGCTGACCCTTTAAGATAATCCAAGATTATGAGAGAGAGGACATCTTGTACCCGGGGAAGAGCAAATGAGAAAGCCTGGAGAAAGGAAATGGATGGTTATGTTTGAATAGTTGTAAGAAGTCCATACTGTACAGTGTGTAGGAAGAAGTAATGTGTAAGAAAATTTAAAAAGTAGAATAGGGCCAGATTGCAAAGTTTTGATTGGCAGACAGAGGAGTCTGCATTTGATCCTGAAGGTAAATGGGAGTCATTGGATTTTATTGAGTTGGGGAGAGGAGGGAAGAGGGAGTTGACATGGTCAGGTACTTGAACTTTAGAAAACGTTCTTAGGCAGTTAAATGGAATATGAATTGGACTAGAAAGGGAAATCAATTAGGAGCCTTGCAAGATATGTGATGAAGTCATGGACTAGTGTGGCAGTTGTGAGTAGAATGAAGGGGATATGTGTTAAGTGTTATGGGTGCTTACAGAATTATAATCTCATAACTGAAAGGGACTTAAGATGCCATCTATGTGAACCCATATCTAAATGAGAATCCTAGCCATACCACTCAATACCAATACCACCCAGTAAGTGGTAAACCAGGCTTTCTTTGAAAACCTCTAGTCATGAGGAAGGCCATTGCCCCAGAAGACAACCCATCCCACTCTTGTAAAACTCTATTTATTGGGACATTTTTCCTTATACAAAGTCAGAATTTCCTACCCTACAACTTTCTACCTTTGCTTCTACATTGCTCTGAGGCCAAGCAATCCCTCTTATTCATAAATTCTCCATAAGTTTGAAAATTGTCACATCTTCCTTTAGTCTTCCCTTCTTCAAGTAAAACATACTCTATTTCTATCAGCTGAACTTTGTGTGGTGTGGTTTGAATCTCTTCTATCTTGGTCACCACCACCTGTACTTGTTTATCATTGTCCTTCTTAAAATGTGGCAAGCAGAAGGGGACACAGGTCTCAAAATGAGTTCTAACCAAAGCAAGAGGAGAGTATGACCATTAATTGCCTTTCCCTGGACACTTATATTAATGCTTCTGTTACTTCGCTGTAAATTTCTATTAGCTTTTTCTGGTTGCTGTGTCACAAATTGATTCATAATAAATTCATAGTCCATTAAATTGCCAGTTAATTTTCATGTGAAGTATTGTTTAACCATATCTTAACTCCCTCCTGGTTTTGTGCATTTGTTAGTTTGGACCAAGGAGAGATGGATGACTGTCAGATGTCCTATGAGGGAAGGCTTCTTGGAAGGGATATGGAGGTTGAGGTAAACTCTATAGGATAGAGAAGGCTTAGTGAAGCAGTTTGTAACAGGGAGGCCATTCCAGGGGACAGCACCTTCCTTCTTTTTTATACCTGGATTTGCATTTGGATGGTGCTTTATACTTCCTAAATCTCCTACACATACAGTGTCTCCTTTGATGTGCACATCAGCCCAATGAAGGAGGCAGGGCAGGGAATACCACCCCGCCCTTTTCTGTGCAGTGTGTGCCAATAGCTCAGAAAACACTAAGATGAAAGGGGAAAATTGGGGCACT
The DNA here is from genome assembly GCA_028646575.1 of Pseudocheirus occidentalis. Classification (NCBI taxonomy): domain Eukaryota; kingdom Metazoa; phylum Chordata; class Mammalia; order Diprotodontia; family Pseudocheiridae; genus Pseudocheirus; species Pseudocheirus occidentalis. Next base: position 28,528,973 of record CM053595.1, on the reverse strand, counting down.
ATGTGTACTGTAAAAGTGGTGATTGTATTGAATAAGTGCCAAGATAATTTGCAGGGAGAGGGACCAGGAGTCTGAAAGAACAGAAAGCCAACAAGATGATTGCTTCAAGTGGGAAGCTCACTACTTGGCTACCAAGGAGAACATTTCTTTGGCCCCATTTAGTTCCAATTGAAACTAGTGGGAATTGAAACTCAATGGGAAACTGAGAATGTAAGTGGTAATATATACAGTGAGTGACCCTCATATATGTCATGCAATAGAGAAATGAGGTGGTATAGAAGATTAGCTGCCATTCTTAGAGTCAGGAAGATATGAGTACAAATCCCACCTCAGACACTTATTTGTGTGTGTGTGTGTGTGTGTGTGTGTGTGTGTGTGATACTGAGCTTACCTCATAACATCTCTTGAGTTTTTAATTTCCTTGTCTGAGAATGTTAACACCACCTCAGAGGAGATAATAAACGTAAAACTTTTTATATGCCCTAAGGCACTATGCAAATATTATTATTGTTGTTATTAGAATTATTATTTTTTATCAACTAAGAATCCACAGGGTTAGCTCAAGAAGACTGTTTTTTTCTGATGGCAAAAAGAGACCAATATTGATTGGTGTTTGGGACCATAAAAGCAGAACAATTCTGTGCTCTGTGTATGGTAACTGTTTCTCTTTGGAATAGCAACCCTGAGGGTCTTCCCCTCCCGGCTTGATTTTTCTTTTTCTTTTTCTTTTGTCTAATTAAAAGGGCCATCCCTTGACTCATTTCTTAAAGAGGTCTATTCACTGAATGGTTGTTACCTCATTCTAAGTGAGTACATTGAAAGATCTCAGCCTAAAAGGGCCAGGGTCTCCCATTGCATCCTGGGCCATCTCCAGTCATCCTGATGAATATCTGATCACTGGACCCAGATGGCTCTGGAGGAGAAAGTGGGGCTGGTGACCTTGCACAGCCCTCCCTCACTCAAATAAATTTCAATTTCAAGTCAAGTCATTATCTCCCTTGATGTCATGGTCCTCTTCAAGAACAAAGGACAGACACAAACCTTACTTAGAACAACAGGCTAGTTATTACTACAAGAACCCTTAGGACACAGAACAAAAATTAGAAACCAGATTTTGAGGATCTTAGAGTTAGAAGTGACCTCAGAGGTCATCTACTCTAGAGCATGTCTGAATAAAAATCTCGTCTGTGCCTCTAACAAGATAGTCTTTCTGTCTTTATTTGAAAACTTTACTAAAGTAAAACCTCTTACCTCGTGTGACAGCCCATCCTCTTTCTGGACAACTTGAACTGGAAATGTTACCAATTGGGTAGGGTTACAGATAAAGAACCGGACTTAAAGTCAGGAAGACTTGAGTTCAAATTCCATCTCTCATACGCTCATCACCTTTGTGACCCTAGATAAGTCACTTAAATTCTCAGCCTCAGTTTTCCCATTTGCACAGTGGTGATAAAAATGATATCCACATCACGGAATTGTTATAAGGAGCAAAGGAAAGAAAAAATGTAGAATGTGCTTTACAGATCTTAAACTCTATATAAATGCTAATTGTTGTTATATTGAACCCAAATTTATCTCTTTGAGTCTTTGACTTGCTTCCCAGCTTCTGAATTTGTCTCAGATACCTGTCTGGTGATCAAGCCAGGTCAAGGTCCAGTCACTGATCTTTTGGCTTCTGCAGCCTTCAGAGAATGTTATTTCTCTCTTCAGCCTCTTAGTTTCTTGGATTCCTTCAGTACCCAGCTCAAATCCCACCTTCTGAAGGAGACAGACTGTCCTGATCCCTTCAGCTGCTAATGCCTTCTCCTCTGATAGTACCTTCTTCCTACAGTGTATTTATCTTATAAATACCTAATAATTTATATGTCATTTCCACCATTAGAATGTGAGCTCCTTGAGGGCAATAACTGCTCTTACTTTTTGTACACCCTGCACTAGCTTATAGTAAATGCTTTTTAACTGACTCATAGTTAGGTTGCTAAGTGGTGCAGTGGATAGAGTATTAGAACTGGAGTCAGGAATACTCATCTTCCTGAGTTCAAATTCAGCCTCAGACACTAACTAGCTTGATGACCCTGGGCATGTCACTTAACCCTATTTGTCTCAGTTTCCACATCTGTAAAATGGGCCAGAGAAAGAGATGTCAAGCTACTGCAGTATCTTTGCCAAGAAAATCTCAAATGGGGTCATGAAGGGTTGGACACAACCAAAGTGACTGAATGATAATGAATGTGATTTCACCTACTGTCATTTGGATGAAGCTGAAGAAACTTAGTGTCTCTCCCACACAGCAGCACATAAGCAATTAAATAAAGCTACAGTGATGTTCTAACTCTTCTTCACATGTTAGACTTCCCCAGTTTCATCAGCTAATGTTCATATGGCATGATCTTGAGTCTTTTTGCTGTGAACTATCGCAGGCAAGGATCTGCTCCAAATGTGTCACTAAATGTGGTACTTCATAAGGGTCTGAACATAAAGAGATGTCCCGCCTCTTTAGTCTTGGATGCCACTCCTCATAATGAAGCCTAAAATAAAATTGGGTTTTTGTTTTATTTTTTTCTTCTTTTGACTTTTCCATCACACTACTGATTTGTATTGAGCTTGAAGTCTACCAAGACCTCTAAAGCCTTTTTCATTTGAACTACACCCCCCACTGTTGTATAATTGTGTTTTGGTTTTTAACCTAAATATAACCATATATATAGTGGAAAGAGCTCTGGATCCTCCATCAAAGGACCTGGGTTTGAGTGCTGGGTGTACACTAACTGGGTAAACTTGGGCAACTTTTTCACTATCTCTGGTTCTTAGCTTCCTCTTTGGTTAGAATATAAGAAGTGCTTGTGAGTTCTAAATCTAAGTTTTTAATATTCCACTTTTGTCCCTGTGAAATTTTATCTTATTAGATTTGTCCTATATTTTTTTAAGCATATCAGTCTTTCTTGGATTCTGTCATCCAATAGGTTGGCTATCTATTCCCCTTGACTTTGTGTGATATGCAAATTCGATAAGCCTGTTATCCTTTATTTTATCCAACTTATTGATAAGAAATTTAAGTTGCTCAGCACCCAATGAAAGGTTCCTAGGTCATTCCATTAGAGACCTTAGATATTGAACCATGAGTGACTACTCTTTGAACACAGTTTCCCTCATTAGTATCAACAGAATCAGTTTCATGATTCATCTTGTCTCCTCAATTAGCATGATAGACTGTTGAATGTTTTGCTAAAATTAAAGAAGGCAGCTGAAGCAGGCAGTCAAAGTTCAGGAAGTCAGAAGCGGAGCTGAGAGTAGTTCTACCTTCTCCTGTCCACAAAGTATCATTGTCACTTCCTACACCAAATCCTTCCAGCAACTATCCTGTCTTCTCTTTGATCTTGCTATTTTCTGCACTATAGCTTTTTAAAGAATCTTGTACCACATAGCTTTTCTAACAGACTCAGCTGAAAACATTGCTTGAAAGAGCTTAAAGCCTTAGAGGAAACTGAAGTAGAGGGAAGGGAAATTAAGACTTGTCCAAGGCCTCTCACTTTTTCCACTAGGACCCTGGCTAGCTCTTCATCAAATCTTCTCTCCCACAATTTATACTGTTTTCATCATTGCCAAGCACTGAATGACATGTCTGGCTGCTGACATGTTAGTACAATATTTGATTGACTCACCTGGAAACACAACCAAAATAAAGTGGGAGAAGGACTGTCAGGAGAAATCTAGATTCCCTTGGGCCTCCTCCAAAGGCTACTTGTCTACTGAATATTCAGGGAGAAATGCAAATGGACAAATTGGTAGAGGAACATATGAAAACATGTTCTCTGTCTCTGAAGACTGTATTCTTAACCCACTATTAATAAAGTGTATATTTTAATCTATTGTCTCCAAAAGTATGATGTGACTGCACTGTGCCATCTAAATTCCCGTTTGTGCTTCATATGGTCAGTTCCATGTAGACAGGAGGAAGTTGGTTGGTATGTTCAATCTATCCCCATGAAAAAAGAGAATTAACTAGCCTAAGAAGGAAATGAACCTTTGCTTCCTAATCTTATGAGATCACTGGGCATAAACATTATAGCCCTTGGTACAGTGGAAAGCGAATTGGATTAGGAGCCAAGAAACTTGGGTTATTCTTCTGCCTTTACTATTTACTTGCCTTGTGACTTTGGGTAGGTCATTTCTCTCTCTCTCTCTCTCTCTCTCTCTCTCTCTCTCTCTCTCTCTCTCTGGAACTCAGTTTCCACTTTTTTAAAATGAGTGAGGGACTTAATGAATTCTAAGGCTTCTTAACATCCATGGAGTTCTATATTCTAAGGTCCATTATAGTTGACTTTTCCTTTTCTTTCTTTCCTGCCTATTCTGACTTCAATCTGAAAACAAGCTTCCATGGAGGCTAATTAGTAGCTAACCTTTCCTGATGAATAGTAGGGATGGCTTAAGTTTTTTTGATACTTGAAGAGATACTGAAAGGATTACTGATAAATGTCCTACGGGAGAAAAAAGAGAAAAAATAATATAGAACCTTTAGTTGATTACTCAGAGGAGGAGAGAAATAAAAAAACACCCTCAAACCTTAGAAATTCAAGCTGAAAAATGGTTAGGTGTCAGTAAAGAAAAAAAAGTCTAGTGAAGGTAGTAAATGCCTCAGTAGACCTTCCTAATGGCCATTTTAGAAATCTCTCGTGTTACATTTCCTTTCATAAAATTCCTCACTAATGGAAGGATTTGAACATTTCTTCATTTCTCATTTAGAAATATAGCAACTGGTGAAAAGATAGAAATTAGCCATTTGCCATTTCTCTCAAATAGCTTCAGAAGTCCTGGGGTTATAACCCCAGTTCTATCACTTCTTAGCTACATAACAATGAACAAGTTGCAACCTCTGAGTCTTCATTTTCCCATTTGTAAAACTGGGGTACTCATACTGCTCTGTCTCCTTAACATGATTGTTTTTAGTATCTTATAGGATTTTCCTGACTTCCTTCAGGCCTCAGCTAAAATCCCATCTTCTGTAAGAAGCCTTTCCTGATCTCCCTCAATGCTAGGACCTTACCTCTGTTGATAATTGCCATAGGACCATACACAGATTTTGACTTGAGATGTCATCTAGTCTAAACCCTTAACTTTATAAATAAGAAATGAAGGTCCAGAGAGGTGATTTGACTTGTCCAAGGTGACACACCCATTGCATAGTGGCAGAAAAGGGACTTCCCCAAGTTAATTTGAGAGCTAGAATTTTAGGTCAAGTCTTTTGATTCCAGGGTCAGTGCTTTGGCTGCTAAAACCCAGCTGCTTCAATGTTCTGATCCAAAAGACAACAGTGTTTTGGCTAGGGTTGGGTACAGCTTCATTACATAGATTTTACTGATAGACCTTCATTAGTATAGAAGATGCTATCCATAGAGAGCACAAAGCAACAATGGACCCTTTCCACCAGTGGGAAATGTATTCCATCATATTGAAGTACTAGCTTGTTCTCAATCAATGTAAATTGCAGTGAGATTAATTTCACATCTAACCAAGGAAAACCCTGATCACCATAAGAGTTGTCCCCAAATTGGATGGGTTGTCTCAGGAACGTGGGGGGTTCTATCTGTGGAGATTATGAATTGGTGTAGCTTTAGTTAGGTAATTTCCAGGGTCCTTTCCAAAATTTATATTCCATTATTTTCTATTTTGTTCCATTACTTTAATGCATTTGTAGTTCTACAATTCAGAGATTGGCTAAGTGGGACTGAATTTGACTTCTGCCAACACAAGGCACCCATGTGTTGAGTCTTAATGAATAATGAATGCTTTGTTCATGACCCGTTGAAATTATCAATAGTCACTCTGAACCCTTTGCCACTACCTTCAGTTGACCCCCTTTCAGACCTTTCTAGTCATATTCTTTTTTGGGGAGTCTAAGCCTTAGCTTCCCTGTGCTTGTCTCTCTACCTATGCCAGGTATTGTGCGTTATATCTTTTATGTGAAAGGTGATTCACAGAAATAAATTACACTGTGTTTTTGGTTTGTGGCAGCCTGCCTCCACAGTCAGGTCTGTGAGGGGCTTTATAATAGCTTGAGAGCCACAGTGTCAGAACCAGGGACCTCAGCAACTAGAATGCTGATAAATACCAAGAACAAATATACATGCAGCTGTTGGAATCTCTGGCTGGAGGTAAGGACCAGCCAGCTTACCAGTCTTTTTTTCTCTTTTAAATCAATCAAAAGCTGAATAGAAAAGAGACTACAGGAAGCCAATGGCTCATTTAAGATAAATCATCCAGGCCTGGTGAGCTCTGTGCATTCACAATGGCCTCATGGTTCTGCTAAAGGGGAGCTTTCAGTGTTTGACCAGGTAGAGAGAAGGAGCAGAGATGGGAAAGTCTCAGAGGGAGGTGAAGGAGAGGGTTAATCATTGGGAAACCTGAGTTGCCCAGGTCCTGGAACTACCTCTCTCAGTAGGCCTGATGTCTCTAAACTTACCTCTGATTAGTCTCCTCAGGCTCTCTATGCCACAGTTAAGTGAGATAACTTGCCCTCCCTTCTTCACTTCACTTCCTTCACTTACCTCTAAACTTTTGTTCCTCACAGTATCCACCCCATTTCCATTTTTGCCCCTTAAAATTCTTAAAATTCTTCTCACCTTTTGATGGGTTCCACACTCAGGTACAACACTCTCTCATTTCTTCCATAGGCTTCTTCCTTGTCTTCCTGTTCACCCCAGGAGGAGGATCAAAGCCTGTGTACAGTTGAGAGGCTTCTAAGTCACAAGATAATGAAAAATTAATGAGGGGCAAAAACCAAATGGTGGATAGTAGATAGCGAAGGAGTAAATCTGACATGACATAGCATCATAGATCTCAAGTTGTAAAGGAACTTAGAAAAGACATAGTCCAATGCCCCTCATTTTTTTTAAAACTGGTTACGAAATGGAGGTCTAGGAAGGTTATATGAAGGTAGTAAGCATTTGGGGCAAGCTTTGAACCCATGACCTCTGACTCAAGCAAGAACTCTTCCTGCTATACCAAACTGTTTTCCATAAAACAAAGAGTCAAAAGGAAGGAGATATATAGGGATGTGGAAAACAATAAGAGGTTCAGCATGGCTTAGTGAGTAGTAGAATGTTGCTGGACTTAGAGGCTGGCAGACCTGAGATCAAATTCTACCACAGAGATGTACTAGCTCCATGAACCTGGGGAAACCACTTAATCAGTCTCAGCCTTAGCTTCCTAACCAGTAAAATGGGGGAAATGATAGCACCAACTTCATAAGGCTGTTATGATAATCAAATGAAATGATGATTTCTTCATCTGTAAAATAAAGAAGGTAAGATCCAATACCTTTGAGGTCCCTTTTGGCTCCAAAACTGCTATCTTTGTGAGGCTTGGAAAGCACTCTTGAAAGCCTGAAAATGCTACATGCACATTAGCTACTATTATTAATAAGTTGGCATTTCAGAATTGGTATCTAAGGCACAAACAGGAACCGTGGCCTGTGGTCAAAGGGATCAAGGAAAAAGATTTTTAACCAGACAACGTGTGAAATGCTATCATGATGAAGAAGAATTGTCTTTGTTTTCCTTGAATCCAGAGAATAAAACCAGGAAAAGTGGGTAAAGCTTACAAAGTGGAATATATTGGCTTGAATTAAAGAATTTCCAAACAATTAGAGCTACCAATGAAGGCAAAGATTACCAAAGAGAGCTTTGTCTTCCCACTTACTTGAGGTATTAATAAAGACTGCCAGACACCTTGTTAGGGTTGTTATAGAGGAGATTCCCTGCTGCTTTTCTATGGCACTGTCTAATAGGGATTAGTTGTCCAGACTCACTTGTCTAGACAAGAGACAGAGGTGTAGACATTCAGTGTAGCTCAAGAGATTCCTCTTTTCAGAATGTAGAAGATCAAGACCATAGTAGCAGAAAAGGTAAAAGACTTTGTATATACCAAATCATTAACCCCAGACTGTACCTAGAGCAGAGCTGTATCCTCTTTATGTAGTTGGGATTTTATATAGCTCTAGTGTGGAGGACCTATACTTATCTATTAGGAAAAGAGGCACTATTGTATAGTCAAAAGACTGAAGTCAGGATTCCTATGAAAAAAATCATGGCTCTAACATGTCCTAGCTTTGTGACCTTGGACAAGTCTCTTTTTTCACTTAGACCTTAATTATTTAAACGTAGATCATTCATTTCTGTTCTTGCTGCCTCCCAACACTGTTTTGAGAAAATCACTTCATAGATGATAAAATGATTAGTTATTAAATTTTGAGCACTTAATAAACCTCCCTTGACCTCAGCCCACACCTTACATGAGATAACAGATATGTCTATCCTTTATCAGTTCTTATGAAGCTCATTATTCTATATGTTTGACCGTCCTGTGCCACCATGCTATTCTACTCAAATGCTAGTTCTGTCATGGGCATTTCTGCTTGACCAGAAGAACCCAAATCAAGGTACTTGATTTCTGGACAGTAGCCTTTAATTTTCTAAGTAGCTATTGACCATTATAGGGCTATTATAGGAGAAGGGATTGGTCCCTCATTGTGAAGGGCCTAGTAACAATAGAAGCTTACTTACTGTGTTATCAGAAGGGGACCTAACAGGTCCCCATTTCTTCCATGTAATCAGAGTATTAGAGCTGGAAGACACTATAGAAAACAGAATGTCAGAACTAGAGGAGACCTTAGCAAAGAGGTAATTCAACCTTTCTCTCATTTACTAGCCATGCAAATTGAGGCCCAGAAAAGGCAAGACATTTTTCCAAGGGCACAGACTTAGTGAGTCAGCTTTGGTTTCCCATATTACCATCACATGATCACTAGAAAAAAGAATCAAATTTTCAAGCGTTTGGATATGGAATTGATTTAGAGCTCAATTCTTGCTTCACTAAAAGAAAAGTTGGGTCACAGAGGTGGGGGTACACAGAGAGAAGTGCTGAGAAAGGGAGCTGTCAGGATGGACTAGCTCAGTGAGTATAAAAGGCATCCCCACAGGGGATGGTCTGGCACCAGCCAGTAAAAGTTAGCAAACTCCCGCTCTAGTGGCATCTGGGTGAAGCCATCACTCTGCTGAGAGCTGGGGTCCTGTGCACAGCTGGGGCCAGCGCCTGGAGAAATCAGTTGAGCACATGGAAATGGACACTTGAAGACCTTATAGCTGGAAGGAAAGCAGCGCAGGGGGAGCTGGGAGAAGTCAAATGAAAAGAGAATTCAGAAGCTATAAGGAAGACTTCAAGTTTGGGGAGAGGCAGCACCAACCATGTCTAGATGGATATTATAAAAGAGCAGAGTACAATTCAGTCCCCTTACTGGTAACTTCATCTGACACTGCTCCTCCTGTCTCAAATCAAAATTAGGTCTAGGGTCTTGGTGGAGAAGACCTTCCATCCTGTCAATGTGGCTTCAGCAGCCAGATAAAATCCCTGACAATAATGCAGTTAATTTAAGTTAAATTAAACATTTATCAAGAATCTACTATGTGTGGAACCCTGTGCTAGGAATTGGGAAGAGGGGTACAAAGATGAAAAACAACCCACCAGAACAATATGTATATTGTCTGAATTGATATGTGATTGGTTTTGTGGAATTGCTCATCCTACTGGGAGGAGGAGTGTGGGGAGATATATTTGGAAACAAAGGGAAGTTTTTCAAAACGCCATAAAAATGAAGGGGGTGGGTACAATAATGTATACCTTTGCAGAAGGTAGAGTCTAAGATAAGGAATGCTCATGAGTAAATTAATACCTTGTAGAATTTGATAAGGACACAGTGACAAGTTAATGTTGTTGATTGACAAAGGAGACATCAAGGCAAAGTGCTGTGAGAAGTTTGAGGAGGGAGAGTTTCTAGCTGGGTGGGGCCAGGCAAGACTTCATTCAGTGAGGCCTCCATTGAAAAGAGGTAGGCATTTCAAACGGTGAAAGTGGAATAAAAAGCCCATCCCAGAAGTAAGGGCATGGGAGAAGAGAGGAGACTGAGAGTCTTCTGGTTTGTCTAGGATGTTGAATAAATGATAACATACTCTATGTGTATTTTGTGTCTGCGTGTTTGTATGTATGTATGCATATATGCATACATATATATATATGTTCATTCATTTATATATCTCTCTGTTTGTGTCTGTGCTGTCTCTCCCATTAGAACATAACCACTTGAGGACACTGCTTTTGCCTTTCATTGCATCCTCAATGCTTGGCACAATGCCTCCATAGTAGTAAAAATAAGCACTTAATAAATGCTTGTGGGTTAATTGAGTGACAGTGTGATAGGGCTGAAAATCAGTGTCTTGGAACCAAATTATAGAAGGCTGTGAGCACTAACCCCAGGAGTTCCTATTTTTTTTATAAGAGGGAACCACTGAAAGTCTTTGAGTAGAGTAGTTACATTTAGCAATTAATAATAATAGTAGCTAACACTTATATAGTTCTCACTGTGTCAGGCATTGGGCTAAGCACTATACAATTATGATCTTATTTTAATCCTCTCATTTGGTCATTTCATACTCATCCTGGAAGATAGATCCTGTTATTATCCCAACTTTATAGATGAAGAAATTAATATAAACAAAGGTTAAATGACGACTATGGTCAATATGTGAGGCCATATTTGAATTCAGTTCTTTCTGACTCCAGGCAGGATGCTATATCCACTGTACCACCTAGCTGCCTCACTTCAACAAGGTTTTAAGTTCTTATGACATGTCAGATGGGTGGCATGTTCTGGGAGCTGAAGATAGAAAGATAATAGTCTTTGTCCTCAAGGAACTTACATTCTGTTGAGAGAAAGCAACATGTACATAAATATGCACACACACATATACACATATACACACACATATATCTCCCAACTCCATATAGAAATATATATGTATATACATGTATATACATACACATACATACAAAGTAATAAAGTAATTTGGGGGTAGAATGCCTTATCAAATGGGAAATCAAGAAAAGCTGCATAGTAGGAGGTAGCTCTTGCACTGAATTTTGAAGAAAGCAAAGGATAAGGGGAGGAGTTGGGTGGACATGCCAGGAGTAGGGGACAACTGGTATAAAAGAACAGAGGCAGAACCTCTTTGCAGCCTTTGACGCTGTCCATTTATTCTCTTCTTGCTATTCTGTTCTTTCTAAAATTCTGCAACACTGCTCTCTCCTGGGTCTCTTCCTACCTGTCTGACCATGCCTTTTCAATCTCTTTGGTTGGTTATTCATCTGGGTCATACCCAGTAACTGTGGGTGCCCCGCCCTCAGTATTTGGCCCTCTTCTCTTTTCCTTCTATACTGTTTTTTGATGATCTCATCAGTTTCCATGAATCTGATGATCATTTCTATGCTGATAATTCTCAAATCTCCTTATTCTGTTCTATCTTCTCTCCTCAAATCTAACTTCTTCTCTCCAACTGCCTGCTGGATAGCTCCAACTGGCTGCCCTATAGACATCTTAAACTCAACATGTTCAATAATGAGCTCATAGCCTTTTTCCCAAAGCCCTTTCCTATTCCTAACTTAACTATTTCTCTTGAGAGAATGGCCATTTCCCCAATCATCCATGCTCATAGCCTAGAGGTCATCCTCTACTCCTTTCTCTTTCTCATTCCATATATTCAATATACTGCTAAGTTCTATTGTTTCTACTTTAGCAAAATTTCTCATATCCCCCCTTTTCTCCTCTAACATAACCACCCATCTTGATGTATTTCATGCCTGAATTATTGCCAAAAAATCCCTGCTGTTTGGTATCCCTGTCTCCAGTTTCTCCTCACTCTAGCCCATCCTCCACTTAGCTGTCATATCGCTCTTCTTAAAGTACAGATCTAACCATGTCACCCACTTGTTTAATAAACTCTGGTGACTCCTTATTACCTGCAGGACCAAATTCTATTTGACTTAAAGACTTTTGCAATCTGGCCCCTTCCTCCCTTTCCATCCTCTTTACTCCCTTCCATGTATTCCATAATCCAGAGACACTGATCTCCTTGTTGTTCTTCTCACAAGATGCTCTGACTCCCAATTCCATACAGTTTGCTTGTTATTTCCCATTCCTAGAATTCTCTCCAATCTTTTCTCTACCTCCTAGCTTCTCTGATTTCCTTAAATATTCATTTTCAATTCCATCTCCTATTAAAAGAACACACCTTTCCCACTCTATATTCCCAGACTTCCCTCTTTGGATTATCCCCAATTTATCCTATATATGTCAGATTTGTATATACTTGTTTAAATGTGATCTCCTCTATTAGACTATGAATTCCAAGAAAAGAAGAACTAGGTTTTTTTTGTATTTCTTTGTATCTTCAGAGCTTAGCACATTGCCTGGAACATAATAGATTTTTAAGTGCTTATTGAGTGGAGAACAAAGGACTGTAAGACTAGAAAGGTCTTTCTAGGTGATCTAGTTGAGTCCATTCATTTGTAAGGAAATTGAGGTCTGTAGTGATTCTGACTTGACCAAGTAATACATTAAGTAACAGAGCTGGAATTTGAACTTATTTCCTATGACTCCAAGTTCAGCATTCTTAGAATGTCATGGGAAATAGCAAATAAGTCAGTTTTGCTGGAACATGGCAGGGGGAATAATATGAAATCAACCTGGAAAATAAGTTAAAGCCATATCATGAAGGGCTTTTAGGGCCCTTTTAGATTGTATCTTATCTAAAAGGAATAGAGAGACACTAAAAATTTTGAAACAGGGGATTGTTATGGTCAGAACTATGTTTTAGGAATGTCACTTCAGCAAATGTGGAGGATGGATTGAAGAGGCAAGAGAATGAAGAGAGAAGAGTTTAGAATCTTTTACAATCAACCATACAAAAAGGGGTAAGATCCTGCGCTAGAGAAGTGGATTGGAAAAATAATGGATGTGAGGAAATATTGTGGAGGTAGAATCAATAGGACATAGTGAATGATGTGGTATGAGGAAAGAGTCAAAGAGCTTAGATTTCCAACAGGCTTGACTTGAAGGAGGGTTGTACCATAATAATAAATAGATCTTTTAGTAACTTGTCAGCATGAGTGCTTTTATGATGGGCTCCTTGTTTTCATCACCACCTCTATCAATCCAGATAGACAAATGGAAGAATAACCCAAGACTTTTTCAACATCAGGTAGAGGAAAATTATCATAGCCAGATTCTATGAAGTTTAGTTACTGGTCTAGTGCTATTTGTTTACTATCTGTAATGACCTAGAAGAAGAGACGTGTTGCACATAAATTATATCCATGGATGATACCAAAGTGGGCCAGATTGCAAGTACCATGGAGGATAACTAAAAGAATTCAGCTAACCAGAAGAACTTAGAGAAATTGGTGAATAACCATAAGGAAAGATTTAATTTAGGTAAAACAGAGTCAATACCTATAGGGAGTACTAAGTACTAATGATAGTATTGATGTGCCAATCAGTAAACATTTATTAAATACCTAATGTTCCAGGTGCAGTGAGACTCAATTTTCTCCTTTGTAGAATGAAAAGAAGGACTAGACCATTATTTCAAATCTCTTCCAATTCTGATATTCTATATATTAACATGTTTTAAGATTGTTTTTATTAATGTTCTACAATCAATTCCAATTAATTTGAAGCCCCTCTCAGCTCTAAAACATTATGTTTCTTCCTCATTTCTTTCTTCCTCTTTCTTTCCAGTTTCTCCTTTCTCCAATCCATCCTCCACACAGATTCTCAACTGATATTCTTAAAACAGAGATCTGACTATATCACTTCCTTACACAGAAATCTTCTATGGCTCCCTAGTAGATCTCAGATAAATTACAATATTCTCAGTCTGTCTTTTAAGGGATTTCACAATCTGACTTCAATCTATGTTTTACAACATTATTTCCTATCACTTTCCTTCATTATTTCACCTCATTTTAAGGCAACAGCAAGATGAGCCACCAGCAATGTTCTTCCCCTTCCCATCCTTTGCCTCTATGTGATCCAGACCCCATTAGGACTTTCAGTTGGGAAGAGGGACTTGAACTACTCTCTCTACCTTGTTGAGGTAGAGAATCAACAATTCTTGTCTTTCTGGGTAAATAGAGAACTATTAGGCCTAATCATCTGCCTTACTAATGTGTCCTATGGTCTTCTAGGCCTTATCATCTACCCCGTCCCTATGCCCTCAACACCCATGGGCATTGTCATTTAACATATTAATGTGCCCCCAAGGACCCCTGGATCTTGTCTTTTGACTCATCCTTGAACCTTTGAGAATTCCAAGCCTTCCATCCCTTTATATGCTGTTTCCCAAATTAGAATGTGGGATCCTTAAGAGTAGGGACAGTCTCATTAATTTTCTCTATGTATTCCCATAATCTAGCACATAAGTAAGTACTAAATAAATGGCTTTTTATTAATTCACTCCCTCATTCATTCATGTGTGCTCTCTCCTGATCAAACCAACCTACTAGTTGTGTCTGTATAACATTCCAGCTCCCATCCCTTTGCCTCTACCCCAGTTCTTCTGAATGCATGGCATGAATTTCCATCTCCACTTTGCCCTCTGAGTTCAGGTGTCCCATTCTACATACAGCCTTTCCTAATCTATACCCCGTTGTCATTCACTGATTTCCATCGTGTCCTCCTCTTTGTGACTTTTTTTGGTAAGGATGCTAGAGTGGTTGGCCATTTCTTCTCCAGCTCATTTTACATATGAGGAAACTGAGGCAAGTGGCATTAGATACAGCTAATAAGTATCTGAGGACAGATTTGAACTCAGAAAGATGAGTCTTAAGATGGGGAGAAAATTTGTAACTCAAACTCTCATGGAAATGAATGATGTAAACAAGAAAATAAATAAATGAATTATAAAAAAAGAAAGAAAAATGAGTCTTCTTGACTCTAGGCCCAGCACTCTATGCACTGAACCACCTAGCCACCCCTGGTCTATTCCCTACTACTGTTAATATTCTTTCCCTCTTAAAATTACTTCATGATTCACTTCTTTTGGCTTTGTACTTACTTATATGCATACATTTAATATGCCTCCAGTATAATACCATCAGGGAATGTTTTGTTTTTCTCTCTCTGTTCCCAGGACCTAGCACAGTGCCTTGTATGTAACAGGTGCTCTACAAATGTTTGTTGACTTGAATTGAAATATTTTAACATTCTTTGTTCTAGGATGCCTTCCAGCTCTTATATTCTATGGTCTGCTTGCTAAGGTCTCTTGCAGTTCTGACATTTTGTGAAATCTGTGAATAACAGAGGCCAGAGAAGGGGGGCATCATGTCAATAAGATTTAGGGCATGACATCCTCGAAGGCATTAAGGGAGCTTTACTTTGTGCAAAGTAGAGGAAGGATGACACATAGAATAGCTTTGTACTGTCAGGATTCTTAAGAGGTTCTAACCAGAAGAGAGGGAAGGAATTATTGAAAGTGGTTAAGGGGGTATGTAACAAAGAATAATGGCCTGACACTGAGGAAGGGAAATTACAGGTTTGGACATTAAGAGCCCCCTTCCCACAAGTGATGGAGCAAATGACACATTTTGCTGAAATGTGTTGATGTGGGAACAGTGAAGTAGGCAACCTGACAATTAGAAAGACTTTAAAAGGTTTTTTAAGGGGGATAGCTTAGATGAATAGGCTACCTTGGGCAAGGAGAGTTTAAGAGGATTCCATCGTTGCTTATATCCACAAAAGTGTGTCTAGCTAAGTTTTCAGAAGAAAGAAGATATTTACCTGATTCATTATCATTATTTTTCTCACATGAGTAAGAATACCTTACATTTTTATACCACAAAGCATATTCCATATACTAGCCTTAGTTGTATGTGTTGTGACTCATGTTTTACAGATAGGAAAACCAAGGCTCCATGTCTTCCAGGTAACAAGTGGCTATACCCAAGGCTAGAACTTTTTCTTCTTATTCCAAGTCCGCTACTAGAACCATTGTTCATATATAAACTAGCTGCCTTGTTCTTTCAGAAACTAGCAAGAGCCCTATACAAATCAGGTCCTGAATAAATGCTTAATCATCATCATCATCATCACCACTAATATTTATATCATGCTTACTGTGTACAGGGCACTATGCTAAGCATGTTACAAGTATTATTTCATTGGATCTTCACAAGGAATCTGAGAGGTAGATGCTATTATTACTCCCATTTTACAGATAAAGACATCTGACCCAAACAGATGTTAAGTGACTTGTCCAGGGTCACTTGTCCAGGGTCACACCACAGTGTGTGAGGCCATACTTAAACTCAGGTATTCCTTACTCCAAGCCCAGTGTTTTATCTATTGTACCCCTTAGTTTCCTTAAATCCAACATTCCCAAGAGGTAACACTGTGTAACAAAGAGAGAGCTATCCTTGAAGTCAAGAAGACCAGGTTTGCCAGTCTTCCCTCTAAAACACATTAGCCATGTGACCATGATCAAGTAAGTTAACCTCAGATTTCTTTTAGAAAAATCACTTAGACTAAATTGAATACAAGATCCATTGAGGTAGTTCCCATATGGGAGTTACTTTCCTAGATAAAATCACAGATCTAGATCCAAAACAAGAAGAGAGCTGTCCAAAAGTGGTATGGTCTGCCTTATGAGGTAGTGACATCCTTATAATTAGAAGTGTTTTAACTGAATGGTTACCCATCAGGGTTGTTTTGGAGAGGATTCATCCATTATATAAAGAATCTTATTGAATGTTCTTTCAGTTCCCTTTCAGAGGTCACATTCCAGGATTCTATGATTCCATGATGAGGTGCCTCAAGTCTTGGTTTAGTTTAATTTGTTTTGTTTACCAAATCACATTTCATTGCTATCCTAGTAGCCTTAGCCTCGGGTCTTTTGACAGAAGAGAAGCCAATTTCAGACCCATTATTCTCTCTGGTTTCTAGTGGATTGTGAAAATAGTCTCACAGGTGGCTTTTGCAATTGGGTCATTTTCAGCCTAATGAAGTTCATTCAGCCTCAAGCTCCATAAGTTCAGGTGGATCAGCTGTATTGTGATCTTCTCTCTGTGCCATTCAGGATTAGGATAGATGGTGCAGATGAGAGAGTGAAAAGAAGAGAAGAATGGAGAAGGGGAAAGGGAGAGGAGGAATCTGCAGCAATTAGTGTCATTTGATTGAGTAATTATGGCCAGTCTTTTATTTGCCTAACTCAGGATTCTGGGGAAACCAAAGAAAGTAGAAGATATGATCTCCAGCCTTAAAAAAACTATATACCATTCATCTTGTCCTTCTTTCAATCATCATCCCTTGCATTTTCATCTGTAAAAATGAGGATAATAAACCTTATACTACCTATCTCACAGAGCTGTTGTGGTAAAAGGGCTTCAATAAACTTTAAAGTGTTGCAGAAATGGTAGTTATTATATAAAACATGATAGAAGTGCAGAGGAAAACAAGCATCATGTATAGCATGTTGAATTTATCAGGGAGAACTGTATTCAAATACCTCCTCTACCACTTACTACTTCCAATGTCTAGCACAGTGTGTGGCACATAGTAGGTGCTTAATAAATGTTTATTGACTGACTGACAATGGGCAAGCCAGATAGTCTCACTGAGCCTCAGTTTCCTCATCTATAATATAAAGATAATACCAGTAGTAATTACTTCGCAGGTTAGTTGTGAGGTTCATAGGAAAAAATATCTATCTAAAATGCTTTAAAAATATATCACTACATCACTTTTTATTATCAGTGCCTACCATAGCACCTCACACATAGGAGGTGATTAGAAAATATTTGCTGTATTGGGTTAGATATTCTAATTAATAATAATAATAATAATATTTGTATAATTTTATAAGATTTACAAAGAACTTTACCAATGCCTTGTTTTTTTTAATTTAATTTTTCCAATTGCATGCAAAACAATTCTTAATTTTTTCCTGGAATGTTTTGAGTTCCAAATTCTCCCTTACCCTCTTCTTTCAGCCTTCTCTTCCTCTATCCTCATCAATAAGGCAAAGAAAAATGATAAAGGTTGTACACGTGTAGAACACATTCCGTTATTAGTCATGTTGTAAAAGACAATACAAACCCCAAAAGATCATAGACACGTAAGCAAAACAAAACAGAACAGTATGCTTTGATCTGTGTTCAAATTCTATCAGCTCTTTCTCTGGAGGTGGATAGCATTTTTCATCATTGGTCCTTCAGAATTGTCTTGGATCTTTGTATTGCTGAGAATAGCTAACACATCTACAGTTTATCATTGCACAGTATTGCTTTACTGTGTAGAGTGTTCTCCTGGTTCTGCCCACTTCACCTTGCTTCAGTTCATGTAAGTCTCTCCAGGTTTTTCTGAAAGCATCCTGCTCAACATTTATACCACAATTGTATTCCATCGTATACTACAACTTGTTCACCCATTCCCCAATTGATGGGCATCACCTCAATTTCCAGTTCTTTGCTAGCACAAAAAGAACTGCTATAAATATTTTTGTACATACAGGTCATATTTCTGTTTTAAAATCACTTTGGGATACTGACCTAGTAGTGGTATTGCTGGGTCAAAGGCTATGCAGAGTTCTATAACACTTTGGGCATCATTCCAAATTGTTCTCCAAAATGGTTAGATAGGTTTACTATATTATTTTATTTGACCCTCACAATAGCCCTGGGATCCAAGTGTTATTATTATCTTTATTTTGCAGAGAAGGAGAGTGAGGCAAATAGAGGTTAAGTGATTTGCTTAGTCACACAGCTATTAAATATCTGCAATGCAATGACTACTTAGGTCTTCCTGACTCCAGGTCCACTGCTTTATCAATTGTCCTGCCTACTTGCCTGAAAATCACTGGATTCTCATGACAACCCTATGAGGCAGGATATACAGGTATAATTATCTCATTTTACAGATGGGAAGCCTGAAGCTTAGAGAGTTTGAATGACTTGCTCACTGTCACACAATCAATACATGGTTTAGCCAAGACATGAACTCAGGTCTTCAGAATACAAACCTAGAATTGTTTCCACTCTAGATGATATCATCTAGTAACAAAGCACAAACTAATATACATAAGATTCAAAAATAAATCAGTAAGCATCTATTTGAGCACCTGTTATGAGTTAGGTAATAGAAATACTAAGAATTAAAAGTTCCCCTCGCTTAATGAGTTCAGTGATTTAGAGTGAAGTAAACAGAACCAAGAAAACAAACTTCCCAGTAGCTAAAATGTAAATGGAAAAAACAAATACCACAAAACAATCGAAAGTGCATGCATTTTGAAAAAAAAACCAAGAACAGGAATGGTTGCAAAAAAGAGACATGAGAAGACACCTCTCTCCAGTCCTTTGCAGAAGTGAAACGTCCATGCAAGTGTAGAGCACCACACATATTTTCAGACCATTTCAGTGTATTGGTAAATTTTGCTAATTGTTTTTTACATGCTTTTATTAATTTTTTTTGTTTGTTATGAGAAATGTCTCTCTGGGAATGTGAAATGGGAAGAATACTGGAAGAACTTTAGGCTTTGTAAAAACAAAAGATATGAAGAAAGTTTTATTTCCAGAGAGGGGAGGGAAATTTCAGCTTTAGGCATAGCTTGAACTGACTAGTCTCCAAATTTTCTTTCCTCTAAAACCTACTCTGCATCAGCAGAATTTGAGGTGCAGCTCAGAAGGAACAACACAATTTTCCCATTTCCTTCTACTATTTAATTGCCAGCTGCACTTGCACCTTATGTGTCCCAGTGACTCATCTATACTGTTTTCCCTATTGTGTTGGCGAACTAGAGTGGACAGTTGCTGTTGGAGAATAGTGCTAGAAAAACTTGTATGGTAGAAGTAGTTAAGTTGTAGAGGTCATTGAAAACCAGTCTACAATAGTCAAGACAGTGTGCATAACAGGAAATTGCTTGTCTCATCCTTCGAAGGGAGTAGAATTCAGTTCCATACATTGAGTCAGTCAGTAAACATAGTAGATATTTAATAAATGTTTGAATAATTGAATAAATGCATATAAATATGTATAATTGAATAAACACTAATTTTATATACTAAATGTTTATACAATTGAATAAATATGTATAAATTTATAGAATTGTATAAATATTTATTTCATGCTTATTCATTTCTACAAACATTTATTAAATATGTACTTTGTTGAGGCCTTATGCACAAGTCTTGAGAGAGCTAAGTAATAATTCACCCAATATCATATATACACATATATGCACATACATACACACATGTATATCTCTTTATAATTTATTATTTTTCTTTTGACTTGTTTTTTTATTTGATAATATTTATTTCTTTTTTAAATTTTTTATGTAATAAATTTTATTTGTTTCTTCTTTACATTATTCATTTTCTTGAGATTTTTGAATTACAGATTTTCTCCCTGTCTTTCCCCTACCCCAACCCCAAAACAGCAATCCCACTGTAGAGTCCCTCCCCTGGTTTGCTCTCTAATTTTCTGGTAGGGCAGGGAGAGTCTCCCTACTTCAACCCCTGTATATCTTAATTCCTAGTTGCAGGTATTACAGAGCTTTAAATTCTAGATTCTTTCTATTCCTCCCTTGTCACCCACCCCCACTGGAAGGACAACCAATTCAGTACAGGCTGTGTAGGTGTGATTATACAGGATATCTTCAGATTGGACATATTGTGACAGTGATCATATGCCCCTCCTTCCTATCCCTCCTTGTTCTGTTCTCTACCCTGTCCCTGTCCTTTATTGAAGTGTGAGCATCCAGCATCCCTCCCCCAGAACCTTCTCTCCCCTCCATCATCCCGCCTTTCATCCCCATGCCCCCTACTCTCTTGTGTGGCATGATGCCAGGTTTAGAGTTTATGCCATTTCTTCCCTAAGC
>CM053595.1:28490277-28507714 GCA_028646575.1 Pseudocheirus occidentalis | reverse complement strand
ATCATATTCCAGGCCCTTCTGTCCCTCAGTGTAGAAGCCGCCAGATCCTGGGTTATCCTGATAGTGCTTCCACAATATTCAAATGGTTTTCTCTTGGCAGCCTGTAATATTTTCTCCTTTAACTGGGTATTCTGGAACCTGGCAATAACATTTCTAGGCGTTTTCTTTTGGGGATCTTTTTGAAGAGGTGATTGGTGGATTCTTTCAAGTTCTATTTTGCCCTCTGACTCTAAAATATCAGGGCACTTTTCTTTGAAGATTTCTTGAAGGATGCTTTCCAAGTTCTTTTTTTGGTCATGGGTTTCAGATAGACCAATAATTTTCAAATTGTCTCTCCTGGATCTATTTTCCAGGTCAGTGGTCTTTTCAAGGAGATATTTCACATTGCTTTCTATTTTTTCTTTTGTTTATAACTGTTTAATAGTGTCTTGGTTTCTCATGAAGTCATTAGCTTACACTTGCTCCACTTCAATTCTGAAGGAATTATTCTCTTCGGAATGCTTTTGAGATTCTTTTTCCATCTGACAAATTCGACTATTTAAGGCATTCTTCTCCTCATTGGATTTCTGGGTCTCTTTTGCCATTTGGATTAATCTATTTTTTAATTTGTTGTTTTCTTCAGTCAGTTTGTTGTCTCTCTTTTCATGATTTTCTTGCATCATTCTCATTTCTCTTCCCAATTTTTCCTCCACTTCTCTTATTTGTTTTTCAAAGTCCTTTTTCAGATTATCTATAGCTTCTATGAATTCTTCAAGTGTCTTGGAAGCATTTGGTGTGGGAGTTCTGACTGTGTTGTCTTCCTCCTGTTCCATGCTTTGATTCTTTTTGTCCACAAAAAAGGATTCTAGAGTTTTATTGCTGTTCTTATTTTGCTTCCTTTTCCTCATGCTGGCCAGTCAATTAATTGGTTGGGTTTTTTTAGCTTTTCCTCCCCCAAATTTAGCTTGAAAGCTTCACTCTCTTTCACTGACATCTAATCCTGGCTTAGTAGATGTGAAGATTGCTTGAGGTGCTTTAGATCTTCTCTGAAGTAGACTCATGCTGTGCCTTGGGAGGCTCGGCTCCTCCCAGCAGCCCTGGATCCTGGCCACATGTTTTCAGGCTGGGCTGACTCCAGGCATGCAGACCTGTGGGATGAGCCCCTCCTGCCGAGCTGCCTTTCTCTAATCCCTGTTTTTCACCCCTCGGTAAATGTGGAGTTGCTGGAGGCTGTAGATCTTCTCTCTTGTAGACTGGCTGCAGCACAGCTCAGCTTGGCTTGGCTCCTCCTGATTGCCCTGGGGCCTGGCCACATTTTCATTTCAGGCTGCCATGATGATCCCCTGCTGCCGAGCTGCCTTCCACGAGAGATGTGTTTTCCGTGTTTTTGTGAGTTTGAGAGTCCTAGAATTTGTCCAGAGTCATATTTTATGGATGTTTAGAGTGGCTGTGTGGGAGCTGTGGGACCTTGCTGCTTCTATGCTGCCATCTTGGCTCCAACTCTTTTACTTGCTTTTTAAACAATTTTATTGATTAATTTATAAAATATTTCTTTCCCAATAACTGTCCCCTTCCAATTAAACTCTACCTCATAGCAAAAAGTACAGTCAAGCTAAACAAACTGATTCACTGATGTCTAAGAACTTATTCCTCATTCTCCTACTGTGATATAACTGTATACTGAATGGAAGGAAGCATATTTCCCTAATCAGTATCCTATAGTCAAGGCTGACCTTAGATATGTATATGATTTATTAGGCTCTGGATACTTCACTGTTCATCCTTTCACACAAATCTTTCAAAACACCTTGGAGTTCCTCATATGCATTGTTTCTTATGTAGCCATAATATTCAATTTCATTTATATAACATAGTTTATTCTGTTATTTCCTAATCAGATGTACACCCATTTTATTTTTAGCTTTTTGCTGCCACAAAAAGTGATGCTATGAATGTTTTGGAATAAGTAGAACCTTTCCTCTCTCTGTTTTTGCTTTCCTTCACATGTCAATAGATTACAGTATATGAACAATTAAGTCACTTTTCTAGCACAATTCCAAATACTTTCCTAGAAGATTTGAACTGCTTGACAGTTCCACCAACAGTGTATTGGTGTGCTGTCATCACAAAGCCTTTCCAACATTGTCTATTTCTATATATCATCTTTGGTAATTTGATGAGTTTGAAGTGAGGCCTCAGAATTATTTTACTTTGCATTATCTTTCTTTGAAGTGATATAGAATAATTTTTTCATATAATGGTTAATTTTTTCAGATATTTTTTCCTTTTATTCATTTATTTATTTTCTTGTTTATATCATTCATTCCCACATGATTTTGAGTTACAAATTTTCCCCCCATCTTTCCCCCACCCACCACCCCAAAACAGCCATCCCACTGTATAAACTCTCCCACAATCTACTCTCTCCTATGTCCTCTCCCATTGCCCCTCTGACTTTCCAGTAGGGCAAGATGAATCTCCCTTCCCGAATGCCTGTATATCTTAATTCCCAGTTGCATGTAGTTAATAATAATAATTGTATATGTGTGTGTGTTAACATTTTATTATAGAACTTTATAGATACTTTCCCTTCTTCCATCATCACCCATCCCCACTGGAAAGACAAGCAACTCAATATAGGCTGTACATGTGTAGTTGCACAGAACATCTCCACAATGGACACATTGTGAGAGACTGATTATATGTCCCTCCTTCCTATCCCGCCCCACCACTTGTTCTATTCTCTACCCTTTCCCTGTCCCTTTACAGAAGTGTGTGCTTCCAGCAACCTTCCCCCCTACCCTGTCCTCCCCTCCATCATCCCAACTCTCATCTTCATCCCCCCTACTATCCTGTGTGGCAAGATACCCAGTTTAGAGCTTATGCCATTCCTTCCCTAAGCCAAATTCAATCAGAATAAGGTTCACCCTTTCCTTGTTGCCTTCCTGTTCTTCCCCTCCATTGTAACAGTTATCCCTTACCTCTTCTGTGTGAGATGATTAATCCCATTCTGTCTCTCCCTGTCTCCTCTCATTCTATTCCTCTCCCATTTCAGAATTTCATCTTTTAAAGTGTCATCCCTTCCTATTCAATTGATCTTGTCCCCTCTATGTACACATATATACACATACTCAGATGTGTATTCATACACATATATATACTCCTATATAGACATATGTGTATGTATACATTATATATATGTAGATATATATATACACACACACATATATATATATATATGTATGTGTACATTTGAATTCTCTTCATCTATACTCATACTGAGAAAAGTTTCATAAGTTACAATTATCACTTTTTCCATGTTGGCATGTTAATAGTTCAACTTTGATAAGTTCCTTTTGATTTTTTTCCATGTTTACCTTCTCATGCTTCTTGTATTTGAATATCAAATTTTCTTTTCAATTCTGGCTTTTTCAGCAAGAATACTTAAAAGTCCTCCACCTCATTGAATGACCATATTTTCCCCTAGAACATTATACTCAGTTTTGCTGGGTATGTGATTCTTGGTTTTAATACTAGCTCCCTTGATCTCTGGTATATCATATTCCAGGCCCTTTTATCCCTTAATGTAGAAGCCACTAGATCCTGGGTTATCCTAATTGTCTTTCCACAGTATTCAAATTGAATTATTTCTTCTTGGTAGCTTATAATATTTTCTCTTTGATCTGGGGGCTCCAGAACCTGGCTATAACATTCCTAGGATTTTTCTTTTGGTGATCTTTTTCAAGAGGTGTTCAGTGAATTCTTTCAAGTTCTATTTTGCCCTCTGCTTCAAAATATCAGGGCAATTTTCCTTGAGAATTTCTAGAAAGGATGCTTTCTAGGTTCTTTTTTTGATCATGGATTTCAGGTAGTCCGATAATTGTTAAATTATCTCTCCTAGATCTATTTTCCATGTCAGTGGTTTTTTCAAGGAGATATTTCACATTGCCTTCTTTTTTTTCATTTATTTGGATCTGTTTAATAGTGTCTTGATATCTTGTAAAGTCATTTGTTTCCATTTGCTCCACTCTAATTCTGAAGGAATTATTATCTTCAGAAAGGTTTTGAGATTCTTTTTCCTTCTGGCAAATTCGCCTTTGTAAGGTATTCTTCTCCTCATTGGCTTTTGGGGCCTCTTTTGCCATTTGAGTGAATCTATTTTTAAGGTGTTATTTTCTTCAGTTAGGTGTTGACTCTCTTTTCATGATTTTCTTGCATCATTCTCATTTCTCTTCCCAATTTTTCGTCTACTTCTCTTATTTGGTTTATGAAATCCTTCTTAAACCAATCTATGGCTTGTGACCAGTCTACATTTTTCTTGGAGGCTTTTGGTGCAGGAGTTCTGACTGTGTTGTCTTCCTCCCATTCCATGCTTTGATTCCTTTTGTCCCCAAAAAACAGAATCAAAAGTTTGATTGCTGTTCTTACTTTGCTACCTTTGTTCATGTCGCCAGTTAATTACTTGAGTTTTTAGCTCTGTAGAACTCTGCTTCCAGAGGGGAAAGTTCTGTTCCAAATCACTGGGGTTTTCACAGCTGCCAGAGCTATTAGGAGGCTGCTGCAGCCCCCACAAGCTTTGGCTCACTTGAAAACACACCTCAGGACCACCACCCAAGACCATGATCCTGATCCAGGCTGGTTAAGGCAACAGCACTTAGCCCCTGAATGACTGCTTGGCCCCCCTGCAATCTTCAGACTGTGGGCTCTGAAGCAGCCGCATGGAGGCAGCTGGGCTTCTTCTGCTGCTTCCTTGCCCTGGGGGCAGTTTGGCTGGACCCTCTACCCTAATTTAGCTGAGTTCCACTAACCTTTCACTTAGTCTTTATTTCTTATGGCATGATAGTTCTGGAAATTGCCACAGCTGCTGCTGATCCATTTTTCTGAAGGCTCCAGGTGTGGTTTGTCCTGGCTGCCCCCAGACCAAGCCGCAGTTTCAGGCTGGACTGGTTTTGACTCCCAGCACACTGTGATGAGCCTTTCTCATCCCACCTGCTGAGCTGTCTTCAGGGGGCAATGTTTTTCTGTACTTTTGTGAATTCTGGAGCCCTAAAATTTGTTTAGAGTCATATTTTATGGGTATTTGAGGTGGCTATGTGGGAGCTGCAGTTTTCCTGCTTTTACACCACCATCTTGGCTCATATAATGGTTTATAACTTACTTTTCTCTTGAGAAGTGTTTGTTAAAATCCTTTGACTACTCTCTGAGAACTGGCTCTTAGCCTTATATATTTACAAAGTACTTTCCTCACAAAAACCCAGAGGGGTAGATAAATGCAAAGATCTTAGATGAGTAAACTGACGTTCAGAGAAGAAGTGACTGGGCTAGTACAACACTTAGGAGTTGTGTTGTAGACTTGTGACTCCAAGTTCAGGACTCTTACCATAGCACCACAGACCTAGGCACTGCACCCAAGGACTTTCCAGTCTTTTAAGAGAGACAATGCGTAATATTAATTAACATTTATATGCCTCTTTAAGGTTTATAAAGTACTTTACATATAGTATCTCATTTCAGCTTCACCATACAGTGTACTGGATATTATATGTATTATTATTGCAGATGATGAAATGGAAGTTCACAGAATGTAAGTGACTTGCCTAAGGTCAAAACAGTATTAAGTGCCATAGGCAGAATTTGGACTCAGGTATTTTTGCATTCAAATGCAGCACTCTATATCCTATGACATAACACAATATAGATTATATATGTACATAAGAAGTCAAAAATAAGTGTGAGTTTAGAGGACGGTGAGCTCTCTTATGATATGTTGGAGTATGTATGGCATGTTGGGTTGGAGGGAGGATCAGACAAAATTTGAATTGTTTGGCCTTTGGGATTGGAGACTATTTCACATTTGTCTTTGTATATATAGACTTAGCAAGGTACCTCTAATATAGAAGGTGCTTAATAAATACTGGTTTGTTTGAAATTATTAAACAGAAATATGGGTGGATTTTCAAAAAGGAAAATGAAGGATCAAAGGAAGGACAAAATCAAGAGCACAGAAGCAATAAGCAGCAGATGTAGTCTAAGAATGCCAAGTTTCCCCATAACACTGGAAGTCAAGATAAATGTAGGGATTTATCTGAAACTGCAGATTAGATACTTGAATGTGGAGATCAGCTACTAAAATTTATTTAGTAAGAAAGAGGAGTCATAATATTTTTATTTTGTTTTAAATATAGTAGGTATAGGACACAGAAGGGGGTGGTTGATATGATATGAACACATCATGCCTTCCTATTTTCCTAACTGAGTTTTGTTAGTGTTGAAGAATATTCCCTCATATTCTCTACTTCTGGAAATGAGAGTAGTCTCTGTAAAAGAGACCTTCCATTTACTGGCAGAGAAATGAACCCAGGATTGAATTAGATGCTGCCCTTTGAAAGGGCAGCTAGGTAGCACAGTGGATGGAGCACTGGGCATGGAGTCAAGAAGACTCATCTTTCTGCATTCAAATCCAGCCTCAGGCACTTACTACCTGTATGACCCTGAGTAAGTCACTTAACCCTGTTTGCCTCAGTTTCCTCATCTGTCAAATGAGCTGGAGAAAGAAATGGAAAACCACTCCAGTCTCTCTGCCAAGAAAACCCCAAATGGGGTCACAAAGAGTCAGACATGACTGAAAATGACTAAACAATAACAATACTTTGAAAAGTTTATTCTGATATTATATGTAGGATGGAGTAAAGATCAAGAAACTTGAAATGGGGCACTAGTTAAGAGGCTAGTATAATAAATATTCCAGGCAATGTGAAAAAGATTAACATCATAAATATCATAGTTGTGGTACATGTAGTTTGTATCCTTCACAAGAGGGAAAAGTGATGATGGACTACACTGGTCTGGGAGTGCATAATTGAAGGGAAGAATTTGGTACTGAGCCTTGAATGATGGTCAGGATTCTGAAAGGCAGGGAGGGGAGAAGTATTACAGTTTGTATAAATGGTGTGAGCAAAAGCAAGGATGAGTTTTGGCAAGGCAAAGGATAAAGTGGAAAAATGAAGATGAAGATACTGAAGTTAGAGGGTCTCCTGTGTCTGAAAGTCCCAAGAGAGGCTGATTTGCCCAAAGTCCACAGCTAGGTAATGGAAGAAACTTGATTTTATTCTTCATATAATCTGACTGCCAACTTAATGTACTTTCTAATACATCATGCCTTCCTATTTTCCTAACTGAGTTTTGTTAGTGTTGAAGAATATTCCCTCATATTCTCTACTTCTGGAAATGAGAGTAGTCTCTGTAAAAGAGACCTTCCATTTACTGGCAGAGAAATGAACCCAGGATTGAATTAGATACTGAACAAAGTATGATCTCAAAGATCCTCAGAAGTAGTAGGAAGATCACTGGGTTTGAATCCAGGCTCTGTCACTTATTTACCTGTGAGAATATAGGCAAGTTACTTAAATACTCTGGATCTCAGTTTTCTCATGTGTTAAAAATAAAAGTACTTAGACAATGATTTCTGAGGTCCTGTATTAGCAAGCACTGTAGTACACCCAGGATGACTTGTGGGCACAAGTTCTTTGATCTGCTTTTCTAAAGGAAAGATACCTTCAAAGGGGTCAACAATCTTACTTTAATGAAATGTATATGTCATTCACTTGTTTGGGGAAAGGTTAGTAGCCTGAACATGGAGAAAATATAAGCAGAGAAGTAAAGAAGGTAAAGGTCATTCACTAGTTCAGAGAAAGGGTCAGCACCCTGAAAGTGGAGAAAATACAAGCAGAAAAACATAGAGAAATTAACACAGAGATCCAATAGACAGGGCTCCAACTATTTAAAGAAAGTAATAAGTAAAAGTCACTAGACCGAGGAGCACTAATATCTATGTTCAGGCACAGCCGGGGTACTCCTTAAAAATGGTTACCCAGAGTCTCATATGACCAAATTACAAAGAAACATTTTCCCATGAGTGAACCCCAAAATCAAATACCAACCCCCCAGTATATTTAGTTTTCAACTAATAGACTCTGAGCTAGAAGGCCTCACAACCCATGTGACTTAGTGGCTAAGTACCGGAAAGTGTGAAAGCCTTCCTACATGCAAACCTCCCAATAAGCAAGCTTCCCCTAAGCAAACTCCTCCCCCAAGGGGTTCTATGTGACTCAGGATGTGCCACAGCTGTGAAATGAGCTGGAAGTTCAAAACAGCAAGACGTCCATGTGATTGAAATGCCTATGCACCTTTAGACCTGAGAACATAACTCCTGTTCCAAGGGAAAAGGGGACACATGGTCACATAGACCTATTAATGGATAGGTACTTCCATTAATAGGTCCTGTTGGAATTACAGGTCCCTTGTCCATCACTTTACCATTTCTTTACTTAGAGTTCCAATTTTCTAATTCAACTTCATACATAAATATATATTTATAAATATATGTATATGTATTGATATATCTATATCAATAGATAAATTGTTATTGTAGAGGAAACAAGGAATAGATGACAGAAAACTGGTCTTAGAGTTAGGAACCCTAGTAGGGCAACTTTGGCCTCTGACACATACTGATTGTATGACTTTAGGCAAGTTGCATGACTTCTCAGTGCCCTAGACAATTCTCTGATGTTATAAGCTGCAGAGTGGGTGTTGATCTATGTTTGTAGCAGGAGTTTTCTCAATTGGAGTTCCCTAGCATAATAAAATTACGGGTATATTTTTTTAAATGTTTGATGTATTAAAACTTCTTTCCATTTAACAGGGAGTAAACTAATGAAGAGGTATAAGGTTGCATGAATTATCCATTAAAATTACTCTTTTATGTTGTTTTGCTTTGACTATTTTCAGAGATTGTAGATTGTAGGGGGCCTAATTGTGATTTACATGCAGCTTTTTACGCTTTGTTGAAAAAAAACTGATCAGTAGACGTGTATCATTTAGAATCATAGTATGTTAGAAGAAAATATAAAACATAAAATGTTAGAGGCATCTTAGAAGTCAACCTAGTCTGACCTCTTCATTTCATAGATGGGTAAACTGAGGTCCAGAGAGACATGATTTGCCCAAGGTCAAAAGGATCAATGGGAGAGCCAGGATTTGCCTCAAAGTCTTCTTACTTCAAATCCAGGGTTCCTTTCACTATATCATACTGAGGTGTTGGTTTTTGTTGGTGTTGCCTGTTGGTGTTCTGTCATTCCAGTCATGTGTAAATCTTTGTGACCCCATTTGGAGTTTTCTTAGCAATGATTCTGGAGTGGTTTTCCATGTTCTTCTCCAGTTCATTTTACCAATGAGGAAACTGAAGCAAACAATGTTAAGTGACTTGCCCAGAGTCACACAACTATTGAGTGTCTGAGGCTGGATCTGAATTCAGGTCTTCCTGACTCCAAGCCTGGCACTCTATCTACCGTGCCTCCTGTATCCATCCCTGCATGAATGTGTTTGCCCTCAGTTAATCAAAAATCACTTACATATAACACTCCATTCTACAACCATGCTGAATAGTCCAGATATTACTGTAGTATTCTGCATATTAGTCTATCATAGCTTCAGTATTTTGTGTCTTTGGTGTCTAACAGTCCTGATGGGTAGTATACCCAACAAACTGATTTTGACCTTTGAAGTCAGAAATTCCTTGTAATACTGGCCAAGACATTTATGTAGGGTCATTGAGATAGTCCTATTTTCTCAGATAACTAAGAAGAAAGTGTTTGGAAGTTAGCATTCATCACAGGGACTCTCAACAAGAAATTAAGAACCATCCATTTAAGCCTTGAAAAAGTTTGTATCTTTCCAGAAACACCCACAGAATTAATCTGAGATTAGAAGAAAGGTTTCTATAGATGTAAGGATGATAAGGGTAAAACTAGACTTCCTGTTAAGCTGAGAGATCAGAAGATAATGAAGCTCCAAAGAGTTCAGGATACCAAAGAGTGAAACCAGTAAATTCCTATGTATGGGATAGTGTTTGTGGCAGGGAGGCTGGGACTGGAGCTGGGGAAAGCTTTGTCTTGAATTCAGGACATCTGGATTTTCTAGTCCTGGTTTTGTGATTGCCTAATGAAATTGTGACTAGCTCTGAGACATGTTCAAGTTCCTGCCTCTCTCTAAGACTCAGTTACCCTATCTGTGAAAAGGGGGGGAGGGTGTACAGCCAAGCACTAGTAGCTTTTCAGAAGAATGCTACTTTAAACAGCTTTTTAAGGT
The DNA here is from genome assembly GCA_028646575.1 of Pseudocheirus occidentalis. Classification (NCBI taxonomy): domain Eukaryota; kingdom Metazoa; phylum Chordata; class Mammalia; order Diprotodontia; family Pseudocheiridae; genus Pseudocheirus; species Pseudocheirus occidentalis. The sequence goes on along the minus strand of CM053595.1, from coordinate 28,497,586 downwards.
TCGTATTATACAGAACACTGGACACTCTTTTTATTCCATAATAAAGCAAAGCAAAACATTCACAGAAATCAAGGTACAGTATTCACAATATTACAACTTATCACAAACAATCAAAATACAGCATTCAAAACAACTTATCACAGAAAATGGCCACATAGTTTCCACTACAATGGTCACAAAGTTTTGAACAAAGAACAATCATTTAGCAACTCAAACATTCACAAAATCCTTAATTCAATCATAAAGTACAGTAGTCAAAGTTTCTCACTCATTGGTCATACTATGTTACATATCAATTACTTATTCAGTCATCAGTCACTAAGTACAAGCATTTAGTGAATCAATCATCCTCACTATTCAATCACCAGAAAATACACAGACCCTCCACCCCTAGATCACTAGTAAATTATAATCTTCTTAGTACACAGTATCCAAGTAAAGTCTTCTTTCAGCCTGACTCGGGGTGGATTCTCAGATTCCCTGGATCCCCTTCCATGGTTCTAGATCCTACGTGGATTCACCAAACTGTCACCTACATTCAAAGGCAGACAGGTCCTTGTCCAGTTCTCCAGGCTGTTCCTATTTCATATTGAAGCTCACAGCATCCAATGTGTCTCAAATCCCTCACAGTTTCTGCTACTGGTAAGTCAAGGCCCAACAAAGCTACAAACAGACAGTCTCAGCATTATAATCATGCTTCCTCCATCCCTTGGCAGCTCTGGCTGACCCTCAGACCTAGAAGAAGTTTCAGCTGGTTCCCAAAATCAAAATCACTCCATCCAATTTTTCAAAATCAAAATCATTGTCTTCAGCTTGGGGTGGGGGTGGGTGGTAGAGGAGCTTTCCTCTTCAGCCTCCACAGAGCCTACTCCAAGAAGATCTCCCTCAATTCTCAATTCTCAATTCTTTCCAGCATCTGCTCTGCCTCCAGATGCTGGTCCCAAGAAATTCTGACTGCCTCTCTCAGGGGCTTTTCCTTATATACACACAGCATCAGCTAGTTTCTGTTCCAGCCAACCCCTTCCTGTTACATCAGCAACAGGAGACAGGAATTCATACCTCCTGTTACTGCAACAGAGGCTTGATGGATTACTAAGTGCTAAGTACATGCTACCTTTGCCAACACAAAGGGATCTTCAGATTCAAATTACATTACCATTACAGAGGGTTGGACTAGATGAACCTTTCCAGGCCTACAATATTTTGTAACTGAATGGTTGAAAAACTTCAATATTCAGATGGATCATTGATACTGGTGCTTCTGATATGAGTCATAGGTTCCTAAAGTAGGCGATACCACCCCCTGGGGGATGCTAGAAAAATCCAGGTAGACCTGGATAGTAGCCTCATGTAAAATTGAGGGGGGCATTGAATAAAAATAAGGAGGCAGTGGAAAGAAGAGAGAAGAAAAGTTGTGAAAAACCATTCGTCCATGTTTCAGCTGTTGTATAACAGAGTTAAAATAGTGATTACCTTATTTTCCAATGAAATACACAAAATGTTCAAGTTATAACCAATCACTGGTCAAGTTCACCTACAGGTCTTAACAAACAAGTGTTGGCAAGTGAGCCTGTTGTGCATTGTTGGGATGTCCAGCATACATCAGAAGGAATATGTTCATGTAATGAATGACTTGTTTATACTACAATTCTATAAGGTTATATGGTGCAATATTGCATTATCAAAATGTCTTTGCAATAAAACCCCATAATTTACAATAAATTATTAAATTTAAGAAGCATCCTTTTTAAACAAATATTTTGTATTTTTTAAATGACACAAATTTACAAAAACAACTAGAGAGCTGAAGAAAGTAGATTTCCAGAAAGGCTCTGAGTATTTTTTTTAAAGGGGGCAGTAGATCAAATAAATTTGGGAACCTTTGGTATAGATCATAACTTGTTTGTGCCTTCTCATCCTATGAAATTGTTGCCATTCCATAAATTTTCCATAAAGTACATACCCAACATGTTGGAAGGGAACCTACAGATCTTTTCACTCTTTTGTAGATCCAAGTGTTGCAATTTAGCTATCTGCCTGTCATCTCTTACTATATGATGGGACCAAGCTCTTTTTCTCAACATGAATATCCTTGAGGGTCTATTTTGCTTCATTTCCTTTTGGCAATATGCTACAGTCTACTCACTCTAATAGTTTTCTCTTGGGTCACTGGCAAGTTTAATGCTTCTGATATTGTGGTGTTCCATGATTAAACACCACATAGCACCACAGGGAGAAGACCAGTGTTTAAAAGACAGGCTTTTGTGGTAGAGAGCAGCTTGGGATCTTGGAAAGTACTGCATAATTTCCCAAATGTGATCTTTCTTGATCTCTTCCACCTACTCATATTTCCTATCAGGTCAAATGTCTCTTAAAAATAATTAGTTTTTCCTCTATAAAAGTTGTTGGAGGACCATCATACCAACATGTGTTTAGTAGAGTTGACTTTTAATAATGTTAGAATTAAAATCATGTCCCAATTGATAAGACTTCAGGGAGTCTTGCTTTGTACATAATCAAAACAAAGAATACCTTTTAGAAAATTCAACGGATGTAATTTTTAAAAGATCCATGAAGTTAAAAAACACAGGATTGGAATTTGTTTTATAAATAATAATTGAATAAATGTAGAAGGTCACATCATAAGAATAGAAAATAATGAAATATCTATCATGGCAATGGCTTGGGGAAATTTTTTTTTACCCAAAATAGAGATCACAAAGAAAAGCTATTATTCCACTTCAATTAAATGCAAAAGCTTTTACAGGAACAAAATCAGTGTGGCTAGGCTAAAAAAAAGAAAGTGTTGATTGAAAAATATCTTTGTGTCACATATTTCTCTTAGGGGTCTGATATCCAAGAGATTTAGGGAATTATTATACATATATAAGATTCAGAGACATTCTATAACAAAAAATTAGTTAAAGGATCAGAATGACTAGTTCCGAACAAAAGAATTGTAGGCTATTGACAACCATATGAAAACTACTGAAGCACTAGTAGTAAAAGAAATGCAAATCAAAACAGCTCTGAGGTTTCACTATGCATCTAGAAAATTGCAAAGATGACAAAAGATGGAAACGGACAAGCTAGAAAGCCTGCAGGGAGATACATAGCCTAGTATGGTATTAATAAAAGTGTGACTTGGTCCAGCCATGCTGGAAAGCAATTTGGAATTATGCTAAAAAAAAAGGTAACTAAATGTTCATATCTGTCAGATTCAGCCCTGACACCAACACTCTTCTGAGCTCAGCTCTGATATTGGGACAAAATGAAGTACTCATTTTGAACAGTTAACATAAGGAAACTCGCTTTGCCCTAGGATGAAGTTAGAATATGCTATAAGGTTACATTGGTAGTTTGCTTCTGACTCTACCCCACACGACCATTTTGCATCTTTATGGAAACTTATCTAGTCACCAGGATTATGGTGAGGGATATGTTACTCTCTTGGTCTCCAAGAATCCACTAAGTAAAAAAGACCCTATGGCCTCCGTGTGGAGTCTCTGTGGCTTGGATATTGTCTGCCTTGACCACAAAGCTTCTCTGTCTCCCTCTAAAGAAAGCTAATCCCTAAGCATTAGGGAAGGAGGAAGGACTTGAATTTCTCCATGTTGTAAGTGGGGGAAAGAAAGAAAGCCCTGGTAAATATTATTCCTGAATGAGAATCCAGAGATACATGGAAAAGTATATGAACTGAAGTAGGTTATATTAAGGTGGACCAGAAAATAATATACAAAATGACAGAAGAATATAAATTGAAAGATGGATAAAATGGAACTGAAAATGGATTCTAAAAACCTTACCCAGAGCAATTTGTAGATATTCAATATGTTACTTACCTAGATTTGATTTCCTCACAAAAAGTGTTTGATCCACTGAGCAAAAGAGATTAAACAACTAGAGAACATTTCAAAAGAACATTTCTTAATATAAATATGAATTTCATCACAATTGGCCCTGCCCAGCAATAGAACTGGCTGCCTCTGGAGGTAGTGAGTTTTCTATGGCTGGAAGCTTTCGGGCAGAGGTTTGTCAGAGACTGTTCACTGAGCAGAATGTTGGACTAAATATCTCTAAGATTCTGACATTGATATAGTCAAAATTCTAAGGCTCAATGAATATGAGAATTTTTTCCTATTTTTGTCTTAGCTGTCAACCCTGTGATTTTTATAGATCTTTTCTCTTTTCACTACTGGTACAGTCTGTAACACATGTACCTCTCTTTATAGGCTTTTTGAAGTTGCTTTCTGATCCCCTCTCCACCTTTTTCTGAGTTTTCAGAATGGATGGACATTATTTTGCTTACTGCAAGACTTGTAGATTTCTTGGCAAATGGAAATACACCCCATGTTTTTATTGTAATGACTGTCTCTGACAAAGGATGAGAAATCATATTCATAGAGTCCCCTTTCCTCTGATGGGGGCATTTGACATGGGGGCATTGAAGCTAGAATGATAGGTTTAAGTGTTGCCTCTGACACATACATTTTCTGTCACCCTGGGTAAATGATTTGTCCTCTCAGTGTTCTGGGCAACTTTCTAAAACTATGGGTTGTAGGAAAGGTTCCATCCTACATTGGTGGAAGAAATTTCCTCATCTAGGAGTTCCCTATACAAATAAATTGCAGGTCCGATCCCTCTCTCCATCCTTTTTTACAAGGGGATTTTTTTTTTACATTTACTGCATAATTTCTGTCCAGAATTTCCAAAGAAAACTTTACACAGTCTATATGAAAATTAAAGCAAAGGAAGCTTTCCAGTCTTACCCAGGACCCTATTTGTCTTTTCATCGAATTCCTTTCAATCAACAAGAATTTATTGAGTGCTATTACATACCAGACAGTGGGCTGTGAACACAAATACAAAGAAAGAAACAATCTATGCTCTCAGAAAGCTTACATTCTAGCCTTGGAGAAAACAAGTAGCTATTTAAATATACAGAATAAATCTAAAGAGAATAAATACAAATAAATAGCAAGCTTCTACATCTTGCTGTAAGGTTTGTAGAATACTTTACATGTGTTGTCTCGGTTGGTCTGCATGCCATTAGGGAGAGAGGTATGTCAGAAAAGGCTATATGTGGAAGGTGGTACTTGAGCTTCATGTTAGAGCAGCAGTTCTCAACCTATGGGTCGTGACCCCTTTGGGAGTTGAAGGGGGTCACAGAGGTCACCTAATACCATCAGAAAATACATATTTCTGATGGTCTTAGGAACTGAGACACCGCTCCTCTATCTGTCACCAGGCAGGTCCGCCCACATGCAGATATGCCCACATACAAGTATTAAAGAGTCACGGCATTAAGAAGGTTGAGAACCACTGTCTTAGAGGAAGAGGGGTTCTATGAGGTGGAAGTTAGAAAGTAAAGCATTCCTGGCCTAGAAGATAAGGAGATGGTCAATGCTAAGGCACAGAGATGGAAGACAGAGTCAGAATTAGATGCCATCTCCTCCAGGGAGTCTTCCCTAATTCTGCTCAGGTTTTCTCCTGGCCCTTTGTCTACACCTCTTTAACATAATTTAGCCCATATTAACTATGAATACTATAGTTGTGTGTATATGTAATATTCCCCTACCTAAGTTCCGCATAGGCTGAAAGACTGTTATTTAAACTGACTCTCCCTTCATGCCTAGCACAAATCTTAATAAATGTTTGTTGAATGAATTAGTCTTTGAATTAATGTTTCCTTGTAAACTCCACTGATTATCATTCCCCCACTCTTTTAAGTGGCAGGAATGCTGCCAGCCTCGCCTTTGCCAATGATCATGATGGTTTTCAGAGAAGAGGATGTTCCTTTCTTGTTCCTTCCATCTTTTTGGTAATCATTCCTTAAGGTGCCAGTCGGAAACAGATTGCATACATATGTACTTCCGTGAAGGGGAGAAAAAGGACCATTCATTGCTTCTCCATCTCTCCAGTGATAGAACTTACTTTTTTATCATTTTATATTCAGAAGGAGCTTCATAGATCATAGAGCCTCTTTTATTCCCATTTTAGAGATAAGGAAATAAGCTCCAGAGAGGGAAGGATGAAGGGAAAAAACATTTACTTAGTACCTATTACATGTCAGACGCTATGCTAAGTGCTTTACAAATAATACTTCAATTGATTCTAGCAGCAATCTAACAAGATAGGTACTATCATGATGTCCTTTTTACAGCTGAAGAAACTGAAGCAGACAACAGTTAAGTGACTTTATCAGGGTCACACAGCAAATAAGTATCTAAGGCCAGATTTGAACTCAAGTCTTCCTGACTCCAGGCCCAGTGTTCTGTCTCATGTACCCCTAGGGGCACTTGGAGACTTGCTCTAGATTATTCTGAAAAAAGAGCTGAAGCCTCCTGACTTGAGTCATTATATTTCCTCTAAATCATGCTGTATAACGTGCCTTTGAAGTCATGTGAGATATTTTGGGACATTGTATCTCTGGATATTGCATCAAACTCAGCATATCCAAAGAATCACTCACTATCTTCCCTCCTTTAACCCACTCCTCTCAGATTTCCTGTTTCTGTTGAGATCACCACCAATCTTCTAATCATCTACTTTCACAACCTGGATTTTTCTCTTCCCCCATTCCCTCTATACTCACTTTGTCAAGCCTGTCATTTCTACTTTGACTCTCACATCTGCCCCTTCTCTCTAAGTAACTGTCATCCTAGTTTAAGACTTCATCACTTACTAAATGTATTATTTTAATTTTGGATTATTTTTTTTAAGCACAAAGGGGGATTTATTAAAAGTTAGAGGGGAAATAGACAAATTGGAAACAAAAAACCATAGAAATTATAAATGTAAAAACTGATTCTTTGAAAAGCCTAATAAAGGCTTAGCCAACTTATTAAAAAGAAAAGAGCAGTAAATCATGTTAATAAAATAACAAATGAGCAAGGTGAGATCACAGCAAAACCAAAAGAATTAAAAAGAATAATCAGAACATATTATGCACAGTTATAAGCTAACAAAACTGAGAAGACAAAAGAAATAGAGGAAAATCTTTAAACATATAAAATACTAAAATTATTAGAAGACCAGATAAATATTTTAAGTAACCTAATCTTTTTTTTAATTTTAATTTATTTTCTTGGTTACATCATTCATTTCCACAAGGTTTTGAATTACAAATTTTCTCCCCTTTTTGTCTCTACCCCCCAGCCCAGAACATTGATCCCACTGTAAGACCCTTCCCACAATCCGTTCCCTTTTATGCCCTCCTCCAACACCTCTCTAGCTTTCTAGCAGGGCAAGGAGCTCCTCCCTGCCCCTGTCCCTGCATGTATTATTTCCCAGTTGCATTTAATTGTAT
>CM053595.1:28442039-28489777 GCA_028646575.1 Pseudocheirus occidentalis | reverse complement strand
GGCTGGAGCAGCAAGGGAATGAGACTGAATGGGATTGCCTTCCCTCTCTGCTGTCTCTGTTCCCCATCACCTCTGGGGAGGGCAGACTTAAGACCAAGTCCCTGTGGGCAGCTTGAGGGACCAGGGGAAGGGGGCAGAGACCTCCCACTGGCTGGTTGGGCACGGGGGCAGAGGCCCATAATAGCCACAGTCTGAGTAAGCAAACTGTAGCCAAACAGAGAAGGGGAGGCAGGGCCACGGAGAGCACCATTTGCTGTGGGGCGAGGGGTGTGGGAAGCACCCTACAGGACAAGAAGCTAGGAATGCTGGGGTAGGAGCCTTCCTTGGAGCCGCCACCGTCTCTGCCTCATAGCTAGGGCCTCAGAAGAGCCCACGTCTCAAAAATGTTTTGAAAAGGTCTCAGGGATACCTAGAAGTCCCCACACCAGACTTTGTGAATGACTAGACTATATGAACTTAAGATTCCTTCTTTCCACTAAAAAATTCTATATTCTATTTTGTTGAGGGACAGCTATGTAGTACAATGAATACAGCACCAAGCCTGGAGTCAGGAAGACCTGAATTCAAATGTGGTCTCAGACACTTACTAGCTGTGTGACCCTGGCAAGTCACTTATTTGCCTGAATTTCTTCATCTATAAAATGATCTGGAGAAGGAAAGGGCAAGCCACTACAGTATTTTTGCCAAGAAAACCCCAAATTAGGATATAACTGAGAAGACTGAGCAACAACATATTCTACGTTGTGTTGCATTCTAGCCATAGCATGCTTTGTCCTAAGGTCCCTTCCAGCTTTCACATTCTATGTTCTTTAACTCTACAAATCCCTCAACATAGCTGGCCATTGGGGGCTCAGTTACTATTATATGATCAAACAAGGATATACAAAGCATCCACTATAAACTTAGCACTTTGCATATATTTCATGTACCAAAAAGTTTGTATGACATTCAGCCTTGTGTTCAATATTGGGAAAGATTCCAAAGAAGTAAAAGACACTATCCTGCCCTTAGGGATTCAGTCTAATTGAAAGGCAAGACTAAAACACACTGAAAATTAGAAAGGCAGCTCGGTACATTGGACAAGAACAGTGGACTTGGGGTTGGTGGACCTTGGTTCAAATTACTCATCTGTCACTTACCACCTATGTGATATTAGACAAGGATCTCTGGTCCTCAGTCCCCTCATCTGCCATATGGGGAGAAGATATTCTAGTTGAATCTTATCTCTTTAAGCCCTAAACTTGTGAAACAGTGAAATTAGTGAAATTATAAATGCCCAAATGCATGATAGTTTTGTAGTAAGCATTTAATAAATAGTTGTTGAATTGAATTGAAAGTTCAGAAAGTTCAGAAAGTTGTGAGACTCATTTTTCCCTTCATTTGATATAGGTTTATTAAACACATTATCAGAGCATGATTCTAGGCACTGGGGTGACTGTTTGAGCAGGGGTGAGATAATCAAATTTTAAACAAGACACAATCTTTTTTTTCATGGAGTTTATAGTCCAGTAAAAAGATAGAACAGACATAGAAATAATACGTTGTTACATAATAATTGCATCAAAAATGGTATTGAGCAAAATCTTAAGGAAAAGGTATTTTCTGATTAATGACTGAGGTGGGAAGATTGTAGATAAGAATTTTACCTGTAATTATTAGGGAAGGTTTCCTGCAAGAGATGGTCTTTGTAGAATGGGTAGGATTTATATTGGCAGAATAAAGAAGTAAGAAATTGAACCAACTTTACTTGGTCACACAGGGCAGAATAAAGACCAAGGGGGAGAAGATACTGGGTGTCAGATTTTTGCCTCAGTATAAGAAGCAACCCAAGCTGCCCTGGAATGAAAGAGACTGCTTCATAGAATAGTGAATTGCCCATAACGGGATGTTGTAAGGATGAGGCTGAATTACCCATTCATAAGGAATTCTTGCTTCAGGTTGGGATCTATGAAGATCTTTTCAGATTTAAGATTCTTCACAGGAAACAGTTGGAAAGAAGGTATAGAGGCAGAAACAGACATGTCTTTGGTGCAGGAACAATGAATAGAGTACATCACTGAGCAGAAGATCTGTGTTAGGTAGGTATAAACAATGAAGTTTGGTAGTTAGCCTAGAACCACATGATGGTGGGCCTTGCACACCAGGGTTAAGACCCAGTCATCTGTTTTATATTTTCAATTTTTCTTTATTTATTACGAACAGAAGACATTTTTGTCTTCCTCCATGATGTCATGGTTTAAAGCTTCCAGAAACAGTCTTTCCTTCAGTGGGGTGAATAGGGGTGACCTTTATTCTGATCTTTCCCTCTAATGATCATGCCTTTAGACTTTAGAAATTAAGCTATGCCTGTCTACCCTTTGTTTGGAAGTCAGCATGGTCTCTTGGGAATCCACCAAGTTAGTGAGAGGAATTTTAATTGGCACCTCTGACAGATCTTACACTAGCAAAATGCTTGGCACGTGGCTGAATATGGTAGTGCCAATTCTCAAAAAACAGCTCAGAAGGAAATGTAGACTGAGTATCTGTAAAGGAAACAGAAGCCAGGCAATAAGAGGAAATCTGGCATAATGAATCATCAGTCACTTACCATCTATTAAGTACCTACTATGTGCCAAGCACTGTGATCAGCATTGGGGATACAAAGAAAAACAAAAGGCAGTCTCCTATTCTCAAGAAACTCATGGTCTTATGTAGGAGACAACCTGTAACCAACTACATATAAACAAGATTTATATACAGGATAGATTGTAGAGGAGAAACAGAAAGAAGTCACTAGTATAAAGGGGAAATTAGAAAGGCTTCTAGAAGAAGGTGACCATTAGCAAGAAGGAAGGGAGACAAGAATTGAAGGAAAGCCAGGAAGACAAGAAGGTGGAGATAGGGAAGGAGAGTTCCAGGCTGGCATAGTTAACAGCCAGTGAAAATAGTAGTCAGGACATAGAAATATCCTATAAGAAGAGTAGCAAGGAGGCCAGTATGACTAGATTACAGAATACATAGAAGGATGGAAGATGGAAGAAGACTGGAAAGGTGGCATAGGGCCAGGTTCTAGATGGTTTTATAAGCCAGAGGGTTTCATATTTGATGCTGGATAGAGCATTTTACTTGTCATCACTTGACTTGGATTCTAGTCCCATCCAGTAGCTGTGTGACTGTTGGTAAGTAATTTAACCTCTTTCAGCCTCAGTCTCTTCATCTGATAAATGAAGGGTTTGGACTGGGTGACCTCCAAGGTCTCTTCCTGTTCTAAATCTATGAGGATATGAGGAAGAGCCTTTGAAGCTGGGAAGACTTTGGATATGAGCTCAGTACTCTAATACCTGTGTCGTGTCTGACCTTTACTGGCAGTCTACCCAAAGCTGTTGGAAATGTAGTTCATTCTGTCTATTTCTACCAATATGTTCCTGACTTTCAGGATGCCCTTTTCCCCCTAGAGTCTCTGGGCCTAAGTTTGGATGCTCTGATCCAAGGGTATGATTTTAAATGTTTAACAACAAGATCTCAGGGAGGAGGGGAAGCAGAGGGAGGGGAATAAGGAAGATGTGTATGGACAGCACACTTTTAAATTTAATTTGCATTAACATTTTCTCCATCATTTCTTAAGTCTACAACAAAACAATAAATCAAGCCCCGGTTTATAGCATTTGCCAGTTTCCTGGTTGCCAAGACTAACACTGAAAATGTGACAATTGGCTCCAACACACTCCTGTCTGAGACTTTATTAAGGGAAAAAGGGAGTCACCACTCAGAGGAAGCAGGTGGTGTAGCGGGAAAAAGATGGGATTTGAGGTTAGAGGATCTTGTTTTGAAGGCTGAGTATAGGACTAGGGGCAGGGCATTTAATCTCTGGAACAAAGTCTCACCTATAAAATGAATGGGTTATATTGGAAGATCCCTCTAGCTACTTCCAACACTAAATTCTATAATACTAAAGTCACCCCCTGGTATCTCACCCCGGTAAAGGTATTGAAGTACAAAAGGGAAAATGAATTAAGCCAAAACAAACTTGCACTGTTCCATGTTATCAAATTCTTCAGCCCTGGGATGAGGAAACAGCAATGTGAAGTGAAAGGAACACTGAATTTGGGGTCAGAGAACCTAATTTTGAATCTGGGTTTGACCTCCAATTCCCTGTGACCTTGGACAAATCACTTCTCTGGACGCATTTCTTGTAAGATGGAGAGGTTGGGCTAGATGAACTCTAAGATCCATTTCAGTTCTAATCTATGGTCCTGTTATCTTGTCCTAAGGCAACCCTTCTTCTAGGCTAATATAGCTTCTTGACCTCAGTGACCATACTGTTGGCATCCCAGACCAAAGAACCTAGCCTACAAAGCACAAAACAAGCATGTGGAGCTGACCCTTGACAAGCATACCACTTAACATTTCCACACTTGCATACTGAGAGCATCCCAACAACCCAGCTACTACTGGTCAATATGGTAGCACAATATAGTTCTGAGTGGACCGTATAGAATAGGCTGCAATGTCTTAGGTAATTGTTTCTTACCCTATATGAGTGTCCTTTGTACTTCTCAGTTATGCTTAGTATATTAATTTGTATACCCAGTGAGAGTGCTTGGAACCATAGGTTTCCTGTAGGGAATAGTGGGAGGGGACAAGGAAAGGAAGGTGAGAATTTTTATTTGTCAGGGACCCGAGGGAGCCCCTTTTTTCATAGTTGATATGTACTCATGATACTTGGATCCTCATGTTTAGCTGGCTGTTGCTGGTGTTGTGGTTTAATAGTTGTTTCCTTCTCTCCAGTGCAATTCTATCAGAGGCACCAGGTCCCCAAAACCCTTCACATTCATGTAGCTTCTTGGAATTCTGGTCCTGTCACATGGGAAGCCTCTGTCTTAACATCAAAAGGATCTTAAATACTTTCCTTCTGCACTTCAGTTTAATTTTTCCACTTGTATCATCCTCCAGGTGCAAACTAATACCCTTCCTATCTTTTTCCCATGCATTTCTGGTTCAGACATCAAGATGTAATTTATGTCTTGCATATGCATTTATCTCTTGCATTTACATAGCTCCACCCACTTTGATGAATCATGGCTTATATTGTGCTCAAGCTAGGAAACCTCAATTGAGCCCCTCACAAATATATAGTCCTATTCACCAGACACTCACAGCAGTATTCAGTCATGCCCACATGTAGTTCCTACAGGCAAGGAAAATACCATTTCTTGACGGAGTCTCTTTCTATTCTCAGAGCTAGATAGGTGAGGAGGAAGGAAGCATTTCATTCGTCTCCCTGTTGCTAAAATTTATTTCAGAGTTTTCTTCCCATCTAACAGGTAACAGAGGTTTGGGTTGCGATGAATTTAGTGGGGAGAAAAATTGCCAGACTAACAGATCTGGAGAGTTGGAGCTGTCTTTTTATCTCAAGGTTAAGTACAGGTAGCTCATCACAGTAGCAGATTTGCCACCAGATTCTACTTGGAAAATCCTGATCTAGAAATGACCTTGGACCAGGAGGGTAATGGTTTTGATTAATTAGGTTATACGTAATAACATATCTATTTATATAGTACCATTTTTCTGGAAAAAATCCATTATTTCATTAGTTATGAGGACTCCTTCCACAAACACAGATTTTTCAACTCCACCACACATCAGTAAATAGCTCTTTACAGGTTGCATGTGGCCAAAAAATAATTTCATCACCTTCATGAGCAGCCTCTTCACACTTAGCAGATGTGGTCTTTCCTTAGATGACACATTCTCTGTCCATTCCTACTGATCTACTTAAATCTTTTTACAATTTAATCAGACTCTTTATGCTTGTGTTTTGCCATTGTAGCCTTTGAGAATCTCCCCACCAAGATAAGAAACTAAAATACCTACTAGTGCCTATAACAATACATGCAAAGTCCAAAAATGTAAAAGAATGGAAAAAAAAACAAGACCACTTCTCCTGACCTCTGATTTCTGTATAAATTGGTGAATTGTACCAGATGATCTTTAAGGTCCCTTCCTTCTTTGATATTCTATGTCCTAAGATCTTTTCCAACTTTAATATCACATGCTCATTGTATTCTAAGGTGTCTTCCAGTTCTGAAATTTTATGTTTAATTACACATCTGCTTGCTTGTTGACATTCTTCTTCTGTAAAAGATCCATGATTTCATCAGTTTGGGGACTCCCTCCACAAATGCAGATTATAAGCTCTTCACAGCTGCCATTTTGTTCCTGGGAAGCTTGTGGATGAATCAGCCACATTGAACATATTTGTCCCTTCCATGATTTGGAAAGAGCCCAAAGCCAGAGGAGATCTGGATAGAAGACAAGTAATACTAAGTAAGATTGAAAAAGGGAGAGAGGAAGGGAGACAAGTTGAAAGGAGGAAAAAAGAAACAGAGAGAAGAAAAAGAGAATAATGGAGGGGGAAGGGAGAAGAGGAGGGGAGAAATAGAGGAAGGAGGGAAGGGAGAGGGAGAGGGAGAGAGAGAGAGAGAGAGAGAGAGAGAGAGAGAGAGAGTGAGTGAGAGACAGAGAGAGACACAGAGAGAGAGAATGTGTCAGTCTTTCAGTTAAATGCATGATTATTTGATATGAAAAAGACTTGTGAACCAAAGTTGCCAGAAAGTTGGTATTCAGTAACTGAATGCAATACGAGGAATGGTTCAGTGTCTTCTTTTTAGGAGCTGTTCAGTGGAAATCAAACAGAATGCATTAGGCATAGAGTGACTGAGAGAGTACTCTCTGGAACAAGAAATTTTACTGGGAAAAGTATTCAGCTATGAGACTCTCTGAGAATACTAATTAACTGTAGCCTTCCGGAACCCCAGAGAAACTTGAATACTTCTCTCCTTGATATTCAGATGCTGTACTGAAGAGGAGCACAAAAGGTAGTGAAAATCAAAAATAAATAAATGTTCTTTGAGCACATTTTTTCCCTTCCAGCTGAGTTCAACTGAAATTTAAGGATTTATGAAGGTGAAATAGATTGGCTGGTCAAGTTTCACAAACACCTTTGTAGTGCTAATACTTCTCAGGCTTCCTGGACTTTGGTATCAGTGAAACTTGGGCCAAAGGGAAGGAAATCCAGATCTAAGGTGCCTTAGGGCAGAAGGAAGGGCAGGACAGCTCCTCAGGATTTGAGCAAGTTCTTCTTCAAAAAGGAATTACTCACTAGACTCATACATATACTCTTATAGCTAGAAAGGACCTAAGAGCATAGAGTAGAGAGTGAGAGAACTGGAAAGGGACATGAAACCATCTGTTCCTACCTTCTCATTTTACAGATGAGTAAACTGAGACCCAGAGAGGTGAAGCGACTGGACCAAGTAAGCAGCAGTTTGGAATAGAACCCATGGAATCATATTGGAGCCAGAAGAATTTCTAGTCAAAATCCCATCTTTTACAAATGAAAAGACTGAGGTTAAGGGGAAAAAATTACCTGTCTATATGTTCAGAAGGTTACTGAGAGAGGGAAAAAAAATGTCAAATAGCAATGTGGCTCAAATGAGGAGTCTAGCTTATTTACTTGGTTTGCTTTTCATTTCCCAAGGATATCGCTTTGGCATGATGCCGCCTGCCATTTTGTTCCAGGGAAGTTTGTGGGTGAATCAGCCATTTGGTTTACTGAGAACGTGGGTTGCTGGCTCTCATTCTTTCTGTGGAGTGTGATGTGTCATCAGCCATCTCGTGTATATAGAAGGGCTGCACGTGGACCTTACTCTGGTTCTGGCCTTCTGTGAATTGATTAAGTAAAAATACTGAAGTTGATTGATCTCAACTATGGTGATTTAGGGTAATAGAAACACCTGCCTAAACATAGAAACATGTGACATTGATGTAAGTAGCTTGACAACATTGGCTCTTTGGGATTCCTGGGTGTCCATTTTCTTCCCGAGGGTGCCCTATTGAGAACACTCCTTGCTTAATCCTCTTTGAAAAAGATTGCAACTCCCATTTCTATACCTCTTTATAGTTTAAAAACCCCTTTCCAGACAACAAATGCCTAAGGTAGGTAAAGCCAGTTTGATTATTCCCATTTTATGGATGAGAAAACTGAACCCAAACAAGTAAAATTACTTGCTAGATGCTAATGCTGGAAAGCAATAGGTGACAGTGGTGCATGTAACAGAATCATCAGCTTATAAAGTTGTTCGCAAAGGGATAAATCTTCCTCAGTAGTCACAGAGAGTGTCATTTCATGACAACTTAGGATAATAACTGCTATTCATATTGATCAATTAGGAAATATCTGGTTCTACCCTGCTTTTCCAGATTTATTTCATAATATTCCTTGATGTGCATACCAGGGACCATAGCAGTGATGCAGTAGAAAGAACACTGTTCAGAGTCAGAAAAGCTAGGGTCAAGTATTATCTTCACTACCTGTGAAACCTTGTACAAGTCACTTTAGCTTTCTGGGCCTCAGTTTCTTCATTTGTAAAATGAGAAGCTGGACTCAATAATTTATAAAATCCCTTATTACTCAAAATCTGTAATCCTGTGATCAAGTCAATTTGGAATATGTTCAACATTCTTTAATCTCATCCAGCCTTCTGTTGCCTCAGTATATTCACACATTTTGAGCAAACTTTCCTTTCTAGATAGATAGGGAGGGAGGGAGGGAGGGGAAAGGAAGGAAGGAAGGAACAAGGAAGGAAGGAAGGAAGGAAGGAAGGAAGGAAGGAAGGAAGGAAAAAAAATTATTAAGTACTTATGTGTAAAGGCCTTGGCTAAGTGCTAAGGATACAAATATGAATAAGATAAGGAGCTTGCATTCTACTAAGGAAAGATAGTATATAAAAAGGAGCTGGAAAGGGAGGTGGGGACATGGTGGTTAAAATGTGGATAGAGCCTAGAAATGCTAGTACAAGTAGTAGAAGCCTGGGTTCCCAGCAAGATAAAGCAAAAAAAGGTAAAAGGAAAAAAGTCTGACAACCCCAGGGTGGAATCCAAGATCACAGTTAGGGGTAAGAGGCGGGTTGATAAGGAACTTTAGAATGCAGGAAGTATGGTGAGGAGATAACCAGAAAGTACCCAGCCATCTCTACCTCTTGAGAGCTTTCCCCTCCTTTAAAATCTAATCCAGGTGCCCTTTATTCTAAGAAGCATTGCCTGATACTACCAGAGAGAAGTACTTCCTTGCTTCCTAAATATTTTTGACCTTTCATATGTACTTAATAATTTTCTACCTTGAATCATGCTTATTTATTTATGTGCTGTAGCCTCAATAATAGGATAGATTAAGCAGCTAGTTAGCCCAGTGGATAAAGAGATGCACTTGGCATCAAGACAATCTGAGTTCAAATCCTGTCTCGGATGCCCAAAACATTAAAATCAGATGATATTCAGCATTCCCTGCTTTGAAAGGCAGCCCAGTTTGATAAGGGTGCACACACACACACACACACACACACACACACACAAGTTCCTTTTCCTTTTAGACATACCTCAAGCTACCTCTTGGCCCATAATGATGTTCACAGAAAGAAGCCAGTTGATTAGGCCAAGGACCCAGTCTACTGGCAAGTGCCCAAGGTTGGGAGTCATGAGAGCTCGCTTCATTCCCCAATTTTGCCACTTATTAGCTATGCAGATTTAATAAGCCCATGAAACCAAACAGGAGCTTTGAGTGTGAATCCTTACTAATAAAGATCACATACTGATAACACTGACTGCTTTGAGGGCACTTTTCGATAATGCTTCTTCATGCCAACATCTTAAAGAGACAGTGGCTTTAAGACCCTGGCTTTGACTTGCAAACCAAATAGTTAAACCCATTCATTTATAGTTATTACTTTAATGAAGTCCTCTGTAGAGTTATAGCTTTGGGACACCAGATATTTATTTTTAAAGCTTTATTTTGGGTATATCCTTAGTGCAAAGGGTAGTAATACAAGTAGACATATGCTGATATTCCTGCTGACAGAAACTGGGCCCCATGTAATAGGCATTATGATGTAGTCTGATCGCAACCAAAAGGAAACAGCCAACTCAAAAACCATGACCTGGGAACTAAAGAGAGGTAATGTTGTGGGTTTTTTTTTGAGGAGGAAGCTATCAGATAGAGATTGAAAGCTTGTGGATGTGAGAGAATTAGCTAAGACGGGCCAGATGTATGGATTTTTTTCATAGAACATCTTAGAACTCTTAGGAAGACCTGAGTTCAAATGCTACCTCAGACACTTAACACAAAATCTATCCATGTGATCTTGGGCAAGTCACTTAACTCCAATTGCCCTACCTTCCCCCCTCCACAAAGCAAAAACAAAGTCAATTACCTTCTAGTGGCAAAAACACTGAACTAGAGACCAGGAGCCGTAGGTTCAAGACCCCATTCTGTAACTAACTTTTTACATATACTTGATCAAATCACTTTCCTTCTCTAGGGTACGTTTCTTTTTCTGTAAAATAAGAGTGTTCAACTAGATATTTTCTAAGGTCCCTTCTAGTTTTCGCATTCTATACTTTATGGAATCTTCCAACCTTCAGAAATGCAGGAATCATTGTAATAATAATAGTAATAATAATAATAACATGCATATTACTTTAAGGTTTACAACACACTTGCAAATATTATTTTATTTGATCCTGACAACAGCACCAAGATGTAGGTGCAGTTATTATCCCCATTGTAAATTATGAAACTGTGGCAAACAGCGGTTAAGTGACTTGCCCATGGTCACACAAATATTATACAAGGTCAGATTTGGATTCAGGTCTTCCTGCCTCCAGGTCCAACACTATTCATTGCACCAGCTAATTACTATTTAAAATGCCAAAACAAAAAATAAAGGTAAAAAATTGGAAAAGACCATAACAAATCCACAATTTCTCTCTGAGCTCTGAAGTTTGTAAAGCAAAGAGCAAAACATTGAACATGTTCAAGTAAAAATGAGTGATTAGAAAGGATAACTGTTAGTTGAGTCAAATTAAAATAGTGATAGAGTAATAGAAGCTCACATTCAAAATACTCTACCATTACAAAGTGTTTTTGTACACGGTGTCCTCAGCATTCCTGTGAAGCAATTATTGCAAATAATATCTCCATTTCGCATATAATAAAGAGAGAGAGCCAGAAGGGACCTCAGATGTCATTTACATCCAAATGCTTTATTTTACATATGGGCAAAATGAAGGTTTTTCAGGTTAAATGACTTGCCCAAAGTCACACAACTGGTCAGTGACAGAGACAGGATGCAAACAGAGATCTTCTAACTCTAAATCCAATATATTTTTCCCTGCAATAGTGTGTCTTCTAGATGTGAAAGTTGAAATGCCAGTCAGAATTCAAGCACTTCACCATTTAGTGTCTCAATGAGCTGGTCCTTTGAATATTTTCCCGGTATCTGTCTATGTCTCTGTCTCTGTCTCTCTGTCTCTGTCTCTGTCTGTCTCTATGTCTCTCTCTCTCTCTCTCTCTCTCTCTCTCTCTTTCACACACACACACACACACACACACACACACACACACACACACACACACCCCTCCCAGTAGATAGACACATTTTTCTTCTTTCCTCTTCCATACTTTGAGAAGGGGTAAAGAATATTAATAAGAGAATTTAGAGGATCATAGAATCCTGAGCTAGACAGAATTTCAGAAGGCATTAAGGTCCAATGTGTGCCTGAAGAACAAATGCCTTCTAAAAGATTCCTGCCAAGTATCCATTCAGGGTCTGCTTAAAGATTTCTGGGAAACTCACTTCCTACTTGAATCAGTCCCTTCCACTTTTGAACAGCTCTAGGTGCTAAGAAGATCTCTCTTATATAGAGCAAATTTTGAATTGATGTCAGGAAAAACTTCTCATAATTAGAACTATCCAAAAATCGAATGGGCTGCCTTGGGAAATGGTGGTTGTCCCTCTCTTTGAGGACATTAACTAGAAGAGATTGGTGGTGATTCCTTTAAAGTATCATTTGGACTAACTGACCTCAGAGGTCTTTTCTAGCACCAGATTCTATGATTCTGCATACTTCTGAGACCAAGGACAAACAGCTTTATTATTCTATACAAAAACTCTGCAAGGATATTCAGAAGCAATGATTGTGTCATTTTATCACGTCATTTTGGTCTTCTCTTCTCCAGCCTAAATGGCCCTGTGTCATTTAAATGATCATCATTGCAGGGTATCCAGGCTCTTCCCTATATAGATTGTCTTCCTCTAAATTTAACCCAGTTTATAATCCCCTATGAAAGTATGATGCCCAGAGATTAACAAGTTACTTCAAGACAGAGGTCAGCAGAAATGTCACCTTCCTTAGAAGCACCATACCTCTCAAGTAGCTATATACATAGTCAGAGTTAAGTGTGTGTCTTAGAAGAAATTCATTTGAAAATATAATCTCTAGGAGTGTAGTAAAGCTAAAAGCTATCTTAGCTCCCATTTCAAGATAAATGAGACTTATCTCTCACCTAGAGTAGTCTCCTTTCTCCATTCAGTCATCTCCAGGTCAGTGCATATACAGCCTGTTATTCTCCTACAGATAATTTTTTTAAAAAAGTATGTACAGCACAGAAGGGAAAGAAGTATAGACTCCAGTGCTTGATAAAGAGTCACAAACCAACCCAAGGTAACTCAGTACCATGGAGAGAGCCTGGGAGTTAAGAAACCTTCATTCAAACCCTGTATCAGCTACTGTCTTGCTGCATAACTCTGGGCAGATCACTGACCATCCTTGGGCCTCAATTTTTCCTGCTAAAAAATGAAAAGATTTATGAAATGGAAAAATGCATTTAGGGAGTGTAAAATCAGAACGGTTTTGTAAGCTATTATACACAAGGCAAAGCACAGTATCTTGGGTCTCTCATTTTCCCTCTGAAAACTCCACATCTGGAGAGACAAAATGGAGACAAAATAGTTCTTGCTCTAACACCTCACAGAGTTTCTGTGAGAATCAAAAGAGAGCTTTCTAATCTACTGAGATGAGGGATTGTTTATTTATCATTAGTCATTATATAGTTTCATAAAATAAATATGTACTTTTAAAGTAAATACAGCGATTCACTGGATGTACAGACACTGTTAAGTGTCTACTATATGTAAGAAATCATACTAGGTGACAGGGATGTAAAAATCTCACTCCCCATCCCCCCACAAAAAAGGAACAAAGTGAAAAGCAGCTTTTTCCTAGAGCAGCAGTTCTCAACCTGTGAGTCGCAACCCCTTTGGGGGTCGAATGGCCCTTTCACAGGGGTTACAGGGGTCACCTAAGACTATTGGAAAACACGTATTTCTGATGGTCTTAGGAACTGAGACATGGCCTCCTCTATCCTCCTCTATCATGAGTCCTCCCACATGCAGATACACCCACATACGAGTATTAAAGGGTCGAGGCATTAGGAAGGTTGAGAACCACTGTCCTAAATGGATCTAACCCAAATAACTTGTGTCAAATGAGAGAGTAGTGGAGGAAATAAGAAAGGTTTTCTATAGGAGGTGGCACATGAGCTGTATTTTGAAGGAAATTAGAAATTCTTTGAAAGGAGTAAGGAGGGAATAATAACAATAATAAGAGCTAGAATTTATATAGCACTTTAAGTTTTACAAAGCACTTTACAAATATTATCTCAGTTGATCCTCACAAAGACCCATCCAGGTGGGAGCTATCATTGTCCCCACATTACAGATTAGGAAACTAAGCTAAAAGTTTAGTGATTTGTGCAGGGTCACACAACTAGTAAGGATGGATTTTAATTTAGGTCTTCCTGACTCTGGGTCCAACACTATCCATTGCACTATCAAACTGCCTTTAGTTTGCAGAAGGCATTCCAGTTGTGGAAGAGTTGTGTATAGAGGCACAGAGGAAAAAGAAGGAATGTCATATGCCAGTTGGTTGGGAATAGAGGGAATTGGGTCGGAGTCAGGAAAGTTAAATTCTGGTCCCAGCTCTGCCACTAATTTCTATGTGACCCTAGGCAAGTCACTTGCCCTCTCTGTGTTACACTTGCTTCATCTGTCAAACAGGGACAAGGATCCTTGCCCTACTTTTTCTACAGTGTTGTGGTGAGGAGCAAATGTGCTAATATATGTGCCAGTACTTTGAAAAGTACAAAGTTCTCTATAAATGTAAGATTATCTTCAAGGTATTAAAATATCAAGTTGTCTTGTTAGGTGTCAACTGAGAGGCAGGGAAAACAGCAAACTGTTTTTTTAATCAAAGTAATGGTGAAGCCGTATTTACCATTCCTTTAGCATCTTCCCATAGTCCACACTTATATAGAAATCCTCCTGGTGATGATGGCAATTGGATGCAAATCAGGGCTGCAAAATTAAGGAAGAGTCATCACCAGATAGGTAAAAATAGCAAGAAGTGCCTCCTTTAACTTTTATGGCATATTGCCCTTCCCATAAGTTTGCTCCCTGCAGTTGAAGAGAGAGAGGATTCTGGGGAAATACATCTTACCAGCAGAAATAAAAATTGAATAAAATAATAAAAGCTGATGTGGATTGAGGTGGATAGGGAAGGCTACTATGATCTATTGTGAGCTAATGCTGACCAGTATGGGTTGGAGAGTGTTCACATGTATCAAGATGGGCAAGTGCAGGTTGATATGGGCCAGTGTGACCCACTGCTATAAGATAACATACTTTTGTACTGGAAATGGCCTTGGAGTTCAATTTCTTTATTTTGCAAATTAAGAAACAGGTTTAGAGAAGTCATGGGATCATAAACAGAGACAGAAAGACTTGAGAGTTCATCTAGTCTAACCTTTCAATTTACTGGTGAGTAAATTGAGGTTAAATGACTTATTTAAAGGTCACACATATAGTGGTGTCAGAACTATAATCTGAACTCAGGTCCTGTGACTCATAGAATCATGGAGTGAGATGTAAAAGAGACCTCAAGGGAAATTCAGTTCAAATAATTCCCAAAGGAAAATGACACTGGAATATATGAGACTAATGTTCTTCTAACCTACAGACTAAATCTAGTGCTCTGTTTACTGCATGATACCACCTTTTGGGGATCGGCTCCCCAACTGCTCAAAAGTAAAGGCTCTCTTGATCCAGGGATGTAGATAAAGTATATAGTTAATTCAGGCACAGTAAGACAGGTACAAGCTTCTTAAAGTTGGTAGAGGCTGCTGTGAGTTGATATAGGATAGTGGGTCAATTTGAAATAGTATGACTATTAGGCTTAGATTATATAGGCTTAGATTAGTTGGTAGAAGCTGACACAGGTTGACATAGATTAGTATGGATCAGCAAATGTAATGTGAGTTTCTACAGAAAAGATACAGACTGGTGTAGTACATCCATAATAAAACAACTGAAACGTGCCATAAAAATTAATACTACAGATTGGGCTTAGCCCCACAAAGATGAAGAAAAGAAAAACCAAATATTTAGTGTATCATTTTAATGAAATATTTCCCTGTTTCAATTTCTTAGCGACACCAGACTCAGTCCCATAAGTTTGGTTTTTCATTATTTATTTACTTTTTAAATTTTCTCCTCTAGAAGATGTTCATG
The DNA here is from genome assembly GCA_028646575.1 of Pseudocheirus occidentalis. Taxonomy (NCBI): domain Eukaryota; kingdom Metazoa; phylum Chordata; class Mammalia; order Diprotodontia; family Pseudocheiridae; genus Pseudocheirus; species Pseudocheirus occidentalis. Next base: position 28,474,334 of record CM053595.1, on the reverse strand, counting down.
TGATTATAAATACTATTTTTTCAAGTGCCATGGTGTAACATTAATGGGATGAGATCTTCCCCAGCCATTAATAGCCCTCAAATGGAGCTTATTAAGGGAAGCTTGCTTAGGGGAGGCTTGCTTGTAGGGAGGTTTTCATGCATTTTCCTAATTTCTAATTAGGTACTGAGTCACATAATGAGGGTTGTGATAATTTCTGACCCTGAGAAACACATATATAACTCTGAGTTGGTATTTTATTTTGAGGACTAGGTTAGGAAAAGGATTTTGTGTATTCCCTGGTCAAGATTCTGAGTGGCTGTATGTTCAGAGCTCCCCAACTGCTCAAAAGTAAAGGCTCTCTTGATCCAGGGATGTAGATAAAGTATATAGTTAATTCAGGCAGTCCTGTGTGTTGGCCTTTATTTCTCTACTTGTATTTTCTCTGAAGTTCAAGGTGCTGACTCTTCCCCTTAACTAGTGAATGCGATTAAAAAGATTGTTGATGTCTTGAACAGCTATATTTCCTAGTAAAGCAGATCTAAGAACTTGTGCTAGCAGCCATCCTGGGCATGCCAGTGTGGTCACCAATGTACGTGGTAACCTCATGATTCCAGTTAATCCTACCATACCTCAAGAAACTGTAATTGCCATCAAAGAAGATGTTTGCCCGGAAGATCATGGAACCTCAGAATTGATAGGGATTTCACAGAACATCTAGTCCAGGCTAGTCAGTTTAGTTCAAAATTACCTCTACAGCAATGCCTACAAGTGGTCAATCAGCCTCTTCTTGAAAACCTTTTTAAAAAGCCCACCAATGAAGAAGAGTTCACTACTTTCCAAGGTAGTTTATCCTACCCTTTGGGAGAGCTAACTTTGTCTTTCCTTACACCAAACCTAAATCTGCCTCTGCAATTTCTATTCATTACTCCTATTTCTATCAGCAGAAGGCAAAAGAATATATTTAATAGATTTCTGACATGGAAAACCTTGTCCCTCCCTCTAACCCTCCAAATCTTCTTTAGGCCAAATGTCCTATTTCTTCAGTGGATCATCATATGGTATGGTCTTCAGTCTCCCCTCATCTAGATCACCCCCTTCTTAACACATTGGTTAATAGCTGTTGATGCTTCAGTGTCAACATAGTAGTAGATATGCAATGGAGTATTTCAGAGATCTCGGCTTGTTTGGCCCAGTGCTGTTTGACATTTTGATCAAAGCCTTGGATAAAGATATACTTGGTATGTGCTTCAGATTTACAAATAACACAAGACTGGGATAGATAATTAACACAATGGATGAGAGTCAGGTCTGAGGGTTATAGTGGACTATAAGGTCAGTATTAGATGTGTGATGTGGCAGCCAAAAATGCTAATATGATTGGGATGCATTAAGAGGGGTACAGTTTCCAGGAATGGGAAGGTGTTAGTCATGTATTGCAGTCTGCCCTGGGCAGACAATATCTACCCTAATGTGTTTAGTTCTGGACAGAACAGTGTAAGAAGGACATTGATAAATTTGAGGGCATCCAAATGGTGGCAACAAGAGTGGTGAAGAGAGGCAGCTAGGCACAGTGGTTGAATGAATACAGCACTAGTCCTAGAGTCAGGAGGACGTAAGTTCAAATCCAGCCTCAGACACTTAACACTTACTGGCTGTGTGACCTTGGGCAAGTCACTTAGCCCCAATTGCCCTGCCTTCCCCCCTCTAAAAAGGAAAAGATAAAAGATGATGAAGGGCTTTCACCATGTCATATAAGGATCTTTTTAAGGAACTGGCTATTTTATCTTGAAGAAAAAGACTGAGAGGATATAATAGAGAGATAGGACCATTCCAGCTCTTTAGATTTATTATATTAGTATATTATACTGAAGTGTTTTCTGACTCTACTCTCCCAACATAACTATGTTCTCTTACCTCTAAACCTTTGCTTTAATTATTCCCAATTCCTAGAATCCCTGCTCTATTCTTCTGCCTTTTGAATTCCTAAGTACCCTTTGACTCTAAACTAAAATATTTTCTCTTCCATGAAGCATCTCTGATTTCTTCAATGAGTCATGACCATTCAGTACCTGGAACTTAGTGAACAGTGACCATTCCTCACCTCCCCCATGGAACTCTGGGACATATCACTTTGAACTCATGTTTTTGGTGTGTATTGTATTGTGGTATAGTTATTCCTGTATGGTTTATATCTCCCCCTCGCACCCCCAATCTCCTGAAATATAAGCTTCATGAGGACTCGACCTGTTTATTAACTAAACTTTCTCTCTTCTGCAGTAGCAGGCTATAAATATTATATACAATTCAATTTTTAAAAACCGTTTAAACTCCTGTTACGAATTATTCTAGACACTGGGAGATTCAAAGAAAAAAAACAAAAATATGACCTCTCAAGGAACTTACTTTCCAGTGGCAGTACAGAACATACACAGAAAAGCAAAAATCAAATATATCCAAAGTAATATGAAATAATATCATGAGGAAGTGGATGTTAACAGATAGGAGTTTCAAGAAAGACTTCATGTAGGGAGTGATGCCCAATCTAGTTTTTGAAAGGTGCTAAGGATTGTAAGACTTAAGGAGAAAATTTATTCCATACATAGTAGGCCACCTCTACAAAGACATAGATATAAAAGATTAAAGAGTATATACAGAGAACATTTAGGAGACCAGAAAATACACGTTTATATGTACAGAGAGTACATGGAAGGAAGTAAAATGGAAAAAAAAGTGGAAAGACAGTGGGAAGCCACATTATGGAGAACTTTAAATGCCAGACCAAGGACTTTTTATTTTATCCTAGGGGCATTAGAGAGCTACTGCAGATTTTTAAGTAGGAGAATGACACAGAGCTGTGCTTTAGAAATATCAACTTCACAACTATGAGGAAATTGGATTGGAGAGGGGAGAAACTGGAAACAATGAGACCAATTAAGAGGATACTACATTAATCTAGATGTGAGGAGATAAGGGCCTGTACTGTTGTAGAATCTGTTGGAGTGAAGAGAAGATAGATGCTAGAGGGGTTGTGGAGGAAGAATTGATAAGATTTGGCAATGGATTGGATAACAGGGATGAATGAGAGAAAAGAGAAAATTCGATGGCTCCCACTACTTTGTGAATCGGAATAAGTTAAAGGATAATGGTGGCTTCTTCCCTTTTTTTCAGATGTGTGTATAATATAATGAGGTATGGGATATGTTGATTTTGCATATTTTTTCTGGATACCTTCTTGTAAAATCACTTAACCAGTAACTTGGGGACATCTCCACTTGGTGACCAGAATATGTCTTATACTGAGGTTGCACGATGGTTAGAGCTCTGGGTCTAGAGTCAGAAAGACCTAAACTACATCCTAGCCTCAGGCACTTTCTAGCTCTGTGATTCTGGACAAGTCACTTAGCCTCTGTCTGCCTCAGTTTCTCTGACTAGAGGTAACACCTACCTCCCAGGGTTGTTATGAGGATCAGATAACATAATATTTATAAAACACTCACAACAATGCTAGGCATATGGTAGGGACTTAATGAATGCTTGTTGACTTGACTTGAGACGGCAAAAGAGGGATAAATCTGACCTTCCATTAGTACTCTAGATCAACATATGCAGCACATATATACCCACATAGGCCCTTCAGGTTCCCTTATTTCATAATAAATCAGCTCTACAGGAATAGCTCTTTTTCAGAGTTCAAGGATAAATGAAAGCATTGCATTATACTTTGTTTAATAATATGCAAAGATTCCTGAATATACTTGGGATCTCCTATATAGGACTATGTTCTTGCAGTTATATAATCAAAACTCATGGCTGCGTTAATAAGTCTCTCATCTGGGCTGTAATTTTCCTTCTAATAGAGTCCTTAGATCACAGGCTACCAGATGTAGGGAACTTCATTAGGTATCATTGACTGAGATAGTTCCTTTATCCATCTGGTATTGAAACCCAGTTTGGCTTAATCCTCACTTGTAGAGTGTAGCACTGTTGGGGGATGTCCTTGCACATAGTATGTCCTTCATGTATGATGAATTAAATGTTTGCTGTTGAATTATCCATTCTATGGCTCAGATATGTTTTTGCAGAGAAGTCTAAACTGGCTGTCTTTCTATCAGTAGAAGCCTTTGTTGCAGACTTGGACTGCAGGGATGTCAAAGCTGTTCACACCAGAGCGTTAGCTCATCTTCAGCATCTGAACAAAGGGACCAAATCCTTAACCCTTAGTACTCATATAGATATTGGCAGGATAGTTTCAGTCAAATTAGCTCACATTGGAGTAGCACTAAGGGATAGTTCAAGTGCAGGAGAGACTCATCTGCATAAAGAAATGGACTAATTTCAGTGGTGTCCATATAACAAGATGTGTTACTGTGCTCTGAATAAAGCTGGACACAGTAACCTCCTCAGTTAGAGGAAGAACTAGTAAGCCCAAAAGGATTTAACAAAAAATAAAATTGTGTACATCTCTGTGTATACATTCATATGTGTATGTATATTACATAAATATAAATTATATGTATATATGCTTTATATATATGTACACATGCATATATAAAAACTAAAAATTTAGCCAAGATCATTCATGCCCTCAGGTTTCTAATAAAAATAATGAGTATGACAATTCACATTTCTCTAGTTCTGAGCCATTACAAAGCGCTTTATATCCTTCATCTCATTCTGGTTTTCTATATAGAAGAGACATGAGAGTTATTTTGCTTGGCGCCACAGGGCAGAACTCTAGGACCAGTGGGTAGAACTTTCAAATTGACAGACTTCAGCAAAATATAAGGGAAAATTGCCTAACTATTAAAGCTTTCCAGAAATGGAATGGTCTGCCAAGGCAGGTAGTGTGTTCTCCTGCCCATGAAATCTTAAGGCAAAATCTAGGTGACAGGGTAGCATAGAAATCATTCAATCAACCAGCATTTATTAAGAGTAGACTACGTTCTGGACTGTGTTATAGATACTTGGGCAACAAAACCAAAGTAGAAATAGCCCCTGCCTTCAAGGAGCTTTCATTCTCTTGGAGGAACTAGAGATAGGGATGGTATCTGTGATTTCTTTGGCATGAGGAAACTCCTTCCACTGGTGTAGGCTGGCATCTTCTCTCCAATTTATCATCTTAGTTGACTATAGCAGTGAAAGATTAGATGAACCTCCTTACCTTGTGTCTTTCTTCCCCTTTAAATCCATCTTCTACACAGTTGCCTGAGTGATTTTCCTGAAATGCAGATCTAACTAGGTCACTCCCCTACTCAACTCCAGTGACTTCCTCTGTTGGGCATGTCAAGCTCTTTTTAACTTGGCTTCTTTCTATCCTTTCAGTATTTTTAATACTCCCTTCCATGCATTCTATGGTTCATCTCTCCTGCCCTTCCTTATACATAACCCTCTATTTCCTATCCATGCTTTTACTCTAGCTGTCCACCATGACTGGAATGGTTTCCCTCCTCGCCTTTGCCTCTTATATTTGTGGACTTGCTTCAAGGCTCAACTCAAATACCACATTCTTCGAGGGCTTTCCTCTCTGAGCTCACTATATATCTACTCTGTGTGTATCTTGTATATATCTTATATCTATGTACATGTTGCCTTCTTCATTGGAATGTAAAATCCTCGAGTTTGGTGCTTTTCTTTTTATTCCCAGTGTACAGTATAATGACCAATCACAGTAAGCATTTAATCAATGGTTTTGATTGATTGATTGTTCTGATATCCTTCTTAGCTACCACCACCCTTTATTCTGAAGCCTTTTCCATGGCTGGCATTCTTGGTTCTGAGGTTTTCTTCCAGATCAGACACTGCATAATTCTCTAACTCTGTCCACAGGCTTAAAGCTGTCATTTCCCCTTTAGCCACAGTTCCTGCTGTGATTTTCCACCTCAGTTTTTCCTGGGCTTTATGGTCTGAAGTTACATAGCCTACCTCCCCCACCTGATTTACAAGAAACAGATGATAGGGTGAGCCAGGTTTTATTGTTTTAGATATCAACTAAAATTCCTTTCACTGGATTCCTTTCCAGAGCTGATTTCTATGGATCTTTATTCTAACTTGGGAGCCTAGCTGACAGGCTGCCTGTGCTTCTGAATGAGCCTGGATAGTGAGCAGGCACAGGTGCTGCCATATTCTCAAAGCCTTTTAAACTGTCTCAGTAGAAAAGAAAGTGAGAACTCAGGAGAGGGAGTGCCTGGGACAACTGAGACTGCACTCAGTCAATACTAAAAGACAGGAACATTTCTGATTTTGTGTCAGAAACTCCCTTTTTTGACAAATGGAAAGGCTGGAGAGAAAAGTATTCTCTAGCAGTCTATGGGAATTCTTTGTAAAATGTAGAATTATAGAAGGACCTTAGAACAGAGAATATGAGGACTCAATGGGACCTTCTAGCATGGATCTTGGGATATCAGATAAGAAAGGGACCTTAGAACAGAGAACACAGAATGTCAGACTTGGAAGGGGACTCAATTCTTGATGCCAAAGGTGCTTCATCAAATGTCCATTCAATTCACAGGTCCAGGAGGCACTTGAGGTAACTTATTCTTATTCTTAACAAACTCTGTACTATAGGATATGTAGACGCAGAGAAGAAAAGTATAAAGTTTACATACAGTGTGTTTCCTGCACTTAAAGACCTTACAGTCAAGGAAGTGAGATAAAATATAGAATATTAGACTTTGAGTCAAGGGGACTTGAGTTTGAATTCTTCATCAGACACAATCTATGTGAACCTAGATAATTCATTTAACCTCTTTTAGTTCCAGTTTTCTCTTCTGTAAAATAACATCGGCTTCACAGAGTTGTTGTGACAGTCAAATGAGATAGATCTTACACTGGGGGGTCAGAACCAAGAACCAGAGAGCAAACCAGCTGAATTTTCCTAACATTCCCTTCCAGAGAATTTTAAAATAATTCCTCAAATCAGATTTTGGAGTAGCAGACTGTCAATGTCAGAAGGAGACATTTTTCCAGTTTAAAGATAACTCAGGAGGTCTGCAATAGAAGTTTATGACATCTGGGGGAGGTGGGAGAGACCTCACCCAGGGCAGAGCAGCAGTACCAGTGGTGGGCCTTGGAGGCAGCCAAGAGACTAACAACAGTGGCAACTTCAGTGGCTCCTAGCCAGAGATTGGAATGAGATCAGACAACTATTCAGAAAGAAATTACAGGGTACCCGATGCTAGTACTAATGCAACTTATACTGATTGGCAATATATTGCCCAAAAGCAATTCTGGGCTGCAATTCCAGGGTGAAGAGTCATGCTCATGTTCAGTCACAATGGAAAAGGAGTCCAGGTTCCAGTTCTAAGACAAAGAGGAATGCTTGCACTTGTAGATATAGGAAAGCAAGGGCTCTTCCTGAGTAAACATGAGAGACTAGAACAGGAGATCAGGGACCATACCTTTCCCCAGATCACACCACACTGGAAACAATGAAAATTTGCAGACACCTAGAACCAGCTCTGAAAACAGCAGCAAAAAAACCTTAAAGTTTAGAACAGTGCCTCCCCATCCCTAGGTGAGCAGAGCCCAACTTATCATAAAGTTCAAAGTCAAGAAACAGGATGGAAAAAGAGCAAACAAAAAAATCTTAACCATAAAAAGTGACTGCAGAAACAAGGACGATCAAGAAAATAATGGTGAAAACAGCTACCAGTAAAACCTCAAAGAAAAATGCTAATTGAATCTGAATCCAATGATAATTCCTGAAAGAATTAAAGAAAGAGTTTTGTGGTAAAGGAAAAATTGGGGGAAAAATGAAAGTGATATAAGAAAATTATGAAAAGAAAATTAACATCTTGGCAAAAGAGACACAAAAATTCACTGAAGAAAAAAAATTCCTTAAAAATTAGTCTGAAGTAAGTAGAAGTTAATTACTTCCTGAAACATCAAGAAACAATAAAACAAAGTGAAAAGAATAAAAACAATGGAAGAAAATGTGAAACATCTTATCAGAAAAACAGCTGATATGGAAAACAGATCAAGGAGAGATACTTTAAGAATTATTGGACTGCCTGAAACCCATGATCAAAAAAAGAGCACAGACATCATCTTGCAGGAAATTATCAAGGAAAGTTGTCCTTATATCTTAGATACAGAGGATAAAATAGGAATTGCATGAATTTACTGATCACTTCATGAAAGAGATCCAGAAATGAAAAAATCTCAGTATTATTACAGTCAAATTCCAGAGCTCTGACCTTCCATGTCAAGGAGAAAATATTGCAATCAGCCAGAAAGAAACAATCCAAATATCATGAAGTCACAATCAGGATCACACAAAACGTAGCTGTTCTTATGTTAAAGGAGTGGAGGGCTAGGAATATAATATTCCAGAAGACAAAGGAGCTAAGATTACAATGAAGAATAAATTATCCAGCCAAACTGAGTATTCAGGGGTAAAATGGACATTTAATGAAAGAAAGGATTTTCAAGCATTCCTGTTAAAAAGACCAAAGAAAAACAGAAAATTTTACATTCAAACACAAGACTCAAGAGAAGCATAAAAAGGCAAACAAGAAAGAGTAATTATAAGGGGCTCAATAAAGTTAATTGTTCACATTCATATATGGGGAAATGATATATGTAACTCCTAAGAACTTCTCATTATTAAGGCACTTTAGGAGTCTACATAGACAAAAGGGTGGGAATGTGAGTAAAATATATTGGGACAATCTCCCCCTGTCAAAAAAAATGAAAGGTTGAGAAAGAGGGATGTGTTGAGAGAAGAGAGAAAGGAGAGCTAGAATGGAAGAAAAGGTGGGAGGGGAGAATTTTATTCTTATAAGTATTGGGTCAAAAAGGGAAGAATATAGAGCCACTATATTTGGGTTTAGAAATCCAGTTTACCCATTAGGGAAATAGTAAAGGAAGGGGATAACAGATATAGAGGGAGAGGGTGAGAAAAAGGAGACTGTATTAAGGGAGGCAGTGGTTAGAAGCAAAACAGGCTTTAAAAGAGGGACAGAAGGGAGGAAGGGAGGGGGAGAGACAGAGAGAGAGAGAGAGAGAAAAAGAGAGAGAGAATGATAAATGAAAGAAAATAAGATAGAGGGAAAATATATAGTTAATAATCATAACTCTGAATGTAAGAGGAAGTCACCCCTAAAATGTAAGTGAATAGTAGAATGGAGTAGAAACTAGAATACAACAATATGTTGTTTGCAAGAGATACACTTGAAACAGAATGACACTCGGAGAGTTAAAATAAAGGGCAAGAGCAGACTTTGTTATACTTAAGATAAAGTAAAAAAGGCCAGGTTAAAAATCATGATCCCAGACAAAAGAAGCACAAAAATAAGTCTAAATAAAAAAGATAATCAGGGAAATTACATTTTGCTGAAAAGATACCATAGACAATGAAGGAATATAAAAAAATTACAGTGTTTCTCTTATTTCTCAAATATACAGGAAACTAAGTCATTTTTTATAAAAAAATAATAATAATAGCCATTCCTCAATTGATAAAAGTCAAAGGATATAAACAGGCAGTTTTCAGAAGACATCAAAGCTATGTATAGCCATATGAAAAAATATTCTAAATCACTACTGACTAGAGAAATGCAAATTAAAGCAACACTATGGTACCACTTCACACCTATCAGAAATGACAAATGCTGGAGGGGATGAGGGAAAATAGGTACACTAATAAACTTTTGGTGTGACTGTGAACTGATCCAACCATTCTGGAGAACAATTTGAAACTATGTTCAAAGGACTCAGTACCACTGCTAGATCTGTACCACAGAGAGGTACAGGAAAAGGACCCACAGGTACAAAAATATGTATAGCAGCTCTTTTTGTGATGGCACAGAATGGGAAACTGAGGAGATATTCATCAGTTGGGGAATTAGTGAATAAATTGTGGTATATGATTATGATGGAGTATTATTATGATATAAGAAATGATGAGATGGGTCATTTCAGAAAAAAAACATAGCAAAACATATATGAACTGATGTAAATTGAAGTGAAAAAGAATCAGATTATTCTGCATAGTAAAAGCAGTGTTGTAATAATGATCAACTGTGAAAGACTTGACTACTCAGATGAATACAATGAGATCCAAAACAATTCCAAAGTATTCATGATGAAAACCTGCTGTCTCCCTCCAGAGAGAGAAATCATGAACTTTGAAAACAAACTAAAATATAACTTTTGGACTTTTTTTTGCTTTTTTGTGATATGGAAATATATTTTGCATGATTTCACATGTATAACTGATGTCATATTGCTTTCCTTCTCAATGGGTGTGGGAAGGAGGGAGAGAATTTGAAACCCAACATTTAAAAAGAATATTCAAGATGAATAAATTTCTAAAAAGAAAAGAATCAAATGAGATAACATATGTTAAGTACTTCACAAAGTGCTATATAAGTGCTATTATTTTTAGTAATAGTATAATGAGAAGTATAAAGTAAGATTCATTTCCAATCAATGTGCACCTGCGCTTAGGAGAAGGGTCTCAGGCAGTTTCTTGGAGAAGAGTACACTTGAAACAGACATCTTGGAGGAAGTTGAGGACATCACTATTCTGTCCTGGTTTTTCTCCTACCTATCTGACCACTCCATGCCCTTTAACTGTATGTATTCCTCAGGATTCTGTCCTGGCTCTTCTTCTCTTCCACCTGTATACTACTTTACTTGGTGATCTCATCAGTTACCATGGATTTAATTACCATCTTTATGCTGATGATTCTTAAATCTGCCTTTCCTGCCCCAAACTCTCTCCTGATCTTCAGTCTTGCATCTCCAACTACCTTTCAGGTATCTCAAACTGGATGTCCAATAGACATCTTAAACTCAATCACATCCAAAGCAGGAATCATTATCTTTATTCCTACCCCCCCCCCATGCCTTCCATGTTACTATAAAGGACAATACCATCCTCCCAATCCCTCAGGCTATCTAGGAATCATCCTGGACTCTTTGCTATTTAGCCAAGCTGTTTGCAAGGCCTGCTGATTTCATCTTTGTAACATCCCTCAAATATACCCTCTTTTCTCCTTTGACACAGCTGCCATTCTAGTGCAAGCCTTCATCACCTCCCATCTTTGTTTTTTCGGAGGACAGAAGTCAAGGCAACTGGGGTTAAGTGACTTGCCCGAGGTCATGTGGCTAGTAAGTATTAAGTGTCTGAGGCTGGATTTGAACTTGTGTCCTCCTGACTCCAGAGGCAGTGCTCTGTTCACTGCACCACCTAGCCACCATATCATGTCACATCTTGATTACTGCAGTAGTCTGCTAGTGGGTCTACCTGCCTCAATACACTCCAATCAGTTCTCTATTCTGCACTAAAATGATTTTCCTAAACTGTAGATCTCATCATGTCACCCACTACTCACTAAACTCTAGTGGCTTCTTACTGCTTTCAGGATCAAATACATAATGCACTGTTTGAAATTCAAAGCCCTTCATAACCTAGCCCCCTTCTACCTCTCCAGTCTTCCTACACCTTACTCCCTGATACATGCTTTTCCATCCAGGATCATTGGCCTCCTCGCTCTTCCACAAACAAGACATTATCTTGACCCCAGTCATTTCCTCTGGCTGTCCCCCATGCCTGGTATGCTCTCCCTCCTTCACTCCACTATTGACCTACCTGATTTCTTTTAAGTCTCAAATAAAACCCCATCTTCTGCAAAAAGCTTATACCTTTTAATTCTAATACTTTCCCTCTTTTAATTATTTCTTATTTATCTTGCATATAGCTTACTTTGTGTATATAGATTGTAAGCTCCTTGAGGGCAGGAACTGTCTTTTGCCTCTTTACAAGTCCCCAGCACTTAGATCAGTGTAAGCACATAGTAGGCACTTAATAAATATTTATTGAATTGAATATTGGGCAAGGAGCATTTTAAATGGAGAGAATAACATGAGCAGAGTGAGGAAATGGGGAAACGGTAGGGGAAATGACTCATCAAGCCTTATGGGAGCCTAGAGTATGTGGAGTATGTTTTGATATAAGGTTGGGAAGGGAGACTGGAACAAGATGTTGAAGGTCCTTGAGTGTCAGTCTAAGAAATTTGGGCTTTATCCTGTAGGCAAATGGGTAGCTTCTCATGGTGTTTGAATAGAGTAATGACATGAGATTTATATGTTGGGAAGATTAATTTGGCAGTCTGTGCAGGATGGATTAGAGGGGAGTGAAGAGAGTCTGGGTGACCAGTTAGGAGGCTATTACAATAATTCAAACAAGAAGTGATGAGAGCTGAAATAATGGCAATAAAACAGCAACCATTATTATTACAACAATTGTCATAATATCTACAGTGCATGCATTTTACCAGCTTATCACCTCACAACAGTCCTATGAAATAATGAGTAGAAATATCATGAACATTTTCCAGATGGTGAGCTCCCCTAGATGCCTGTTTGCATATGATATTACATATGCCTTCACTTTCCTACCTATTTATTCCTCAGTCTCTTTCTTTTCTTTCTTTCTTTTTTTCTTTTTTGGAGAGGGGAAGGCAAGGCAATTGGGGTTACATGACTTGCCCAAGGTCACATGGCTAGTAAGCATTAAGTGTCTGAGGCTGGATCCTCAGTCTCTTTCAATCTGGTTTTTTGATCCCGCCGCTCTAATGAAATTGTTTTCTAAAATGTCACCAATGATCCCTGAACAATAAATCCAATGTCCTCCTACTTCTCATCTTTCTCTTCTCTGTAACTTTGGATACTGTTGACTTACCCTTCCTTCTCAACATTCTCTCCTCCTTTGACTTCCTAGATCTTCTATCATTCATCTCCTTCTCTCCACCACAGTTTAGCCTGGGGTGGAGACCTGTTGCCTTGAGGCCACACGTAGTCCTCTAGGTCCTCAAGTGCAGCCCTTTGACTAAATCCAAACAATCCAATTTGTTCTGTGAAGTTTGAATTCAGTAGAGTTGCACTTGAGGATCTAGAAGATCATATGTGGCCTCAAGACCACAGGTTCCAAACCCCTGGTTTAGGCCATCATCAACTATCATCTAAACTCTTGTAATAACTTCTTACTCCATCACCTTTCTCCAGTTTCTCCTCTCTCCAATCTATCCTTCATTACTGCCAAAATAATCTCCCTAAGGCACAGGACTGACCATATCCCTCCCAGACTTAAGAAATGCTTCAGTCACTCCCTATTATATCTAGGATAAAATATAATCTCTTTATCCTAACATAAGACCTTTACAGCCTACCTTTACAGCCATATTTCACCTGGCTCCCCTTCAATCCCTCAGCATTCCAGCCAGATTGAGCAACTAACTATTCCTCAAACTTGACATACTGTTCCTGGCTTCCATAGATTGCACACAAGCAGTAATACTTCATGTCCAAAATACAATCTCATCTCCTCTCAGCTTTTTAGAAACCTTACCTTTGTTCTCATTTTAATTAAGGTTCTAGCTCTCTGTGAAGCCTTCCTTGATTACTCACCACCCCAGGCCACAATTGCAGTGCCCTCTCCCTGCTCACATTTTTTCAAGTATTTGTGTGATTTCTCCTTAGTCCCCTTCACTCCTTACCTTATACTGTATGTATCTATGTATATGTTTTATTCTCCCAGTAGAGTGCTAGTTCTTTGTGGGCAGAGACTTTTATTTTTGTTTGTGTTCCCCCACAACCTGGCACGATGTATTGCATATACTAGGCACTTTAAATGTTTGTTGACTGAATGAATGGTTCCCTTTCTCCTTCTCTATCATTCTTGGCTCTTCTTCCTGACATGTGGGCATTCCACAAGTTTCTGTTTTCAGCTATCTTTTCATTCTTTCTATAAGCTCTCCTTTGGCAATCTCATTTGTTCCAACTGCTTCAACTACCACTTCTATACTGATGACTCTCTAATCTGTATCATCAGCCCTCGATTTTCTCTCTGATTCCAGACCTATACATCCAGCTACCTATGGGATACCTCCACCTCAATGTCCCTCTAGCACCTTAAATTCAATAAATCCAACCCTGAGCTTATTATCTTTCCCCCTAAACCTGCTTCTCTTTCTAACTTAACTTTCTCTATCAGCGATAGCATAATTCACCCTGTCTACCACGATTCAAATCTGGCTTTTCTTTGCTCATCCCCCACATACAATTTGTTGTTGATTCTTTCTATTTCTACCTCTATAATCTTCTCTTTTACATCCTTTACCTCTTCTATTTTAGTTGTCATCACTGTAATAGAGATCTTTATATCACTACCATCCTGGACTTTTTAAAATAGTTTGCTATTTAGTTTTTTAGCCTGTAGATAGACTCTTCCCTTCTCAATCCTTCTTTTACACTTCTACACACCCCCCCCCAAATAAATTTCCTTACACACATATATCTGATCATGTTACTCTTCCATTCAACACATTTCAGTGGCTCCTTCTGGCCTATTGAAAAAGTGAAGATTCCTTAGAATTCCTAGGATTAAAGATACTCCATAATGAGCCTACCTTTCCAGCCTTATCTCATGCAATTTCTTCCATATGCTCTGCACAATATTCAGCCTGAGCCCCTGTGTTTTCCCATCATTTGCCCTATTAGCCCTAATAATCTCTCCTACTCCTCCACCCCCTGTTGAAACCAGAAACTCAAAAATAGCTCCCTTGACATCCCCTATTACCCTTGGTAATTAATGAGGATAGATTCACATCAACCTTTTTTAGTACTTCTATAATACAATTATGTACTATTCTATACCATAAGTATTTGTCTATATGCCATTTCTCCCAACTAAGTTGAAAGCTTCAAGATAGCAGGAACCGTCCCTTACTTCTAATTTAGCATCATCCTTTCTCTTCCCTTGACATTCACATAGAGTCAATTATCGACTCTCATTTCCACCTCTCCTCCATATTATCAGTCATCCACACTATTTCCACCACTTCTCTCTAGTATCTTTTTTACCTGTTTCCTCTTTTTGACTCTCTCTGCCACCAGCGTATTCACATCTAACAGACATTTAATAAATGTTTGTTAAACTGATAGAATCAAGTCAAACTTTTCATTCCTGTAAATGGTCGCTGGCCTAGAATGACATGATTAATCTCTTCTGTTTTTACATAATACCCTTTTCATATGACAACGTTGCACTAGGTAAGTCTGCTCCAGGCTCTTGTTACTCTGTTGGCATCTGTCAATTAAGCCACAGCTTCCCTATTCCCTCTGCTGACAGCCTGGAGTAAGGACAGCTGCAGCCTACAGCTTGCTACCTGAGCATATCCATTAGCACAAGAAGGTGAGAGGAGAGACAGGAACAGTCCAAATAGAAGTTCTGGCTTTCACATCCCTGATCCAAACAACAGAGACAATCTTTTAACTGTCCAGATAGAAAGGGAACTCCTTTATAGGATACTGACTGGTTTCCAAAGGTGAGGAATCCTGGGAATGGGATAGACCCAGCCCATCCTGCCACCCTCTATTGTCATCTCAGGAACCTGTTTTGCTTAAAGATATACTGAATAGAGTAATATTTATGCTTAGCTATATAGGACCTTAAAGGTCACCTAAGCCAACCCCTTTAATAACTTCTTTTATAATTGATAGATAATAACTATTAATAATATAATGTTCTTACATCAAGGAGCTATAATTTTACTAATGTGGGCATTTGGTCTCATGACACAGATCACAGCCCTTCTGGAGCACAAGTCTCTTCACTTTTAGCCAAGTGACATATTTTTTATCACTCCATGGATTTTTTCAGGTACATTGCCTCAATCTTGCCAGGGACTAAGTACCAAGGGAGCTTTATGACAGACTGATGGATAGAGCCTCAAAGTCAGGATCTTGACTTCAGACTTACTAGATATCTCTCTGTGAGTTGCCGTATCCTAAGACCAACTCTCTAGTAATGAGTTTCTCCAAACTTAGCTAGGCTAGTGTTAGCTAGGACAAATGCATAGATAGGACATTTGGCCAAACTTTTCCTGCTTTGTAAAACCTATCAAAAGTAGTACTCCACAATAAAGGAGGGCTGTGATAGAGGAATGATACCCTATTGTTAAATTGGCAATGTTCAGTAATGCAGTATTAGCTTTTATGCTGATCTTCCCAATTAGAGAGTGGGAAAAAGGGAAGAAGTAAATATGGCAAAGATTATTGTTCCTGTTTTTTGGATGAAAAACTGATACCCAGAGAGGGAAATCGACTTACTCAAGACAGAGCACTGGACTGGGAATTGGGAGGACTTGTTGCCTCAGCAGCGTCTCTTAACTCTCCATGTGATCTCAGACAAACCCCTTCCACTTTCTGGGACAGTTTCCTCAACTAGAAAACTGTGGGATCATTCTGAATGCATGACTTTTAAGGTCCTCCTAAAGCAGCATTCCCTGGCTTTTTAATTTTTGTTTTATACAGGATTTGTGATTTCTTTGATTTAAAACAACTCCCAGTGAGGAGCCCTCTTTTGAAGTAGATCATCATCCGCTCTGCAATTTGTATATTATGAAAGTTGCATGTGGGCAATCAGAGGTTCAATCACCTAGTTCTATTATAACCATCTTATAGGGAAGGAATTTAAGGCTGAAAGCAGGTAACTTGCCCAAGGTCACAAAGCTAGTGAGCTACAGACAGACAAAAGACTAGACTTGATCCCTTCTGACTCTTAAAGACTGTGCCTGTATTCAGTCCATCAGCCAACAAACATTAATGAAGCACCTACTCTGTGGCAGGCACCATGTTAGCACTACATATGGCCTCTGTCTTCCTAGAGACTGAGTGCCGAGGGAACTGGATGATGGGTTGCTGTGGACAGATCCTCAAAGTCAGGTTTTCTCCTTCAAAGTTTTCTTAATTCTTTTACTTAAGGAAGCCCCACACCAGAGAATATTCCTGCTTCTTAGAGCCTGAGAAAACAACATTTCACACTCTGTTGGGGGTGTTTCTGTTTCCTGTCCCTGCTAAAACAAAGAATTGTAGAGTGTGTGAAAAGTCTGAGAACCAAACAAATCTGTGAGAAGGAATGTGGTAAGCAGGTCACAAGGGGACAGGAGACCTTAGAAAAACCACTCAGAGCTAGTATTCAGGTGTTTGGGGACAGCATGAAAGTGAAGAAGATTTACCAATTAACTGGCCTTTCATAAGTCAGACCAGAACCTCACTGTAAGGCATTTTCACCTATCATAAAGGGTCCAGCTGATAGGAAGTCTTCCAAGAAGGGGGAGGACTATGTTATAGCAAAAAGATCATTAAAGCTGAAGACCTGGGTTGAGTCCTGACTTTATGGGTGCTATAACACCTTTGAGTCAATCACTTATTTTCTGAGAACCCTAGTTTTCTCATCCATAAAAGGGACAGGGAAAGGCAATATGAGATACTGGATAAAGTATGTGCAGAAAGCTGAGGGTGATCTGAGTTCAAGTAATATCTCTAGCACATCCTGGCTATCCAACCACGGTGAATTTATTTAATCTCTCATTGCCCTGAGCTATTCTTTATGACAATAAGTTGTAGAACAGATGCAGGTCTACATTGGTGAGGGAGTTTTCTCACTGCAAGTCCCCTATATGTAGGTATTATAAAAATAAATAAATAAAAATGTAGATGTTGAAATAGCAATCACTAAAGTGATTTCTTCATCCATAAAATAGGGCCAATAATATTTTCAGTATCTACCTCACAGAGGTTATTGTAATAATTGTCTGAATTCAGTACACATTTATTGAACAACCATTTTGTACAAGGCAGCATACCTAGCATTGGGATATGCCAAGATAATAAAAAAAAGACAGGGTCCCTACCCTCAGGGTTCTTATGCTTTAATGGGAATGATTAGTCGTTTGTTAGCAATAGCCAGGCAAAAAGCTATGAAGATGTTGATACACAAATCACTTCCCCTTGGGACCGTTAGGGGAGCTCTCATGGAGGAAAGAGTCATGGGGAAAACCTTTTTAAAATAGGAGGTATTTCAGTAGAGAAAGGGGAAGGAGGGAGCCTATTCCAAGCCTTGAGTATGTTTTAAGCTAATGTATTGAAGCAAGAAAAGCGCTAGATCAGAACTAGGGGCAGGAGTACTCCAATTTGTTTGAAATGTAAAATATAATAAAAGGGAATAGTAATAAATGAGAATTGTCATGTAACCTGAAGTCCCATGATGGAGGCCCTTTTGGAATCAGCAGTTTGAACTTTGTTCATTAGAGCAGCATCATGAGAGTGGCAAATGGAATCAAGGAGTGGATTGGTATCAAATCTCAGATGCTTGCTAGACATGTGAACCTGAGTTCTTTTGTCTAAAATGTGGGTTTTTCAACTTTGCCTCTGTCCTCCTAGGAGCTGGGTGTCAAGAGAGTTACGAAGTTGATTAGTACAGCAAAATCCTCAGCGTTGGGGACCTTCTTTCAAAGTTTTCTTAATCTACATTTGTCTAAAAGAGCCCCATAAAAAAATACCCCTGTTCATTTAACCTCAGAGCCTCCGTTTTTCAACTGTTAAATGGACATGCTAATAGGCCCTGACTCATAGGGTTGTTGTGGGATCAAATGATATTATATATGTAAAGTGCTTTATAAATGTGAGCTATTAAACCATGCAGAGTCACTGAAAGTTTTTGAGTAGGAGAATGCTGTGATCATGGGCATGCATAAAGATCACTTGGGGAGTGATATGGGTTTGTAAGGTGATATATAAAGTGCTTTGTAAACTGCAATATTATTTCTGCAAGTCAGAAGAGCTGTGATTCTATCAGCCAGCATGGACACTCCTTCCATTGAGACAATTTGTCCAACACTTTCCCACCAGGTTGCTGATGCCCCCTGACTCATTACCTTATAACCTGATTTCTGGTCATAAGCTTCTCCAAGTGTGGTGAGAAACATACTGGCTGTGTGATTTTCAGTTAAGTCCCTGAACCTCTCATTGAACCCAGGCAACCCTCCAAGGCATACATTGCAGGTCAGAGGCTTTTCTGCATAGGAGGAGGGAGTTTCCTCCCTTTCTTTTCCCTACATCGGTGAGAGCATAGGTCTATACCACCTATATTGTTATTAGTCTTATGTTCCATGGTCCCATCAAAAATTTTAAGTTCTATGTTCTAATGTTCCCTAAAGCCCTAACTTTCCTATGAATCTTCAAAATTGAGTTGATGACCTAAGAAAAACAAACCTGATATATTTAAAAATCTAGATTCAATATGAAAACATTTCATCCTGGCTTAGGCTGAAATGATCCTAAAAATACCATAGATCATATTATAATATTTTTAGGGGATTGTGTGCACTGCCAATATTCTTTTCACCTCATAAGACAGATCATGCATTTTGACAAATCTATATTTAACATGGTGGGGGGTGGGGGAAGAAAAATATAGGATGTATGCTTACTGGTGGAGAAATCCATATTTATGGAAATCTCAATGCAGGCAATTACAACTGGCATTTCAAGACACTTCCCATTGTCTGCCTCGAAAGGACAGTGTGTCCTCATTAGGAGGGAACAGCAAATGGTTTGTGGGTGGAGAGTAGACAGCCATTTCCTCTAAGGGTGGCTACCCCAGGCAGAGGTCAGGAAAGGTTAGGGAGTCAACAGTTGTCTCCATTACCACCTGTGGGCGTGTGTATGCCTTTTAATATGCAAGCATTATTGAAAAACATCCGTTTTATGATGAGAACACTAAAATTTCCCAGCATCTAGGCAAGTAAAATTAAAGAGGGGGAAAGAGGAAAAAATATATCTGTTCTCATATATTTGAAGGGCAGTCATATAGAACGGCAGTCATATAGACCAGCAGTCAAATTCGTTTGGCTTGGACCCAAACACCAGCACAGAGACTAGGCATAGATTTTATAGGGAAGCAGGTAAACACCTGCAAAAGAGAAGTCCTCAGCCATGCAAATTATCCAGACTTGGGATGGATTATCTTATAAGGTGGTAAGCTCCTCATCAGACAAGCTATTCCAAATCCTTCTCTTCTCAGACCTCCCAGACCTCCTCTTTCCCCTGCTCTTTTTCAACATCACTGAAAACAAATTGAGGCCTTGGCTTTGCACTCCGTATTTTCTCCTTCCTTTCATCATAAAACCACTCGACATTATCTCCCCATCTTGCCTTCTTTGGCCCAGTGTGAAATAGTGAGGTATCCCTTCTCCTTGCCAAGGCCAAACCTCTGCATGGATCCTGAACCAAGTCCCCTCTTGTCTTTTCCAGTGAATTGCTAGCTTAATTGTCTCCCATGTCCTTCCTCTGAAATCTTCCAATTTGTCCTATCTCCTTGTTCCTTCCCTACTGCCTTCAAAGAATGCCCCCATCCTTAAAAAAACCTTCATCCCCTAATACATCTTCCAGCTAATCATTCCATGTCTGTCCTGAGTCTCTCAACCAAGTTCCTAGGAAAAGCTGCATATACTTACTGTCTTTACTTTCTCTCCTCTCTCACATTCTTCATCCCTTTGCAATCTGACTTCTAACCTCATCACTCAACTGATAATGATTTCTCCAAAGTTATAAATAATCTCTCAGCCAAATGTGATGGTCTTTTCTCATCCTTCTTGACTTCTGCCTCATTTAACACTGTTGACCCCCTTCTCTTGATACTTTTTCCTCTCTGAGCTTTGTGGCATTACTTTCTTCCCATTCTCCTTTTATATTTCTGCTTTCTCCTCCACCTCATTTGCTGGCTCATCATCCATATAATGTCCCTTAATTATGGATGTTCCCCTAAAGTTCTGTCCTAGGCCCTCTTCTCTTTTTTTTAATATTCTTTCTCCAAGTGACCTCATCAATTCCCATAGGTTTAATTGTCATGTCTGGGCAAATGACTCATAGGTGCATACATTCAACTTCAGTCTCTTCCCTGAACTTCAATTCAGCACCACCCTTTGCCTATTGGAGCCTCCAATCTGGATATCCCACAGGTAACTCAAACTCAAAGTGTTCAAAAAGAATTCATTCTCTTTACTCCCAAACCCACCTATATTCCAAACATTCCTGTTTCTATGGAAGGCACCATCTCCCCAGTGTCCCAGCAGTATTCTCCTAGAATAACATAATAACAGTGCTATCCTCCCACTCCCTCACTGCAGAGATCCAATCAGTTGCCAAATCTTGCCATTTCTCCCTCCAAGACATCCAATCCCTTTTCACTATTCACACAAGCACCACCCTAGTTAAAGCCCTCATTGCTTTTTGCCTGGATAATTGCAAGAAACTCCTAATTGGTCTTTTCATTATAATTATTGTCATGCCACTTATGTGGGCTAATGCACATGAAACAGTCTTTAAAAATGGTGCATATAAGATGTGTTGATTACCTTGGACTTATCCCAAAACTGAAAAATGGGAGCCATGTTTATGAGTAAGATAAAAGTCCTTGTGATGTTCACTCCTTATTTGATTGTATTCGACCTTTGTGACCCCATTTGGGGTTTCCTTGGCAGAGATTCTAGAGTGGTTTGCCAATTCCTTCTCCAGCTCATTTTACAGATGAGGAAACTGAGGCAAATAAGGTTAAATGACTTGCCCAAAGTCACATAACTAGTAATTGTATGAGACCAGCTTTGAACTCAGGAAGATGAGTCTTCCTGCCTGCAGTTCCGGTACTCTATCCACTGGGTCATCTAGCCACCCAAAAGCGTTTTATACTTGCCTCTTCACTTTGAATAATGCTCTAAGACAGTGGTGTTAAACTCAGAAATAGGGCCACTAAACCATATGTAAGGATTCCTGCATGTCACTAATTGACTTAGAAAACCACATAGTAATGCTATCTATATTTCAGTCTCTTTTAATTTTTGTTGCTAAGTAGTTATTAAAATATTTATTTTGTAAAATACTATTTGCTAAATAATTTTCTTTCGTAAAATATTTTACGTTAGTCTGGCTTGGGCTGTGCTTGGGAGTGTTGTGGGCCATGTGCAGCCCACGGGCCATGTGTTTAACACCTCTGCTTTGGGGATAATGCTGTTCCGGCTCTAACATATGAAGGAAAACTCCATGTTTAGGATAACAGTATATGAAAGCCATAACTGCATTCTGCAGCCTTGCCAGGTCACAAAAAAGACTCAGGAATTTTGTAGCTAAGACAAGCAAACTGAGCCTAGTTTCCTTTTGCACCAAAATGTGGAGCTGCTCCAAGATGAGACTTTAACATCTCCCTCCCCAGGAAATAGAAGTTTGATAACTAAATTGGGATTTAAGAGAGAGAACCACGGGTGACTTAGATGCCTCCTTTCATCAGAGAGTTGTAGGATGAGTAGCAGATTTGGAAACAGGAGATTTGGACATGAGTCTCTGATACTGCCTGTGATACTAGTTATGTGACCTTACGCAAGTCACTTTACATGACTTTTTTATGGTCACACAGCTAGTACATATCAGGGTCAGGATGTGAACCCGAATCTTCTGGTACATGTAAAGTTTATTTGTAAAACATTAGGAGTTACATAAACATGATTATTAAGATTAGATAAATAAGATGTAGCTTCACCTTTGTGATGTTGCTCATTTATTGTTTCCACTCTTAAAAAAAAATACTTCCAAGAAGCATTTCATGGCTGTAATCCATGTGGACATTGAAATCACTGCCTAGGCTTCACTGACACCATGTTCCACATCTCTAAACTACTTACATCAAATCATTGGCTGTAGGTACTTAAGATCCTCTTGCTGATTTTCTTACAACTGAGGAAAGGTAGTAACATGTGTAGATAGATAGAGATATGGACAGGAATACAGATATAGAGAGATAGATATATACCCATATATGTATGCATATGTATATATAAATATAAATGCATGCATACATATATTACATATGCTTACATGTATTAAATATTACCTATTACATAAACAAATATCATATATAATAAATATATTTATATATTATATGTGTTTACATGTATTAGATACTGCATATTATATATACATAGATATACAAATATATATAATAAATATATTTATATATTACATATGTTTACATATATTAGATATTGCATATTATATTATTATATATTTATGTATTATATATGTTTAGGTATGTTATACATCTACATATATGTATGTGTTTCAAAAGACTAGCTAAGTGCACGCATTGCTCACAAAAAAATCTCAAATGTAATAAAAGCTGACTTTTCCAGTCATCTTAAGGTTTACATTTCCCCTTTCCATGTACTATTTGATCCCATGACCCTTTCTTCTTCATCTTCCAGTTATCATTATTAGTTGTTTACTGTTGTCTTTCCCATTAAACTGTGAACTTTTTGAGAGCAGGAACTGCATTTTGCCTTCCTTTATACCCCCTGTACTTCACATGGTTCCTGGCACAGAGTAGGTGCGTATTAAATGTTTATTAACTCACTGACTATTTATGCAATAGAACATGTAACTGATACAACCACAAAGTATGACCTTCAAAATAAAAATCTTCTTTCTTCTTATGATGTCTATTTATAATTTATTTCAATGATATCATGGAAGTAGCTGGAATTCAAGGCCTACGGAATCAGGAGAAGTTTACCAGCTCTAATTTGCCTGATTTGTGATTTTGGAAAACATCATTTTCTGAGCTACATTTTTTCTTGTCTTAAATGGGAATAATAACATTCACCGTCCCAGGGTTGTTTTAAAGATCAGATGAGATGACAAGTAGAAACACTTTTAAATCATTACTATTTTAAGTAACGTTAATGAGTTTGATAAAGGGTGGATAATATTATCTCCAAGGGATATCTCAACATGAGTATTCTTACGAAGCTATGACCACTTCAGAAAAGTAAATATGGAATGTTAGAACTAGAAATAACCTTAGAACATAGAATGTTAGGACTGGAAGGAAAGTTAGTATTTTTAGCGTGTCAGAGCTAGATGAGACCAGAAAACAGAGAATGTCACAGCTAGAAGAAACCTTTAAAAAAGAATGTTAAATCTGGAAGTAACTTTAGAAGGTAGAACATAAGAACTGGAAAAGATATCAGATAAAGAATAGAAAATGATAGCATTAAGGAAGACCTTAGAACAAAAAACATCAGAACCAGAAGGGAACATAGGTCTCGATCTAATCTAGTCCCCTCATTTTAACTCTAAATAGTTTTTCATCCCCCTTCTCTTTCTGTCTCTTTCCATTCTCCCACAAAATCTGTGCAGTCTTTGAAGTTTATGAGTAGGTTTCTGGTTTTTATTATTCTGTGAACACCCAGCTACTGGGTTTCAAGGACATCCTCTATCCAGAGCTCTATTAACTGCTATTCTTTTTTTTTTCTCTTCCAGTCTGCTCCCAGTTCTCCAAGGGTGTCTACGCCATCTTTGGATTTTACGAGAGGAAGACAGTCAACATGCTCACCTCCTTCTGTGGAGCCCTCCACGTCTGCTTCATCACTCCCAGCTTCCCTGTTGACACATCCAATCAGTTTGTTCTCCAGCTGCGCCCCGAGCTGCAGGATGCCCTCATCAGCATCATCGACCACTATGACTGGCAGAAATTTGTGTACATTTATGATGCCGATCGGGGTAAGCACAGTCAGAGATTGAGACTCAGGGTGAGGGTTAAGGAGAAAAATCTCAATGCAATTGAGGTAATTCCTTGAATTGGATTACAATTCTGTTCAATTTGGAACCATGAGTCCAAAATGCTTTCTCTAAAATTCTTCTCCCTGCTGTTAGGCTATCTCCAAGACATTGCCTTTAAACTATCAACCTTATTGCAAATACCCAGGCCTTATATTGTCCATTTTTTTGAAATCATCCTCCCACAGAAGTGAAAGAAACTTATGAGGTACCCTCTAATTTCTGATATTCTCTGTTCTATAGTCGAAGATCCTTTGCATATCCTTTGTACATATAATTCTTCAAATCAATATTCTGCTCATCTGGGATGAAGACCCTACATTTTTCCAACCCTGCTTTGTTGGTAATGGTATAATATAGAAAGCACTTAATTTGATCAGAAGGCCATTTATGAGCTCAGTGACCTTGGGCAAATCACACTGTCCTTTAGAGTCTCAGCTTCTTCAACTTTAAATAGGAATAATATGACACTCATTAGCTATCTCCCATAGTTGATGTGAAGAAAGCACTTTTTAAAACATTAAAATACTATGGGAAAATGAAATTGTTGCTGCTGATGATAATAATAATGATATAAAAAATTGATGAGAAGATGCAGATTCCCATGAATTTAGAGGTGCATTACCTTTAATGGGGGGAAAAAGCCCTCAGCTTGGCTTTCAAGCTCTTCACAAACTGCCACCTTCCTATTTATCTCATACTAGCACACATCACTCTACTCAATACAACCCAACCAAAGTAGACTTCTCACTGACCCCCACCCATTGTTTCTAACCTCTATGACTACTCACCCAAATGCTTTTGCTTGTTGAATTTCTAACAGGCTTGTTAACAGCCAACTCAAATGTTACCTCCTCCAGGGAACTTCTCTGGTTCCCTTAATTGTTTATGACTTTCCCCCCTAGCCCTCACATTATGCTTTTCTTACACCTCTCTAATACATTTATCATGCAAAGTTATCTGTATTTGTGCCTTAGATTGTAAATTTGATGAAGGCAAGGACCATATATTATCTAAATTTCTTATGTTTTCTAGTATTCTGCACAAGGTAGGCAATAAATGTTGAATTGAATTTGTAACATGGGAATAATAAGACTTAGAATACCTATCTCACAAGGCCAGACAATGAAGCATCTAAACAACCAAGGGACCCATTGTGAGATTACTTTATTGTAGTATTTTAGTCACTGTGCTTATGCAAGGTCAGTGTGCATCAGACTGAAGATAGAACTTTCTCCACTGTAACCATGGCTTGATAAAGGGGCCAAGGCTCAAATGTTCTTATCCAGGGCCTCAAATTAGGGAGTAGGCACTGGTAGCATACTTATTAAGTTTTTGTTATGTGCAAAGCAAAGTGCTAGGTACTAGAGTTACTTGGATAAAAAACTGTCTCTGCCCTCGAGAAGTTTATATTCTAATAGATAGTAATAATATGTATATACACTAGTAAATCCAAATATATATGTATATATATATACATATATGTATTTATGTGCCTATGTTTTTTATATATATATATATATATATATATACATATATATATATATATATAAATTTGGGAATAAAGCTACAAGCAACTGGGGGTATCAGAAAAAGCCTCCAGTAAGAAGTGACAGGAACAGAGCTTTGAAGACAGATAGAGATCCTAATATTGGAGGTAAGGAGGGAATGAATTCAATATGAAGGACAACCTACCCAAAGGCAAGGAGATGGAATGCTGTCCATGGTACATAGCAATTAGGCCAGTTTGTCTAAAATGCACTTGTGTGGAGGGGAGTAATATTTAAGAAGCCTATAAAGGTTGGCTGTAGCCAGATTATAAAGGGCTTTAAATGACAAGCAAAGGAATTTGTATTTGATCCTAGAGGCCTTAGGGACCCCCTAAAGCTTTTTGGATGAATGAATGACATGATCAGATCTGGGCTTTAAGAATATAAATGTGGCATCTGGGTGAAGGATGAATTTTAAAAAGAAGGGACGTAAACCAGGGAGACAAATTAGGAGATTGTTGCAATGTCATCTAAAAGATGATAAAAGTCTGAACTAGGATGACTCTGGGGTGAGTAGAGGGGAGAGAAGAAATGTAAATGATGTCATGGAGTGAAAATCAACAAGATTTGACAACTGATTGAATATGAGTGGGGAATGAGAAAAGAGAGGTAAGAATGACTCCTAGATGCAAACCTACATGGTAATCAGTTTAATCAGTTAGCCTTTCTTAAATATTTAATATTTACTATGTGCCAGAAGTTCTGCCATGTTCCAGGGTTACAAATACAAAGAATTGAACTATACCTACTCTCAAAGAACTTATATCCTAATGGGATTGCACAGAAATAGGAAGGTAGGAAGAGGAATGAGATTAAGAGCTGGTAATTTCTGTCTTAGACATGTTGGATTTTAATATCTTTAGGACATCTAGAACAAAATGTCTAACCAGTAGTAGGTAATGTTGAGCTAGAGCTCCAGAAAGGCAGGGAGAAAGGGAGAAGGAGGAGGGAGGGAGGGAGAGAGAGAGAGGGAGAGAGACAGAGACAGAGAGACAGAGAGAGACAGAGAGAGAGGGAGAGACAGAGGGAGTGAGGGAGAGAGGGAGGAGGAGAAAGAAAGAAAGAGAGAGAGAGAGAGACACAGAGAGAGAGAGACAGAGAGACAGAGAGGGACTAGGACAGGATATGTAGACCTGGGAATTATCTGCATGGAAATAATAAATTCAGCTCATGAGAGCTGATAATATCCTTTAAAAAAAACTGGTATAGAAAGAATGGAGGAGAAAGCCCAGTCTAGAGCCCTAGGGGCATACCCACAGTTAGGGAATAGGATATGGATGATGATCTAGCAAAAGGGCATTTAGTATTCTATGAATCAATGACCACTTTAGAAAAGAGAATATCAAATATTAGAACTAGGAGTAATCTTAGAACATAGAATGTTAGGAGTGCGGGAAAGTTAGTATTTTCAAGTAATTAATTAACAATCAAATTTTTTCATGATTAAGGCTCTGGAGTCTAGTCTGAAATCTGGTATTACCATGTCCCTTTCCTTTCCACTGAAGCTCATGAAATCATCTACAAAGGCATGAAGGTAGTTACTATTTGCACTAGTATAGGGAGTAACTATCCCTATGCAATAATGAGTCTCTTAAGTATTAGGCTTGAGAGATTTTTTTAACTTACAAGGTGGCCAGTCTTTCAGTGATTAGTACAGAGAACTTAGCTAGGCATGCACTCAGGCAGCAAGAAGTCTGTCCCTGAGCCCATAATCAAAGCCTTTCTCTCTTTGGTACCTGCCTTAATTTTTGTTTCACTTCCTGTAGACACAGGGGTCCTGGAATCATAGATATGGACCAAAAGGTGCCTCAGAGGACATTTAGTCCAACTCTTTCATTTTATATATGAAGAAAGTAAGGCACAGGGAAGTTGCCACATGGGGACACAAGTGGTAAATTAGAGGTATGATTTGAACTTGGGTCCTTGATTCCCGATCCAGTTCTCTTCCCCCGCTGTATTGCTCTGCCTCTCCCCACAGTAAGATTTTACAAGAACAAAGTCTTTACTGCAAGTTACAGCATAGAGGCGACTGAATTGTGTATAAATAACTTTGATGCAAGTCAGAATGTGATACACGCATGTATTGTTGTTCAGTTGTGTCTGACTCATTGTCACCACATTTACAGTTTTCTTGGCAAAGCTATTGGTTTGCCATTTCCTTCTCCAGCTCATTTTACAGATGAGGAAACTGAGGCAAACAGGGTTAAGTGACTTGCCCACAGCTAGTAAGCATCTGAGGCCAGATTTGAACTCAGGAAAATGAATCTTCCCAACTCCTGAATTATCCACTGTGTATCTAACTGACCTGATAAATATATAAGAGAGATCCAACAGAAAAATCTAAGAGATTCAAGGAAGGAAAGATCGTTTCCAGTCTGGGACTGGGGAAAGCTACCTGGAAAAAGTGATACCTGAGCAGTGCTTTAATAAAGAAAAGGAATTCAGCAGAGAGAGACAAGAAGAAAATCCATTCCATGGATGAGTTATGGTGTGTACAAATGCCCAAAGATAGAGAGTTGCCCATTTTGGCCAGTATGTAGTGTGTAAAAAACAGGCATATGAATTTAGTTTGAATAAACAAGTTTGAGCCTGATTGTGAAGGACCTTAAATATCAGACTAGGGAGTTTTAAATAATAGGGAACCATTGGAGGGTGTTGAGCAGGGCTTCAGAACCTCATCATGATGCCCAGTCTGTGATCAGTCCTTCTTGGACAGTATCCCAGAATACTTACTCAGCATTAAAGGATGTGAGCTACATAGTTTACATCTCAATTGGACAAGTAAATAAACTCGTTCGCCTTTCTGGATCTCAGTTTCCTCACCTGAAAAATAAAGAGATTGGATTAGAGCAGGGCTTCTCAAATGTCTTCTACTCACAACCCCTTCAGCACCCCTTAAACCCCATATGGCATCACTACCCGCACTTTAAAAAGTGCTGGATTACAGAACCTCTCTTTTTCAATCATATCTGATTCTTCATGGAAACCCTATTTGGGGTTTTCTTTGCAAAGATATTGGAATACTTTGCCATTTCCTTTTCCAGTTCATTTTATGTTTGAGGAAATTGAGGCAAACAGGTTGAGTGACTTGCCCAGGATCACACAGCTAGTAGGTGTCTAAGGTCAGATTTGAACTTAGGAAGATGAATGTTCCTGGCTTCAGGTCTGGTGCTCTGTCTATTCTGCCACCTAATTGCCCAGCTTCCAAAGGTAGTCCCTTTTTGCCCTAATAATCTATGTTCTAAGGTTCTTTTCCTTCTTTGATACTGTTTGATTGTAAGATTATCAGGGACCACATAGAATCTGAACTGGACTTTGAAGGATAATTAAGATATGGAGGAATAGGTAGATAGGGATGGTAGGGAAGATAAAGAATGAATGGGTGAAATCAATTGCAGAGTAAGGCTGTGGTGTGGGGCGGGTGTGGGGGGTACCTGCAACCTTGAGGTCACACGTGGCCCTCTAGGTTCTCAAGTACAGCCAAGTTATACAGAACAAATCCCCTTAATAAAAGGATTTGTTCTGTAAAACTTGGACTCAGTCAAAAGGCCATACCCAAGGACCTAGAAGGCCACATGTGGCCTTGAGGTCTCAGGTTCTCCACCCCTGTTCTGGTGCCCCACCAGAGAGTAAATATTAGGCGGCAGTGGGAGATAAGGTTAGAGGGGTAGGGTTAGGCTCTATTATTCAAGTCCTAAAAAAAAAAGACTGATGAGTTTCTATTTATCCTGGTATCTATTGCTAGTTCTGGAGCAGGGGTATTCTATGATGGAAAGGAAATTTTGGAAGACTGGTCTGGCAGTTTTATGTGTAAGATAGGTTGGAAGAAAAAACAGGAGACAAGGAGGCCTGCTCCCCTTCCCCCCCTCAGCACGCCCCCTTGTTCCTTCCTGTTACCTTCTTTCAACAGCTTCCCGGGTCTGACACCAGGAACTCTGGGTTCCAGCCAGAAAAGGGCTATTTAGAGGAAGAAACTGCTTTGTGAAGTGATGAGGCTTGTGGAATGAGAAGAAAAACAAAAACATTTTCCACACAGAAGTAGCTCAGTAACCAGCCATGACCCAGGCTTCCCCCAGGGAAGCTCAGCCCCATTGAATATCTGACCTAAAAGCTTTGAAAAAAGAACTCCAGGCAAACACAAAAAGAGTCTTGGAAGAGACAGCAGCAAGCAGAAATATTTGAATCTATCAGCCAATTCTTGTCTGTTGAGCACCTACTATGTGCCTAGGACTAGCTATGACCCCTAGGTATGGAAGAAGACTAATACGCTGACCCTTTCCTTGAGAAGCTTAGCCTGAGAAGAAACATGTCATGGCATCAGAAACACTGAACTTGGAATCCAAAGACCTGGGTTTGAGTCCTTGCTATGGCACTTTTAGGGTTGTTCTTATAGACTTTCCAAAATGTAGAGGCTATTCCTCTAAAAAGATGTTCTTTAAAAAATTTAAAGAAATACTTTAAGAAAATTCACCCTGCATTAAGACTGAGCTAGCTATATGAAAGAGAAGACATTTGTAGGATCATGAATTTAGAAATAAATGAAAGCTTTAAAATCATGTAGTCTAACCCTCTCTCTCTCTCTCTTTCTCTCTCTTTTTTGCTTTTTGGAGGGGGGACTGCATGGCAGTTGGGGTTAAGTGCCTTGCCCAAGGTCTCATGGCTAGTAAGTGGTAAGGGTCTGAGGCTGGATTTGAACTCAGGTCCTCCTGACTCCAGGGCTGGTGCTCTATCCACTGAGCCACCTAGCCACCCCTAACCCTCTCATTTTACAGATGAGAAAATTGAGCCCTAGAGAGGACAAATGAGTAGTCATAGATCACACTGGGCTCTTGGTACAATCAAAGATTCAAACCCAAGTCATATGATTCTATATCCAGGGTTCTTCCTACTCTGTGCCTCATTGCTTGAGTGTTTAACATCTATAAGACTTGTTTCCTCATCTTTAACTTAGAAATAAACTAGGAATAGGAATTAGATTTGTGATTTCACTAATAAAGGGACCATGCTGGTGAAGAAATCCCTTCTACCTGTTCAAGTCAGCACTTTCTCAGCAATTTATAGTCTTGGAGAGTTGCCTGGGGGTATTGAGAGGTTAATTGACCTGCCCAGGGTCACACAGGCAATATGTGTCAGAGGCAGGATTAGAACCTATATCTTCCTGCTTCCAAGTCCAGCTCTCTATCAACTACATCATGCTAGGAACAAGCAAGTTTTGTTCTACCTGATTCACAGGGAAGCTTTCTGTAAACTGTAAAGTACTATGGAAATATGACATAGAGTGTGACAGGTGGACACACGAAGGCTTTAGATAGTCAGTGTCCCAGGAATTCAGCAAAGAATGAGGTCAGTGGGGTACTAGGGTAAAAGTGCAATACTTTCAGAAAGAAGTAGAACCTGAGTAAGGCTTTGAAGGATAAGTAGGATTTGGATAGTCAGACTGGAATTAGTACAGAATCTCAAATGAGGGTCAGGATGGGGGATGGAAGTTAAGTTCCCCAATGGACCTTCAAGTTCCTTTAGAATCTCTTTTCTCTCTCTCTCTCTCTCTCTCTCTCTCTCTCTCTCTCTCTCTCTCTCTCTCTCTCTCTCTCTCTCTCTCTCTCTCTCTCTCTCTCTCTCTCTCTCTCTCCTCAATCTCCCCATCCCAGGGTTGTCAGTCCTACAGAAAGTCCTTGACACTGCTGCTGAGAAGAACTGGCAAGTGACAGCTGTCAACATCTTGACGACAACAGAGGAGGGCTATCGAATGCTCTTTCAAGACCTGGGGAAGAAGAAGGACCGGCTGGTGGTAGTGGACTGTGAATCAGAGCGCCTGAATGCCATCCTGGGCCAGGTAACATTACGGCAGCAACCTTCTAGCTTGGGATCCCTGGCTGAAGGAGCCTCCTCTAGTGGAAGATAAGGCAGGGGGCAAGAGGGAACAAAGGAGATGTGAAGTAGGAAGCTTGTGTTTGTCCTCGGTGTTCAGCAGCAGGGAAGCCCATGGAAGGTACCCCTACTGTTATACACTGACAGCCTAAAAAGACAGTATAATATGTACTGGAAAGGACACTGATTTAGAAGTCAGAAGAGTCCTGGGTCTCCCCCCTGGCCGTGACCCTCACTAGTTGTGTGATTATAAGCAAATCTTTTTACCTCTCTGAGCCTTAGTTTCTTCAAACCTAAAATGGGGATAATAATACTTCAGAGGGTAACAATATCTTCATAGGGTTCCTATGAGGAAAGTTCTTTGTAAAGCACTATAGAAATGGACATTATTAATTACTACTACTACTACTACTACTACTACTACTACTACTACTACTAC
>CM053595.1:28352485-28441539 GCA_028646575.1 Pseudocheirus occidentalis | reverse complement strand
CCTGTGTACCATGCCATTCCAGCTATTGGCTGTCCTTGAATATAGACCTGATACCTAAAATTAGAATTCTTGGGAAAGAAAAAGATAAAGTTATATACAGAAAAAGAACATGGAAATGTTATTTCTTTTGCTCTTTCCTTTCATGTGAGAATTTCAGAGGTTTCAATGCAAATCAGCAAATATTTATTAAATATCTACTCTATTAAGAATTCTGACTATGTGCTAGGTGAGATAGAATGTTTTTGATAAGGCATGAACCTTATCCTCATGAAGTTTGCAGACCAGTAGGCAAATCAATATACACATAATTACAGTGCAAAATAAAGTATGTATATGTGAGAGGTGCAAATTGAATGTTCCATGAGGTCCCAGAGGGTAGATGGAAATTTCGCCCACTGGAGAATAATAAGGCTTCCTGGAGGAAATGGTGGGCAATTTGAGCTTTAAAAGGCTAGGTAGGAATTCAACAGGGAGAGAAGGAGGAAAGAAGGGATCCTAGGTGACAACGAGAATAAGGAATGAAAAGCAAGAAAGCTTAGAATGGATGCAGAGGAAAGCATGTGGTAAGCAGGGCTAAAATGGGTAGAGTCCATGGAGGGCAGTATAATGAGATAAGTTAGGGTAGGGGCACGTCTGGGAAAACTTTGAATGAAAGTTTAAGAATTCTGATCCTGGGAAACCATTACAGAAGAACATGGAAACAATGTCTACATTATTAGGAAGATAAGTCTGATCATATGTGAAGGATTAATTAAAGAACAGGAGAATAAAGAGGTAGAAAGACCTCTTAGGATGCTATTATAGTTAGTCTAGTAAGAATATTAAAATCTACATTTTTAAGAAGCAGTCCACTGACAGGGATAGGAAGAAAAGTTAGTTGTCCTAATGAGCTCTCAGAAAATTACTGATTTGTCATGGGATGTGACTCACTGGTGTCTCAAGCTCTAACTCCCAGCACAGAGAACTGAGTTCCAACTCTATGGAGCGACTCTGTTGCCATGACAATATCTGAACTCTTAAGGACAGGAAGCTTACAGGTGTTTCACAATTTAGGTAAGAGGGCTTATCAGGGTTATCAAGCCCTGGAAAATGGAGAAGTGAGCAAATTTTTTAATCTATGGACTGCATTAGTTAGACTAAAGACCTTACGTAACCAAAAAAAATCCCGCCCATCCCCATCACCCCCACACATAAAAGTTAATAGGGGAAAGAAAGGCACAGTAAATAAAGTATTAATTCTTGCCAGAAGTTGACCCATACACCCGATCATATTAGAAATAGTAGTATGTCAGAACATAATTCATATGCTAAGAAGGTAGAATACAAAGCTTCAGAGGGAGAAGAAATCATAAAACAAGAGTACGAGGACATAGAACATATTGTTAAAACACATGACATAGCATGTTAGAAATGGAAAGTAGCTTAGAATAATGGAAGACCACATATTAACATCATCTGTGTTTTATTGTTTTTTTGTTTTGTTAAACTTGTTCCATTTACATTTTAATCAAGTTAAGTAGCACTTGGGAGTGTTGCTTAAGGGTATTCAGTACCTCTGACTTAGAATGTAGAATGTTGGAGAACAGAACACAGAATGTCAGGACTAAGGTGCGCTAGAATATGGAATGTCAGAGTTAGAGGGGACCACAGATAATAGAATGTTAACCCTGGAAGGCAGATATAGAACATAGAATGTGAGCGCTGGGTGGCACTTTAGGTTCTGAGTATTGTTCTTTTCCCTAAATGACACAAGTCTGAAAATCTACAAGATAGCTTTCCTTTTTCCCAATCTGTTTAATATGTTCATGTTTCCAAGGAAAGACTGGATTTCATACCCCAACATAAGCAAATTGTGCCTTGTGCTAAAGGTTATAATGACCTCAGCTCACATGCTCATTAGCCAAAATACCATGACGCTCTGTTCTTCAGACTCCCAAGAGACCACAAAGCAGGCCTATTGCTAGGAGAAAAAAATGTTTGATGGAGCTTATTTAGGTTGGTAAATAATGCATGTTTATAAAAATCAATTAGCAAAAAATTATATTTTACAAAGATTTCTAAGCAATTCTATATAACCTATTGGGACCATTTTAAAAGGAGAGCATGGAAGGCTTAGTCGGCCAGGAGTCAGAAGATTGAGATCTGACAGAGATTAGTTGTGTGTGGCCTTATGTAAATCACCTCTCCTCTCTGAGATGCAATTTTCTCATCTGTTAAATGGCGATAACAATATTTGAACTATTTGCCCACCTCACAAAGTAGTTGCTTTTTTAAGTGAAATTTTATTTTTTCCAATTAATAACTAGGTTTCTGTCTTCCCTTCTACTTCCCCCCCACACACCAGGGGAAAAACAGAAAGCGTTTCTAATAAATATTCATAATTGAGAAAAACAAATTCTCACAATGGTCATGTCCAAAAATGGGTCTCTTTGTGAATAAGAAAATGCTTTGTAAATTGTCAATTTCAAGCATATTGTTTCTGTCCTCACTCAGATCTATTAACCATCCTCGGTCTTATTGAGCCTGAGTATTCATGTCACTTTGCCAACTCAGTGCTACTTAAAGCCTGTAGGAGGTTAGAGATTCTGTATCTCTAGATGCCAGGCTCCCCTCAGGAGTTAATGCAGTGAAGACCATTCTGGGCATCATATCTTCTAAAAAGGTGGGAGTAAGCAAGGGTTTCCATAGTATGGTACAAAGAATCCATGCCCTAGGTCTGGCCTGCACAACATATAGCCAGTGCTCCACTTGTGGCCTGCCAAAGGATTTCAGGTGCCCCCCCAAAATGCAGAGAATATAAAACAGGCCTGCACAACATACCTCCCATGGGCCATGTGCAGTGCAGGCCTGTGCTAGGTTCTTCTCTTTCTGCATCAGCAACCCATGTGACCTTAAGCAAGTAATTTGCCCTTCTTTCATCTTCCTTATCTGGTAAATAAGAGCATTGGACTAAAATTTAGAAACATTCTACTTCACAACCTTGGATCCTATGCAGTCCATGGCCATAGGTCTCTCTGACCTTACAAATAGAATACAGTATGTGAGGGTGGTAAAGGATCCTAAATGTTATCCAATCCAACCACATTATTTTGCACGGGAAGAAGGTGAAGTTGAGTTAGGGAATAGGCCTTCCCTTGGGTCTCAAAGAAAGTCAGTCTCTAAAATCTTCTGCTTTATAATTAATGTGTTTGGTGAAAAGAAAAGGATTAATAATCACAGCTCTTCTGAACCCGTATTTTCTACTCTTTCAGCCCCAAATTCTCCTTTTCTGCCAATGTTTAGTGCTTAACACAGTGCCTGGCACATGCTGATGGACTGACATTAAGAAGTTGTTTTTGTTTTCTTTACAAACTTGTACTAGAAAGTATTGAGAACTTGGCTGTATCATTCCACTGTGTTCTCACTTTTGAGGTATTAGGGACAACAATGACACTAGCCCCAAGAGGAGGAGGGAAGGGGTTGTAAGGAGACCGGACTTCTAGTCTTAGATCTGCTTTGTTAGACTTAGGACCCTTGGCAAGTCATTTCCCCTCTCTGTGCATTGTTTACTCATGTCTGATTCTTCCTGACCCCATGGAATATACTGTCCATGGACTTTTCTTGGTAAAGGATGCTGGAGTGGTTTATTATTTCCTTCTCTAGTGGATTAAGGTGAACAAAGTTAAGTGACTTGCCCAGGGTCACAAAACTAGTAAGTATCTGAGACTGGATTTGTACTCAGGTTGGTTATGACTCTAAGCCCAGCACTGTATTCGCTGAACCACATAGCTGTCTCAATTTGCTCATTGTAGGGGACAATGTCGATGCCTGCACCTTGCAGCAGTTCATCTATAAAAAGAAGAGATATGATCTAATATTCTGTCCATCTGTATTCTAAGAGTCTTTCCAGCATGAATATTATGTTCTGTGCTTTGACATCCTAACTTGGAAAGGAGTGTGTTCAGATGAAGTGCTAATCATGCTGATTGTAGGAAGCTAATGGAAGCCATAATGAAAACATTGTAACAAGCATCACAGAGAATCATTACTGTCCTTATTCATTCTCCACAGCTAGATGGGTTGGCAAAGATCATCTCCTGGACATGGGAAAGAGAAAAAGCAAGAACAAAATCCAACTCATGTGGCTGGCTGGTTTCATATTCTGCCTAAGTGAAATCGCATGAATATGGTAGTAGCTGTGATTGTGTGAGCCTCCTCCTGGGCTGGAAATAAGCAGACCTGAACCCTGTTTCCAGCTCTGTGCCCTAACTGGGCACACTCTGGGACCACGGGTATTGAATACTTCTCTGGGTCTCAGTTTCCTCAATAAAATGGGACTAATAGGCCTTGTCCCTAGAAGTTCACAGAACTATTAGACAGATTACAATAATAATAAAAGTTAACATTTATAAACCATTTCAAAGTTTAGAAAGTATTCTATAATACCATGTATTATCACATGATATAATAGATAAGGAGGCTGACCTGACCTCTATTCTGCTAACTCTGCTATAAAAGAACACGCAAATAAGATCAGTCGCTAAAATCCAAATCTTTATTTTTTTAAGGATCTAATTTACTGTTGACCACTAGAAAAGGTTTGGTTAAAGAGACTAACAGACAGTAATATAAAAATTACAGTATTTATTCCTTATTATTCCCTTAAGCCTAGCATTACTTGTACAAGGAGGACAGGACTAAAGTCCTGACTGATGAACAGAGAAAATCAAAAAGACTTTTAGGCATTTTTGAACCATCCCAGTTCAGAATGACTATATCACAAAACTTTATGACTTCCATTTGTTACCATCTATATATGAAAACAGAGCTTCTTGGTTGTAAATGCAAATTTACAATGACCAGAACAGGGTCTATTTACATTTTATAGTGTCAGGATGTCTGTTTTGCTCTCATGTGGAGTAAGTCCCAAGATAAGGGGAATCTCACCTCTGGTCTTTGAAGCTGCAGACCCAGGAAAAGCGTTTTTAGATCAATCAGAACAGTTTGTTAGATTAAACTAGACTCTGGCTAAAATATGATATTAAATGATTATCAATGTCTATCTGAGACTTTTTTTTACCATGTCTATTATTAAAAGCTTAGATTTCCACAGTACTTTCAGGCATTTCCCATTCATTATCTCATTAAATGCTAATAATAGCTTCATGAATAGGAGGATGGGAATAATTATCCCCAGTTTACAGATGGAGAAACAAAGGTTCAGAACAGTTTATTGAATTTGCCCAAGATTGTAGAATATCAGAGTCAAAAAGGGTCTTAGAGGTCCCCTACTCCAAGGTTTTTCATCTTAGAGAAGAACTAAATGAATCTCCAAGAAGAAGTCACAGTAAATCATTGGCTAGGATCCAGTAAAAGCCCAGATCTCCCGCCTCTAGTTTTCTAGCATTTTCAGTTTCACCACTAGAAGGCTAAGTGAGGGATAAAGAAAATGGACTTGTCTGGAGGGAAGATTTCGCACTGGGAAATGTGTTGCTTCACACTGAGTGTATTTTTATTTAACTGCTTTGTGTTTATTAGAAGGTTTATAATAAATATATCTCAGTTTCAAAAGTGCATCAAACCATATGACAACAAGATGAAGAAGTTATGAGGAATTATCCATAAAATTCTCATCCCAGTAGGTTTGGAATTCCTGGGGCTAGAATTTCAGAGCCTTAACCTCCATTTCAGAGAATCCATTGTTTGCTCCTGCATTTAATTATCCCCCTATAAAAATGTGTGAGCCTCTATTCACATACATCCAATTAAGTAGATGTCTGAGTATGGATTTTAATAACCCTGAAAATTTATTCAGTTATAAGAAAAGTTCAAGCACGTCTCATATGCATTTATATTTTCTTTGTAGTCTTGGTGAGAAAACTAGTGGATTAAGTTTATTACCCCATTTTGCAGAGGAGAAGATGGAGGGAACAGAAAAGATTTTACCCTAGTTGCACATAGCTGAAACAAGGGTTTATTCATCTCCTCTGTGAGGTCTAGTCTTCTAATATGAATGCCCCCTGTTGAATATCAATGTGGTGTAGGGAGAACAAAAAAAAAACAATAAAAAGCTTGCCTTCATTTAATACTATGCAATTTACATAACACTTCCCTTACAAGTCTTGTGAGCTATGTGTGCTGTGGTTATCCCCTTTTTACCAATGAGGAATGAAGAGAGAAAGCTTAGGTTCCTAAAGAAGAAGTGGCTTGCCCCCAGGCACCACTAATAAGTAGCAGAATTAGGACTTAAAATAATAGGATTGAAAGTTGACAGGGACCTCAGAAATTATCTAGTCCAAAGATGATTTAATCCAGACTCAAATAGAAATGAATCCCTGGTGACAGCATATTGACTTAGAAAACCACAATTTAACATTATCTATGTTTCATTGTTTTCTTATTTATTTTGTTAAATATTTTTCAGTTACATCTTAATTTGATTCTCACTGTACTGGGGAATTTTGTGGGAGGTTAGTCTGATATCCCATAGTCAAACCTCTTTGTTTTACAGAGGCAGAAACTGAATCCAAGAGAGATGAATCTACTTGTTTCTGGTTATATAGATACAAAGGTGTGCTGATAAATGGTTAACAATCAGTTTTTCAGGGGGAAAATGTATGTGCAACAACTTTAAAGATTAATCTACAATGCTAACATTTTCTATATCACTGTATTAAATCTAGAAAATCCACAAAACAATAAATCAAGCCTTAATTTTCAAGATGTAAATGCTCGCACTGAAAATTTAATAATCAGCTCTTGCAAGTTAGCACAAACAGACTTCAATACCACCCTGAGTAGATAACTACATTGGAAAAATTGGGAGGGTCCTCAGAGGCCACTTACTCTGATCGTGAACCCCCCTAAAAAGTCCCCAACAAGTAAGCATCCAGCCTGTGAAGACCTCTGGTGAGAGGAAAGCTCTTTCCTCTTGAGATAGTCTAGTG
The DNA here is from genome assembly GCA_028646575.1 of Pseudocheirus occidentalis. Classification (NCBI taxonomy): domain Eukaryota; kingdom Metazoa; phylum Chordata; class Mammalia; order Diprotodontia; family Pseudocheiridae; genus Pseudocheirus; species Pseudocheirus occidentalis. The sequence goes on along the minus strand of CM053595.1, from coordinate 28,434,613 downwards.
CACTTATGAATAGTTCTCACTGTTAAGAAAGTTTTTCCTGTCATCAAACTGAAATCTTCCTCTGTGAGTTCCAGAGACAATTCTTCGATGACTATAACTCTTGGTTTTTCCCACTGTGGTTATGAAGAACAAGTCTAACCTATCTTCCGCATTCCAGCTTCCTACACGTTAGAAGACAGCGAACATTGTCTTCCAAAGTGATGTTTTCCATGCCTAAAAGTGCCCAGTTTCTTCAACTCATCTTAAACATTATCTCTACTCATTCACCATCCTGGTTACTCTTCTCCAGATACTTGACAACTTGTCAAAGTCCTACCCACTATGTGGTTGCCAGAACTAAACACAACATTCCAGTTCTGGTCTGACAGGGCATGGTACCAGAGGTATTTGGAACCTTATGCCTCTCTTAATGAAGCTTAAATTTGCATTAGCTTTTTTTCATTTCCATGTTCCACTAGGGACTCATATAGAACTTGAAATGAACACAAAATATTTTTTTAACTTGGTACTTCTTTTACAGAAAGCATTGTAGTGAGTGAGAGAGCCAGGATACAAAACCAGGGTGATCATCTCCAAGCCTAGTGTTCTTTCAACCCACACTTTCATCTTTCTTAAAGTCTGAAGATCTGTCCATGCCAACTCTGCCATCAGTTCCTAATGTGACCTTTCACAAGCCAGTTCCTTTCTCTGAGTCTCCATTCTCTAATCTACAAAATTAGGAAATTGGTCTAGATGGTATCTTAAGTCTCTTCTCGCCCTAAGTTTCTATGATTATGTGACTATATAATTTCATAATAAAACCAAATTAGGTGTTTATACTTCAAAGTTACCAAATGATATCAGATGATATCCCTCCTGTCAAGATGCTTGGCAAAAATCCCTACCTGTCTGCCTTGGTTACCTCATCTTTAATAACAACTGCCCTACTTAGCTCATGGGCTTTTGATGATGATCCACTGATACCCTGGAAATGAAAGTTTTGTGAAGTATAAAGCCCAGTACAAATACAAGATGTCATCCTGAGACATTAGCACTAGACAGCATCTTAAAGATCACCTAGTTAGGGAGACAAAATGTCACAGTGGATAGTGCTGAACTTAGAGTAAAAGAACCCAAGGTCTGTACCCTGCCTCTGAAACTTCCCAGCCATGTGCCAGTCAGTGTAAAGGCACTGAGTTCCGTATACCAATAAAAGGACATAATGATACCATAGCCCTACCTCCCTCATAGACGTGTTGTGAGGCTCAAATGAGATCATATAGAGTGTTATGCACATGTTAAAGCATGTTATAAATGCTAGTTACCTCATTTATTCTAGACTCTTCATTTAACTCGTAAGAACTGACCCACAGAGAGGGGAAGTCAACTCTAGGTACATAGAAGATTGGGCACTGGGACTAGAGTCAGGAAGACCTCAAGTCAAATCCAGTCTCAGATAGCTACTAAATTATGTGACCCTGGGCAAGTCACTTAACCTTTGTTAGACTCAGTTTGCTCAGCTGTGAAATGGGGATATGAGTAGCACCTACCTCACAAGGTTGTTGTAAGGATCAAATAAGCTATTCTTTAAGCACTTAGCACAGTACCTAGAATGTAGCAGGCACTGTGTTAAGTGCTTATCCCCTCCCCCTATCCTTGCTTCCTTTGTCCAAGGTCACACAGTGGGTTAGAGGTCAAGGTGGGACCTGATTTTCCTGGTAAACACTCTTTTCCTTACATGACAATTATTTCAAATGAACACCCTTATTTCCTTCCTTCTCTCCTCCATAATTCTGATGACTTTGGTTAAATATTCTTTCCTCTCCTTGCTGGTTGAATTCATGGATTTGCTGCTCTAGGATGGGGTCTTAAAGATCTGGAAAGAGACATTGCAATGTGGTTGGAAGAACTGGGGAGGTAGGCCTATGGAGAACTGGGCTAACACTATGGCTTTTACTGGCTATGCAACTTCAGACAAATCACACCTACCCTGTGGGCCTCCCTTTTTTCACTGGCAAACTTTAGATGGCAACATCTGCCCTATGAGAAGCAGCCCAGCATAGTGGATAGAGACTCAGCCCATGCAGTAAGAAGATCAGGGTTTTAAGTCCCACCTCTCACACATACTGACTATGTGATCATTAACTCTCTAAAACAGAGGTTGAATGCCTTTTTTGTCTTATAAACCCCTCTGCCAGCCAAGTGAACCCTATAGTCCCCTTCTTGGAATAATGTTGTTGTTCTGTTTTTTCAGTCATGTCCAGCTTTGGGGACTCCATTTGGGTTTTCTTGGCAAAGATACTAGAGTGGTTTGCCATTTCCTTCTCCAACTAAATTTACAGGTGAGGAAACTGAGGCAAACAGGGTTAAATGACTTGCCCAGGGTCACACAGCTAGTAAGTGTCTGAAGCTAGATTTGAATTCAGGAAGATGAGTCTTCCTGGCACCAGGCCTGGCACTCTGTCCACTGTGCTACCTCAATGCCCATGTTGTTTTGTTTTGTTTGTTTGTTTTTAATCTGTAATTGAGGAAAATCCTAAATTTCAGCTAGAGGTTAGTGAAAATAAAAATGCATTTTTCCCATCTGAGGTCACAAACCTCCTGAGTTCTATCCATGAACCATAGATTGAGGTGTAAGACTATAAATTAGAGAGTTGCTGGCTTATATTGGTAGAAAAAGTTTCTCTTTATTTTCCTTTTCAGATGTTTTACTGAAGCTCTTTTTCTTTTGTTTTTATGTCACTGACACTTACCAGTGACAGTCTGTACAATTAGACCTCCACACACCCCCCATCTATCTTAAACAAATACAGTCAAACAAAACAAATGAATCCATTGGTCACATATAAAATGAATTTCTCATTCAGTTATAGTTCACCATCTAGTGATGGAAGTAGATGGCAAGTATGCTCCATCATCAGTCCTCTAAAGTCGTGATCCTAGACTTCATTGATCAGAGTTTTTATGTAATGACAATATTGTTTTCCTTTATATTATGGCAATCATCTCACAAATCCTCTGATTCTTCTTACTTTGCTTTGAATCCTTTTAAAAGCTTCCCAAGCTTCTTTGAATTCTTCATATTCATCATTTGTTACGGCATAAAAAACATTCCCTTATGTTCATTTCCCACAAATTGTTCAGCCATTCTTTCATTGATGGGAACCCATTTTCCTCTCTGTTCTTGTTTATCCCCTAAATTCTTGTTATCAATAAAAATATTTTGATAAATATTTTTGAATTTGAAAAATATTTGATTTGAAAAATATATTGATACATGGGCTCTTTATTTATGTCTTTGACCTTTTTGAAATATATGCTTTCCATGGATATCATTGGGTCAAACAGTATGTATCAATTAAGAAACATTTATTATGCATCTTTTGTGTATCAGATATTATATTAATCCAATATCATGACCAAAGAGAAGTTTAGAGTTATTGTCGAGGCTGAAGTGTGACCATCCCTGTATGTGGCTGGAGAGTGAAGATGAAAGTCATAGATGTAAATAAGATTGATTGACATGGTAGTCATGGTGTTTGAAGAAGAATCAGCAAGAATGTTAATGAGGTCAAGGCATAGAGTAGAAAGGAAGAGTGTGGTCCAAGTATTGGTCTCATTAAGAAGGGAGAACTACTAAGCCTGCACCTCAAACAGATCCAAGTAAGAGGAAAAAGACCATTATGTACAAAAATATTTATAGCAGCACTTTTGTGGTAGCAAAGAACTAGAAACTAAGGGGGATGGGGCCTGCACCAATTAAAGAATAACTGAACAAATTGTTGTAATATATGAATATAATTAAATAACATAAGAAATGGCAAAAGGAACGTTTTCAAGGGAACCTTGGGAGAATGAGGAAGAGTTAAGTGGGCAGAACCAGGGGACTGATTTCTAGAATGATAACAATATTGTAAAAAAATAAAAATTAAAAAAAATCTTTAAAAGACTTAAGAATTCTGATCAGTGCAATGACCCACTGGAATTCCATGATGAAGAAAGCTACCTGCCTCCTGACATAGGGGTAATGAATTCAAAGCGCAGCAGGAGACACACATTTTGGACATGACCAGTGTGGGAATTTGTTTTACTTGATCATGCATATTTGTTTTAAGAGTTTGTTTTTCTTTTTTTTTTCTTCAGTGTGAGGGTAAGCAGGAGGGAAAGGAAATAAAGACTTGTTGATTTTTTTTTAAGTAAAAGGAAGGAGGAAAAATGGCTTGGAATCTGATACATGGCTGCAACAAGAATCTGTACAGTGGTGTGATATAGACCAGGAGAGTGAACCTCAAAGGCGACAAGTGATGATGGCAGAAGGAAGATCTGGGGGCAGCTAGGTGGTACAGTGAATAGAGCACTGGCCCTGGAGTCAGGAGGATCTGAGTTCAAATCCAGCCTCAGACACTTAACATTTACTGGCTGTGTGATCTTGGGCAAGTCACTTAACTCCAATTTCCCTGCACTCCCCCCTCCAAAAAAAAAGAAGGAAGATCTGAAAGTATTTACAGTGAGCAAAGAGTATCCTGACTTTTTCCTTCTAGCCTGCTTTGTCAGGAAGGAGAGCATAGATTTAAAAAACTGGAAGAGAGCTTAGAAGTCATCTAGGACAAACCACTGATTTTACAGATAAGGAAACTGAAGGTCATGGAGGTTAAATGACTTACCAAAGAAAACTCACATAATAATTGTAAGAGATGAGATTTGAAACGAAGTTCTCTGGGGGCATGAAAAAGAAACAACTAATACTGAAAATAATGGAAAAGGAAGAGGTGTCTTCAGGAGGGAATCAAATTTCTATGAGCACTTGAAAATGGAAAGATCATGAGCTGATCTCTAAGGTGAAAGGGAGTTTGTTAATAATAAAGCAAGGGTTCCAGGACATATAATGGAAAGGGAGGGAAGAGAAGGGTAAGGGATGGTGGAGAATTGAACTAGGTTTGGATAAGAATAAGAGCAAAGGTAATGGGGAGAAAGGAGCTTTTGTTTAAGCAGTTGGTGACTCATATTCACAGGGGTTAGGGGAACAGAAGGTAATTGGCATGCCATAATACAGGAAAAGTACCAAGGATGGAGATGCATGTAGATTAAATTAACTGCAAACCCCAAATTAGAATGCTGGTGTGAAAATGCTTCTGTTGATGGGTTCTCCTAGGTAGAGCCCCCTGGGTTGACTGGGCCAGGAGACAGGAGGGTTTTACATGTTGAAGGAGGCTTCCAATCCTGGGTACCATATGCCAGGGATATCCACATCATTCTACATTTCTCTACCACAGGCCTTTTGGAGGATCAGGGGCCTAGGCAGTTGCAATGAAGTCAGTTCCAGAAGTGGCCAAACCCCCTCTCTCTTCAGTTCTTACTGTCATTTTGTTTTCTACTTGTACCTTTGCTCCTTATCCCCTTATTCCTGGAGTGCCCTGCCTGCCAGCTTTACCTGCCATTCAAGGCCCAACTCAGGTACCTCCAACACCAGGCCACCTTCCCTGTTTTATTTTTCCATCTCCCAAACTTGAAACTACAAGCAAGGATGAGCACTTGGTCAAGCATGGTGCATCAGTAAAAACATTAAAATGGAGATTTTCTGAGGTTCCTCCCAAATCTGATATTCTGATTCAATATATGGATGGGTGGATGGATGGATGGATGGATGGATGGATGGATGGATGGATGGATGGATGGATGCATAGATGGATGCATAGATGGATGGACAGACAGATGGAGCAAATAGTAATTGGAAATAAAGAAATGTCAGGCATGGTGATGCATACACGTAATCCCTGCTACCAGGGAGGCTGAGTCTAGTGAATTGTTTGAGCTCAGGCTATCTGTGCTGGAGTCACATAACTCAATCAGGCATCTAGAATAAGGCTGGCACCAAATGCAATAATTCCCCAGGAGCAGAGAGACACAAGGATGCCTAAGGAGGTAAAACTGGCTCAGGTCAAAAACAATGCAGACCATAGTTCCCATGCTGACTAGTAGTAGAATAAAGTCTCTAAGTGGTGACAGCACTTCCAGCCTGGGTAAGATAAGGAGGGAGGAAAGGAGGGAGAGAAGGAGGGAGGGAGGAAAGGAGGGAGGGAGGGAAGGAGGAAGGGAAGGAGGGAGGGAGAGACAGAGACAGAGAGAGACAGAGAGAGGGAGAGAGAGACAGACAGGGAAAGAGAGAGAGAGAGAGAGAGAGAGAGAGAGAGAGAGAGAGAGAGAGAGAGAGAGAGAGAGAGTGAGAAAACAGAGGAATGGAAAGGAAAGGAAAAGAAAGTGATACTTGAGTCAGACCTTGAAAAATAGGATTTAAACATGTTCAGAGAACCTCTACCAGATGCTAGAGATAGAAAGATAAATTAAGGTACCAACCTTGCATTCCAGGATCTTACAAGAAACAAAGATAACACATTTAAACTTAACTAAAAATACAAGAGGTGAAAGGTATGTTCTGGGTGCTAAATAGGTAATGTGGTCAGTAAGCACTGCATGGTTCAGACAAAAGAGTTTATATTAGACAAAACCACTGTTGCCTGGAGTGGTCATGGAAGTTTCCTATAGGAAAGAGGACCTAAGTTGAGCCAGGAGAGCTGTAATATAAACATGCTGACTTTTTTACTAACCTGCTTCTATTTTGTTACTATCATAGATCATAAAAATGGAAAAGAATGGGATTGGCTACCACTACATCCTGGCAAACCTGGTAAGTTGGACACCATTGGGTAATATGTGGCTTAAGTGACTTGTCATGTTTCTGTGTGTCTAAGTGAACTGCACAGTACCAACCCTGATTGGGGTCCTAGTCTGTGGGCCATTTAAACCAGCAATAGCTCTTGACAAGGATATGACAGGTAACCTTACAAATAGTACTTTCCCTTCCCAAATCTTCCTCAAAAAGAGTGAGCTGGTGTGTGGGTATTCATTAGCCATCTCAGTCCCAGCCTCCAGTCCTTGGCCATCTTCTTTTCTCCTGTACTACTTCACTTGCTGATCTCATCATCTGTCGTAGATTTAATTACAGTATCTATACTGATGATTCTCAAATCTGTCCATCTCACCCCGAAATCTCTGCTGACATCCCATCTCTACCTGCCTTTCAGATATCTTAAAATGGATGTCCAGGAGACATCTTAAACTCGATATGTCCAAAGCAGAATGCACTGTATTTCCCCCTAAACCCTCTCCCCTCCTATCTACCCTATTACTGGAGAGGGCAACACCAACTTCCCAGTCCCCCCATATCCAAACTATTGCTGATGCCTGTCACTTTCACCTTTACAACATTTCTCGGATACACTCCCTTCTCCTCTCTCACACTTCCACCACTCTAGTGCAGGTCCTCATCAACTTCTGCTGCCAGCTCTGCCTGCCTCAAGTCTCTTCCCATTCCAATCCATCCTCCATTCAGCCAACAAATCGATTTTCCTCACATCCAAGTGTGACTATGTATGTCAACCTGCCCTAGCCCCCTCAATAAACTTCAGTGGCTCCCTATTGCCTCCAGAATCGAATACAAAATATTCTATTTGGCATTCAAAGTCCTTCATAAACTAGCCTTCTTCCTATACCATATTCCCTGCTGCTATACTCTTTGACACTGGCCCGCTAGCTGTTCCTCAAACAGGACACTTTGTCTATCACCTCCAGGCATTTTCTCTGGTTGTCCCACAAACATGAAACACTCAGCCTCCTCCACTCTGACTATTGACCTCCGAGGCTTTCTTCAAGTCCCAACTAAAATCCCACCTTCTGCAGGAAGCCTTTCCTAACTCCAGTACCTTCCCTGTATTAATTATTTTCTATTCATCTTATGTACTATAGCTTGCTTTGTATCTGTATACTTTTGTGTCATCCCCTCCCCCCATTAGATTGTAAGTTCCCTGAGGACAGGGACTGTCTTCGTATCCCCAGCATAAGAGACTCTGTAGTCTCTTAATAACTGTTTATTGATGATTGATTGATTAATATCCATAAACATATCAGATTCAATTACATAAGATATTTGTAAAGTGCTTAACTCTGTGTCTCATACGTGTTGTAATTGAGCCATTTCAGTCGTGTCCAACTCTTTGTGACCCTATTTGGGGTTTTCTTCATAAAGATACTGGAGTGCTTTGCCATTTCATTCTCCAGTCCATTTTACAGATGAGGACCTGAGGCAAACAGGGTTAAGTGATTTGCCCGGGGTCATACAACTAGTAAGTTTCTGACACCTAGAACATAGTAGGCATAATGTAAATGTATATTCCCTCATATCAGGCAAAATGAGAACTTAATTATTAAATAAACAGAAAGGAAAAGAGTAGTATCTTTGTGATCCTTTTGTTGGAGTAGGGGCACAATTTGTGTGCCTCAAGCTGATAAAAGAATTGTCTTTACCAATTTGCATCTCCTTGATACAGAAGTAACATGGCATAAACAGCAGTTCTCAACCTGTGGGTTATGTTCAATTTAAATACATCCTGCATATCAGATATTTACATTACAATTCATAACAACAGCAAAATTACAGTTATGAAATAGCAATGAAAATAATTTTATGATTAGGGTCACACAACATGAGGAACTGTATTAAAGGGTCGCAACATTAGGAAGGTTGAGAACCACTGGCATAGTAGCTAGAGATGGTGGATGATGGATGGGCTCAGAGTCAGGAAGCCTTGTGTTCAAGTCTACCTTGTATACATACCAACCATGTGACCCTGGACAAGTCACATCCTTTCAGTATCCCAGGATACTCTTTACGACTACAAGTTGCAGAGGAGGTGCTGATTTCATTGTTAGAGTAAGTGTTCTGACTGGCTGTTCCTTATATCAATGAGAATATAGGTCTAGTTTTGTTTTGTTTTTTTAAGTCACCTCAGTGGTCATGATTTTTTTTCTTTCCCACTTTGGGAGGAAGAACTGATGACTTAGCAAGGGAGTGATAAGGAAGAACCTCAGCTCAAAACTTTGTTCTTTTCTAACCTGGACGGATCTGAATCTAAAAGCTCTCCAGTTATCTGGAATGATACTTTTAATACAAATAGTGCACATACACACACACACACACACACACACACACACGCACATACCCCATGAAGAGCTGAATCATTATTATATGATTTACTTTTTCTGTGCATTGTTAAAGGGGTATAGGTTGTTACTATCCCTAAAGAAAGAGAGGGAGAGGATGCAGGGAATTCCATTTGGAAATGCCCTGTCTGGCCCCTGGGGCCTGGGAGAGCCTCGATAAAAAGGTCAGATATTTAGCCCAGGGGATTTCTAGTTTGACAAGAAAGTCTGCACTATGCTAATCAATTTATGTGCATATTAAATAAAGTTTAACATTATATATGTATATGTGTGTATGCATGTATACAATTTGTGAAACTATATACTTTTTTCCCTTAAAAATAAACTCCAGAAAGTATAGACACACTGAGTCTTGGTAGGATGTTGACATCTAGTACCCAGTGCCTTGCATATAGTAGGCATTTAATAAGAGCTTACAAATTTGACTTGAAGAAGAAGGTGCTTGAACTAGGGAGGATACCCATAAGAATAGGGATGACAACAGAGAAAGGATAGATGAACAAGGGTCAGGTACAACAGAATCCCAGGGCAAGTACTGTGGTGCTTGCCTAGGAAATTTCAGCCAACAATGCAATCCCCTTTGGAAGTCAAGGCCCACTAAAGGTCCCACTCTAAGTCAGTTTCTTACAAAAACAGCCCATTCTTTCAGCCTGGTAATAACCTCAGTTAGAACTGGATAGAAATCGCTAATCAACTATAATCAGGAAACTAAAATCAATGGGCCATGGGATGGAAAAGACCGCAGCTGTGGCCTACAGCCCCTTAAAAGAGCACTGATCTCTCTGCCATGCCAGTGTTGCCTAAAGTCATCACATAAAACAAGGAGAATCAGGGTTTATTCGCTGGTTCCCATTATATTCTTGTAGCAGAGATGACTTCCTTAGAGGAAGAAGAAAAAGAGTCAAGAGGGACTTTGTCAAGGCAGAGCAGTGTGACTGTAAGAGTCTAATGTTCCTAGGGAGATTTTTCCCATTTGCCTGGGTTTATTCCATGGGTTATGTGTAATGTGTCCCTGGGAAAGTGTTATGTCCTTCATGTAGCAGAGCTTCCCAAGGCTTTGAGCACAGAGAAGGCAGGATTTAGCCATGATAAATGGCTATGTTTATAAGGCCTGCATTCTTGACAGAATCATCCGAGGACTTTCCTAGTCCCTGGAGTATTCTTGAGTCTCAGGATATGAAACATTGGCAATCAGAGGTCACAGCACCCTGATAGCTATTTCCTAAGCACCAATGAACTGTTGCTAAAGTGACTCGATTCCATCTCATCAGGAACCTCTCAGACTTGGATGTGGGTAGTGGGTCAGAGCCAGTCAGCTCAAACCAGTTCCTTAGAGACACTTATTAAATTTTCAGTATGAGCCTTTACCCCTCAGAAATCAGCAAACGATACAAATCAGGGCTTGATTTACTGTTTTGTTGATTTTCTAAATTTAAGAAAGTGGTGGAGAGAATATTAATAATCCTGATTAAATTTGAACCTGTCTCGCATACATTTTTTTCCTTATCCAAAAAGTCAGTTGTTAAACATTTACCAGCATAACCATAAGAGCTATGCAGTGGATAATACACCAGTATGTGAAACTTAACATTAACAGCAACAGATAAAGCTGTAAGCACCATTATGGAGTTGTAAAGAAGGAAGGACAATAGAGGGCTATTGGTGATTAAGAACCAGCCCTCTCACTCTGGTTCTGTAGCAGCAGAGCACATATTGGATTTGAGAGGTTTAAGTCCAGAAGAGAAGGGGACGAGGGCTTTCCCAGTGTGTAGAAGCAGCTAATGGAATCCTGGATTTTGCTTCTTAAGTGAATGTTTTCTGAGCTTCCTTGGAACTTGAGTGAGTTAGACTGGATGCCTGGGAATCAGAGGTTAAAGTTTGTATTTCTCTCTGCTCCTCTCAGAGATAAGTAGCAGGGAATGACTAATTGTGTCAGTCTAGGATTATACAAGTGGTCTGCCACTTGAGAGAACACCCCTTGACTAAAATTTCCTGAATATATGTAACAACGATGATAGCTCACATCTAACTAATGCTTTAACAAAGTACTTCCCTTTCAACAATCACCAATTTGGGCCTAAGTCTTCTAAACTACATGTATGATATTCCTTTCACCTGGATTTATTGCTGAAACTCAGCAAATGGCTGAGTTCAACTCAGCCATTAACTAGCTATGTGACTTTGGGTCAGTCACTTAACCACGCTGAGCATACTCCCTCATTGGTGAAGTGCTTTTTTAAAAATTTTATGCAATCTACTTTACAAAGTTGTTGGGAGTAACATGCTTTGTAGACAGGAAAACAACATTTGTTGATGAATGCTAAAGTTCATAATAAAAAAAAGAAAAAAATTAGTAGGAAAGTGCCATAGAAATATCTGTTCTTATCAATGTTCTCATCCTCATTTGAGAATGATGGTATTTTAAATAACTGAGGGCTCTTGGGAATTGCATGACTTGGAGATGCATGGGATATAAGATATAAGGATAGATATAAGGAGATATAAGGGTAGAATTCTAGGGTTAGAACTCAAATCAAACCTGAAGGTGACCACCTACTTTTCTTTTGTGTAGGGGGAGCAGCCTGGTAAAATGCCGCAATCAGCACTAAACTATGATCAACAAACAGTTAATTAGGAGCTCCTGAATAGGGTTGGGGCCCACATTCTGCTGTGTAGGCTACTACTGCCGCAGAGTTTCTCTTGCTACCAGGGTAGTCTGTGCAGTCTCCATTCACCACTGGAATTGCTTCTCTCCTCACAGCTATCCATGAAACTTTGAACTAATGGGATGTAAATTGCAAATAGTATTTAAACACAGAATTCATATATGCTCAAATAGACTAGATGATAATTAGGCTTCAAATGACTAATTAATTCAGTTTGAAGCATGATCGGTGGTATGTTTTCTTTCCATTTTAGAAAAATAATGTAGTTTATAAATTGTAAAGAAAAAATGCAGACCACATAATTATCCTGGTGCTATGTGTTACAGACCACATACTTCAAAGTATTTATTGTTGCAGTATAGTGAGGGAGTTATGCCCTAGGGATACGTGGGAAAGATTCATTGTCAAAGTTGGGGGAAGAAGATTATAGAATTATTATTCAGGCTTTGTACCACAATCTCAAAGTGACAGCCTCAGAGTCTTAGACAACAACCTACCTACAGGAACATAATCTGGTAACAAAGAATGTTCTGACTGATGTGGTCTTGGGGCATAGATCGATATGGTTGGCAAGGATCTTAGAACATGGAATATCAGAATTGGAAGGGACTTTAAAATGTAGAATGCTAGACCTAGGAGAGAACTTAGAACATAGACTGTTAGAAGTGAAGGGGATCGTTCTCTGAGGTCATTTACTTCAACCCCTGTCTGAAGCAAGAAAATTCTTTATGGTGTCTTTCAGCTGATCTTTCAACTTCTACTTGAGTGCTTACAATGTCAGGGACCTCCTTACCCTTCAAAGCAACCCATTCCATTGACAGCTCTGATGGCTACAAAGTTCTTTTTTATTTTGAACAAAAATCTACCTCTTTGTAACTGCTACTCATTGGTTCTGGTTCTGTCCTCTAATATGCTAAATGTGATCATACATATGCACGTGTATGTACATACACACAGACACACACACACACACACACACACACACCCTACAACCTATCTATACAAGTCTTCTCTTTTCTCCCTTTCAAATGAATTGAGTTCCATAGCAGGGAAGGAAACCTATTACCAGATTCAGGGGGAGTAAAAGGATTCTATACATCAAAACATTTCTGGGGAAAACACAAAGATCAGCTATTAAGAAGGAAAAGGGAGATTTGAGGCAACATACCTGAGAGGCATCTAATGAGGAAATCCTAGGTCACATTTGTTATCATTGAGTCATGTCAGTCACATCTGCTCTTGGAAGCCCCATGTGGGGTTTTCTTGGCAAAGATACTAAAACAGTTTTCCATTTCCTTCTCTATCTCATTTTACAGATGAAGAACTGAAACAAACAGGGTTAAGTGACTTGCCCTGGGTCATCTGAGGTCAGATTTGAACTCAGGAAGATGAATGGGTCTTCCTGACCCCAGGCCTAGCACTCTATCTACTATACCACATAGTGGCCCCTCTAGGTCAGCAAATCATCAGTAAACATGGCTCAAGTCAGAGACCATTAAGACTATCAGATTTTGCTGTTATTTTTCCTAAAGGATGCTTGACCAAACTAAAGTCTAAAAGTAACAAAGAAAAAGTAAAAGACTTCATCAGTTTCTTCCTTTTCTTCTTGGTTTAGGGACCAGAGGCTATCCATATTTTCTAGTATTCATCATATTTCAGTCAATGACTAGGTTTTCTTTGTCATGACAAAATAAAGCCACACACTTTTCATCTTCTAGCAAACACAGTGGGACCTGTCTGCTCCTTGTGCATAACACAGCTTGCCTACTCTATTCTCCGTTTTACTCATATCACTTTCAGTGATACTACAAAAGAGATTATCAGCTGGACCTAATGTCTGAAGATCTAAGTTTGAGTCTTAGGTCTACCCCTTACCTGCTCTGCGACCTTAGGCAACTCACTGGACCTCTCTCTGCTTCAGTTTTCTTCCCTACAAAATGGCAGTAACAATGCTTTCACATTACCAACTCCATAAGGTAGTTTTGACATAAATGCTTTGAACCATTGAATTATTGAACTTTGAACCATTATGAAAATGTGAGTTTATCATCAAATGTCAGAAAAAACAAAGAGTTCTGATTGTTAGGAAGCTCTCCCCTGGAATACCCACCCACTAATTCAAATTTTGCCACACAGATTGTCTGTTCCATCTGTCTTATGACACTCTTTCAGATACTTGAAAACATTGATCATAGGATTTATAACAAGAAGAAAAATAAAAGATGATGAAATCCAATTTCCTCCTTTTACAAATGAAAAAGTGAGGCTTGGACAACTTGTTCAACTGGTCCAAAATCGCATGAGAAATGACTAGCAGAGCCAGGATTTGAACCCAGATCTGACTCCAAATCCAGACAGAGAGACAGAGAGAGAGAGACAGAGAGAGACAGAGACAGACAGAGACAGACAGAGACAGAGAGAGACTCCAGACTCTTAATCTTCTCATTTCCAAGCTAAATACATCCTTGTATGACATGAGATTTCTTGTCCCCTCACCATCCTAGTCATCTAGGGGCAGCTATATGGAGCAATGGATAGAGTGCCAGCTGTGGAGTCAGGAAGACTCATCTTCGTGAGTTCAAATCTAAGCCATAAACTCTAGCTATAAGACTCTGGGCAAGTCACTTACCCCGTTTGCTTCCATTTCCTTATCTGTAAAATGAGTTGGAGAAGGAAATGCAAGCCACTTCAGTTTTTCTCCCAAGAAAACCGCAAATGGGGTCACAAAGAGTCAGACATGACTGAAACAACTGAAGAGCAACACCACCCTCGTCAGCCTTCCTCTGGTCTCACTCCAGATTGTCAGAGTCCTTGAAACGTGTCACCCAGAACTAAATCTGATACTCCCAATGGTGTGCAGATGCTGGGAGGGTCTTAGGGGTGCTAACCACCTTCAGTCTGAACACTGTCTCCATTTTGATAATACTAGTAATAATGGTTCACATTTCTGAAATATTTTACTGCTACACAGTATATTTGTCACAGTAACCCTATGAAGAAGACAGAATATTATCATCTGCATTTTACAGATCAAGAAATTGAGACCTAAAAAGATTAAGGAACTTACTCGAGGTTCCATAGTAACAAATAGTGTAGTGAGGCATCAAACCCAGGTCTCCTGATACCACAGGCTGGGCTCTTTCCACCATATGATACAACCCCTCTATTAAGTGCCTCCTTTGTGCCAAACACTGCCTTTGATACTGGGCAGATACAAAGGAATTATAAAGCACAGGCCCTTCCCTTGGAGAGATTATGATCTTGGTGTGTTACTGAAGCACGTGTACATTAAAAAGTTATATACACAACTATCGGGTGAGACCATGTGAGATGCTGGCAGTGTACCCATGAGGGGTACAGACAGACAGTAAGCATGTGTGTGACAGTTTGGAAGAGGGAGGTAAGAAGAGAGTGATGCTGGATGAATTTATCTGAGAGTCTGTCTTGTTTTTTTTCTCCATTCACGTTCACAGAATCAAAGAACTTTATAGAACTATTAGTAACCTTAGTATCCTAGATTGATCTGCAAATATCAGAGGAGAGAGCTGAGGTCCTGAAAGGTCATGCAAGTTCCCTCAAGATCATGCAATAAGTAAAAAAAAGTCAGTACCAGAAGCAGTTTCTTTTCATTTCTGGATGCTTTGTTCTTTGTTCTTTTCACCCTACTGCTATTTCCTCTTTTCTTTCTTTTTTCTCCTTAGCATGGTCATAAGACAACTAGCAGGCAGGGACATGCCCTCTCAGTTCCTTTCTCTTCTTAGTTTCCTTTCTCTCCTGCTTTCTCCCTCTCTTCTCCCTCTCTCTCTCTCTCTCTCTCTCTCTCTCTCTCTCTCTCCCTCTCTCCCTCGGTCTCTCAGTCTCTGTCTCTTTTCTCTGTCTGTCTCCATCTCTTTGTCTCCCTCTCTCCTCTCTGTCTTTGTCTCTCTCTGTCTCTGTCTCTCTGTCTCTCTCTGTCTCTCTGTCTTTGTCTCTGTCTATCTGCCTCTCTCATTCTCTCTTTCGGTCTCTCTGTCTCTCTCTCCTTTCTCTCTGTCTCTCTTCTCTGTCTGTCTTCATCTTTCTGTCTTCCTCTCTTTCTCCTCTCTCTCTGTCTCTGTCTCTCTGTCTCTGTCTCTCTCTCTGTCTCTCTCTGTCTCTCTCTGTCTCTCTCTCTCTCTCTTTTTCTCTCTCCCCCTTTGCCCCTCTTCTCCACTCTAACTTTGCCTGTACAGAATATGAATAATAAAACAAACTAGATATTTAATGGAGAGAAGCAAATCCTTCCTCATAAGTATTACTGAGGCTTGGTAACTCATGACCAGAACATTGACATAGAAGATTAATCATTGTTCAAAAGGGATATGATTAGATGAAAAGGTTAGTGGAAATAACAGTGTATATGAATGAATGAAATAATTATCAGGTACTTACTACGTACAAAGCACTTTGTTAAGTTCTGGGAATCCAAATGGAAAAGTGAGATGGCCCCTCCTCTCAAGGAACTCACAATCCGATAAAGTTGATACTACATATGGAAGGTTTTGTCTATGAGTCAGATGAAGAGGTTCCATGATCCTTAGAATATAGCAGTAAAGGAAGAGCACCCTCTTCCTTAATAGCATTTCCACTAATAAATTTATATCAGTTCCTTATGTTGAACCATTCAATAGTGCCAATGGCTTTGATGACAAGAACTTTCTTTTCTGGGTTTTTAATAGTTGTGGCTGTGGCACCTTCAGGAACAGTAGCCAAACTGCATCTCTCAAGGGCTGTTTCCTAAGATGACAGCTTACATCAACATACTAGAATTATTGCTATTGCTAATTCTTACAAGTTTTAAAGTATATTCTTCCTAATTGTCCAATGAAGAATATAGTTTATCATAATTTTACAGACCAAGAAATTGAGACCTAAAGAGATTAAGGAACTTCTTTTCTCCCCACTACTGTTTTCTCCTTTCTTTATTAGGATCCTGAGCCGGCTCCATCAGGATCTGAAGGTAGATGGGAGCCCAGGAAGTACTGGGAGTCTGACTGCTTGGCACATGCCACCTCTCATCCCTCCCTGAGAGTAACATACTACTTCATCTAGGTTGGCTTCTGTGCCCTGTGTGTGGCAGGCAATATAACAAGGAGGAATGCCAAGAATATATAATTGTGTGAGCAAATCCAGTAATTAAAGTGAAGGAAGCATGGTACAGAACATCTGGGTGGGCCTCATTGAAGTTAGAAACAGCAAAGTTATTATGATGGGGAGTAAACTATAAACCACCTCTATCCCTTAGAAGGATGTAGATAATGAGTTCCAGAAACTGGCATGGGAGCATAAAATAGTATTGATTGTGGATCTGCTTTCCAGGCATCTCTCAGATAAATCACTGATGGTAATTCCATTCTACAAAATTTAGAGAAAGCAATAAGGGGAACTGCTACTTAGGACATAATGATAATACTGTTAGAGAAAAGTGAGCACCCTGCATAAATCTTCTGATGGGTAAGTTAAGGAAAGCCAGTCCTACTCTGATGCCACACCAAATTTGGAGTAACGATATCTCAGGAAAATTTCAGGAAAAGAGTAAGTTGGATCCTACGGCCTAAAATTCTACAGAAGTCAACTCAGGGAGTAGAGGAGATCCTTAAGAACAAAATCATAGCAGTACAAGCACAGATGATTCAGATGAAGAAAAAGTGGGAAATGAATGTGGTCACATTTCAAACTCATTAACTGTCTCAGACTTTTAAAAGACATTCAGAAGATGCAAGTAAGGACAAGTAATAGTATGAATAGAATGTTCTTGTAAAAAATATTTTCAGAAATGTTAATGCCTAGAATAAACTGAGGCAGCCAGGTGGTGTAATAGAATGCTGGACATAGAGTAAGGAAGATCAGAGTTCCAATCCAACCTCAAATACTTACTAGCTGTGTGATCCTAGACAAGTCATTTAACCTCTCCTTTGCCTTAGTTTTCTTATTCTTTTTTTTGTTTGCTTTTTTTAGAAGGGGTTAAGTGACTTGCCCAAGGTCACACAGCTAGTAAGTGTTAAGTGTCTGAGCCCAGATTTGAACTCAGGTCCTCCTGACCCCAGGGCCACTGCTCCATTCACTGCACCACCTAGCTGCCTCACCTTAGTTTTCTTAATTGTAAAATATTATTTTTTTAAAATAGCATTTACCTCTCAGAATTGTTGCAAGAATCAAACAAGTTAATATTTGTAAAGAGATTTACCAATTTTAAAGCGCAATATCAGTGTTGTTGCTGTTGTTTTGTGTTATTATTGTTGTGTCACTGTTATAGACACTAAGTTCAACCAAAAAGGCTTTTTATAGATTTATTGGGGGCAAGACAAAGATCAAAGAAGACGTTCACTATTTAGAGAGAATGGGCAATGACAATGGAAGGAGAGAAAATAGAACTATTCATGCTCTCTTTTTTTGCTTCTACTTTCTCCACCAATGAGAGGGCTCTTTAGACCGGGAAGGGAATAACAAAAGCAGTTACCAGGCGACTTAAAACCAGGATGAGTCATAATAATCTAGGAGAAGAAGACAAGGTCATACAACACCTCGCTTCCCAAAAGGAGTTCAAGTTACTATTCCCAAATAAACTATCCCATCATATTAATAGACTTTGTAAATGTGTTTGAGAGCTAACCTTAGAAATCTTTTAGGAACCTTGGAAACTGAGAGATGGAACAGTGTTTCTGGTTTTTTAAGGAGGACAAAGGTAGATTCTTAAGGTAGATTTAATTTTGAATCCTGGTGAGGTTCTTGAATGTGTTATGAAAGAAATGGTTTTGAGTACTTAGAAAGGGAAATGGTCATTACTACTACCCAGAAAGCATTGATTCATCAAGAACAAATCACGTCAGACAAGCTTCATTTCCTCTTCTTGAGAGGGTTGCTAGACAGATAGATTAGAGGAATATTATAGACACTCCTATATATTCCTCACTGAGGCAGCTAGGTGGTAGAGGACATAGAGGGCTGGCTCTGTAGTCAGAAAGATGTGAATTAAAAACCAGCCTCAGATTCTTCCTAGCTGTGTGAGCCTGGGCAATGCCCTTTTGTTTGCCTCAGTTTCCTCAACTGTGAAATGGAGATAATAATAACACATATCTTCTAGGGTTGTTGTGACCATCAAAGGAAATATTTGTAAAGCACTTAGCACAATGTCTGGAACACAGTGGGCTCTTAATAAATGCTTTTTTCTTCCCATAAATGTATTTGATTTTAGCAAATATTTAACAGTCTCTCATGTAGAATAGATGTAGATGTAGATGTAGAATAGATAATAGTTAGCAACTGAAAGACTAAATCCAATGAATACTGAGTTGATGCTAAGGGAATGTTTCTAGTAAAGTGCCTTATGAATCTGGATGGCACAGTGAGTAAGAGCACTGGGCTTGGAATCAGGAAGACATGAATTTAAATCCTGCTACAAACACTTGCTAGCTATAAGACCTTGGGTAATTCACTTAGCCTCTCAGCCTCAGTTTTCTTTCTACACCTATCTCTACACCTATCTCACAAAGTGGTAGTAAGTATGCAAACAGATCACATATGCACAGTTCTTTGCAAAGTGCCATATAAATGCTATCTGTCCATATCCATATGATTCAATATCATCATCAGTGACTTCAAGGAAATGTCACACTTATCACCTTTTTCATATAATATGAAGCTGGAAGAGGTAGCTAATACATTAGGTAACAGAATTATGATCCAAAAATTATGATCGCAAGCTCGAGCAATAGATTGAAACGAATAAGTTAAAACTTAATAGAAAAAGTCCTGTTCCTTATGTCTGAAATATCTTCCCTTCTCTTTTTCACCTATTATAATTTTTCTCTTTCAAATCCAACTCAAATGTCACCTCCTCCCCAAAGCCAAGTGATCCTGCTAGTCAGTAACAACCCTCCCCTCCAAACTTTGCTTGGCTTCCATCTAATGCATCTTTCAGGTTAATTGTGTTTCGTAGTTACTTTGTAAACTCTTTAAAGGGCAGAAGCTATGTCTTATTTAGTCTTTATATCCTCCTTACCCCTCACCATACCTAGTGCCATAGTCTGAACATAGTAGGTGCTCCATCATCTATTTCCTTCTATTGAGATGGCCTGTGGTGTATTCCTCATAACAATACCTTTTCTGTTTAATAAATGTTTGTTGAAGGAATGAATGTATGTATGAATGAATGGATGGATGGATGAACGAATGAATGGATGGATGAATGAATGAGTGAATGATGTGTGAATGTATGAATGAATGAATGAATGAATGAATGAATGAAGTTTTGGTGCCCACCTGTTGAGTCTATTGTAGATGGATTCCTGCTCAGGTAGTTACTGGACATGAGCTCTGGCATTTTTTTCAACTTTGACATTCATTATTCTATGCTTCTTTCTATCCTCTCCCGACCACCACCTCCATACATGCTCATTGTCATCTTTTCTTTCCTTCAGCATGTACGTTTCTAGTCCTCTCCCCACTCTTTGGTCTCCCTATCCTCTATCCCTTTGTTCCACAAGTGCTTCTTTTCTCTGCTGTAACATTCATCCTTCCTTCACTCTCCCCTTTCATGTGATAGCTATCTTCCTTGACTCCTGTGTGATAGTCAGGACACATATATCAAGTTGTTATAACCTGAGAAGACACCACAAAAAGACTGTAGAGAAGAGGGAGGAAGCCCTTTTGGCAGTGACAGGAATGCTCCCTTTCCTTTGAGAGGGATAGAGAGACAGTTGCTCTCAAAGGAATCCATATTAAAGCAAGCACTACCTCAGCCACCCCAAGCACTAAAACAGGAAGGAAAGCACCTTACTTTGACCATAGAAAGAATATATCTTTCCCCATAATCCATTCTCTCTCCCTTACTACCACCACCATTACCCCAGCAGCATGCTGAAATAAATTGCATTCCAATGCTATTGATTATAGGAGACTAGAATCACAAAACTGCAGAGATGGAACAAATTTCTCCTGCCTGAAAGAAGAATCCACCTCTACCACCTCCTTAATGAGTAGACTTCCAGGTTCTTTGTCTAATGAATTTGTCTTTTACTTTTGAATTAACAAGGATTTATTTTCTCTTTCTCCCCCTCCTTTGAAAATAAAGAAAAACAAAACCCTTTTAACAAATAAACATAGCAACAAATTCCTACATTGACTGTGTCCAAAAATCGCTCTTGAAGAACACCGGCAATTGAAAACTTTTTGGTGCAACCCATCCCGATATCATACAGTGCTATTAGAAGTTTATTGTGCTCAGCTGAAAGCAAGTTCTCTATAACTTTCTCCCATTAGTCCTATATCTTCCCTCTAAGGCCAAATAGAACAAAGCTTACCCCTCTCACTACAAGAGAATCAAGTAATAAAACTGTATTAAGTGACAGCTTATTTGAAGAAATATGCTTCTCTGCATGTAATGAAAGCCCTGTCAAAGTCCAGACATTTGGAGACATTCATGTAACTCCAACTTGACCTGGGCATAATACATAAACTGCTACTCAAACAGGAATTGCTATGACGTAAGAAAAAGATTACTAGAGACCTAGATTTAAATGTGGATTCTTCCGCTAACATGCCATGTGACTTCCCACTTTGGGTCTAATTTCCCCATCTATAAGAGACTCTAGCAAAAGCAATGGTTTCTAAACTTGTATATCTCAAGTTTTGAGTTTTTAAGGAAAATTTGTTGTTAGATTTTTTTTCTTATCTCAAGTACCATTATATTTCAAGACTTGATAACATTCCAGTTGACTGAATGATTTTTCCCAGTTCTCTGTCTTGAACATGGCCTATTTGACTATTCTAGTTATGCGCGAAGTACAATACTAAAGGTTACATCACCCTTGGAGAGGCTAATTAGAGACCCACTCCCACTAGCACCACCACCACCACCAAGCAAAGCAAACAAGAAGTCCATTGGAATACAAGTTGGTGATGGGAGTTTGTGACTATCTTAATGTAACTCTAGGTAGCCTATGATAAACACGAGAATACTCTCTTTTTACTATATTTTTTTCATGAGATAGTGCATCATAGTGGGAATGACATTGGATTTAGAAAAGAGAAAAGCAGAGTTCAATTTCTGGCTGTGACTTTTACTAGATCTGTAACCTTGGCCAAGCTTTTAACTACTCTGAGCATCAGTTTCTTCATTCGTACATTCAATTTATAAACTTCATAGGAACATAGCACGAAAGGGCCTTTGTAAATCTTAAATGTGAGTTTATCTGATAAATGTGAAGCATGCCCTTCAATGGCCCACATTCCACACTTTCTCATCCATTTCAATTTTTGTCCGTGTCTTCCCATAAATGTTCCATAAAGGAGTTGCCCAAAACACTGAAAACCTCCTGGCTCTGTCGACATTTGATCCATCTGTTATCATTCACTCTAGGTATATGATGTATTCGCCTCTTTTTATGGATATATATATATATTGTCATGATGTTGCCTTTGATGCTGCTTCCCATGAGCAGTTTATTATTATCTACCCACTTAAAGCCACTGTGTGTCTCTTCATTGCCCTTTGGATCATCTACAATTTTAATTCTTCCAATATTGTGACGTTACGTGATTCACAACCACAGAGTGCCACTGGAAACATTTTGGCATTAAGATGGGCTTTTGTAATAGGCCACATTCAATTCAGTTGCTATCTGTTTAAGTGCTTCCATCTAGGAACTATACTAGGCACCAAAAATACAAAGACAAGAATGAAACAGCCCTTGTTCTCAAAGAATTTTCATCCTACTAGAGGATATGACATGTACATTAGTACATCAAGGATTTGTGATTTCTTTGATGCTAGAAATCTCTCCACCAGGAGGTATGAAAGTCTACCTATAACTTATTTGATATATGAAGAGTTGCTTAAGGTTATGTGATTGCAAGTCAAGCACTCTACTGCTATAACAAACTACCTTTGACAATATGTACACATGTAACAGAAGTCTATCCCACTGAGGGGCTCCAACTCTTGTCTCACAAACTAAATTCAGTCCTGTGAAAAGCAGGGTTTTTTTTCTTACTATCTTTCGCTCACTATATCTCTTGCTCCCACCCCACCCAAGAGCACTAAGGAAAACTCACTTGCAGCTTAGGTATGGCTTATGACTATGTTCTACTCAAAGAGAGTATCAGAATCCCTTCTAGAAAGTTATTAAATGAACAGAGTAGATCAGGTATAGGACAGCTATTTATTCCTTCTACCACAAAGAAATGTTAATAACACACACACACATACACACACACACATGCACAAAATATATCAACACATTAACAGACCTAAAATAGGAAAGAGTAACCTTTATCTCTTTTTATGCTTTCTTAGGAGATTGATGCTTACACCAATAATCATGAAATACATTTCACAGTCTGAACAAAGCCCTCAAAGTTCATATCTCCCAGCAAGCTTAGAGCATAGCTGAGACTCATCCTCGAGGCAGTGGTCATCTTTTCCTTTAAGAAGTATTGTTGAGGCAGCTAGGTGGTGCAGTGAATAGAGCACTGGCCCTGGAGTCAGGAGGACCTGAGTTCAAATCTGACCTC
This sequence comes from Pseudocheirus occidentalis, assembly GCA_028646575.1. Lineage (NCBI taxonomy): Eukaryota > Metazoa > Chordata > Mammalia > Diprotodontia > Pseudocheiridae > Pseudocheirus > Pseudocheirus occidentalis. The sequence goes on along the minus strand of CM053595.1, from coordinate 28,411,379 downwards.
AGACACTTAACACTTACTAGCTGTGTGACCTTGGGCAAGTTAACCCCAATGCCCTGCTTTCCACCCTCCAAAAAGAGCACAAATTTTAAAAGAATGTATGTTTATAAAAAAAAAGTATTGTTGTAACTGCAGAGAGCATCTCCCATAGGGCAGCTGGCAATGACAGAGAAACTGAGGCACACCCAACCTTTTAATTCATGATGTTGTTCAATACAGATGAAATGCCTCAAAGTCTCTGTTTGATTACCTGTGCTCAAGGAAAGAAACACAAAAGAGAAGAGGTCTTATAGTTTTGATATATAGTACTGGACTTACCTGGAAGAGCACAAGCTTTTTCTACCACGTGAAAGCAGCCACCATAGGAGAGGGCAACTTCATGAGAAGCCCAAGAGAGAGAAAAACCAAATGTTTAAAAGAGGGAAAGAAGATAGTGAGAATGAGAGTTGTACCTCTTAAAGGTCAACTGAGTGGAAAGCTCCCCTTGACTCAGTGACCAATTATCTTTGATACAACTGCCTCCCCCTCTTTCCATCCCAGGAACCATTCAGCCAACCAATAGGTTACTGTTATCCCCAAGTCCTTCAGCACTAAGTACATGTGTCCACTAAAGTGCCCAGGGAAGCTCAGCTGTGTTCCATCACCAGAACAGATCAGGCAAGGTTCTCTTGCTCATGTCCATTACACATATATATGTTAAGGAGACAGTATTAATATCAAGGAAGAAGGGGAGGAGGAATCAGTGACTGCTTCAAGGAGGAGGCCATACCTAGGCAGAGCTTTAAAACAAGAGAGGATTATGAGATGTAGTGACAAGGAAAGGAGGAAATAAATGAGTGAAATATAAGAGATGGCTTGTGCCTTCATGCACAAAAACTCATGCCAGTTGGAGATGGAATTTAATACTCAGGGAACAGCTAATAGGGATCAGTTTGAGCTCATTGAAATCATTGCAAGATTGGCCGAATAGAATATGGAATGATCTCCTAATTCAATTCTGCTTATCTTTGTGTAAACCATGAATTAGCAGGATATCCCAAAAACTTAGCTTAAAACTGCACTAGGATTTTGGGGACACTTTGTAGGTAAATGTAAAGTATTATTAACCAGAAATGCCAAATGTACAGCTGATCAAGTTAGTCCACAGGTAGAATCTTGCCTCTTGCAAATAGGAAGGATGGCTCTTACCCAAAGGATTAATTCAAAGTGTCAGTAATTTTGGGGTTAACATTAACAGTGAGAATGTGAAGACTTTAAAGATTCTATTTCCAATCTTCTCATTTTATAAATAAGGAAGTTACAATCCAGGGATCTTAAGTGACTTGCTAAGAGTCACCCAGCAAACATGGTGACAGAGCAAGGAACCATATTTATTATTAATGCAGATTTGGGTTACTTCTATACTTAGACAAATCAAATAAATAGTAGTGATCACTATGATAACTTTAGAGGAAGTCATGCTCTTAAGATTTTCCTTTGAGAATTTTTAAAGCTAGAATACTGGTTCTCAGTTGGGTATTAGTTTGGCATGAGCTAAGTATATTTAGAGGCCATGAAGACAGAGCTGCTGAGCACATTTTCGTAATTACAATCAGCAGTGCTCTAGGGCCTTTTGTGTCCAATTCCAGTCAATATAGAGACCTTGGTAGATCAACAATCGATCAATCACCAAACATTTATTAAACACCTACCATGCGGCAGGAATGATGTTGAGCACTAGAGATGTAAATAAAGGTAAAAGACAGCCCTGCTCTCAAGGAGTTCAGCCATGCATGAACAAGCTATATACAGGATTAAGTTGGAAATAATCCACAGAACGAAGGCACTAGAATTAAGAGATAGGAAAAGTATTTCTGCAGAAGATGGAGTTTTAACAGGCCTTAAAAGAAGCCATCCCTTGACTCACTTCCTTCTTTAAGAGACCAATTCACTGAATAGGCATTACCTCACTCAAAGGGAGAACCTGAAAAGGCCTTAACCTAAAAGGATCAAGGTCTCTTAATGCATTCTGGGCCATCTCTAGTCATCCTGATGAATATCAATGGTTACTGGTTCCAGATGTCTCTGGAGGAGAAAGTGAGACTGGTGACCTTGCACAGCCCCCCCCCTCACTCAAATCAAAGTCAGCTACAAGTCATGTCATCATTTCCCTGTTGTCATGGTCCTCTTCAAGAACAAAGGACAAACACCACAACAAAGGAAGCAAGAAGGCAGAGAACCGAGGAGAAAGAGCAGTCTAGGCAAGAGGAACAGTGGGTAAAACGCTCAGGGGCATCCAGTAATGGAGTGTCTTATTCAAGGAACATTAAGGAATCCAGTATCGCTGGATCAAAGAATATGTGGTATAAGATGGGAAGGGAGCAGAAGAGAGATAGGGGGAAGTGTAAGAAGACTGGAAAGATAGGTGAGAGGCAGGTTATGAAGAGCTGTGAATGCCAAACAGAGGATTATATAATTGATCCTGGGGCCCTATTGGATCCCAACAAAAAATAGCTTCCATTTGGGTATTCAGAAGCAGTGTCAGTAAAAGCTCAAGGAAAGTACCATTTATTCTATGTAATTAGGGAAGAACTTAGGTCATAGTCTAGCTCATCCAGGAGTTCTTCACTTTCTGCTTTACCTTACTCCAACACTTCTCCTCAGGTTCATTTAAAGTTCTGACCAAACCATTTATGATATTCAAGGGCAATGGTGCCTTGGCAAGGACTTTGTCCCTTTTTGTAGCCCTGCTCCCTTCCTTGCCAATCCTTTTTAGCAGCTGCATCCAAGTGGAAAGAATAGCAGCCACTTTTCTTGGATCCCTGGAGGGCCAGAGTATATTCATTTTCCATTTCCCAAAAGAGCTAGCTGTGGGGAAGAGGAACACAGGCGGAAAAGAATACAGTTGGTGGAGATTCCTTCTGGCTCCCACTGACACCTATGGAATATGACTTTAATTCCTACAGCCATCTCCCTCCTGAGCCATTTACAAGCTTTCTGTCATGTCTCTGACAAGTACTATCTGTGTGATCCTGGGAAACCTCTCAATCTCCCCAGGCAATTTTCTAATACTATAAGTTATGGATGAGTTGCCATATATTAAAATACAGTCATCAATAACTTTTTTAAGTTCACAGACCTACTGGTTAAGAACTCTGAATTCTGTTCTAGTACCTTTATGGCACAGATAAGGAAACTGAGACTGAGAGATGGGGAGAAACTTGTCTGCAGCCATGTATATGCTTAGTGATACAGTTGAGATTTGAACCTGGAACTCCTGTAGACTTAGCACCCAATCTGTGACTTTGCTATCCCTTCAGTATTTCTGTTACTCTTCCCACTGCTAATTGAAGTGACAGATCCAAGGCCAAACACCTTCTCAGCACAGCATTTATGTAACATTTTGAACTTTGCAAAGTGCTTCATAAATATCAACACATCTGATCCTCACAACAACCCTAAGAAGTAGGTGTTATTAATTATCCATTTTACAGATGAGGAAATCAAGGCAAACAGAGGAGAGGTAACTTGCCCAGGGTCACACAGCTAGTAAGTGCCTGAGATCTAATTTAAACTCAGATCTTCTTGATTCTGAATGTAGCAATGCATTTACTGTATCAACTAGCTGACTGATGAAGGTATCTCCTTGTGTGTGTGTGTGTGTGTGTGTGTTTTAATTCCAGAACATGGAAACACTTTTTAATGTTCTTGACCTGGAGTCTGAACTTTCTTTTAATATTTTGATAATTCTTTTTTTACTCAATCGTATTTTACTATTGATCATTTATCAATTGAGGAATGGCTTTTATTTTTTATAAATATGACTCAATTCTCTATCTGTTTGAGAAATTATGCCTTTATCAGAGAAACTTGCTTCAATGTTTTGTTCGAAGTTACTATTGTTAACCCCACCCCTATATATTCTCTTCTCTCTCTCCTTTCACCCTGTCCCTCCTCAAAAGTGTTGTGCTTCTGACTACGTTCTCCCCTAATCTGCCCTCCTTTCTGTCATGCCTCCCCCTCATACCTCCTTCCCCTCCTATTTTCCTGCATGGTGCAATAGATTTCTGTACCCAGTTTAATGTGTATTTTATTCCCTCTTTAAGCCAATTCAGATGACAATAGGGTTCACCCACTCTCCCTCAACTCCCTCTTCCTTTCCATAATAAAATCTTTTTCTTGCCTCTTTTATGTGAAATAATTTACCCCATTCTACCTTTCCTTTTCTCCTAGTACATTCCTTTCTCACCCCTTAATTTTATTTTTTTAGATATCATCCCTTCATATTCAACTTGCAACTGTGCCCCCTGTCTATATACACTCCTTCTAAGTACCCTAATAATGAGAAAGTCCTTATAACTTACAAGTATCATCTTCCCATGTAAGGATGTAAACAGTTTAACCTTATTAAATCCCTTGTGATTTCCCTTCCCTGTTTAACGTATTATGCTTATCTTGAGCCTTTACTTTAAAGTCAAAATTTCTATTCACCTCTGGTCTTTTCATCAAGAATGCTTGAAAGTCATCTATTTCATTGAATGTCCATTTTTCCCATGAAGAATTAGACTCAGCTTTGCTGGGTAGGTGATTCTTGGTTGTAATGCCCTCTGAAACATCATATACATATGCAACATATGCAGAAAACTGTTTTTACATATAATTGGGTTTTTTTTGTAATCACAGGTAGTTTATTTTCTGCATTTAAAAACATTATTCTAAGAAAAAGTCTGTAGATATCAACAGACTTTCAAAGGGGTCTAGGACACAGGAAAGGTTAAGGCATATATTAAGAAAATGAAAAGAGAACAGTTGTAAAGAGGTCCTTGGTGCAAATATCTACTATTGTGCTCTTTACTGGAGCTATGACCTTAGGCAAATGACTTCTAAACTTCATTTTCCTCTTCTATATAACCAGGGACCTGGACTCAAGAACCTCAAAGGTCCCTATGAACTCTAAATTTTATAAAACCTGGTAGACCTTAACACTTAGAGCCAATTCTATTTTGTGTGGCTAGAGATGTCATACAAAGCATCATCCTGCATCACCTATTCATTACTCACACTGGGTGGTGTGAAATGCTGAGCAAGTTCTGAGAGGTTAGAAAGCCGGGACTGACTCAGTTATGTGAGGAACTCACTCATCACAAAACCATATTTCCTAGGGAACCAAAAATAAGCTCACACAATGTTAGAGCTGGAAGACTTTATCTTTGTTTTACAGAGGGAAAAACAGAGACACAGGAAAGTTGTGTTTCAGGACTACAAAAGAATCAAGACTAGAACACAAAGTTTCTGAGCCCTAGTTGAATTCTGTTATATGATCTAAAATCCCTTCCAATTCTGCCCTTCTGCATTCTGGATTTCTCTCTGGTTCTGACAAGCAATCAGTCAATCAATAAACACTGCTTAAGCACCTACTATGTGCCAAACACAATGCTAAGCAATGGGGGTGCAAAAATGAAAAAGGTAGTCCCTGATCTCAAGGGGCTTGCATTCTAACAACAAGCAAACAAGTATGTTCAAACAAGCTACATGCTGGATAAATAGGAAATAATTAACAGAGGAAAGGTGCTAGAATTGAAAGAGGCTGGAAAAGTCTTCCTGTAAAAGATGAAATGACAGAACTCTCTGTTGTTGGACAAATGTAGTGGTCAAAGACTTGCATATTTACTTCTATCAATCTTAATAGGTTTAACTAGTAAAAAAAAAAGAGAAAGAGAGAGAGAGAGAGCTAAAATAATTTATGCTGCAAAACCTTGTCTTCTACACACTGTAATGTCCCATCAGCTTTTAAAACATTGAATGTTCTACACTTCTTCCCAGTTTTAACATCACATGCTCTAATATCCGTTCCACCTCTTACTAGCTGTAACCCTGGGCAAGTAACTTAATCTCTGCCTCAAACTGAGCTTCCTCAACTGTAAAACCGAGGCAGTAACAGCACCTGCTTCCCAAGGTTATTGTGAAGATCAGGTGAGATAATATTTGCAAAGTGCTTAGCAGTGCCTGGAACGTAATATGTGCTTGATACATATTTGTTCCCTCCTCTTCCCCCTTCCCTCTGACATTTTTTTTAAATATCATTAAATGAACCAGTCAATCCAGGACCATATGTTCTAACCCTCTGGGGTCTTTTTCCTCCTCCCTCCCCTTCCATAGGGTTTCATGGACATGGATCTTGCTAAGTTCAAGGAGAGTGGTGCCAATGTGACTGGTTTCCAGTTGGTAAACTACACCGACACCATCCCTGCCAAGATATTACAGCAGTGGAAAAACAATGATGTCCGTGATCACACCCGTGTCGACTGGAAGAAGCCAAAAGTGAGTGGTTCTGAGCGTGAGAGAGGAGGCTACAGATCTTTATTGTCATCCTAAAGGGGTTTCATTCCTGTGGCTGTCTAATGCCACTGTGCCTGGGAAAATCTCTCATCCCGATTGGGGTTTCTTGAGTGAGGCTATCTGATAGCCAGGTCAATCATGAGTTAACTCTCACTAACTCTTTTAATTCACTCTTGTAAGAAGTCCATCAAGCCTTAATTACAGCTTAACATTTGTGTGTTATATTAGAAAGAACACTGCAAGAAAATTGAAATAGGATTTGAATCCAGCTCTTCCTAACTCCCAAGTCTGGTGTCGTTTCCACTAAAACCACACTGATTCTTCTGTTCATCAGCTGTAGTGGGCAAATCACCTCTAACAGCTTTAGATTCCTCACCTGAAATATGAGGGGTTTGGACTAGACCATCTCTAAGGTTCCTTGAAGCTCTTAAAAGCTAATCTTTAAAAGATTCTCTGCTTCCTTTAATTACCTACTTCCTGTTCTCAGGGGGCAGCGTGGAGCAGTAGAAAGAGCATTGACCTTGGGGTTGGAGGTCCTGGGTTTAAATCCTTAGGTCTCTTTTTGCTCATCTGTAAAATGAGATGGTTGAACCAGATGGCTTCTTTTTTGTTTTTTTGCTTTTTCTTTTGGAGGGGGATTTGGGGTTAAGTGACTTGTCCAAGGTTACACTGCTGGTAAGTGTTAAGTATCTGAGTCCAAATTTGAACTCAGGTCCTCTTGACTCTGGGCCAGCGCTCTATTATTGTGCCACCCAGCAGCACCAACCAGATGGCTTCTGAGATCCATTCCAGCTCTGCATTTATGATCTTGTAATTCAATTAAATCCTGGCAATATAATATGTATTAGAATAGCTTTCTCAATCCAAAACCCACAAACACATAACAATATTTTGTTCTTTTCCCCAGTATACCTCGGCACTGACATATGATGGCGTCAGGGTGATGGCGGAGGCCTTCCAGAGCTTGAGGAAGCAGCGCATTGATATCTCCCGCAGGGGTAATGCTGGAGACTGCTTGGCTAATCCAGCTGTACCCTGGGGCCAAGGGATTGACATCCAGAGGGCTTTGCAGCAGGTGAGGAAAAGAAAGAGGGATGCAAGTGTTCTAGGGGTAGCAAATATGTGGTTTCAGTATTATAGACCAGCATGCAGCGAGAATCTCTTTCAGGTAAGAATATGCCAGAATTCTGATGGAGAAATGCAATGGCCAAACGGTTGCATATTTGCTTCTGCCAGCTTTAATAGGTTTAACTAGGGAAAAAGCTAAATAACTTATGCTGTAAAACCTTATCACATCTTGTACTATTGAAATGTTTTGAAACTTAAAAATCTCAGAGCTGAAAGTACCTCCGAGGTCATTAAGTCTGATGCCCTGCCTGATGGATTAATTCCCTTCTCCAACATGTCCAGTAAGTGGTCATCTAGCTTCCACTGGGAATTCAATTCTATTGTTAATAACTCTTATAATTAGGAAGTGAAGAAGCAGATTCTTATATTGAACTAAAATCTGCCTTTTGGAACTTCTCCCATCCATCTCGGTTCTGTTCTTTCGAACCAATCAGAAAATATTGAATTCTTCTTTCCCGGACCAGCCTTTAAGCTATTTGAAAGGCATCCATAATGTCTCCTCAGGTCTTATCTTCCTCATACAAAGTACTTCCAATTTCTTTAACTGATCAATGGTCCCCCTAAAATCTGATACCCCAAAATAGAAAACAGTACTGTAGACATACTCACTAGGGCAGACTAAAGTTGGACTTTTTCTGGACACAAACATGTCTTTCTTTTCTCATAGAGAAGATTTTTAAGAATATTAAATGGAAAAAGCATGAATAACCCAAAGGAATGAATGATTAATAGTGGAATGTCACATACTGTTATTGGCCAGGCCTTCAGATTGAGGGGAGAATTTGGGAGGAGACTGGGGATTTGGAAACCAAAGTCTAATTTGGCAAATATTTCTTTTTCATTTTCATGTCACTACTAACTAGTGCCCCTTACAGAGGTAATCATTTGTTGCTCTTTTAGCATAGAGTGATCAAAATGAAGACCAATCAGAAGTACTTGTACTGTTTAGCCTGGAGAAGATTTAGTCTATGGAATTTGTGTTCAAGTATCTGACTCCTGTCACTTGAAAGAAGGATTAAGCTTGTTCAGTTCAGCCCCAGAGGGCAAAATCAGGATCACTTAATGAAATTTGCAGAGAAAGATTTAATCTTGATGTTAGGAATTTGGGTTTTTATTTCCTTGCAATTAGAGCTATGTGAAAGTAGCAAAGGCTGCAGTTGAAGGTGGTGGATTCTCCTCCAAGGAATATCTTAAAGCAAAAGCTAGGTGACTGCTTCCTATGTATGTAGTAGTCAGAATCTTTGTTCAGGTAAGCATTGGACCAGAAGGCTTCCAAGGTCCCTTCCAATTCCAAGATTCTGTGACTGAATTCCTGATCTTTACCAAACCACACTTGATGGGCAATCACCTCCAAGTGATTGTACTTGGAGTCTGTTCATAAGACTGCATTTCTCAGAGGTAGAGCTTGGCTCTGAGGAGATGAGGGTTTTTGAATGAGGAGACTAGTTTGGTAAATATTTCCATTTCACTTTCTTTCACTTTCCATGATTCCAGCAACTATGGCCCCTAGGGAGTCCAGCAGCAGCTGCTCTGCATTTCTACTCTGATTGACTGGGTTGCATTAAGTGATGGAGAAAATGTGGGTATGTCCTCTGGGACCAAAAGGATACGGATCATATATACAAGAGCCAGGCTGATCAGAGAAGGAATTTGTTATACTGAGTCACTGTACATCATAAAAGGGGGCAGAAGAAACTAGTATAAGTCATCTCAGCCATCACGTTGCTGCCTCACTGGACTGCCCCTGAATCATCACAAATTGATGGCTACTTTTTCCATTATTTTTAAAGATGCTCTCATATAAATATAAAGCTTAATTTGTAATCTATGAATTGAGAAGTTAGTTCAATGAGGTGGTAGAAAGATCACTAGAGTGCAAGTTCTGAAGATAACTTGGATCTAGTCTCACCTCTGTCCAAAACTAGTTGTGTGACTTTGAATTATTTAGTTATTTTGCATCTTATATTCATTCTCTCTTTTCCATTCATGTGGCCACTCTCCCAGACCATGTGTACCTGAATACTTCTCACCTGGAGTACTGAAATAGCATTACAATTATTTTCCATACCAAAGTTTCATACCAAAGATCCGATCCAAAGTTTCCTTCTCTCTAAAAATGAGCCCTGGCATTTTATATTTTAAGATTACTTCCAGCTCCAACATTCTCTGTTCTAAAGTCTCTTTCACCTGTGATAATCTGTGTTCATTGATTTAGCCCACGTGCCTGCAGTGACAGAGTTTTTTACTTCTTTCTCCCCATCTAGGATTCACAGGCTATGAAACACACCAGACCACACATTGTAGCAAGTGTTGACCATTATGACATCTCATGCATGATTGTGATTTCTCCTCATTCAATTGTCCTACTGGCTTCATTGCTTATAATAGTAGCTTTACTCATATGGAAAGAGAAGGGAAGAACCACCCCCCCTCATAAATCATGGCAAATGGTCATCCAATCTCCATTTGAAGAACTCCTGACAAGAGAACCAGCTATACTCCAAGGCACTCTATACCATTTTGCTACAGCTTAAGAAATAATGATCAGAGTCCCACAATGCCAGATCACACGTCATGCTGTCCAGGGGCTTTGGTGTTGTCATTCTAAGTAGAATTCTACTCTTAACCAAGATGGTTTTATACTCCTGGTGGAGAGAAGATATTAAGATGGACAAATGGTTCAATAGACTTATCAAACCTACTTCCTTTGTTCTATCCCTATTGTGACCATTCTATTCCAGATCCACATACTGTTGGAGTAGCCTCCAAAGAGGCCTTCTTTCCTCTCTTTCTCCTCCCTCCACCCTTTGAGCTACTCCAAGAGTAATCTTATGCACAACTTATGTCATGTCATTTCTCAGCTCAAGTTATTAGTGACTTCCCTTTGCCTACCAAATAAAGTCCAATCTCTTCTGTCTGGCATTCAAGGCCCTCTGCAATCTGGCATCAATCAATAAGCATTTATTTTAAGTGATTACTCTGTTTCAGGTACAGGGAATACAAAAAAATCATAAATAAAACATTCTTTGCCCTCTGAGAGCTTATATTTAAAGATAAAAAAGCATGCACATAAAAACATTGTATAAACAAAGTAAGTGTAGAAAATACTAGGTAATTTGAAGAAGAACAGTTAGGGGATCAAGAAGGGAGTTGTGTAGGAAATGGCACTTAAGCTTTGAAGGGGATTGGGGATTCTAAAGGGCAGAGATGAGGGAGTGCATTCAAGGCATGGAGTAGTATCCTGTGCAAAGGCACAGAGATGGGAGATGGACTGTCATGTGCAAGGAACTGTGATAAGGACAGTTTGGCTGGACTAGAGAAAGTACATAAAAGGGAGTAACATATGATTAGTCTGGAAAGATAGGTTATAACCAGGTTGTAAAGGACCTTAAATGCTAGAGAGATGAATTTGTATTTATTCCTAAAGGCAACAGAAAACCACTGTAGTTACTTTACAAGGAAGTGACATAATCACACCTGTGCTTTAAGAATATCACTTCAATATCCATGTAGAGGATGGATTAGGGAAAAGAGAACTAATGGTATGGAGAATAATTGTAATGCTATTTCAGTACTCTGGGTGAGAAGTATTGAGGTACACATGGTCTGGGAGAGTGACCACATGAATGGAAAAGAGAGAATGAATATAAGAAATGCTGAAAAATCATGGTTTGTGAAACTTGGCAACTCATTGGATGCATTTGGTGAGATGAGGAGTCAAGTATGACTCCTAATTTATGGACCTTTCATCACTGGAAGGATGGGGCTTCCCTGGACAGAAAAAAATGGGGATATTCAGAGAAGAAGCTGATTTGGGGGAAAGATAATTGCTGTTTTGGACATATTGAGTTTGCAATACCTAATATATCTAGTTCAAAATGTCTAATAATCAATTGGAATTGGTAGGGAAAAGAGGGAAAAAGCATTAGAATGCCTACTATGAGACAGGTACTGTGATAAGCAATTATTTTACAAATATTATCTCATTTGATCCCCTCAATGGTCCTGCAAGATAGGTTGGCAACTGCTTTATGACCCCCATTTTATAGCTCAGGAAGATTAAGTGACTCAACCGAAGGTCACACAGAGAATAAATATCTGAGGCCAGATTTTGTGGTACTTGACCAAGAGAAAAACTATGCTCCAGTGTTTCTAGATGTATAGATCTGAGAATCATCTGTACAAAGGTAAACATTGAACTCATGGCAGTGGGTGAGTTACTACAGAGTGAAAAGAGAAGGGAGTCCAAGACAGAACCTCAGGGTTCCTGTACGGTTAGAAGGCACACTGTGGATGATAATCCAGTAAAGGAGATCATCATACAGTTAGGAAAAGAATCTATATTATGAATCTATAAACATTTATTAAATGCAAGCAGTATTGGGAATTCCCAGAGAGTAAAAAATCCAAAAAAAGAGAAGCAGTCAAGAGTATCACCTCTTAAAGAGAGATTAAGGAGGATCAGGATTGAAAAAGACTAACAGTTTTAAGTGATCATTGAGAACTTCGGAGAGAAAAGTTTCATTGGAGTCAGGTCAGAAACTAGATTACAATGACTTTAGAAGAGAATATGAGAAGTGAGGGAGTGGAAGCACTGATTATAGATTTTTGTTGTTTTCTAGAAATTGGGCTGTGAATGGAAAGAATGATACAGGATAATAGATTGGGTGTGGTGAGGTGTCTTTTTTATCCTTTTCTAGTCCAGCCAAACTGTCCTTATCACAGTTCCTTGCACATGACAGTCCATCTCCCATCTCTGTGCCTTTGCACAGGATACTACTCCATGCCTTGAATGCACTCCCTCCTCATCTCTGCCCTTTAGAATCCCCAATCCCCTTCAAAGCTTCAATGTGGACATATTTGTAGGCATTAGGAAAGAAATCAGTAGAGAGAGATGGGATGAGAGGGGAAATGATGATTGTAGGTGCCATGCTTAACAGAGGACATGAAAGGGAATGGGATGAAGAGTACAAGTAGAGGACTTGGCCTTGGTGAGAAGGGCAAACTCTTTATCAAAGAGTGGAGTAAGGAAGAGACAATGGAGGACATAGTGAAGGGCTTTTGCAATGTAGAGGAGATGAAAAGAAGGAGCTCACTGGTGAATAGCATCTGTTGTTTCAATAAAGTGTGAGACCAAGTCCTCTGCTAAGAATGTGAGAGAGGGGTGCTATGGGAAATGTGAAGAGAGAAGAAAAAGTTTGTAATAGTCACTGTGGGGAATGTGATAGAAAATCAATTATGGAAGAGTCAAAAGACTGCCTTGTTATAGTAAGAGCCCAGTTGATGTTAAATAACTTAAAGTTTTAGATAACCCTGTTCCGTAACTTCTTTCAGAAGAATTCAGTACTATATAAATTGGAGCAGAAGAGGCAAGAAGTAGAAATATTCTAAAATTATAGTTTTGCAAAACATGGATAATAAAAGGACATGGGGACAAGGGATTTGAGAGAAGAAAACAGTGTCATGTTTGAATTAATTATCTATAGGCTCAAGATTACAAAAGGAAGTCAATGAAGTTCCAAAAAAGAATACAATGCTGGAAAGTACTGAGAGGTGAAAAAATAGAATTTTCATAATTAGGAGCAAAATATGAATTTTGAAATGACAGAGCATAGGAAAATATAAGAATTATAAAGCCTAAGAGAAGAAAAATATAAATCATAGGAGGTTATTGTTGAATCAATTATTTCTGAATTCCTTATCATGAAAATAGAAAATTTGAAGGTAATGGTGAGATCATAAATGTGACCATCTCCCTAGGTAGCTATGGAGGAATAAAAGACTAGGTCATGTGAATTAAAGAGACTGAAAAACCAAGAGCCCAAGGTGATGCAGGGAACGCCAACATATATGCTATAAAATATTTAAGAAAAACGACAGGGGTAGGGATGGAGAAATACCACCTTACATTTCTAACCTTCCATGTGTTCTGTTCTCTAGTCAAACTAATCTACTCCATCTCCCCCAAATATATACCACACTTTTCCACCACTACACCTTCATCCCCTATACTCCTTTTGAAATACTTCTTCAAAACACAGTTTAAACTCTACTTCTTTCAGAAATCTATCCCTGGTCACCTTATTCAAAAATATTTTCTTCCAACCAATCCACTTATAAATTTTAGCCTGCCTATCTTTGTTTTCATTAGAGTCTGTTCTGAAGTAGTTATTATTTTAGCTATTTATAGTGTAGAATAAAATACTCAAATGCTCAAATTAATCTATGATATTTGATTTGACCAGTCCTTCCATTGAAGAAGATACCAATCCATCCATTCCTGTCCATCATGTGAGTGGTTATTATTCGTGACCTTCCAAAAATTCAGTATAATAGATCTAGCCAATAAGCTAGACATCTCTCTAAATTTCTCATAACATCATGACAATGGCAGTGGATCCCTCAAGCTGTCTACCTGTTATCTTTTGCCCCATATCCAGCCCATCTTTTCTTTGCATCATACATTTCACTAATCACATCTTTTATTGCTGTTTTTCAAAGTTCTTTATCGATTATGTCATAGCCTATTCCTACCCACTATGGGCTTCTCCATTGCCCTCTATGCAATAGTCATTTTCAGTCCTGAGTAGTGGTACTAGTAGCAGTGGTATTAAATCTTTACATGTGATATACCCCAAACCAAACAAAACTCCATGAGAACAGGAATAGTATCTTTTCTAAACTTTGTACCTCTCATAGTGCCCACCACAGTGTTCTATATCTTTATTTAAGAAATAGTTGTTGAAGAACTCTCATATGTATCCCAACTGAAAATAGCTGAGATCTTTTAGCACACAGGAGGTCTCAAAGGTATGGAAAAGTTGGAGGGTCCAAGGTAAAACAATTGGAGGACCTATGGCTTAGAACTGCCAGAGAACCTAAATCCATCTGAAGGGGTGAAGACTATAGAATGATTAGAGCATCTAAAATACAACATAGGAGATTCAGTAGAATGTGGGTCTTAATACAATAAACTTAGGATATCCTGGTTCTTCTCTGTTTCCCCATAATACTTTGGTTTCCACATCTATGATCCTTTTTCTCTTATTTCTGTCTTAGAAGGATTTCAGAAAGATTAATGAGCAAATAGCTCTAAAACACTTCGAGTTCCTGGGAAACAGGGCCAGCGAAGGACAAGGTATGATGTCCATATGCTGCCCATATGCTGTCCATCTGTGCCCAGGTATTTACTATTATAGTTAAGAATATAGCTATCCAGAAATGAACATATCAGATTTTCTGTGCTTTAGTAATCAATCAGTCAGTCATTATTCACTGAGTGCTTATAATGTGTCCATACTATCCTAGGCACCATAGGTGATATGAAAGTCATAGAATGTTAGCACTGGAGAAAATCTCAAAGACCAGTTAGTCCAACCCTTTAATTTTATAGAGTAGTAAACTGAGTTCCAGAAAAGTGAAATGATTTACCCAAGGTCACTTCACCAATTAGTGGCACAGCCAGGACAAAGATGAAGTTGTAACTCCAAGCCCAAAGGCTTTTCCCTTGAAACCACTATGTAATCTTCAAGTATGTAATATGGTCCCTGACAACAAGGAGCTAAGAGTCTAGTTATAGAGACAAGATAGATATAAGACACAGCATCAAAAAATACAAGACAGTACAAAATTCAGGTCTAAATTGTATCATACTAAAGGAATCCAGAGACCTCTGAAAGCTGGAATGATCTGAGGATGGTTCTGGAGGTAGAAGGACTTAAAGGATAGAGAAAGAAGAGGTGGCCTTCAAGAAAATGGAGCAAGATAAGCAAAATCACAAAGAGGGTAGAGATGAGATGGACTTTTTTGTGAGAGTGTGCAGAGACTGGGTAAATGATTAGTGTTGGAACATAGTAAATGAGAAGGTTAGGATGGGGTAGACCTGATTATACAGTCTTAAATGTTAGGTAGGATAGTTTTGATTTGAGATATCTAAGACCCCTAAGATTCTTAGATACCATAAATAAGGGGCCTTCTAAACATCACCATGTTCAAATAACTAGCCTGGCACAGGGGGTGGGAAAATCATTACAACCCATTCCATCTGTGTGGTCCATGATATAATGAGGTATGTAGTGAACAGAGGAGTTAGAAAAAAAATAAGGCACTAGCATTGAACCCAGAAGATCTGAGTTTAGCTGTCAACTGTGTGATCCTGGGAGATTTCATCACTTCTCTGAGCTTCTGTTTCTTGGCTTATAACATCATAATGTTACCCATTTTGTGGGAGTCTTGTAAGAATCAAATGGCATAATGTATGTCAAAGCACCTTTAAAATGTAAAGAACTGTATGGAGCCAATTCAGATGATGCTGATGATAATGATGTATAATTGGGAGGTAGGGATGGGGGGGGCTCTAGGCAGTGGTGATCTCACATTTTAAGGGTACATCAGAAAATCAGAAAGCTATGTGACAATCATCCAGTAAATATTTATTAAGTACCTACTATGTGCCAGACACTGTGATAAGCATTGAGAAAAGAAAAAGAAGCAAAACACAGTCTCTGCCCCCAAGGACTTCACAATCTGATTAATAATAATAACTAGCATTTATATAATATGCCAGAACTTACAAATGTTATCACATTCGATTCTTACAACAACCCTGTGTTTTAGGTGTTGTTATTCTCATTTCACAGCTGAGGAAACTGAGGCAAACAGAAGTTAAGTGACTTGTCCAAGGTGTGCAGCCTTAAGTATCCAAGGCTAGATTTGAACTGGGCCTGACTCCGCTGTGCCACCTAGCTGCCTCACAATAAACTAATATTTGCAAATAAGCTATACACAGGATAAATAGTAAATAATTAAGAGAAAGAAGGCATTACAATTAGGAGAGGGTGAAAACGATCGGAACCTAAAGGAAGACAGAGAACCCAGTAGGTGGAGATGAGAAGGGACAGTGTTCCAGAAACAGGAGACGGTCAGAGAAAATGTCCAGAGTTGAGAGATGGAATATCTTGTTCATGGAAGACCCAGGAGGCCAGTGTCACTGGATTGAAGGGTACATGTAGTGGGGTAAATCTAAGAATTCTGGAAATGTGGCATGGGGCTGGGCTTTGAAGGGCTCTGAATGCCAAGAAGACAAAAAAAAACGCAGGAGAAGACTGACTCTTAAGAAGTGGATCCTCTGCCACTATGTTTATTATTATCCCCAACAAAGAAGTCAACGGGGTTGGACTGTAGGGGCACAAAGACAGCAATAAATCACAGCCTAGAACTGAGCACCAACTTCTCCCTCTTTTGCAAGGGGCTGCCTGAAGCCAGATCATGGGGGCAGAGAGAATCTGGGCTTTCACTGCTGCTACTGGAATATGACAAAGCTATACTGCTAATGCCAAGCTTGTCCTTGGAGGAGGGACAGGGAAAGCATGAGGGGACTTGTTGCAAGGGGAAAATAGGATAGTTGTATGGATTTGATGTTGCTGGGTAGCATTTCTTGTCTATTAGTGTTCTTTTGTGCTGCATGCATCCCTGGGGAAGTCTTACATGTTAGGTTGTGATGTAAGTAACCTGAGGTCTTCAGCACAGAGAACACCAGAGAGTTGCTTTGCAGTATGAATCTGTCAGAATGTGAATAAAAGTAATAGCTTAGACAGCATTCTTTCTCCCCTGGGACATATCTGAAGTCTCAAGACCCTGATGTAGCCCTTCTTAATCTTTTTCCCATGGTCAGTGTTCCTAGCTTTCAACATATAGAAGACCCACTCCCTTAAATGTGTGTTTTTCTATTTCATCTTCTAAAATTAAGTCATAGAGGATTTCTTCACAGTCCAAAGGCCAGAGAGGTATAACAAGTACAAAGTGACTCTAGCTTATTCATCTGTATGGCAGCTATGTGAAGTAAGTAGGTAAGAAGTCATTATGTCCATTTTAGAGGTGCAGAAGTTGAGGCTTAAGGGAGACTAAGGACCCAGGTACACAAGCTGAACCCAGGTCACTAGTGCTCTTCCCACTACACCATGCCACCTTATTAACTCATCATGAAGGTAGTATAATCACTTGTCCTAAGATAGGTCCTGGGATGTTTATGATAATTTATCTTTATTATCCTCATCTTTGTCACCAACTTCACCCCTCTACCCTTCCCTCAGTTTTACCATCATGCATTTTAAGTGAGAACATGTATTGTTGACAGCCAAAGCAGGCAAAGTCTTATAAATGGGCCCCCAGGCAGCAACAATCCCATCCAGCCAATATAAAAGAGTTATACTCAACTATTCCTCAGACAGGCCCGATGCTGGTTCCTGGCACCTCAAACAGGAAGCCCAAGGTGAAGTCTTCATTTTTCATTCCTAGAGTTGGCAGTTAGTAGAGAGGTGAGGGTAAGCATCTTACTTATCCTGAGAAAGATGGAGCCAAGGAGAATCCCTGATCCCCATCCATCTAGTCCGTTACAGGGAGAGACCAAGAAAGCTCTGGACCTGATGGATGGAGACTGTACAATTCAAGAAAATGGAATGTTTAGTCCAACTTTGTACCTCTGTCATAGCTTTACTGACAGTGCCACACACTTATTTATCACAAATTCACTGCTTTTCCAATTAGTCAAATGATAAGGAAGTATTTTTTTAAATATCTGAAAGACAATCTGGTGTATTTAGGGGAAAACCTCATCTTGTGGTGGCAGAAAGCCTAAGTCCAAGCTCTAGCACATATTATCTATGAAACAAAGGACAGATCCTCTTACCCCTCTTATCTTGTTTCCTCATCTACTAGAAAAGCTGGTGTGATTTGATTTAATTTAACAAACAAATTACCAAAATTCAACAAACATTTATTAAGCCTCTGCTACAAGCAGAATATCGTGTTCACTGCTACAAACAATGCAGCAAAAATGAGTCGTCCTTGCCTTCACTGAACTTTCATTATGGGAGTTATGTCACAGAAACCAAACTATAATACAGAATGAAACATCCATCATAAAGGTGTAAGCAATGTGATACGTTTGGTTTAAGAATCAAATAATTGTATACCCTTTGACCCAGTAATACCCATTCTGGGGTTGTATCCCAAAGAGATTATAAAAGTGGAAGAAAGACCCATATGTACAAAAATATTTATTGTAGCTCTCTTTGTGGTGGCAAAAACCTGGAAATTACAGGGATGCCCATCAATTGGGGAATAGCTAAACAAGTTGTGGTGTATAAATGTAATGGAATACTATTGTGCTATAAGAAATGGGGAGGAGACGGACTTCATATTTACCTGGAGAGGCTTATACAAACTGATGCTAGGAGAGAAGAGAAGAACCAGGAGAAATTTGTACACAATCACAGACACATCGTATGTGTGATGATCAGCTTTGATAAACTGGGCTCTTCTCAACAACGTACAGTTATAAGACAACTCTACAAGTCTCAAGATGGAAGGAGATACCTACATTCAGAAAAAGATTTAGAAAGAACAGAGTTTAAATGGAGACTAAAGCAATCTATATCCTATCATTCTTTTCCATGTTTGGCTTTGTTTCTTCTTTCCCATTGCTCACTCCATTGCTTACAACCCTTCTATACAACCAGACTAATGTCCAATGTGAAAGTATTTACAGATCCTATAGTTGATTGCACGCCATCCTGGGGGAGAGGGACAAAGGGAGAGGAAGGAGAGAAAATTTGAAACTCAAGGGACTGTGGCACTGAATCTTGTAAACTAATAGTAAATAAACAAGTCAATTAATTTTTTTTAAAAAGAATCAAAAGGTCATTGATGATTGGAGTGGAGGAAGTTAAGCTTCCTGGAGGATGAGGCTAGAAGATGTTTAGAAATTCAACATGCAGAATGGGGGAGAGTATTCCAGGGAAAGTAAACAGTGTAAGCAAAAGTCTAAACTTTGGGAAGTTAGTAGGTTCAGTTGATGTAAGTAGTCTAGTTTTGCTGGAGCCTAGAGAAATTAATATGAGGTAAGGCATATATGTATAT
The DNA here is from genome assembly GCA_028646575.1 of Pseudocheirus occidentalis. NCBI lineage: Eukaryota > Metazoa > Chordata > Mammalia > Diprotodontia > Pseudocheiridae > Pseudocheirus > Pseudocheirus occidentalis. The sequence continues at coordinate 28,392,017 of CM053595.1, read as the reverse complement.
AATATGTATGTAGGTGTATATATTCATATACATACATGTGTGTGTATGACAAAGTTGAGTGGTACTAGGTTGTGGACAGTCTTTAATGCTAATTTGTATTTTAACTTTACTCAGTAGACAACAAGCAGTAATAAAATGGTGTGGAGCAAAAGTGTTAACTGGCTAAATCTATTCATAAAAATGATTGCTCTGGTAACTCTTCTGGAATGGACTGGAATAGGGAGAGACTGGAGGTGAGAAAACCCATTAGATTAATTAGAAGGTTGTTGTACTAGTTTCAGCCAGAGGTACTGAGGACCATCTCCTCTTTAGGGTGGTGACAGTGGGAAAAATAGAAGAGGGACAAGTTTGATAACTCTTGTGATAGTAGATTCAAAGATACAGTAACTAATTTAATGGAAGTGTGAGGGAAAAGGTAGAATAATTTCAAGTTTTCAAATAGGAGAGCTGAGTAAGTGCTAATAACACTGACATAAAGAAAGTCCTAAGGAAGAAAACATTTTGAGGAAAAGATAATAAGCTCAGTTTGGGCTGTGTTGAGCTTGTGCTACCAGTCAGACATTCAGGCATATTTGTCCTATGAGGCATTTGAAATGCTAGTATGGAGCTTCCTATAAAGGTCAGGGCTAGAGATATAGATGTTGCGGTCATCTGCACAGAGATGACAGAGCACTTTGTCCATGTTGCTGAGGGTGTATATTAAGCTATCAGGCTGGAAGTCAAGGTGGTTGATTGCTACTCTGAGCTCAAACCTAAATTCAGTATTATGTCCAAGACAAGGCAGTTCATTTCTCTGAGACTTATTTCACTGTTAAAAATGGAGGGGGATGGAGGGAAGGGGAAGGGCAAGAACTGAACTGTGTTAAATAGTCTCCAAATAGCCTTTTAGTTCTGATACTGTATTTTAAAGTCCTAGCTCTGACATTTCCTGTTTAATGTTCTAAGATCACTTCTAGCCTTGAAAAAGGCTGTGCTTCTCAATGAGTGGTTCGTAGAAACTAAGACACTATCAAAGGCTGCTGAATTCATCCTTCTCCCCACTTGGTTTTCTCTTCTTCAGGTACGGTTTGAAGGCTTAACTGGAAACGTACAATTTAATGAGAAAGGGCGACGGACCAACTACACCCTCCATGTGATAGAAATGAAACATGATGGCATTCGGAAGGTAAGGAACATGATGTTTTTGGTTCCCCTGGGAGAGAACTGGGCCTGTAGCCAAGACTGTTGACTTCTCTTCCCCTTGCTAGTGTGACTCTGGGAGGCAATGTGGTGTCATGAAAGCAGTCCAGGACTAGAAGTCAGGAGACCTGGGTTCCATGACCTGAATTTACCACTTCCTATCTGAAGAACTTGGGACAATATGTATTTAGTCTCAACTTCACCATCTATAAAATGGGATAGATGTGAAGATTGAATTGTCTCAGAAAGTTTTCTTCAAACAATAAAATGGAAAAAAGATCATTATTGTTGAGTGATTATAGCATCCTTCAATTTAAGAGGAGTATTTTCCCAGGAATTTACCTGTCTTCGTATGTGGAAGAGGATAGGTGCACCCATTTGTTGTTCAGATATTTTGTTACGCATCCTGTATGTAAATCTCTTTGCAAACCTTCAGTGTTACCATGACAATTTTGGCTATTGCTATCATTAGTGCTGTATCTGAATCCTTGTGTGAGACACTATGGGCACAACTTTTGATGCCTTAAAAGATCTATGATATTATAGATGCATTTGCCCCTCCACTGATGCTGATTATAATCCTTCATATTTATGTATTTCTTTTGTTGCAATGGACAGAAAAAAAAACCTGAACACAATCTCATGGTTAGAAGGGCTCTCTGAAGCTATGTAGTCCAATCTATATGGGAACAAGACTACACCATACCTGAAAAATTTGCTTGAAGACCTTCAATGAAGTGAAACCATGACCTTTCAATGTAGCCCACTGCACATTTAGATAGCTCTTGTTTTCTTTTGAACTTGTTTTCAATTAATAAACATTTATTTCTTCTCCCTCTCCCCTCACCTTCCCCCAACTTGGAAAAAAGGAAGAAAAAAAATCCTTGTAACAAATATGCATCATCAGGCAAAAAATAAAACTTCCTCTTTGGCCGTGTCTAAAAATGTGTCTCTCATTCTACATCTTAATAGCTCTCGTTGTTAAATTGTTTTTGTTTTGTTTTTCTCTTGTATCAGAACTATGAATAACTCTTTGAAATTTTTACCCATTGCTACCGCACTTTGGATTCAAGGATAACAAATGTAACTCTTTTTACCATGGTAGCCCTTCCTATGCTTGAAGACAGTAACCATATCTACCTAAGTCTTTTCTTCTTCAGAACAAATATCTCCAATTCCTTTAGCCCTTCCTCCCTATGGCATGATCTAACAAATGGCCTTTCCCTGTCCCAGTTGCCCTATGCTGGATGCTCTCAATTTTATTCATATCTTTTTAACAAGGTGGCACTCAGAATTGTACATGCTACTTCAGATGTGATTTCAGCAATGCTTAGTATAGTGGGACTATTGTCTCCCAAGTACTGGTCACTTTGCATCATTCCCGTCTTCTTACCTCTTATTCATCAACACTTCCTCTTCAATCCAGTGACACTTTGTTCCTCACACAGGGCACTCTCTGTCTTCAGATCCCATTCTCACTGGCTATCCTCCAGGCCTGGAACACTCTCCCTCCTCATCCCCACTTCTTGGCTTCCCTGGCTTCCTTCAAATACCTTTGTCTACAAGAAGCCTTTCCTAATCTCCCTCAGTGCCAGTGCCTTCCATCTATTGATTAACCCCAATTTATCCCATGGATAACTTGTTTGTATTTAATTGTTTTCATCTTCCCATCCTGCGTCACTCACTGAGCTCCTTGAGTGCAGGGACTGTCCTTTGCCCTTGTATCTCTAGGGCTTAGCTCATGCCTGGCACATAGTGGGTGTTTAATAAATATTTATTGACTGACTGTCAGTTCAACCTAATATCATATTAGCTTTGGCTTCCATATCATATATTTGACTCTAATTGAGCTTGAGGTCTATGAAAATATAGAGATCTTTTTTTTCCAAACCAGCCTCTCTTTAGCTATGTTCCCCCCATCTTGTACTTGTGAAGTTATTTTTGGACACAAGTCAGAACTTGTGCATTTATTCCTATTCCATTTCATCTTATTAAATTTGGCCTATTCTTCTAACATGTCAGAATCTCTGGATTTTGATTCTGGCATCCAGCACATGAGTTCTCCCTCCTAGCTTTATGTCATCTGCAAATTTGATAAGCATGCCATCTATTTATAATTCTTTGAGATTCGAAGTTTAGGCTTGGAAGAAAACTTTAAAATCATATAATCCAACCCCCTCATTTTACAAATGAGGAAACTGAGACTCAGAGAGATTGTGACTTGACCAGAATCACACAAGTGGTAAGTAACAATGGCAGAATCTGGACCCCAGTCCTTTAGCTACAAATCTAAAACTGTTTGTATTGCACCATGTTGCCATACCGCTTAAAGAGGCTTTTAACCAGATTATTTGTAAAAATGTTAAACAACAGAGATGCCTAAGGTCCTTCACTAGAAACTTTTTTCCAAATTGATATCTGCCCCTCAATGGTTTTACTTTGGACCCAGTCATTGAGACACTTGAATCCATCTATCTGTAGTATTATTGAGCCCACATTTCTCCATCCTGTGCACAAATGGCATGATAAACCAGTCTAGTAACTCTTTCCAAAAAGAAAATAACCTGTTAAAACTCATTTTATGAAGTCAGGTTGGTTCTTTGTGATTCCTGTTCCTTTTACAAGTTATTCATTAATCGTTGATTTCAGAATTGTGCACGGAATTAGTCCAAATTCACTGGTTTATCATACACAGTATAATTTTCTCACCCTTTCTAGAAATCTGGACAATATTTGCCTATTTTCTATTATTTGGCATCTCTTCCATTCTCAATAATCTTTTGAAAGTCAATAGCAGGGGGGCAGCTAGGTGGCACAGTGAATAGAGCACCGGCCCTGGAGTCAGAAGGACCTGAGTTCAAATCCAGCCTCAGACACTTAACACAAAAACTAGCCGTGTGACCTTGGGCAAGTCACTTAACCCCCAACTGCCCTCCAAAAAGCAAAAAAAAAGTCAACAGCAGTGGCACAATAAATACATTTCTTTCATTGTCCCAGGATGCAGCTTTAGGAGCCTAGTAGCTGGTATGCCTAAAGGGCAGGTGCTCATTCTCTCCTGAATCTTGGGTTTCAGCTTCCTATTAGCTATGTTTGTTCTTTGCAATATGAAAACTGTGCTTCTTGTTAGGGAAAATAAAAGCAGAGCCATGGTTCAGTACTGCTACCTTCTATCCATAATGGCCTGATGGTAGAGTGACCAGAGGGCTGGGCCTGGATTTGGGAAGACTTGAGTTTAAATCCAGCCTCAAGATGCTCACTATTTGTGTGACCATGGGCAAGTCACTTAACCCTGTTTTCCCCATCTGTAAAATAAGCTAGAAAGAGGAAATGCCCAACCATTCCAGTATCTTTGCTGAGAAAATCCCAAATGGGATCACAAAGAGTTGGGCACAACCTAACGACAGCAACCCCTCTCAAACAGCAATCCGGCCCCTTCTTAGTTCCACTTCTTTTTCCCAACATAGTTTAAAATTCCTTGGTTTTGTCCTTAGAATTCCTTGCCAGTTTCAGCTCATTCTGAACTTTAGAGTGGCTAGTACTTCCATTACCAGACTGTAGAAGTTTTGAAAATTTATTCTTATTATGTGCTCTAACTTCTGTCTTCTATACATACTTCTTTCACCATAAACAAAGAACTCCATACTCATCTCTCGAAATAGTTCTTTTTTTTCTTTATCAGGATTTTTCTATTTGTTTCCTCATTTTTTTTTTTTGAGAATGTCCCACATCTCCCAGGTTGACATTCCCTATAAAAGTTTAATGCATGGTTGTGATCTCCATAACTTATATAGTAGTACTGTCCCTCCCTATCTTATATCTATTTGCATTTTCTTTATGTACATATGTGTATGTATGCATATGTGCATGTATGTGTGTATGTATGTATGTATGTGTTTGGGTTTTTTTTCTCTTGTTAGAATGGCAGCTCTTTGAGAAGAGGGATTGTTCCATCCTTTGCATTTGTATCACAGCACTTCACACATTGCCTGGAACATAGAAGGAGCTTAATTAAAGCCTTCTTGATCAAGGGATTGATTCTTATCTATCCTTTGTTTTAACCTTTTGAAATCTCCTTTCCTCAAATTTAGGTTCCACATCACTTGAAATATATCCTCCCCAAATCCAAGGCACATCACCCGTTGGCTCACTTTTCTGATCTTAATCCTCTCTGAACTTAACTGGTCTTGTTTTCAGATGTCAGACTCACAGTCTAACACCAATCCATTACTGGAAGTATTTCCATCTTAGCAGAATGGGATGTTTAGCCTTCTAGAACCCAGGGCTGCCTATAAGCTATGTTGAGCCATAAAAACAGGGGATGAGGGGATAACAAAGAAATAGCAATCATTCCTTTCCCTCTTGGAATCAAATACAACCAAATAATCCAATAGTAGAATGCCTGGCACATATTAGATACTTAATAAATGTTTATTGAATGACTGACTGATCTCTCATCTAGACTGCTGCAAGTTTCCTGATCACTCTCTTCAAATCCATTTTCTTCACCTTCCAGTCTTTCTTTTCTTTTTCCCACAGTAATGATCTTAATATGAAAAGATAAGTCTCTTGTTTCAAAACCATCAGTGACTTTCTCTTGCTGACAGGATAAAATCCTGATTCCTAAGGCTGGCATTCAAGACCTGCCACAGTCTTTCCACCATCAGCAGGGTATTGGAGAGGATATGATCACTCTTTTTAATTATAGGAAGGGTTGTCCCAGGGAAGAAGCTTGAGATTTGTTTTACTTAGTCTCAAAAGGCAGAATTAGGAACAAGGTGGGCAGGGTGGCAGACATCAGCTTATTATATGGAAGAACTTTCTAACGTTTCATAAGAACAACATTTCAGAACTGGAAAGGAACTTATCTAGTCTAACCCCTTTATTTGACAGATGAGGAAAATGAAAATATGAGCTATTAAATGACTTATCTCTATAATTGCACAGGTAGCCAGGATACATTCAGGACCCAAACCCAGGTGTCTGAATTCTAATTCCAGTGTTCTCACCACTGCATTATATTACCTGTCTTGAAACTTATGATTTCTATTACTGGAATCATTCAAGTAGAGGTAGGGTAACCACTTGGGCACATTTGAGAGGGTACTTGTGATTTGGCTAGGCATTGGCTTGATGACTGTAAGTCTTCTTGCAAACCTGAACTCAATCTTTCTGAAGTGTCAAGTAGAGGGCCACCTTTCAATGACCTTCAGAATAGGAAGCACTTAAGACAACTGCAGAGACTCAAGCTGGCCTTGTCTATGAATGATGTTGGCTGGGAATTGGTCCAAATCTGAGGTCATTTTTGTCCTCAGCCCTCCCTCCTAAGGCAAGGGGCCAAAAGGAATGTTACTCCTTTTCACTAAATGCCAGACTTAGTGGTCCCAAGGAAGTAGGGCAAGCCACCCAATTCTCCAGCATCCCAGAAGAGTCTTGAAGGCTATAGAAGCTGAGTAGCAAATCTGCCAAAGTTCCACCAAGATAGAGCTTCTATAATGGATAAAGTCTGAAGTCTGAAGGTCTAGCTGATTATGGAGAGGCTCATCATCAGAAAAGTTGACCACCAGGTGATACAGCCTAGATTTGCAGAGATTTATTTCAGGTAATATTATACCCTTAGGCAAATCATTTCTCAATTTCCTCATTTGGAAAATAGGAAAAATATTTTTACTGCCTACCCCACATAGTTGTGATGAAAGTGCTTTGAAAATTTAAAGTTCTTTTATATACACACACACATATATACACATATATATATATATACACACACACATATATAAACATGCAAGCATGCATACATACATACGTATGTATATATACACATACACACATGCACATACATATATACATGTGCATATGTGTATTGTGAATGTATGTATGTGTATGTATGTATATATACACACAACTGTGTTTATTGCATTTATGTGTGTGTGTGTATATATATATGTGAAAATAATAATTCCTTCCCTACTCATTTCACAGATTGGTTTTGAGAATCAAATAAGATACTGTCTTTTAAAATGCTTTATAGAAGGTAAGGTATTTCATGGAAAAATACAGTGGAACAGCCTGATTGTATTTCTACTGTCTTCTCATTAACAGATTGGTTACTGGAATGAAGATGACAAGTTTGTCCCTGCAGCCACTGATGCCCAGGCTGGTGGTGATAACTCTAGCGTCCAGAACAGAACATATATTGTCACAACCATCCTAGTGAGTACCTAGGCTTGGAGCAGTCAGTCAATAAGCATTTATTAAGTACCTACTGTGTGCCAAATACTGTGATAAGTTCTGGGGATATGGAGAAAGGCAAAAGACAAAGGCAAAAAAAAAGGCTCTACTCTGAAGCAGCTCATAGTCTAATGGGTAAGACAGCATGCAATTATATACAAATCAGATACACGAAGGCTAACATAAAGATAGCCAGCAGAGGAAATTCTATAGCCTTTGGAAAGACCAGAAATGTTTCTTGTAGAAGGTGAGATTTTAGCTGAGATTTGAAAAAAAGCTAGTCTGGCTATGGCTTAGGTCTGGACTGAGGTTAAACTTCAGTGTAGTACAGGCAGTCATTTACCAGCTCAGCAACTAGATATGTGACCTTGGACAAATTGCTTGGAAGTTCATAGGATTTGAAGCTGGAAGTGATTTTAGAAATCATCTAGTTCAACCTCCTCACTTGATAAATGAGAAAACTGAGACCTAGGGAAATGAAACGACTTAACTCATATTATACAGTAATATATATATAGTAAGCAGCAAAGTCAGGATCCCACCCAGAGCATCTGATGTCAAATCTAATTTTCTTTGCTTTATACCACACTGACTTATCTATACCTTAGTTTCCTTATATGTAAAATGGAAATATTGATGATTGCCAACCTCACAGGATCATCATGAGAGCCAGTGAGATAAAGAACAGGGAATGACTTCGTAACACAAAAAATTTTTATGGTTTAGCCGTAAAGTTGTTTCTCTTTCTTTCTTTCCTTTTCCAGGAAGACCCTTATGTGATGCTAAAAAAGAATGCCAACCAATTTGAGGGCAATGACCGCTACGAGGGCTATTGTGTGGAGCTAGCAGCTGAAATTGCCAAACATGTAGGTTACTCTTATCGACTAGAGATAGTGAGCGATGGAAAGTATGGTGCCCGAGACCCTGACACAAAGGCATGGAATGGCATGGTGGGGGAACTGGTCTATGGGGTAAGTTCACCAAAGAGTTGGCTAAGTTTGAAATCAGTGGGAGAAACAAGGGTTTAGACAAAGGCAGTTGGTACCTTCTAAGAATTATGGGCTGCTAATACCCACTGGAAGGGGGTCCATGATACAGCTTCTCAACCTGTATAACCAATCACCATATTCCTGAAGGGCCTTAAAGCAAAATGGTATTGTGAAAAGGAATATTGGCTCTGGGGCCAAAAGAGCTGGTGTCAGATCTCACCTCTTACTCTCACTACCTGTGTGACCTTGGGCAAGTCACTTAACCTCTATGAGTCTCCGTTTTCTCATTTGTAAAATGATGGGGTTTGACTAGATGACTTCTGAGAGCCTCTCCCACTTTAGAGCCATGAACACCTAGGGACTTAGCTCATGAGAGAAGGAGAATTAGAGTTAAGTCTGTGAGGTAAGTCTAACAATATCACTTTTTATGTGACCCCAGGCAAATTCCTTTCTCTTGCTTAGCTTTAGTTTCCTCATCTGCAAAATGAGGTAACAATTCCCAAACTGCTTCCTTCATAGAATTACCGTGAGAGCTTTATAAATCATAAGGCATTGTCTACATACAGCATAATCATTATTTGTAAACACGTTCAATGCCTCTTTCCTAGAGTAAGGGCAACTCAAGAGTCTTTTATTTATAATCCAACAGGACAATGCCTGTCAAGCACTGTAACTCTCAAAGAACTCTGTGTATGTTGGCTGCTCCTGAGAGTCCAACTCCAAAGTTGGTAAAGTAGAGAAAGCACCAGGTTTGGAGTCAAATGATGTAGGCTCAGATTTCCACCCTGTTACTTTCTGCTTGAAGCTATTTGCCTTTCCTGGGCCTCTTCCCTCCTCAGTAAAATCATAGGGAAGGGGGCTGGATGATATGATCTCTGCTGTCTCTCCAATTCCAACACTTTGTTCTGTAATCTAAGTTTCCCTCTGACTCTGACATTTTATGAACTGTATTTGTAAAACTAATCAGGACTAATGTTGGGGGTGGGGGGAAGTTACCCATTCACATCTGGCTCCTGAAAGACATTTAGCAAAAAATGACCTGCTTTAAAAGAGATATGCGGATTGTTCTTTCAATTGAAGCATTATTTTAATTGTCCACTTAGGGGCTGCTTACCTAAAATGAGATCTCTTTGAAAGTTAAAGAATCTGTAGGCATACACTGGATCAATCTACATGAAAATGAGTCAAAAGTTTAAATAATTGAAATTATAATTTGCATTTGTGTTACAAATTGAGATTTTCAAAGCACTTTGTTCACAATCACCCCAGGAGAGAGAGAAGGCAACTATTGTTATCCCTTCTTTCCAGATGAGGAAACAGACATAGAAAAAAAAGTGAATTAACTTGCCTATGGTCACAACAGCTAGTGGGTGTATCAGACTGCAAGATGATTGTTCTTCCCACTCTATAACAAAAGCTTCATTTCTCTTTCATGATATCCTTCCATCAACAATTGATGAGTCACTACAGACATCAATTGGAGCTTTTTTATAGGGGACTAGGAGAGATAAACTGAGAATAATATAAGGTGGTTGGTTTCGTAAAACCTTGAAATGTAAACTTGGATGTGAACTGCTGTAACCTCAGTTTTACGCAAGTCAAATTTGGAGAAGTGGGGAAAATTCAATCTTTTCTTAAACCAATGCAGCAACTTTAACAAAGAAACACACTTCAAATATACTGGCTAAATGTATTTCTCAGCAGTGGGCAGCGGTCAGATCAGACACTGCAAGGCCCTCCACTACCCACAGCATCTGTCAAAACTAAGTCTTACGTCTGGGCCATTGTATTGGTGTACTGGTATACCAGAATGAAGCTGTTGGCATGGAATAGAGACATATGGTCAAGGCTCTTCTTCTGAAAGCTTGTATTGTGACATCTGGCTATGGACGTCCTTTTGGGTTTCTGAGCCAGCAGAATTGTGGAATACCCTTTGATAAAATACCCTATGGCAGCAATTCATTACCTTTTTTTGTGATATAGATCCTTTTGGCAATGTAGTGAAGCCTATGACCCCTTCCCAGAATAATATTTTTAAATGCATAAATCAAAATACATATGATTACCAAAAGAAAAATATATTGATATACAGTTATCAAAAAAAATTAAAAACAAATTTATCACAGACCCCATGTTAAGAACCTCTGTTCTTTGAGAACCTGATTTGTTTGGCTGGCTTCTGTATTTTTTAAAGGAAGTAAGTTCTGCTTTCTGAACAGAAACCCTATTTTCATTAGAGAGGAAAGAAGGTGAGTTAAAGTTCAGAGGATTGCTTAACATTCAGAATGATAATGGTCATCTTTACAATGACATGAGCTCCCCGTCATTGGAGGTCTTCAAATAGAGACTGGATGACCACTTTGCCAGGGATATCGTATAAGGTATTCCTATCTGGGTTTGATTAAATACCTTCTGAGCTCCTTTCCAATTCTAGGATTCTAAGATTCCATTGGATGAGCCATTGCCATTTCTATCTCCCCATGAGACCTATTGCCAAAAATAGTGTATGTAGAATTTTCTTAAGTGAAACCTGAATCTCAGCCTCTAGCACCACCATACTCCCTAGTAATGAGAACTTGCTCAGATCCCCATAGTACATAACAAGGAAAGGGCTGGCATCTGGGCAGACCCTTCTAAAATGGTTGTTAGTACATGTTCTGTAGGAATTTTAAAAAAAATTGGAAGTTCAGTTTACCCAGTCCTCCTCTTATCTGGACCTTCATCTTACGTGGACTATTTTTTCATGTGAATTTTTTTTTACCTACAAAGAGTTTTCTCTGCCTTCCTTTAAGGCCAAAGACTTCTTTTCCAAATACTTCATCACATCCTGGCAAAAGGGATCCCAGGATGTTTTCTCCCACATAACTGTCTCCCCTGATATACCTTTCCAGGCCTTTCCAAATGCAAAAGAAGGGGGCTGAGATATCTCTCTGCGTTTCTGGATAATCAGTGAGAGCCTAGTCCCGAATCATTTCCATAGTGAGCTTGCCTACTTTTTATAGCAGTTTTAATTTAATAATGAGTGCTTTCTAATTCACAAAGCACTTTTCTCCCAACATCAATAAAAGTAGGTAATGTGATCATTTCCTTCAGATTTTCCTAGTACAGATATTCAGATCCCATTTTAAAGGTGAGAAAACTGAGGTTCAGAGAAGTATTATGACTTGCTGAAAGTCATATAATTCATGAATGAAAGAATTCGAATTAAATTCATCACTTGGTTCATTGTCATGAGTTGTATAACAGAGATGGTGTTGCCATCAATAATGAGTCAGGAATAGGAAATTCTCAGTGTATTCACGTTAACCAATCCCTTGTGATATCTCATCTCTGAAATCCAGCCCCACTACTTTGCCAGTTTTATTTCCTGCAGTTTGCCTTCATAAATGCTACATTTCAACCCATTCTCAGAACTTGATACTCCATCTTCCACCCGGATTGGGCATTCACAAAGATTGTTCTACAAGCCTAGGATGCATTCCCTCTTCATCTCTGACTTTGAGAAACATTAGTTTTTTCAAGGTTTTACTCAAGTATTACCTTCTTCATGAAGCGCTCTCTACCTCCCCTACCCCTTCTGGTTGTTGGCAGTGATCTCTCCCTATTCAGTTTTTCTTAGCATATGCCTTTTGAACTATTTATGCTCCTGTCCTGAGTAGAAAATATTCTTTTTGAGGGCAGGACTGTTTCATTTTGTTTTTTGTGTCTTTAGCTTCTATCACAATGACTCACATATAGGATATGTTTAATCAATGTTTGTTGCATTGGATGCCCTCAGAGCAATGAGAACAGTTTAAAAAAAAGGCAGAGAGGTAATGGGGTAGGACATAAGAGAGAGCAAACTGGGGGAGGGGATATACAATGGGATCAATGTTTAGGGGTGGTGGGTAGGGGAAAGACAGGGAGAAAATTTGTAACTCAAAATCTCATGGAAATGAATGATGTAAACTAAAAATAAACAAAAGTTAATAAAAAAGACATAAGGCTAGAAAGAGACTTAAATGAATATATGTAATTCAGATGTCATTTCTGTCAAGCTTAAACTTTTCATCATTCATACAGAACTTGGTGTAGTGGAAAGACTTGTCTAGGAATCAAAAGAATTAGGTTTTAGGCCTGACTTTTCCACTAACTTCTTGTTGGACAGGCATAACATCTCTGAGCCCACTTTCCTCATCAATAAAACGAGCTTCTCTTATATAACCTCTAAGGTCCTTTCCGGGTCTTCTGTATATTTTCTGTATATCAAAATTAAGTTGATATTTGTTTTCTTTTTCTAAATTTTATTAGAATATCTTATTTTGTATATCAACATTATTTATAATATATCCCTTCACTTCTCCCCTACTCTGGGAATGATTCCTTCTAAGAAAGAATAAAAAAGAAATTAGTTTAGTAAAACTAACCTGCTCATCAACTTGGTCTGGCAATATTTGGAATGTTCTATGCATATGATATCCAACTTCAGCAAAAAAAAAGGGAAATGCACTTTTTCATCTTGCAACAAATCTTGGTTGATATAATTATACAGTAGTGTTGTGAGATTGTTCTTATTTCTATTTGTTTTGTAGTACTCATGTATGTAGTTTTTACTGGTTATACTTACTTCACTACATGTATTTTCCCATGCTTCTCTGTGTACTTCATATTCATCATTTCTTATGGCTCATTAATATGCAATTACATTCCTATACACAATTAGTTTATCCAGTGTTTAACTGATGGAGATCAACTGTGATTAAACTTATTTTTGTTTCCCAAAAAAGGCAGTAGGGTATAGATGCTACAGGATAGCTTTCTTAGACCCACTTTTCCATAAGGAAAAAAAATTCTAAAATATATAAAGTAGGCTGCTTTATGCACAGATCGTGAGTTCCCCATCACTGAAATTGTTCAAGAAGAATCTGCATGACCACCTGTCAGGGATGCTATATGAGACTCCTATACGGGATGGAAAATTGGACCAGTTGGATCCTAAGGTCTCAAATTTGAGATTCTGTGAGTTATAAACATAAAAATGGAGACAAGGAAGAAGGAAAACCAAGTTTGAGAGACCTCCTCACTCCAATTCAATTTGTGTTTCCTTTTCTTTCAGAGAGCAGATGTAGCTGTGGCTCCCTTGACTATCACGTTGGTCCGGGAGGAAGTCATCGACTTTTCTAAGCCTTTCATGAGTTTGGGTATCTCCATCATGATCAAGAAGCCCCAGAAGTCCAAGCCAGGGGTTTTCTCCTTCCTGGATCCCCTGGCTTATGAAATTTGGATGTGTATAGTGTTTGCTTACATCGGTGTGAGTGTCGTCCTTTTTCTGGTCAGTCGCTTCAGCCCCTATGAGTGGCACAGTGAAGAATTTGAGGAAGGACGTGACCCAGCAACCAGTGACCAGTCCAATGAGTTTGGAATCTTCAACAGCCTCTGGTTCTCTCTGGGAGCCTTCATGCAGCAAGGTTGTGATATTTCACCCAGGTTGGTAATCTTTCCTCCATCTTTTTGCACATCTTCCCTGCCAATCCCTTGACGAGGAGCCTGGGAATGATTTCCTCTTATTCAGTGTTCCAGATTGGGTTTTGTTTTTGTTTTCCTTTGTTTTCCATGTAAATTTCTTAGCTGAAAGATTCATTCAATTCCCAGTTCGACATGAGGATTACCCACAGCATAATTTTCATATTGGTCCCATTCCTGGGCCACCTCCCCTTGATCACCTCGAAGAGTACAAACAGAATATCATGTTCACATAAGCCAAATATAACAAAGAAAGCAAAGCTGCCACCTACAAATTCATATTTTATAATCTATATTTTCATATTCCAAAACTGTCTAAAGGATGGGGAAATGGCATAATGTAGCTTTATATTCTTTACCTTATTTGATCTTCCCATGAAGCAGGAAGCACAAGGATTATTTTGGTTGATTGGTTGGTTGGATTTTGGGGTATTTGTTTTACAGATTTGATCATGGAAATCCACAACATGGAAGTGACTTCCTCAAGGTCACTCAGAGAGTCAGTATCAGAGCCAGGATTAGAGCCCAGGTCCCTTGCCTGATTCAGTCCAGTAGTGGAAAGAAGTCTGACTTGGGAGTCAGTAAACTTGGATTCAACCCCAAGCTTTTCCTATAACTCATTGTATGGCCTTGACCACATCACTTTGCTTTTATAGACCTCATTTAATTACTACTACTAATAATAATAATAACTAGCATTTATGTAGCACTTTAATATTTGCAGAATACATGCATGTTATTTCATCTGATCCTTGACAGTACAGTAATTATGTAATTTTAGTAATTATGCTATTATTATCACCATTTTACAGATAAGGGGACTGAAGCTGGAAGAGACTTGCTCAGGGTCATATAGCTAGTAAGTGTCTGAGGCAAGATTCAAATGATCTTCCTGATTCAAAGCCAGGCATTCTATCCACTGCATGATGAAGCTGCCTCTCCAATGAGGGCATTAGTCTAGGGACCTTAGACCAGGTGATCTCTTAAGGTCGATTCCAGCTGTAACATTCTTTGATATTGGGAAAAGAGAACTGCTTTTGAAGGCAGAGGACCTCTCTCTGTCTCTCTGTCTCTCTGTCTCTCTGTCTCTCTCTCTCTCTCTCTGTTTCTCTCTGTCTCTCTCTCTTTCTCTGTCTCTCTGTCTCTCTCTGTCTCTCTGTCTCTCCCTGTCTCTCTCTGTCTCTCTCTCTGTCTCTCTCCCTCTTTCTCTTTCTCTGTCTCTCTGTCTTTCCCTGTCTCTCTGTCTCTCTCTCTGTCTCTGTCTCTCTCTGTCTCTCTCTGTCTCTGTCTCTCTCTGTTTCTCTCTGTCTGTCTGTCTGTCTGTCTCTCTTTCTCGTTTTTATGTTTTTAATATTTTCCATTTTATATTGCCTGTAGCCTCATAGTTGCTATGGAATTTGTGTGTGAATGCAAAGGCCAGTCAGCCACTGGTTATCAGAACAGGCGTTTGTCATTGGCCAGCTTGTTCCCATAGTGAGGCACCTAACTTTCCCTGATATGTATATTGGTGCAGGGAGGCAGGGTATCTGCTTTAAATCTCGTCTCTGCCAATCAATGCCAGTGTGACCTTAGAAAAGTCAGTTAACATCCCTAGACATTAGTGTCTTTACAAGCAAAATAATTGGAAACTGGACTAAACAACTTCTTAAGACTGTGGCCTCATGAATATAATAGTATATCTGGATCTAGGAGGACCAGGATTCAAAACCTGAATCCGACAGTACCTTTGTGACTCTAGCCTCACTCCTCCGAGTCTCAATAAGGGGGATGTGATTGACTTACATGATCTCTGAGGCTCCTTTCAGCTCTAGATTTATTATCCTTTGGTTTTCTAGTTCTTTAGTTATGACCCTGTGATCCAATAATTCTAGGGTATCAGATGCCTTCCGGGTCTAATGTTCGTTGTTCTATGCTAAAAGGTACCTTGCAGGTATATCATTATATGATTATACAACCAGTGAAGGGACACTGTCTCAAGAAGGTTCCTGTAAAAAAAAACTGAACTTCATTCAGCCTATATACATTAAACAAACATTAACAGTGCTAATGCCAGGTCTCTCAAACTCCTATTTTCAAGGCGCCAGAAGAAAAAGGGGAAAAAAAAACATAACTTTCTGAACCTCTGCCTACTCTAATTTTGGAGAATCTCTCCCTCAATTAAACTGTTCAAGCCTTGAACTTTCAGAGCAAGCCAAGGAGAAAGCAATTTGATTTCTCCCTTGCTGCTGGCCAGAACTGCTGACTGAAACAAGGAGAACAATGCTTTCTGATTCTTTTTCAGGAATGCTTTTATCCTTCTGCACCACACTTATTTTAATACCTTTAGGAGCTTGTGAAAGTTCTACCCTCTCCCCCTTTGTAAGAGTCTGTGATGTGACTTCATACAATAGTCCAGGCTTTGGGTTCCATCCATTTGGAGCTAAGGATTAAACTTGAAGCATAAATAAGCATTTGGTTGCAAAATCTGGTGGGATTGTCTGAGTCTACTGTCCATGATCTGTGCTACAGGGACCCCATCAAGTTGAGGGCAGGCTGTAGAAGCAATTATCACAGAAAATGTAGAGCTAGCCCGGTTCCCTCCCTCCAAACACGTAAAGTATTCATATCCCCATTTTAAAGATGCTATGACTGAAGGCCATTAAGTAAGTGAGTGGTAGAGGAAATAGAACCTAGCTACACTTACCTTTCTGTTTAATGATTTCCCCCACTTTACCACACTGTCTCTTTACAAATATCATTTACTTGATTTCTCTAAGTGCTCATTTGCAAGCTGATATAGATAGATAATTAGATGATGGATAATGGAAAGGAAGAGAGGAAGGCAGAAAGGCAGGGAGGAATGAGGGAGAATGAGGGAGAGTGGAGAAGGGAGGAAGGAAGGAAGGAAGGAAGGAAGGAAGGAAGGAAGGAAGGAAGGAAGGAAGGAAGGAAGGGAGGAAGGGAGGAATGGAGGGAGGAAGGGAGGAAGGGAGGAATGGAGGGAGGAAGGGAGGAAGGGAGGAAGGAAGGAAGGAAGGAAGGAAGGAAGGAAGGAAGGAAGGAAGGAAGGGAGGAATACTAGAGACTTCAAGGATACAAATACAAGCAAAAAGGACAGTCCCTTCCTTCAAAGAGCACACATTCTAATTAGGTAAGACAAATACATGAGGATTGTTGAAAAGGAGAAAGAATGATGTGCATATGATTGGGAAGCAGTAAAGATGGAGATTAAGAAGGGAATTTTATCAAGGGAAATTGGCTTGTATAAATGACTGCTAATTTTAATATTGCTTTCCCAGACTCATTCAGATTAGATTTACCTACAGGCGTCTGATGTCCTTTTAATCAGTCCCTGTGGGCCCAGGGCCACCCAGACCCAGTGGATGGTGTAAAACAAGGCAGAAATTCGCACGCTGTATATACTATTGGATCAAACCTTCACTTTTGACTAGTGATGTTTTTTTTCTGTCTCTTCAGCCTCCTGGACTTATTCTGGCTTTATCCTGCTAAAATAGACACATGGTCATTCGTGAATCTGTATGTTTCTAAGAAACAAAAAGCCTTATAGTTTCAAATCTCTTACATTAGTCCCAGGAATTCTCATTCCCATTCTCTCTCTCTCTCTCTCTCTCTCTCTCTCTCTCTCTCTCTCTCTCCTTTTTATTTTTTTTTTTCATGTTTTCCATTGTATATTGCCTGCAGCCTCATAGTTGCTATGGAATGTGCATGTGAATGCAAAGGTCAGTCAGCCATTGGTTATCAGAACAGGCATTTGTCATTGGCCAGCTTGTTCCCATAGTGAAGCACCTAACTTTCCCTCATAAGTACATTGGTGCAGGGAGGCGGGGTATACGCTTCCAAGTGTTTCAGAAGGGCCAGCTTTTCATCTCCCTGGGAGTAATTAACTACAGCAGATAAAGATAATTCCTCTACATTTCAGTATATGTCTAGACTGGACAAAGAAAGTTCTGCAAAATGAAATAATGATTTCCCCTTGTACCTTAACTATTCCCCTTTGGTCTATAAAAAAACTAAAACTGCCCTGAGTTATATTGGCTCCCAGGAGCATGTGGCAATGGCCTTGAGAACACAAGGGGGAAGTAAAAGTGAGCTAAAGTGACCCATCTTTAACCCCCTAGCTCATAAGAAATTAATCTTCAAATGGATAGAGGAGCCATACTAACAAGTTAACATTTCTTTATTCTTACAAAATGTTTTACATCTTTTACCTTATTTCATCTTCAAAATAACCCTGTGAGGCAAGAAGTACAGGTATTGCTCTACATATCACACGGATAATAAAATGGAGGTCCTTTTTTTTCCCAAGGAGACATGACTCCCTCAAGGTCACTCAGCAGGTCAATTTCAAAGCCAGAAATGGACCCCATGTGTCCTGACTGACTCAGTCCAGTATTCTTTCCATTAGACCTTGCAGCCTGTGTTTCTTAGCTTACCACAAAATCATCAAGAAGACATCAATTTTATTGGCCATGAGGTATCATCTGCACACCGTCTGGATCCACAGTTAACTGAGTGTTAAGTCCCACAATTCAGATGCTACTGGCTGGGTACTCAGGGAGTTGATGTGTGCAGCTGCTGCCTGCTGATTTATCTCCTGAACAGCATGCAGAAGTGGCTAGTCTGTGTTATGGATGGACACTCGTTCCCTTCATTGGAATTTTGGAGGGACATTCATCTGTTTTTTCTCTGTTCTTTAATTTACTGATATCCACATTGGCACCTGTTCTCAGAGTGGGGAGAGAAGGGTAGAGGGATGGTAGCTTTCTCTTCTGGCTGCTGTGGGTACTGTAACTCTATGGAAGCAAGTAGGAACTAGTCAGTTGATGAATATAAAATATTTCTGAATTTATGCTCTGTTCTTTGTGTTAGCTGCTGAGAGACAAGAGGGGGAGAGAGAAATAAGTACTAAAAGAGGTCCCTATTCGAGGAGCTTATGATATTTGCAAGCTCTGCCTCACCTCCCTCATTCCTACTGTCAAGGTTTACATAGAAAAAAAGTCTTTTGAATTAAAGGACCTGAGACTTAAGCCTAGCTATGGTACTTAATAGCTATAGTCCATTAGGCAAACCATTTCATCGGACTACATGATTTCTAAGACACCTTCAAGCTCTAAATCCTATTATTTCAAGGCAGCTAAGTAGTACAGTGGATAGACCACTGAACCTGGAATCAGGAATACCTGAGTGCCTCACTGTGTGACCCTGGGCAAGTCACTTAACCTCTGTCTGCCTCAGCTTTCTTCTGAGCTGTGCACCTGTGGTGAGGATCATATTAGATAATATTTTAAAGCACTTATCACAGTGTCTGGATGAATCAGCAAGCACCCTAGCATACCCAGGGTGGCTGTAACTATAGACAAGCCATTCCCTCTCTATAGAATTCAGTTTACTGCTCTATAACAATTAAGAACTGAGAGAGAGTTCAAATCCGGCCTCAGACACTTAACACTTACTGGCCATATGACCTTGGGCAAGTCACCCCTAACTGCCCTGCCTTCTACCCTGCAAAAAAGCAAAAAAAAAAAAAAAGGAGTTAGAGAGAAGCACCATTGCATGGTTATTGTCCTTAATTCTCAGAGGACCAAAATAATATCACTATCTTTGGAGTTATTGGATAGAGAATGGAGAGCTAGCTTTGGAGTTAAAGTTTGTTAGTTTTAGTTAGAGTTTAAGTCCTATCTAAGACACTTTGATACTACTTTGATACTGACTATATTGTGACCCTAGGCCCTTAAAGAGACATGAGGGTTTACATAATTCTTGGTGGTAAAACTGCTCTTATGCCAATAATTTAGTACACAGTTTTCAGCTTTTGACAGAATATAAGCAACCTTGCATTCCATCCTAATCCCAGAAGGAACATGAAAGTAAATGAAAGTAGTACAAGATGTTGATACATTCATGTTTCACCTCAGAAAACCCTTCTTACAGTGCAAATTCCAAATAGAGTAGGAGAGGTCACTTTTGTATTGTTTTATGAGCACATGCTCTTTGTCACTTATGCCAAATGTCACCACATCTCTGAATTGTTTGCTCAGAGAAAGCTGTATAACAAAATAATCAGAGTTAGCAGCTTTGAGATACAACGCATTTGTGGACCTGCATGGGGATTTAAAGCTAGAAAAAATGGAATGGGAAAGAAAACCATTTCCATTTCTTTTACATAACTATGTACAAGATGCAGGGTTGGAATAGAATAGAGGTTTTAATGATATTCCTTCAAATAGCACTAGACTAGGAATCAGGAAACCTGAGTTCTTCTCACAGCTCTGAATGTCACTATAAAAGACACTTCATTCTCTATATCTAAGCTTCATCCTCAGGTCACATATGATCTATAGATCCCTTCCTATTTTAAAAGAGCATTTACTCTAATTCTCTCCCTTCTGAGGTTTATTCTAGCTCTAATATTCTGTTTTCTATATTCTAAGGGTTCTTTTATCTCTGATATTCTAAGGTTTTATGATTCCTGAAATGGGCAAGAGACTGGAGTAGATATCCTTTTGGGATATCTGACAGTAGCTTTTCTGAAAAGACTAGAAGAGAGAAAATCTAGAACCAAGAAATGTGATTTTTATATGAACCTTCCTCCTCTGTATTTAAACTCTTCTTTAAGGTCTTCCCCTGCCTCACAGTGGTATGGAAATGATCTTGAGTTCTCAAAGACCCGGTCAACTTACCATTAATTCTAGTGGATCCTATCAACTTGGAAAGGTTTTATTATGGATCTGGTGATTTACCATATGTCCAACATTGAGAACCACCTTAATTAAATATGGAAGAGCCAATTGCATCTCCAAGATGGATGAATTAATGAATTAAAAGCCTTTATTAAGCATTTAATATGTGCCAAACACCATGTAAACACTACTGATACTAATACTAAAACAAGTCATTTCCTGCTTGAAGCAACTTACATTCTAATGGAGAGATGACATATCTTAGGAACTGGTGGCCAAAGAAGGGAGTTATGTATCTGGGAAGGAACAAAGATGGTAAATACAAAATAATAGGGCAGTCAATTGACACAACCTTATTAGAGTCAATGATGGTTCTGATTTGATTGCAGTTCTCAGGAAAAAGAGGTGGAGGTGGAGGGAGGGTGTTGGAATTTTGTAAAAATGGTCAGGGTAAAGATAAGGCTATGCAGTTTCCAACAAAGTATCAAACCAAATAGATATGCCACTCCCAGGTCCATTCTCCAGAGGGTCAGTTGATTGAGTAGAAAATGCCCAAAACAAAGATGCATGATCTCAAATAGTTCATTGTCATCTTCAGAGAAAGAATTGTTTTGTTCATAGTAACTCATTAAATCATTCACCCTATGTTTTGAGGGGTAACCAGACTTACAAAATCCTAAGTCTTTAGCAGTATTGAAGTATAGAAACTCAAGGTTATAGTTCACAAAGGACATATTCCTCACAGGTATAGAAGGACATCTTTGAGCAATGTAAGGACTTTCTTTAAATCACCTAAACAGGAGAGTGCAAAACTTTAGAGAGAATGGCAGATGTTATGGGGGGGGGGGAGGAACATTTCCTTTGAAATAAACTCACAAGGAGAAAACCTATTTTTGAGTGAAAGACCAGGTCAAAGGAAAGAAATAGCAGTTTCCCCCAAAATAAAAAAATGCCCTTTGTTGACCTCTAAGTATGATGAAGACTGCGGTATCCACAGGTTGTCAGAAAGATTGAAAAATGATAATTGTCAGTTTCATTGACAAGCAGTTAGCCGCCAGTTGAAGTCATGGGTCTTCCTATGTAGTGGATGTCTTGGGGCATTTGATAAGGAAGGAGTGACTCAGTCATCAATGAGACAGCGTAAGACTAGAATCACAGATTAGTGGAGCTGGAGATATATTAGAATACAAAATATTAAGGGTCAAAATGAACACTAGCACATAGCCCATAGAATGACTAACTTCAGAAGGATGCTATAATGTACAAAATTAAAATTTTCATGCTCAAGTCTCTTAAAACATACAGTATCAGAGTTGGAAACAATCTCAATCATATGATAGAACTAATTTTTGGTCAGTTAGGGTTTGGTTTAATTCCTAAGGTACTTCACAATTATTTACCCTTAGAGATTACCTTAATACACTAATTTCATTTTATAGAGGTAAAAATTTGTGGCTCAGAAGTTAACTGATTTATACAAGGTAATATAGG
Organism: Pseudocheirus occidentalis; assembly: GCA_028646575.1. NCBI lineage: Eukaryota > Metazoa > Chordata > Mammalia > Diprotodontia > Pseudocheiridae > Pseudocheirus > Pseudocheirus occidentalis. The sequence continues at coordinate 28,369,948 of CM053595.1, read as the reverse complement.
GAAAAGAACAGAGCTAGACTAGAACCCAAGTCTCTGAGTCTAGGCCTGCTTCCACTGCATTCCCTCATGCATACCTAAGACTTCGAGCTGGCATTTTCTTTAAGCATTTATAAGTGGGATGAGGCAGACCAAGATCCCTATATTGCTGCTTTGGTACTAATCTCCTTAGGGTTTTTTTTTTGGAATTCTCCCTTTCCCTAGACTCCCTTCTCTGGAAATATCTCCATTGTGTCACTACTGAAAAGTAAAATCATCTTTCTTTTAAATGCATTAACAGTGACATTCCCATGCAAAGTTTGGCTCGTTTTCATCTTGTGAATGTTCTGTTCTTTACGCCAAGTACTGTGAAATATTCAGGATTTGAGAAGAATAAAGAGCTCTCTCTTTTTCTCATAGCAAAACAAATACACAAACACCAAACCCAATGAAAAAAAGAGCCATACTGGCAGCAATGGAAAAATTCTATTGTTTAGTGAAATCATTCTCTACCCATCACATCCAGCTTATGAGGTAGCCTATATGCATCCAACTTGTTCAGTGTGAAGAGGAAGATATAAAGGCATTGTTACACACACACACAAATTGGAAATGTGGCATCTTTGCACAAGAACACAAGGAGGCAAAACCTATATGAAACGATGAGAATATGACAACGTTTGTAACTGTGTGGTATGCTGTTAGTGATAAATGATATAAAAATGGGATTTTAAAAAGAGGCCATAGAAGACATAGTACTTGAGCCATGTTTTGAAAGATGGATAATGGAGGTAGTAAAAAAAATAATGATTATAACAGGCAGTGTGATATAGTGAGTAGCATGTCAGCCTCAGAGTCAGAACAACCTCACTTCAAGTCATGCCTCTGACACATGCTTGTTCATGACCCTGAACATTAAATCACTTAACCTTTCAGTGCCTGAAGCAACTATAAGATTATAAGCTTCAGAATGGTTGCTCATATTCAGTGGTAGAGGAAATTTGCTAACCTGGAGTTCCCTACACCAGTGAACTTACAGGTCCAGAATAAAATCATGATGACAAGGTGATAGCTTTTGTTTTCATAGTAATTTTCATTGTAAAGTTTGCATTTGATGAAGCAATCAATATTAAACTACTGTTAACTGTTGGACAAAGAAATAATATTATGACAATGATACATTAGGAGTGTTGGTCTGGAATCAGCACAAGAAAAAAGGTAGAACCTAGGATTAGAACATTATTATGGTAATAGAGTTGTAAAGTAATAAAGATCTTAATTAGAATATAGTGAACATGGGGTCAGAAATAAAATTAAGTATCTCAGACATCATTCCAGTGGCAAGAACGATTCAAAAGGATTATAAAATTTAGCTCTGGAATGGATCTTCAAAATCATTTTATATATCTCTGATTTCGTTTTACAGAACTGAGGCCCAAAAAAGAGAAGTGACTTGCCCAAGGGAACATGATAGTTAAGTTATCAAAGCTACTAGGGACTTGAACCTAAGCCTCTGTCTCTACTATACCACACTGCCTTCTTAAATCAGACTGAATTAAGACATGTAGGTCTTTTGCTCTTCATAGTGACTATTGAGGAGCAGATAGCCACACCATCAGGTAATACAGGTCTTGTGAACTGAGAATAGTGACTTGAATAGTAATGAGATCAGCTTTAAGCCAAAAACAAGAAGTCTTTTTGGATGGTGGTGATAAATTGGCTGAAGTTGAAGTTACTCAAAGTAAGAGTGACTCTAAGACCTAGGTGCTATTACTTTTATCCAGATAAAAAAGGGTAGGGTTGGGGAATCCAACCATCTTCCGGAGAAGTGTCAATTTTGGTCATAGCTATTTGCCTAAAACTGGTTCAAATTCTCCGTTCTCATCTCTAAAACCCTAGAAGCTGGTTCTCTAGAACATTAAAATAGAAGTCTGGTGTAATGAGTGGAAATAGCATTGGATTTGTAATCAAAAGAACCTCTATTCAAACCCCAGTTGTACCACTAGCAAGGTTTATCCTTGGGCATTTATTTCCCTTCTCTGAGCCTCAGTTCTCTCATCTGTAAAACAAAGGCAACAATAATGTGTGCATGTGTGTACATACAATACTTTTGATCTTCATTCAATTGGGATATTAATAATTGTATTACCTCACAGCAATATTGTAAGGATCAAATGATATAGTAGAAGATCAGAAAGGTTTTGGAACAACATAGCAGTATAAAACATGAGCCATTATTGTTATTGTCATTATTATTAGTAGTACCTCAATATTCTGTCACAGAGTTGTAGCATCAATTAATGATGACAACTATACAACCCTGAAAGACCCTAAATTTACTTCTCATGCTATCCAGGAGGGGAAAAATAAGCAACAAAGTGAGCAAGATTTTATTTGTGATTCTACTATCAACTATTTTCATAATCTTAGCCATGTCAACAAACCTCTCTCTCCTAGTATCCTCTTCTACCCAATAGGGAAAGTAATCCCCTCACTGCCTTCTAGGATTTCTGTGAGGGTATAAAATGAGATCGTAGAAATGAAAGCACATTAAAATGGGGGGATATTGTTATTCATCTGGAGGTAGTAGTACTGATATTGAACAGAATAGGACAGTGAAAAGAGTATTGAATTTGAGGTAAAAAAAAATCTCAAGTCCTAATTCTGATACTTGGATAAGTCAGCTCATCACTCTGAGCCAGTTTCCTCATTTGTAAAATAAGAAATTTCAAACTTATGCTCTTTGCCTCATAAAGTTGTGGGACAGAGATATACAAACCTCAAAGTGATATATAAGTATGAGATTTCATTGTTGTTGTTACTAGTGATGACATGAATCACCAAAGAGAGAGCCAATTACATTGGGTAGATTTTGCAGAATATGATATAGCCCTGTTGAAAAAGCTCTAGAGTTGAAGTGAGAAGACCTGACTCAGTGACACACTCAGTGTGTGCTCTTGAGGAAAAGATTCCTTCCTTCCTCTGGAGAGTCTGTTTTCTCCTCTATAAAACAGGGATGATCATCTCAGCCCCACTTTGTCATGAGAATCAGATAAGATCCCCTATGTAAAAAGAGTCAAAGTATATAAACAATAAACCTTGAATATGAATGTAACTGGTTATTAATATGATTCCTTACTCTGTTTTAACAGTAAAATGGTGACTTAAAAGGAGAGCAGTAATAAAAGTGATCCTTTTTGCATGTACAGTACTTTATACCTTTTGAAAAGCTCTCTCATTCATGATCTCATTTGAACCTCATGACAACTCTTTTTTGAGTCAGGGCAGTACATCTTGTCAGTACCCATGCACCTTGGGCAAGGAATGATTTATCCACAGACATGGTAAGGAATACCAATTTCATTTATTTTATTACCTTGGAGCCATAAACAGGGAGCTGTGTGGTTGCAGTCAAAAGCTAATTGGGATACCTTGGGAAGAGCAAAGAGATTTACAAAATCCTAAAGTTACCATACTTTCTACAGTTCCCAGCCAGAGAGCTAAAGAGAAGAAAAGAGGAGGAAACAAAAAATGCCAACAGCAACAACCATTTTTCACTCTACAAAACCACTTCATTTGTGAATAATCATAATAATGACACATTCCTTTTCTCACCTATTGCATGATAATAACAGCCTACATTTACATAGGGCTTTAAGTTTGCAAGGTGCTTTACAAATATTGCCTCCTTGGATCCTCTTAGCAGCCCTGAGATGTAGGTACTATCATTATCCCCATTTTACAGATGAGGAAAGATAGTAGTAGTTAAGGATTACACAGCTAGAAAGTGTCTGGGGTTGGATTTGAACTCAGGTCCTCCTGACTCCAGTTCAGTGCTCTATTTTCTGAACTACCTAGTTGCCTACATTAGCCTTTTATTCAAATTACATTTTCCTTATCCAAAATTGGGAAGGGATACCTTAAGAAGTGATAAGTTCCCTTTCACTGAAGATCAAGTTAAAGTTGGATAACTAGTTGTTGGTTAGGATATAGAGAAGATTATTGTACTGGTACAGGTTGGGATGGATGAAGTCCCTTCAATGCTGAGATTCTGTGATTGGTATGATTCCAGAAACAACCCTATGAGCAGGAGTCTGGTTATTCTCATTTTAACAAATAAGTTATCTGAGGCACAGAAGAAGGCTGTCATTTGGCCCAAAGTCATATGGCAGAGGCCAAAGACTCCAACACAGGTCTGCTTCAATGTCCAAGTTTCCTTCCCTCTTAACAATGTGAACTGACTGAAAGGAGGCCAGAAATACAGTAAAAAAGAGTGGTGAATTTAGGGTTCAGATGAGGAATACAGGTTCAGATATCAGCTCTGGAAGCTACTACCTAAATGACCTTAAAACAGTCACTTCTTTACTCTAGATATGAGTTTCATCATCCAAACAATGAGATGACTAAAGTTCCTTCCAGCTCTGAATGTCTGATCCAATGAACATGACACTGTATGCTGAGCATCGGTGCTGGGTCAGGAAAACCCAAGTTCAAATCCAGACTCAGACATTTCCTAGCTGTGTGACTCTGAGCATATCACTTAACCACTACCTGCCCTGGTTTCCTCATCTGTAAAATGGGCATAATAATAGCACCTTCCTCCTATGGTGGTTGTGAGGATTAAGTGAGATAATAATTGTAATTATTTAATTACAATTAATTGTAATTAAATGCTTAGCCCAGAGCCTGGCACATAGTAAGTACTATATAAATGTTAGCTACTATTACTATTATCATTGCTATTTATCAAGCTAGGTGCCAGGCACTGTGCTAAGTACTGAGGATGCAAAGGAAGGCAAAAATGAAGAACCCCTGCATTCAAGTCTAATGAACTATAAGAGGATGAGACATAACATGGTGGGGGAAAACTCTGATCTGGATTCCAGACTTCACAGTACTTGGTTAAGTCAGTAAATTCACTTCTCTAGGCCTTAGTTTCCTCATCTGCAAAATGGAAGAGTGTTTTGCGAAACATCTAAGATTCTGGATATTAAGTACTTTGTAAGCATACAGTGCTATAAGAATATGAGTGATGGATATAGTATCTCTTTTTTCTTAGTGTGGAAATGTATGTACAGAGCTTTTTTTTTAATTCTGTGAGCAGGGAGAGGCAGTAGGAAGTAGTAAGTAAGCTGTAAAATTTAATTAAAGTTCGCAGGAACCAAAGTCAAACCCAGGAGCCGCACAAATGAAAGGCCTTTTGTATAAAAATGAAATATGATAAAGTACCTGGTGATCGTGATTCACATTTCATATTAATCAAGGAGAAATGTTTAGCCTCTAACTTTGGGTGAGGGAATCCAGAACTTGTTTTAATGACTTGCCCTTGGATTCAAAGAATGCGTTCTCATTTGCCCATGCTTTAGTAGTGACAGGCAGTCTGTTCTTGGATATTGGCTTTGATGCCATGAGGTGCAGTTCCTCAGAGTGGTATCACCTTGGAATTCCCTTAATTCTCCCGTCCCTCTTTGGCTCAGAATCACAATGATTGCCTTAAGAACATAATGGGCTCTCTAATCCTACATCAATCAACCATCCTTCCCATCAACTACCGCAGCAGTATTTGCATAAAATATTCAGCTGGGTCTCCCATCGAAGAATATACATTAACCAGCTTTGAACTGATCTAAGCAAGGAGTCTCACCATATTCAGGTTGGTAGGACCTTCTGATGAATTCTTTAGGGGAGAATAAAGTTTTCCATTAGAAGGCAGAGAGAGGGTGGCTAGGTAGTGCAGTGAATAGAGCACTGGCCCGGGAGTCAGGAGGACCTGAGTTCAAATCTGGCCTCAGACACTTAACACACTTACTAGCCATGTGACTTTGGACAAGTCACTTTACCTCAATTGCCCTCCAAAAAGCAAAAAAAAAAATTTTTTTAAAGAAGGCAGAGAGAACCATATCAGACTATCAGGAGTTCTAGGGATTTGAAATTGCCTGGTCTAACCTCTTATTTTACAAGTGAAGAAACTGAAATGAAAAGAAGGAAAAGCAACCTGCTTAAGTCACATGGCCATTTGTTGATAGGTGTGAGATTTCTTCTTGGTCAAGTGTTCTCTCTCTGTGAAATCTGATCAAAGTGAATGGCAGTGTCTTTCGTACTTGTTATTTATTGTTCAGAACACAGAATATCAACTGAAGTCCTTCACTAATGTGTCAGTTTGGCATGGAACAGGGAAATCTAGGTTCTTGAAAGCTTGTGTAAACAGAGTCTAACTTCTACCAGATCCTGCCAAGTAAGAAAGGCTATCACTAGCAATATCTGCAATGTGAGGAAAAATGAGCCTCTCTAAATTAAGGGAGGCTTAGTACCAGAAGTCTGGTCATCAGATGACAGGTTGGGTGTGTGTGGTGTTTGTTTTTTCAGCCAAAGGGACTAACGAATATTGTCTATAAAAGAGCTGTAATCTCTACCATTGAATGGTGCACCCACACCAATGAAATCACAATTCTTTTTTTTTCTTCTTTTTAGTGCAGGGAAATACACAAAATGTCACTTTATTGTCACATTTTAAGTAATGGTGTGGCAAGAAACGCCTCATAGAAACCTTTTTACAGAGAAAGGATTACAGGCAGAAACTTCCCATACTTCTTTCTCCCTTCAGTGTAGAGCCTTTACCAGGTCCCTGAACAATGACCCTGAGGGATTCTTTATCACACTCTCCTCAGTAACTTTCTCCTCTATTCTCTAGCCTCCTACACCAGTTCCTTCCCCCTCCCTCTCAATAGGGACCTCACTTCCAATTTTACTGAGAAAAATAGGACTCTAGCTTAAGATTCTCCTTCATCCCTCTTCTGCAGGTCAGAACCCTTTTAAATCATCTTATTCTCTTTCTTATTTCCGTCTAGTTGTATTCATGATCCCATCCCTTTCTATCACCTCTAGGAGCTCAAACCCACCAATCATTTCTTATCCTTCACCTTATTCCTTGGCTCCAATATACATATATACATGCCCTTATCTTCTCCCTTCTTGAAAAAAAAGCATCTTCTAGCAAAGTTTTTGTTTACTTTTTTGTGGGCTCCCCCATGCCACTAATTAAGTCAGTCCTAAAGACAAAGCTGCTGATCTGCACTGGCTAACCATTAGACAGAACTATGGGTTTAGTACAATTTTAGAAGGGTATAGAGTAGCAAAGAAGCTTTGGAAAGAGAAAAGAAAACCAAGAAAATTGAAAAATACATCACACAAGCCTGACAAATGTAATGTTACATATCCATCATTCCTACCTATGGAAGGAAAGGAAGAGAAGCAGATTCATATTTCTCTTCTTTGGGGTTGTTTGGTCATTATGATTTCACAGTTTTCAGTTTTGATTTCATTACAGTTGTTGTAAATTGAATTTAAATTATTGTGCCATTGTGTATTTGTTTTTCTGGTCTCCTTAGTCCACTTAGAATATAATATATAGAATATGTATTCTATATATTAGAATATAATATTAGACTATAATATCCACATGTGAATATGTTTGCCATGCTTCTCTGTGTTCCCCATTCAATCAGGGAGACAGAGAAAAATATTATAGTAGATTTTGCTGATGCATTTTACTTTTACTTCACCTAGACTTCCCTCTTGTATCCTTCTCTTTCATAGCTCCCCCTTCAAAAAGCCAAACCTTATAATATTTTTAAAAGGAAAAAAAATAAAATCAGCAAAACCAATCAATACATTAAAAACTGATGTTATATAAAATGTTCCATACTCCTGTAGTGCACATACCACACACACACACACATACACACACACACACACACTGTGAAGGAGCAGGGAGATGTCATCTCAAATTTCTTCTTTAAAGCCAAGTGTCTTGTTTATAATTTTGCATGATTCTTTTTCAACCATGTTGTGGTTACTCTTCTTTCCATTTCCATTGTTGTAGTATTTTTTCCTGACTCTGCTTACTTTACTTTGAATCAATTCATGTCAGTCTTCCCATGCTTCTCTGTCTTGATCATGGTCATTATTTCTTACAGCAAAAGAGATATATTTGGAAACAAAGGTGATGTAAAAAGAAAAGCCATCAATATTTTAAAACCTTCTCTTGGATGCCATTGTCTCAAGTTTTCATTCTGTATCTCACCTCCCTTTCACAGCCAAATTCTTCAAAGAAACCATTTATTCTCGTCTTCATTTTTTCACTTCTGACTCACTTCTCAACCCCCTTGGATTTTGGCTTCCAACCCCATTACTTGCCTGAAACAGCTCTCTATAGGGCTATAAATGATCTCTTAACCACCAAATCCAAAAACCTTGCCTCAGTTCTAATTTTACTTGATGTTGCTATAGCTTTTGACACTATAGATTCCCCCGTCCCATTTATTCTCTCCTCCCTCAGTTTTTTTTTCTGACAGTGTCTATCTTGGGACCCGACCATTTTTACTCAATCTCTTTTACTAGATTACTATCTTAACTGTCCACTAAGTGTAGGAATCCCCCAATGCCCTGTCCTGACTCTTCTATTCTATTTTTTATCTGTATTTTCTCCCTGGTGATCTCAACAACTTCCATTGGTTCAATTATAATCTTTATGCTTATGACTCTCATATCTACATATCTATTCCTAATTCTTTTCCTGAACTCTAGTACTTCATTGCCAAGTTTCTACCACATATCACTACCCAGACATAACCAAATGAACCTAAAATTCAAGATATACTAAACAGAATGAATTGCATTTTTCTAGGGGATTAAAAAACTTTTTAAAAGTTTTCAGTTAACAAGCATTTTTCTTTCACTCCCCTCAGCTGGTAAAAAAGAAAAAAAACCTTTGTAACAAATATGCAGTCAAGAAAATGAATTTCACCATTGGTCATCTCCAAGAATGTAGTTCTTTTTCTATATTTTGAATGAGTCACATCTCTGTCAGGAAGTGGCCAGCATTCTTCTTCATTTTGTGATCTAGAATTGTGATTGATCATTGCATTAATCAGAAGATGTTATTATATTTATCAAAAATATAATCTTTCTTTAGACTTCCCTATTTCTTCTGAGAACACCATCCTTCTAGGCACTCAAGTTTACAACCTGAGTCATGCTTACTTTTCTTTCATTCCCCATATCAAAGCAGATGCCAAATTTTCTCAATTCTGCCTTACTCCACAACAGCATTTATGTGCAGCCTCTTCTTTCCACTCACATAGCTTATACTTAGTTCAAACCTTCATCACTTCATCTAAATTATTTTGATAGCCTCCTGACTGGTTTCCCTATTTCCAGACTTTTCCATTTTCCACAAAACTGTGAAATTCACATTTCTAAAGCATAGTACGCTCTCTCTGTCTCTCTGTCTCTGTCTCTCTGTCTCTGTCTCTCTCTCTGTCTCTCTCTGTCTCTCTGTCTCTGTCTCTCTCTCTCTCACACACATACACACACACACACACACACACATGCACACACACCACCACCATCATCATCACCACCACCACCACTCAAAAATACGAAATAATCAGTCTGACATGTAAAACCTATAACAATGTGGTTTCCACTTACCTTTCTCATCTTATTTCATTTTACTCTCCTTCATTCACCTTCCATTCCCATTCAGGTGACCCAGTAGCTGTTTTTCATATATATCATCTCCTGTCTCTATGCTTTTCACAGTTTGTACCTCTGTTCTTCCCTCCACTTGCTAGAATTTCTAGCTTCCCTTGAGATTCACATCCTTTTGGAAGTTGTTTTTTTTAAATCTCCCATTAACACTACCAAGTTGTGCTTGCGTGAATGCATGCATGTATGTTGGAGCTGGGGTGTTTCTTTGGAGACTAATTTGTATGTATATATATGCATAGACATAGACATATATATGTATATATGCTTTTTATTGATATATATTGTGTATATATGTGTATATATATATATGTATGCTTTTATAATTATTTGCCTGTTAATGTCTTATTCCCAGCCCTTGTAGATAAAAAAACTCCTTAAAGGCAGACTTTGTTTCATTTTTGGCTACTATCCCCAGCACCTTGTACATAGACACTTGATAAATGTTTTTTAATTAAATTGAATGAAAATAAGACTCTAAAACATTGAAATCCTACGATCAAGATATCCATTCTGACACTGACTATCCTTGAGACATTGTTGATAACATTTGCTGATGTTCCTATAGCACTTTATATGCCTTTATCCCATTGCATTCTCCCCCTAGCTCCATGACATGGCTGCCTCAGATGTTGTTATCCCTCTTTTTCAAATGATAAAATAAAATCTCAGAGAGATTTACTGCCTTGTCCCTCTTCATTTTGGTAGCAAGAGTCAGAGCCAAGGTTTCCCAAAATAACAGAATCTGAGACTTGAAAGGAACCTTGGGAGCCATCTAGTCAAACCTACACACAAAAAGATTCCCTGTAACATACCCAATAAGTGATAGATGGGTGTCTTCTTAACCTCCAAGGACCCCAATTTCACCTTGTCACTCTTGGTTCTGCCCTCTGGAAGAAGAAAGAACAAGTCTAATCCTTCCTCCATATTATATTTTTTCAATAACTTGAAAATGGCTATCATGTCCTTCCCCCCCTAAAAAAAATATGTCTGCGTGTATTCTCTTTTCAAGGCTAACCATGCTAAGTTCCTTCAAGAAATCCTCAAATACCATAAACTCTAGTCTCCAACTTATTATTGTCCTTCCTAAACCATGGTACCTAGAATTGCAAACTGCACTCCAGACAAGGTCTGATAAGAGAAGAATACAATATGGTACTGTCATACCTATTTCTGGGAGCTGTTCTTTTAATGAAGCACAAGTCATTCTCACAACTTATATTGAGTTTAAATTCCATTAAAAGGCTCACATCTTTTTGAAATAACTGCTGTCTACTCATGCCTCCTCCCTCTCTCACTCATAGAGTTGATTTTTGTACCCAAATGCTTCAAGACTTTCCATTTGTTCCCATTATATTTTATCTTATTATCCTTCAGCCCAGGGTTCTATCTTGTCAAGATCCTTGCAGATTCTGACTTTTACCTAGGACATTAGCAGTCCCTTCTAGCTTTATATCACTTGAAGATGTGATGATCCAGCCATCTGTGTCTTTATCCAAGTCACTGATAAAAGCATTAAGTGGCACAGGGCCAAACAGAGATCTCTGGAGTACTCCACAGAAGACCTCCTACCTCACTGACATTGTACCATTAACAAACTGCTCTTTCAGTTTGACCATACAGTCAGTCTGCATCTATTTTATTATATTACTGTCTAATTCATGTCTACCTTCTCCACAAAAATGGTATGAGATATTTTAGTCAAAACGTTGCTAAAGTCTATGTAAATTATATCCCTTATCTACTAGTCTGATAGTCCTGTCTCATACCAAAATCAAGAAGAAAATGAAAAGAAATTAGGCTAATCTGGTAGGGTAAGTTCTTGAAGAATCCCTGCTGAGTCTAAAATCACCACACACCATTTTAGATGTTCACCACCCATTTCTATAATGATTCTTTCTAGAATTATCCCAGGTCCCTCTTGACATTGAGTTTTGTTAGTTTTGGGGTCTGCCTAATTTTACCACAAAGTAATTTCCTACTGTGGGCCTCAGTTTATTCATTCCAAAAATCAGAGTATAAGAGATAGACTCATAGAATATCAGTTGGAAGGCAGCTCATAGGAATCTGTTCTAGCCTATACCTAAGTAAGAATCCCCTTAACAATATATCTGAAAAGTAGTGATTCAGACTCTCGTCACGTCACCTATCTGTCTCCTAGTTTTGCTTCTGACTTTTTGAACTTTGCCACCATGCCTCAACTGCTTCATTAGCCTGGAAGTTCCTTTAGCCCCTGTAGCCTTCTCACCTTGTAACATTCCCTCATTCATACATTCCCTTTCTCCCATTGATGAATTCCTCCTAGTTGCTCCATTATGAGAAAAACCCCAGGCCTGCCAGTCTTCATTCCTCTCCCAGCTCTTCTTCCGGCTCTTTGTCATGTCTTGGTGTCAATTCATCCCCCCACTCTCTCTTAAGCTTCTTTTTATACGTAGTCTTTCCCCTCATTGAAGTGTAAGGTACTTAAAAGCAGGGACTGCCTTTCTTTTTGCCAGTATGTATATCCACAGTGTTTAGCCCAATGTCTAACACATGGTAAAAACTTAATAAATGCTAGTTGATTTCACTAGGCCTGACTTTTGTTGAAGATCTTTAGTGAGGGGAAAATTACTACCATTTAGGCAGTCAGTTCTACCTTGGGGTATCTCTAATTATTAAGAAGCTTTTTCTGTACATTAAGGCTAAATTTTTCTCTGTGCAACTACTACCCATAACTTCTAATTTGACCTTTGATACCAAATAGAACAATTTTAATCTCTTTCAATAAAAGTCTTTCAGACTTACATGAACTGAAGCTATATGTGAGCATTGTACGCAGTAATAGCAACATTGTGTGATGGTCAATTTTGATAGACTTAGCTCTTCTCAATAATATGGTGATCCAAGACAACTCCAAAAGACTCATAATGGAAAATGCCGTCCACATGCAAAGAAAGAGCCGTGGAGTCTGAATGCCCACTGAAGCATACTATTTTCTCTTTTTCTTGTTGTTTTTTTTTATTTCTTGTGTTTTTCCCTTCTGTCCTGAATCTTCTTTCACAACATGATTAATGTAGAAATATGTTTAATATGATTACACATGAGTAACATATCGTATTCCTTACTGTCTTGAGGAGGGGAAAATAGAACTCAGAATCTTATAAAGTGAATGTTGGAAAACTTTTGTTACATATAATTGGAAAAAATAAAATACTACTAAGTAGGGTAGAGAAAAAAAAAGAAAAACCCCCATTTGGGGTTTTCTTTGAAGAGGAAAGACAAAAGAAAGCCTTTCATATAGTAAGTACAGTATTCATGTTCCAATTAAGCTATCTTCTTCTCCACTAGAGGTGTCAAACATGGACCCCTTGGTGTGCAAGAAATATTCAATGCTCCCAGTGCTGCCTGGACCAGATTAAAATGTAATTGAGAAATGTTTAACCAAATAAGCAAAAATACAGTAGAAAAACATAATGGCAATTTGTGTTTTTATTAGTATGTGGCAGCAGAGACCCATTTCTATTTGAGTTTGACACCACTGCTTTAAACCAAACATCCCCAATTCTTTCAGCCTCATATGAATGAGTACAAAACCATACCATCCTTGTTCTTCTTCATAGGATGCCAAACTAAGGAGGTTTTGTTTTATCTCAAAGGTAATAGGGAACTATTAAAGGTTTCTGAGCAGAGGAGTAACAGCAAATAGACTTTTTAGGATTTTGGTAGTAAAAGGAAGGAAAAATATAAGATGACAGCTTGAGAGAATAGCAGGATCAAATAAAGATTTTACCACCAAGAGGTGATACCTGATCATATTTATAGGCAATGTATGAGGAGTGTGTAAATAGGAAAAGATCAAAGTATCTGAACAGGACAATATAAATGAATGGCAGAAACCACAGAAAGAGAGGTCACTGAGTGCTTGCTGTAGGAGAAAGATCTGGAAGGTGCCATAGGAAGCAAAGAATATTCTGACTCTTCCTCTTAAGCTACTCTATAGGAAGGGCATGGGGCATAAAAGAAGGAATTCTCAGCATTAATAAGAGATGGAGTGTCTTCTAGAAATAACCATGTTTCTACTAGTGCATAAGACATAAATATTGTGAGAAGAAGGGATCTAATGTTGAGAAGAGATTGTTAATCATAGATGGAAAAGTGTTTTCTAGATAGCATAGTAGAAGAGGTATTGGTGAATGTTTTGGAGAGAAGGTTCAGCTAAAGGGACATGAGAGTGTGGGAAGAAAGAAAAGGGGAAAGGAATTGTCACCTTGGACTATGACAGCTTTAAATCACAGGTATTAGGGGAACCAACATAGCACTAGAAAAGTATCAATTGACCACAACACTTAAGGTAATGAGATAAAGGGATATGTTGTCACCAGTGGCTTGGAAGATAGAAAGGTAAGGAAGACTAATAGTAACAGGAACAAGGAGAGGAATGGAGTAGATGATGCCTACAATGGAAGACAGGTATGCTTCCTTCCTCAGTGGGGAAAGACCCTTGCCTTGTTCTAGTCATGTGGTGAATGAGAGAAGAAAAGAGATAGGTCTAAGATTTCTCTCCCTATTGCTGTGTGGGAGGCAGGGGAGAAGAGATTTCATTAAGGGGCTGGTTAGGGAGGTCTATAGGATGGGCTGTGATCTCCAGCCTCTAAGATCCACTCTGTAAGCAAACAACCCTATAAACCTTTTCTGCCACGGAACTGAAATGATGTCAGATAAAGAAAGTAGGGGCATACTTTCATGTGGCCAAGGTTACTTACAGGTAAGGAGATCATTGCCATGGTGACTGAAGTAAGCATGTACTGCAAACAGATTCATAGCCCTCCACTAGGGGTGGACAATTCACTCACTGGATAGCCTGGTATGCATGTGATGATGAGGCAGGGAAGAGAAGACACCTTGAAAATCTAGTATTTGGGGACAGTGGCACAGTGGATAGAACACCAACCCTGGTGTAAGGAGGACCTGAGTTCAAATACAACCTCAGACACTTACTAGCCATGTGACCCTGGGCAACTCACTTAATCCTGATTGCCTCCAAAAAAAAATAAAAATAGAATCTAATGTTTCCTCTTAAATCTAAGGGAGGCATTATGCTATAAAGTAAAAAGAGCCCTATTCTTGGATTTGGAAAAACCAGGGAACAAACCTTGGATCCACCTCTTGCTAGGTGTTTGACCAGGCATGACTCCTCTGTTATCAATTTCCTCATTTTAAAAAATGGAGATATTTAGCAAGGAAACTAATTGAAAAAGGTAATAACTTAAGTAGAGTACTAGCCTACAATACAAACCCATAAAAATCAATCAGCATTTCTATTACAGCAATAACGAAATCCACAAGGAAATAATAATAATAGTATTAGAAATGGAAATCCTACCCAGAATAACGACAAATGGTTTAAATATCTGAGACTCAGTCAGCCACAAAACACTAAAGACTTATAGAAATATACCCTTTAAACAAATAATGAATGACATAATTTTTTAAAATTTTAAAACAGAGATGATGACATCTATTGCTTATCCCACAGGGCAGTTAAACTCACAAAATTCTGGAGTTGCAGCAGGACCTAAAAGTACTGGACCTGAAAAGAACCTTAAAGAACATAAAACGTTAGGGCTAGGACAAGATGTTAGATGATAAGAATATAGATTTGAAGCTGGAAGGGACTTTAGAAGTCACCTAGATCAACTTTGTCATTAATGAGGACACTAAGACACAGAGATGTTAAGTTATTTGCCTAAAATTGCACGACTAATAATTATCAGAGCCTGGGATTCAATCCCTGACCTCTGGCTCCAGGTCCAGTGCTCTTTCCCCAATACTAAGTTAATTTTAAAGGAAAGAAGACAGAGTCTCAGAAAGCAATGATGATTTATCCATGGTCACATAGCTACATAATAGCAAAGGTAAAATTAAAACCCAGACCCTAGCTTGTAGGCCACTAAAAACCTGACTGCTGAGATAATGGGTATGAAGTACTTTATAAAAAATGAAGGCAACAAGCATTTTGTAAGTGCCTACTGCATGCCAGACACAATACTAAATGCTTTACAAATATCATCTCATGTTATCCTCGCAAATATCGTCAGAGGTAGGTGATGTTATTATCTCAATTTTACAGTTGAGAAAATTGATATAGACAGAAATTAAGTAAATTTCCCAGGGTGACACAGCTAGAAGTGTCCAGTGTCAGATTTGAACTCGGGTTTTCCTGACTCCAGTTCTAGCATTCTATCTATTGGGCTACCTCACTGCCTCAGCCAAAAAAATGGCATTAGTACATACATACAAACACACACACACACACACACACACACACACACACACACACACATAGCCAAAAATTAGGTCTACATATGGATATATATATATTTATGTGTATGTATATATATATATGCAATATATGAACATAAACACAAATTATCTGTACCTGACATAGAACCTTTTATACAATAGGTGCTTAATAAATTTGTTTAATTGAATTAGCCTTCGACACATTATTCCTATAAATATATCCCCTAACTGTCCCTAGTACCTAAATCCATCTGGTATCAAATGAAACACCTTTTGTAGGAAGAGTTTTAATGGCATTTCTGGAGAAATCCTTTCCTTTTCTGCTAACTCTTAGAATTTCTGATTTCTGTTTCTAATTAGATATGTCAGTTCAGTATAATTCATGAAAAGCAGCATCTCTCAGAGGAAGGGAACTAAAAAGGCCCAAGACATGACTTCAGCACTTTTTAGAGCAGTGGATGTAGCAGTTAGGATGGTCTTTTTAATCTCTTGTTTTAATATATGCCAATAGAGAGCTGATATTCTCTGTAACAAGCTGGCAAAGTACATGCAAATTCCCTTTAATACAGAGGTTTTGGAACAAACCGTGAAGAAAACGTGATCAAAGAGCAAAACGGTGTTTTGTTTTTAAAAAACCAGTAAGAACTCATACTTGGATCCTGTTTTAAACTTCCTAGTCCAATTTCACATCAGTCAGTTTTTTCATCCCCCATTTGAAAGGTGGGGAACCTAAGGTATGAAAAGACATAATATATGTGATAATGGTAGAAAGAACTCTAGACTGATGGTCAGAATACCTGAGTCTCAGTTTCTTTATCTGCAAAATGGGGGTGATATGCACCCTGCCTGCTTCACAAGGTTGTCGTGAACATCAGATGAGAGAACATATGCAAAAGTAACATGAAACTATACATGCAAAAGATATTTTTTAAATTATAGTAACATATGAAAAAGTGAGAGGAAACCCCAGAGTCATTATTATGCAAATTTTTTATTATACTTGGTGGAGAAATCTCAGAATGTAGAAAGTCAGGGCAAAAAGCTACCTTAGAGCACAGAACACAGTGTCAGAGTCACAAGAGGTCCCAGGAATCATTCAGTCCATCCCTACCTCTAAACATATTATAGTTGAGAAAAATTTGGATCAGAGAAGGAAATTTCTTCAATCAAAGTTCCCTAATTGGGACAAATTAAGGGAAAGTCAGTATGAATTTAGGAAAGTATGGCTATATATGACTTTTTTTGCCTTTTTTTGGAGGGAAGGTATAGCAATTGAGGTTAAGTGACTTGCCCAAGGTCACACAGCTAGTTTTTGTGTTGTATCTGAGGCCAGATTTGAACTCAGGTCCTCCTGACTCCAGGGCTGGTGTTCTATTCCCTGCGGCACCTAGCCATCCCTATATATGACTTTTTAAAAGAAAAATGTGTATATACTTGCATTTAAATACATATCCAATTATTTGATGACCTGCTCACCTTTCAATGCCCAATTAACATTCTACCATTTACCATTTCTTTTTTTAAATTTATTTTATTGACTTGTTTGTTTACTTTTAGGTTACAAGATTCAGTTCCAGAGTCACTTGAGTTTCAGATTTTTCTCCCCTTCCTCCCCACCCCCCACCCCCGCCATGGTGGCATACAATCATGTATAGG
>CM053595.1:28330465-28351985 GCA_028646575.1 Pseudocheirus occidentalis | reverse complement strand
ATAGAACTCTGAAACTGGAGTCAGTAAGACTCTACTAAGACTCCAGTAAGACTATCTTTCCTCAGATTCTTCTTAGATGTGTAACCCCTGGGAAAGTCACTTAATTTTTATCAGCCTCAGTTTTATCTTCTGTAAAATGGGAACAATAATAGCATCCAACTCCCAGGGTTGTTGGGAAGATCAGATGAAATGAAGTATGTGAAGTGCTTTGTAAACTTTAAAACCCTACATAAATGCCAACTATTTTTTATTCTTAATTCTCCCAGTTAGAAGTCATTTTCCCTTATATTCGAATCTCCATTAGGTAACTGTATTCATCGCTTACCTTCCTTAATAGATGGCAAGTTTTTCAAGAGCAAAGACCGAGTACAACCCAGTATAGCACCCTTGTTAGACTGTTGACAAATGAATGAATGAATGAATAAATAAATAAATGAATATAGTAACTCAATCCTCACTACTAATGAAATATTGTGTGGTATAGTAGATTTTCTAAATGGATCTGCTTTAATAACCAGAAATTTAAAAATAATTATATTTCACTGATATGCCAGCTTTTTATATAGAAATTCATGCTTCTAAAGTACCTAGAAATATTTTATTCTCTTAAATAAGGTAAATGTTCCTTTGCAGTCTAGGTTTTGTTATTTGCTTATCAAACATTCCCAGTAAACCATTCAAAGTCAATCAAGAGAATTTATGGTACCCTAAGGTCCTTCAACTGGAATGCTTGAAATGAGTAAGTGAAATCAAACAGCTCTGCCAGAGTTGAGGAAATACTAGATGATGTGCAGCTACAATCAAATGGGACAATTCATCTATGATCCTAAATCATATCATCTTTAGTATAATCCATATTTCTCAAGGGAAGGGGAATGTGAATGTTACTTCTCTGCAGATATATTCAATAAATACTTATCAAGTGCCTACTATAACATTTATAGCTCACATTTTCATAGCATAGTATATTTTTTAGTTTCTACATAGCCAACCTAGGGAAGCTGGAAAATTAACCAGCTGCCAGATTATGCCAGACCTTAAATACCAGGTAAGAATTAGGGATTTAACCTATATGTAATGGTAGCCATTGAAGGTTTCTGAGCCAGGGATTAAATCACTGAGACTTAACTACCAGGATAACTCACTGTCCAGAGTGAATCACTGATATCTTTTCCCCAGTGAGAGGAGGAATACCTGCAAATTCAGATAAAAAATTCAGAAACACTTCCAAATGCCTAGGCAATCTATTATTCTCAGAGTACTTTCTTTTAAACCTAGTCAGTGTTGAAATACTAGAGGACTGTATGCTGCACATTGAAACAAAGAATGGAGAGCCCAGGGAATTTTAATAGAATTATTGAGGAAGAATAGAGTCTTTCCCCCTGTGATTCCCATATTCCTCCCAGGCAATGAAAATCAAAGCAGTAAAGGTGGGGGAAGATGGTGGGAAGGAGGAGGAATCCCTCCCAGGAACCCCACTGTATGGCTGCTGCCCATTGTACTCTGTTGGGTATGTGAAAAGAGTAAATATCATAGAGCAAAAAAAACAGGAATGAACTTTAGAATATTGAATGTTACAGTTGAAAGAGACTTTAAAATATAGAAATGTGAGAGTGGGAAGGGATACCCATTGAAAGGATAAAGGAAGCAATAAGAACTAATATTCTGGATCAGGTTTTGACAACCAAGGAGGAAGCAATTGCTAAAGTAGAAATTATGAAAACCTTGTGAGGAAAGAGACAATTTCTATCTTAGAATTCATGTATAGAAGAAGAAAACTGAAAATGCTCTTGTATGTACCATTCAGACTTGGGGAAAACAGCTTTGAAGGGGCTAGGGGAAAAGATAGGTGTGATCCCAAGACCAAAAGTTCTCACAAAAGTCATGATGGATGTTGGCCTTAGAGCAGTGGTTCTCAACCTTCCAAATGCCATGACCCTTTAATATAGTTCCTCATGTTGTGGTGACCCCCAGCCATAAAATTATTTTCGTTGCTACTTAATAACTGTAATTTTGCTACTGTTTTGAATCGTAATGTAAATAACTGATATGCAGGATGTATTTTCATTGTTACAAATTGAACACAACCCACAGGCTGAGAACTCCTGCCTTAGAGGGTCAGGCAAGAAAGCCAGGGAAAGTAACTGAGAATAATGAGTACAAACTCATGATTGATTTGCTAAGGATGGTTTTAAGAACTCGAAAAGAGAGAAAGAGCTGGGGATAATTCAAAAACAGCAAAAAATATATTTTTTAAAAAATATTGAGAGGATGGCTAGGTAGCGCAGTGAATAGAGCACTGACCCTGGAGTCATGAGGACCTGAGTTCAAATCCAGCCTCAGACACTTGACACACTAACTAGCTGTGTGACCTTGGGCAAGTCACTTAACCCCAGCTGCCCTTCAAAAAGAAAAAAATAAAAATAATGTGGATGTGAAAGAGGCTCAAAGAAAGGGTGAGATGTTAGGATCATCATCATATGATCATGATGAAGACACGGTAGAACTATCTCTTTTTTTTGTTTCCATTTCCTCTGCTAAGGAGAATAATATATAAGCTGAAAATAACAAAGCAAAAAAAATGGTTAATAGGGGGGGTTCAAAAGCAAGATAAATAAGGAGATAGGAAAAGATTCACTTGCTCCCTGAACAGTTTGCCAGTATACCTAGAGAGGTGAAGAATGAAATTATTGATCCACTGTCAGTGATCTCTGAAAGATGATGAAGAAATGTTGACAGATTTCAAGACAAGAAAAGGACAAATGTTCTGATTTTCAAAATAGGGAAGAGAATAGAATCTGCAAATCATGGGTCAATAAGCTTAACTTAGATTCCTGGGAAATTTCTAGAACATGTTAAGAGTTAACATGTTAACATGTTAAGAGTTTAACATTAAAGAGTCACTCCAAAGGGAAACAGTGATTGCTAAGAGCTAGCATGGCTTCATCAAGAATGAGTCATGCCAGAATAACCTTTGACAGATGACTAGACTGTTAGATAAGAGAAATACTGTAGATTGATTTATAGTTTATCCAAGTTTCAACAAAGTTTTGAGAAAGTCTCTCATGCTATTTGTTGTGATCAAGACAGAGGAACATGGAACAGAAAATATGGTGACTTCCTCACTATAGCCAAAGAATATTCACAAAGAGTTTTACTTAGCAGGAATTCTTTAGTGGAATGTCAGTGGGAACTGTCATTGGTCCTGGTTCAATATTTTTATCAGTGACTTGGATAAAAGACGAAAAAGCCCATTTATTTAAATTTTCAGACAAAAAGCTGGTGGGTGTAGCTAATCTATCGGATGACAGAATCAAGAGCCAAAGAAACACATCAACACATGTGAATAATCGGCTAGATTTAATAAAAGAAATTCAGTAAGTATAATCAGATATAATATCTAGTAATAGATATAAAGTATTCTGTTGGGGCATAAAAAGTGAAATTCATAAATATAAGGTGGAAGAGGTGTGGCTGGCTGCCACATATGAACTGATACAAAGTGAAGTGAGTGGAATCAGAACATTATACATAGTAAAAGCAAATGATTTGGCTGTTCTCACCAATACAGTGAACTAAGACAATCCCAAAGGACTCATGATGAAAAGTGATATCTGCCCTCAGAGAAAGAACTGATGTTATATGAATACAAACACTGCATATGAACACAGGAGTTCATAGGAACAAGAAGAGGTTTTCATGTGGGCTACACACTCAGTATAACATACCAGCTTATGGTGTTACCATGAGCTCAAATTACATTGGGAGTGTCTAGGCTGAGTGGTATTAATTTCAATCTTCTCTGTTCTGGTCAGCCCACATCCAGAGTTTTGTGTTCGGTTCTTGACACTACATTTTAGAAAGGCCCGTAAAAGCTAGAAAGTACACTAAGTTTTGGACCATATCAGGAACTATTGAAGGAGCTGGAATATTTTGCACTAAGAAGAGAAAACTGGGGAAGATACAATACCTATGTATATATTTGAAGGACTATAAACAGGATCCAATTAAAGCCAATCTAACAAGCATTTTTAAATGTCTATTCTAGGAAAGGTACTATGCCAAGTGTGGGGATACAAACACCAAACGAAAAATAGACCCTGCCTTCAAGGAGCTCAAGTTCTATTGGAGGGAGACACATCATGTGAACAGAAAAGTCTGTTGTGAGATGCTCTGAGGAAGAAATGAGGCAGATCAGGAAGGTTTCCCTTAGGGAGTTAAATACAAGCTGAGCTTTTCTTTAATAACATTTTATTTTTCTCCCCAATTACATGTAAAACAATTTTTAACATTTGTCAGGATTTTTTTTAAGTTTTAAGTTCTACATTCTATCTTGCCTTCCCTCTCCATCACCTCCCTGAAACAGTAAGAAATCTGATATAAATTATACATATACAATCATGTAAACATTTCCATAGAAGTAATTTTATATAAAAAGGTGAAGAAAGAAAGGAAGGAAGGAAGAAAGGAAGGAAGGAAGGAAGGAAGGAAGGAAGGAAGGAAGGAAGGAAGGAAGGGAGGGAGGGAGGGAGGGAGGGAGGGAAAAAGGGAGGGAGGGAGGAGGGAAGGGAGGGAGGGAGGAAGGAAGGGAGGGAGGAAGTGGAAGAAAGAAAATAATATGGTTTAGTTTGTATTCATATAACATCAGTTCTTTCTCTGAGGGCAGATATCACTTTTCATCATGAGTTCTTTGGAATTGTCTTAGATCATTGTATTGCTGAGAATAGCCAAGTCATTTGCTTTTACTATGTACAATGTTCTGATTCCACTCACTTCACTTTGTATCAGTTCATATATGTCTTTCCAAGTCTTCCTTAAATCATCCTGACAAACTGAGCTTTGAATGAAGCTGGGGATGATAAGAGGTAGAAGGGGGAGGCTTTCTAGGCATGGAGGCACTTTGTGCAAAGTCATGAAGACAAAAGCCAAAGAACTTCAGGGCATATCAGGTAGACTAGTGTGAATGGAACACAATGTTTGCAAGAGGGAAGTTATATGAAATAAATCTAGAAAGGTAGGTTGGAACTAGATTATGAAGGGCTTTTAAAGCCAAGCTGAGAAATTTATATTTGATCCTAAAGGCAATAGGAAGCCATCAAAGGCTTTTGAGCAGGAGACTGGCATGGTTTGACTTATGCCTTAGGGAGATCATTTTGGCAGCTCTGTGGAGGATACATTGGAGAAAGGGGAAACCAGGGACCCCATGAGAGCCCAACTAGGAGGCTGTTGCAGTTCTCTAGTCAAGAGGTGATAAAAGCCTGAAATAAAGTGGTGACTGAGTGAATAGAAAGAACAGATGAGAAATATATTGCAAAGGTAGAATTCAAAAGACCTGGCACTTGAATGGATATAGAGAGTAAGGAAGAAGGAAGAGTTGACAATATTTCTTAAAAGTGTAAACCTGAGTGACTGAAAAAATGATTTTAGTGCCACAGGGGCAAGCTTCTAAAAGAGATAGGAGAAAATAGGATTAAACTTGTTCTGTTTGATCCCAAAGGACAAAAGTAAGAGTAATGGGTAGAGTTCAGGTAAAAATAAATTCCTAATGACTGGTTAGAGCTGTCCAGAAGTAGAAGGAAATGCCTCAGGAGGTCTTCCACACTACTTGATATTTCTTGCACATGACACTCTAAAATGTGTCTCACTCTTTTTGCACAATTTCCATTGCCTAGAATGGGATCCTTCCTAATTTCCTTCCCTTGGAATCCCTGGCTTCCCTCAGAACTTAGTTCAAATTCTGAAAAATACACCAGTGATGGGGTACCTTGTCCTTTGGAAAGTTCAATTCAATAAACGTTTGTTAGCACCTACTTGTTATGGGAATCTGAAGATCTTCCCTGCCCCTATGCTCCTTGATAGGATTAAGTGACTCTGAGAACCTTCCCAGATTTGAAAGTATGCTCTGCCCTCTAAGAGGCTGAATGTGGTCACATGGAGCCTGTGGTAGGAGGCTTGTTCTTCAGGAATGGCCATGCCTTATTACTTTGTGACTGGGCAGTGGGTCAAGAGGGCTGTGACATTCTCTGACCCAGAAGGCTATATATACACCTTGATGTGAGGTTTTGCTTTGGGGCTCACTTTGAGAATAGTTGTGTGATTTGGCCAGAGGAGACTCTGGGCAGCTGTTGACACCCCCCCTCCTCCCCAGCTTTGAAAACCAAGATAATGGTGCTTCCCTCTCTGATAACTGACTAGGTATGGATGTAAAGGTCAGACAGCTGGAAGCCCATCTGCTGATATGTTTCTTTGCCTGCTTGTAACTTCTGTTTGTATTCTCTGAAGTTCAGGGTGCTTTTTTCCCCTGAACTAGATAACTGATATATGTTTGATTGATTAAAGTAAGATTGTTAACCCATTTTGAGTTGCTTTCCTTTAGAAAAGCAGATCTAAGAACCTGTGCTAGCAGCCATCCTGGGCATGGTAGGGTGCTTGCTGATACACTACTATAAGCTAGGCACTGTACTAAGCTCTGGGGATACAAAAAGCAGCAGATAATAGCCCCTTCCCTCTAGAAGTTTACAATCTAATGGGGGAGACAACATGCAAACAAATATATGCAAAGCAAGCTATATAGAGGATAAATAGAAAATCATTCCAAGAGGGAAAAAGCTGGGATTGAGGGGTTGATTAGAAAAGAGAGCAGTATCTTCTGATCGGTACTACTTGTATTGAAATATAGTGATCAAAATGTGTGGAACTGGATAGAAAGGGAGTGCAGGTAGCCTTTCCCAGACTGCCCCCCCAAGGTTGCCAGAGCCTTCCCTCCAAAGGTCCCCTGAGGTCCTCTTAATGCATTCTGGGTGAAGCTGTTTATTGACTTGTCTTCTCCATAGATTATAAGCTCCCTGAGGGCAGGAAGGTTTTTGCCCTTTTTTTGTATCCTAGCATGTCTGATAGGGAGTGTTTGTTAAAGGCTTGTTGACAGATTCTCCTTAACTAGAGGGGAATCTTTTGAGGGCTGAGTGAGCATTTGTTGGGAATGCTATAAAGGGGATTCCTTCCTGTTCAAACATAGATTGAGCTTCAGGTTCCTAGTCTAACATCTGAGTGTGAGGCCAAAGTCCATGGAGGAGGTTTTCATCTACAGTGGTAGCAGAATTTGGGCCAGAACAGGCTAGGTCCCTGTTCAGTTGAATAGACTAGAACAAGGGCTTTGACAACGGTTGAGAGAGCCAGGATGGAAAGCATCTGCCCTCTACAGACTCTTAACAGGTAGACCTGTCATTTAAGGTAGTCCCTAGCTGTGAACATATATCTTGGTTTAATGGAGTCAGTCCCAGGGAGGGTCCTGAAGGTTACATTTAGACCTACAAGCATGAGAAAACACAGACCCTTTCTATCTGGTTTCACACATTTTGATAACTATATTTCAACATAAGTAATACCAATCAGAAGATAGTGCTCTATTTTCTAACCAACCCCTCTTAATTCCAGTTGTTGTTTTTTTTCCCCCTCTTGGAATAATTTTCTATTTATCCTTTATATAGCTTGCTTTGTACATATTTGTTTGCATATTGTCTCCCTTATTAGACTGTAATCTTCTTGAGGGAAGGGGCCATCTTTTGCTTCTTTTTTTTATCCCCAAAGCTTAGTACAGTGCCTTCCATATAGTAGGCTTATTGAATTGAATTGAACTTTCCAAAGGAACAAGTTTCCCCATCACTGTTGCAATATCCTTTAGGATTCAATTTCCCATCACACTCCAAAAAAAACCAATGAGTCTACACTATACTCTGTGATCCTGGACAAATCACTTCCCTTCACTGAACCTTGGAGTCTCATCTGTGAAATGAGGGGGTAAAACTAGGTGATCTCTCAGGTCTCGTCTAGAACCAAAACTCTATGAGAATTAGATGGTTAATGTCACCCCCTCCAACTGTACCTTTCTCTATTGTATGTTCTAAAGTCTCTTCAACTCTGAGATTCTGTGGCAGGGATCTTAACCTGGAGTTCATGAACTGGTTTTTTATATGGACATGTACACATATATACACACATTTTGATATTTTTAAATGTTTATATTTATAAACATATATAAATGTTTATATCTCAACATAATTAATTTCTTTAGCAATCCTATTTATTTGATGTATTTAAAATTTTTATTCTAAAAATATGTCCATAGTCCTCACCAGACTGCCAAAGGAGTCCGGGACACAAAAAATATTAAGAGCCCCTGTTCTATGATCCTTGCCCTTAAGGACTAGTAGAGCTTTGACAATCTCATTCTGTGTTCTGGCTCTGACATCCTGTGTTCTAAAGTCTGTTCCACCTCTAGCATTCTGTGCTTTTGGCTTTTCCCAGTCTATCAGTGGGAAGGCAGGGAAGAGATGTCCAAGGGGGAGGATAGCAGAATCCCGAAGTCATGCCATATGGAGAACTACTTACTCTGTCTGTTGTGGGACTGGCCATGAGTATTAGTATGTGGATCTCAGCCCAGAAACCCCTCTTTGATATCGGAGAGAAATAAAAGAAAAAAAAGACAAATCCAGAGTCCATTGACTACATGGACAAGAGCCATGAAACAACCTGTTCCAAAGAAAAAACTTAAATACTGACAATAAGTCTTGTACATTAAGCCCAGGGTGGGGAGATAGGGACAGGGGTCCTCACCAGTGGAAATTGTTGCATTTGGCCATAGCTGATTATTCCTGTTTGTAGGCTCAGTGCCTGTTACCAAGTATTCCTCTCTCAAACATAGCTCATCCAAGTAATTACATGACGGATTTTTCCTACTCATTTTGAGGTAGCCATCTGATTTTGTTTCCAGTTCCCTTTATCCAATCGTGTCTTGGTTTGGGATTGTTTTAATAGCTGTTTTAAATTGAAGACTACAAGGAAGAAGGGCTGGACTTTGTCCCCACAAAAGCTAATACCTTCCTTCAGCTCAGTGGAAGTATATATGGATTGTAAAATTACAGAATCATAGGATCATTAATCAAACCTATTGCTTTTACAGTACAGAAAAGAACCTTAAAGACTGAACACAGTTCAGTCTATTCACTGTGCCACTTAGCAGCCCTCACCTCTTTCTTTAATAGTACTGGGTTGTTTCCTGGGTTTGGAGTTGGAGGACCCGGATTCAAATTCCACCCTTGCCAATTACTAGCTGTGTGACCTTGAGCAAGTCACTTAACCTGTCAGCCTCAACTTTCTTATCTGTAAAGTAAGGATGCTGTGTTAGCAGACTTCTAAGGTCTCTTTCCAGCTCAAAATCTTTAACCTGTGAGTCAGAACCCAGATTTGATCTCAGATCTTCTGGCTCTAAATCCCTTTCCCCCAACCATTCTGTTAACACTGTGTTTCCTTCTGCCCTTTCCCCCAAAATGGGGATGACATGATCCATCCATTAGGAAAGGGAATGCTCTGAAATCATTGGTCAGACTCTCAGAGAGAAAAAATTGTGAGGCTCAATTCAACAAGCTTGTTATTGTCACCTACTATATTCTAGGCACTGTGATTTCACTGTGTGATAGTAATAAGGAATGCAAAAATTAAAATAAGCCAGTCCTTGTACAAAAGCACAGATGGACTGTCATGTCCTTGGACTGGCAGGTAGCTGAGTCTGACTGGAATGTAGCAGGCATCAATCACTCAGTCAATATTTATTACCCTCCTATGTGCCAGGTCCTGTTCTAAGCACTGGATTTGAGCCTGGAAGGATAAGCTAGAGCAAAACTGTGAAGGGCTCTAAGTGCCCAGCAGATGAGTCTGTATTTTATCTTAGGGGCAAAAGGCAGCCACTCAGATTTCTTGAGCAGGGGAGTGACACAGTAAGAGACAGATTTTAGGTATATCAATTTGGCAGCTGTGGATTAGAAAGGGAGAGAGACTGGATGTCAGGAGACCATTTAGAAGACTATTGCAGTAGAGGTGATAAAGTATGTAACTATGGGGATTGCGACTTGAGAAGACAGGAGAAAATAACTATAATGTTTCAGAAGTAAAATTTGTAGGATTTAGCAAATGGCTGAATGTGATGAGAATGCAGCGTGATTCTAAGATGGTAAATCTGAAATAAATGAAAGAATTAGAGCACCCTTAACAAAAATTGGGAAGTTGGGAGATATTGTGGGTTTGGGAGGAAACGAGTTCAGTTTAGGATATATTGAATTTGAGACGCCTTTTGGACATCCATGGGAAGATATTTGGCAATGTTGTCAGCATAGAACCAGAGTTTAGGAGAGAGATGATATTATACAGGAAAATTTAAGAGTCAGGTACACAAAATTCATAAGAATTAATGACATAACAGAGAGGAAGAATGTAGAAAGAAGAAAAGAGAGGGAGGCACCAAGATAACCCTGATGGACACTAATGCATAAGGCTTGGGATGTGCATGATGATCCTGAAAACAATATCAAGAAGCATGGGTCATATAGGAAAGAAAAGGATCAGTAAAAGGCAGTTGTCAAGAAAATTTAGGTAATAGTATCAAGAAGAAAGAGGAGGGGGCAGCTAGGTGGCACAGTAACTAGAGCACCAGCCCTGGAGTCAGGATGACCTGAGTTCAAATACGGCCTCAGACATTTGACACTAGCTGTGTGACCTTGGGCAAGTCATTTAACCGCAATTTCCTTGCCTTCTCCCCTCCAAAAAAAAGAAGAGGTGGTCAACAGTGTAAAATGTTGATAAGACATTAATAAGGATGATGATTAAGAAAAAATTATTGGCATTTAGCAATAAGGAGACTAGGAGTAAGCTTAAAAAGAGGAATATTAGTCAAATGGTGGCAGGAGAAGGCAGAATGCACGGGGTTGAAAAGTGAGAGGGAGGAAGTTGGGTGCCACTGAATTGATCAAAACCTTCTACCATCCCCTATGAAAAAATAATACAAGTTACCTTCCTGCAATGAGATTTTCCAGTGGGGGTTGGGGGAGAGGAATGCTATAGCTTCAGAGGCTGTTAGAACTAGAACCTCATCCTTTTGTAGCAAAGGAAACCAATCCAAAGAGGTAAAATGATTTGCCCAAGGTCATATAGTCATGCAGTGGTCTAGTCAGGACTTGAACTCAGATATTTTAATTCTAAGTCCCCTGTTTTTCAATATACTACCCTCCTGGTCACCCCCATCTGGATCAACTACAGCTTGTCGATGTCCTTCCTGAAATGTGACTCATATAACAAACATAGTTGTCCAGGTAAGGATATAGTTCTGCCCTACTGTATTAACACAAGTCTGGTGTCAAACAATCAATAAATCCTTGCTTGCTCAATTAATCAATTTACTCAGATTTCTTTTCATGCATTATAGGATCACATAAACTCTTTTGGCTAACTTCTCTTGTATTGTCACAGTTGTACCATACTTGAGCTTTTCATGTCTCAAACCTCCCCTATCGTATATTTGTGCTGTTTATTTTAAACCCCAGTTCAGGAACCTGCCATGTGCTCCCAGTTAAAAGTTATCCATTGCTCCTTCCTCTGGCCTCACATGATATTTGGTTTGTGTCTTCCTTGTGCATTTATCATGTTCCAACTTGCATTAGGATTATTTGTGACCATGGTTTATCTCCTTTACTATAGAAAAACATTGGCTCCTTCCAGTTCATCTTTTTAACCCCCTTAACATTTAACAAAGTGCTCTGCACATTTTGTGGCGGTGTTCAATAAATCTTTGCAGTTGGCATTGTCATTGCTGAACCAATAAACACAGAAGGATCATAGGACCATAAATTTAGAGATGAATTTTTCCCCCTTTGGAAGAGATCTTATCATAGAGGTAACAGCTTATATTATTTGTACATGGGGGTGAGGGTGGGGAAGGACTTTGTGAGCCAACTCCTCCTGCTCAATTCTCAGAGCTAAGGTTTGAACCCAGGAGCCTAAATTTAAATCTAGAAGCAATTTTAAAGGTCAGCTAATCCAATCCTCTTCTTTTACAGCTAAGGAAACTGAGGCTTAGAAGGATTAAGGGGCTTGCCTGCAGTCCCAAAGATAGTAAGTGGCAAAGGCAGACTCAGAAGCCATATCCGTTGATTCCAAATCCAGCCTTCATTCCACTGTACCACAAACAAGAGGAATTGAAATCATGTCAGACTTCACAGAGGAATTGAAACTTAAGCTGAAATTTAACATTTGGCCAGAATTAGTCTAGTTGAAGAGAAGCAGGCTTTGTAGGTCATTAGGAACAATAGTTCATCTTCATCATCAAAAAGAATTTCTAGGTGGTAAATTGTACAAGACAATCTCTAGTAGAAATAAGATGTTACGGGAGAGTAAATCACACTCGGGAGAGAGATTCGCACAGATAACCTCAGATATTGTATAAAAGATTCCTGCTTCCAGTAAGAATTGAATAGGATGATTCTAAGGTCCCTTTCTACTCAAAGGTGCAAGGATTCTGTCTCCAGTGCCAAGTAATGCTGGGCATTGACCACTCCCTTTTGACAAGCTCAAATTTCTAGTTAGTTGTTGATTTAAATTTTCTATCACGGCCTGTAGTTCCATTTTATTCAGTCCCCAGCCTGCCTAAAAAGAAACCAGTCACAATCTTGGTGTTAGTGAGTGTTTTTCTATGCACCTATAAAACAGGGTTCATCTGTTTCTAGGTCACCTCCCCTAGTGAAAACTTTAGTTTATTGTTTAAGTAATTATTTAGTGAATGGCGCTCAGGTCGGCTGAAAGAGCTCCTTGTTATTCCAAAGTATCTGACTTAATAACCAACAGGAGACCAGGAGAATCTAGCTCCTTAAATAATAATGACATTGAAACTGGAACAGAACCTAGATAACCAGCCACTCGAGTCTCATGGGAAGTGGGTTTTGCCACTTTCAAAATGTCTGCCCCCTCAAAGGCATGGTATTCTTCCCAGCCACTAGGGGTAGATGAGAAATGAAATTCACCATTTTTAAAATGGTTACCCCTACCTAGGCTTTTTGGCATTCAAAACCAACAAGAGTTCATGGGAAATGACTTTTGCCCTATTCTACTTCAGATTGGTTGATTTTTTTTGCTTCTTATGGATGAATGGTGAAAAAAAAAATGCTTCCATTGTTCTGAGCAAAGCATTTCTTAAATGGGTGAAAGGAAACAAAGGGTCCCGAATGAGGAATTTAATAGTCTTTCTGAACTCTGCCTTGATAAAAACCAAATCTGGTGTATTGTGTTCATTCTTGGTGCCATATTTTCAGAAGCACAGTGACAAGCTGGAGTGTGTCCAAAGGAAATAGACTGGGATGACAGAGAAATTAGGCACCATTTTATGCTAGGACCAGTTAAGAAAACTTGGAGTATTTGTCCTGGAAAAGGAGAGACTTAGGAAAGATAGGATAGCTATTTTCAAATATTCTAGAGGCTGTCATGTGGAAGAAGCCTTGTTCTGCTTGGTTCCAGAGGACAGAGCTTAGAGTAATAAGTGAGCATTACAAAGTAGATGGAGACTTGATGTAAAGGAAAAGTTCCTAACAATTACAGCTATGCAAAAGGAGAGCCTCAAGACAGAGTGGTTTGTTTCCTCATCACTGGGACTTTCACGGTCACTTTCATGGATATTATAAAGGAAAGTCCTCTGTAGACTCAGTGTGACCTAGACCAGGGCTTCTTCAGCTTTTTCCACTGGAGACCTATTGCCTGACCTGAAGCCTTGCACAGTGCAGTGTGTATGCTTTGTGTTCAGAACTGTACAACACAGGCAAGCCCTTCCAGAAACACCTCAGATTCTTTACTCATTTGAGTTTTAATTAATTTTTGGTCATTGCACATCCAGAAACCTTTTACTGTTGCCAAATTTTTCATGAGCCCATACAGTTTAAGAAGCTTTGGGTTAGATAATCACTACAAAGGTCATGGGCAACTCTGTTTCCAAGATCCTATAATTATACATATTAATTACACCAGGGCTGTAGATAACCTGTGACATTAATCAACTTTATAAAACTGTCTCTTATGTCTCCAATATTTGAGTGAGTTGGAAAAAAGAAGAGAAAGGAAATTCTTGTCTGAAATTGGAAATGTTGATGAGAATCCATTAAAGAACTAAGCTGTTTATTTTAGAGAAGACATGGAGAAGATGTGAATTTGCTTCATTCAAAGACTCTCATGTGGAAGAGGGATCAATCTAGCTTCTGAGGACAGATCAAAGATCAATACAGGGAATTTTTCAGCAGGCAAATTTCAGATTGATATTAAGTAGAACTTTCTAATAACAAAGGCTGTTGCCTTCAGAAGCAGTGGGTTCTCAGTTGCTGAAGGTCTCTAAGCAAAGAATGGATGACCATTCATTTGTCAGTGATATATACATATATATGTATATGTATATGTGTGTGTGTATATATACACATACATATACACACATACACTTATACACATATATATGAGTATGTATATATATATGACCATTCATATAGTCAGTGCTATAGAGAGAATTTCTGCCCAAGTATGGTTGAAGCAGATTACCTCCAAAGTCCCTTCCAACTCAGAGATTGTTTGATACAGTTTGAAAGCATAATATTGAGGAAAAACTAGTTTGCACTGAACAGGAGAGAGTCAGTAAGGAAGCTACAGGAATAAATCAAGCTAAAAGATTAAAGATGCCCACCTGGAGTCTATGATGATGTCATGGGTCTAACAGAGTGAACCCCAATTCACAGATGTGTAAGAGGCTCTAATCAGACGGCTATTATCTTTCATTATTATGTAGCTTTGCCTTCAACAGTCTACATCATGGGGCTGTCACTAAAAGAAAAATATCATTTGCCACATATTGCTCACTCCCTGCTATGATTTCAGTGATTCAACAGGATCTAGTCATTTCAGTACATCCTAAGAGGTTTCTAAAAACTGACTAAAGCAGATTCAATTAAAGAAAGAACTTTATGACAATTATCACAGCTCTCCAACAATGGAAAGGACTGCCTTGTTGAGTTGGGTAGACATCTTTCCATCATCGGAGGTATTCAGACAGATGGCAAATAGTCATAACCAATTAGGGATGTTATAGAAGGGATTCCTACATAGTTTGGAACTGTTGGTTAGATCCATTCTAAGGCCCTAGAATAGAATTGCAATACCTAGTCATTATAAGTACTTGAAGGTCATGATAAAAGGGACATTTGGGAAATTTTATATCTATGTGTAAACAAATGTGCCTGTCTAGAGGGAGAAGTAAAAGATTATTAGGAAAAGAAGTACTTGCTCTTGTGGCTCACACCTTTAGAATATATCAGAACTAACAACACCTTTTCTTCTCCCAAGAGGCAGTTCCTAGTATCTACTCACTTCCTTCCATCTTGTGCACATGTGTGAAGTAAAATGGGTAAGGAGTGAATCAGCCCACGTGGGCCAACAGCCCAGCCTGCTCCCAAACAGTTAAAAAAAACCACTTTGAATTGTTTTTAGCCTATAGCAAAGGAAGAAAAACCTCAATCCAGTTTGGTTCTGACTTGTAGGAAGTTTATCAAAAATAATAGTTAAAACCATAAGATTCTCTCTTGTTTTTAGCTCAGATCCCCCATTAAGGATCTAAACCAGGGGTGGGGATCCTGCAGCCTCCAGGTCATATGTGGCCTTTTTAACTAAATCCAAGTATTACAGATCAAATAAATCCTTTTATTAAGGGGATTTGTTCTATGAAGTTTGGATTCAATCAAAGGGCCTCACTTGAGGTCATAGAAGGCCACATGTGGCCTTGAAGCTGGTTTTATACAGAGGGGTCCGACCTCTTCCTTCCTCTCTCTATAACACTACTAGTACTGTTTTTCTTTCCCTTAATAGTCTTTCCATTTCCAATTAAGGCTATAACATGAACCAAAAGCAGTTTAATTCCATCTTATTTTCATCTAGTGAAAATTGGCTTTGATGCTGATTAAAACAGAAGGCACAAACATAACTTTAAGAACAGCAAACTTTGGAACAGAAACTCATTGTCCTGGAGAGATAAAGAAGAAAACAAGAAGGAAAGAGAGGAGGAAAAAACTGTCACTATCATCTGTTTGAGCAGAATCAAGCAATCACAGCATCTCTCATCCCCATGGCTTAACCCCTTGATTGTTCTTGTGGCAGCTGCTGCTGTGGTACTCAGCCTTCTTTCCATTACCTCCCTGTGCCTACTTCCGTATCTGCCACCCACCACTCAGCCCACACTCCCAGCACTGCATCTTCTGACTTTTTAGTGCAAATTCCTGAATCAGGAATCTATACAGCTCTTAATTCAAACTCCCAAATCAGGAGCCTCATTAAAACACTAGGGTTTAGATTCTCTCAGGTTGGGAACCTCTTTTACTCTCATCCAGCCTCATGGGTTGGAAGTTTTTTCCAGCTCTCATGAATATTGGTGGGTCAGGTGCTTAATTTGCTTTCACTCAAATTTTCATATGCTCTGGTCATCTCTGTCTCTCATGGCAGTAAACCCAGGAGATTTCCTTTCAACCTGTGGAACTTCTCCTGTCATACCATTTCTTCACATCAGAAATATACCACTGATTACATATTAATATTATTTTGGGAAATGCTATAAAATCATATATTTAGAATTAGAACAGACATTATAATCCACCAATTCCAAAGCCCTCTTTTTGTAGAAGTCCAGCAGTCTAGAGTAATTTGACCAGTCCAGCAGCTAAACACCTCCCTTCTTGATGATATTGAGCCATTAATTAATATTCTTTGGCCCCAGTCATTTGACCATTTCTGAATCCAGTGGACTGAATTTTCATCAAATCCTGATCTTTCCATCCTATCTGTAAGGATGGCATGAAATACTTTTTCAACATGTTTTGCTTAAATAAAGGTCTACTACCTATATAGGATTTCTCTGAAAGCTCTAGTAACTCAAAAAAGAAAAGAAAATGGGGCTAATCTGGCATAATATATTCTTGTCAAAAGCATAGTAATTAATGCTTTCTTTTCTTAATATTCTCAAAACTATTCCTTTAATAGTACATTCCAGAATTTTACTAAGAGCCAGGTTATAGATCTATGATTTTTATGTTCCATCCTAGGGATGATGATCAGATGAGATAATAATTTTAAAGTACTTGGCACAAAGTAATCATATAGATGTTAGTTATTATCGATTTTTGTTAAAATCTGGTCTCACAGGGCAGCTAGGTGGCACAGTGAATAGATCACTGGCCCTGGGGTCAGGAAGACCTGAGTTCAAATCTGGCATCAGATACTTAACACAAAAACTAGTCGTGTGACTTTGGGCAAGTCACTTAACCCCAACTGCCCTCCAAAAAAAATAAAGCAAAAAGTTTTTTAAAAATTTAAAATAAAATAAAATAAAATCTAGTCTCATGCACTTAGTAGTTGTATGACACTGGGGCAAGTCATTTAAATCTCTGCCTCAGTTTTCTTATTTGTAAAATCGCTCCTACCTCCACAATTGTTGTGCAGATCAAATGAGAAATGTGTTAGAAATGCCTAATACAATGTAAGTACTATATCAACATCAGTTGTAATTTTTATTAACAGTAATTAATTAATTAATATTAAGCTCTTAGCATAGCACCAGACATATGTTAGTTGTCATTCTCATCGCCATCATCATCATCGTCATCATCGTCATCATCATCATCATCGTCATCATCGTCATCATCGTCATCATCATCATCATCGTCATCATCATCATCATCATCATCATCATCATCCTCTAGCCAAACTAGACAACTCTCTCTCCAGTGAACAAGACCTTTACTGCCCTTCTCCCATACCTTTTGCACAGTTCCATGTGCCTGGAATGTTAATCACATATCACCTCCTCTGTTGAAATCATACATCCTTTAAAGCCAAATTCAAGTGTTATTTCTTCCATGAAGTCTTCCTTCATCCCTCTGGTTGCTCACATAGCACTTAGTAAGTATTCATTAAGTTCCATCTGTGCCAGGGACTGTGCTAAATGTTTGGGATACAAAGAAAAGCAAGAGGTAGTCCTTGCCTGAGAAGATTCTCAGTTAGATGGGGAGAAGACAATAAGAAATAACTGTATACAAACAAGTTATAAATATGGTTAACATAGAAGCAAAGCACTAGAACTAAGAAGGACTGGGAAATGCTTCCTGTAGAAGGTGGGACAGAAAGGAGCCAGGGAAATCAGGAGGTAGCAATGAGGTGGGAAGTGAATGACAGGTGGGGGGGGAGGGGTGGAACCAGTGAACATGCCCAGAGTTGGAAGATGGAATGTTTTATTCATGAGTTTAGACATTTGCTAATGTATTTATGTCTTAGTTTATGGTGTCTTCATCTGTACCAGCGTACTATCCCTCTGCTTCTCTGTAGAAGCCACATAAGGGAGCAGATAGAACAATGAACTTGGTAACAGAAAGACTTAGTTCAGTTCCTGCTTCAGACACTTCGAGTCACGTGAGCCTGGTAAAGTCAATTGTCTTCTCTGAGCCATGAGTCTCCCCACTTATAAAATGGGGCTTATAATAGCACCTGCCTCACAGGATTGTTGTGAGGATCATGCATGATAATATATGTCAAATGGTCTGCAAACCTTAAACTCTAAGCATTAGCTGTTATTATCATGAAGGCAGAGACCATGAGTTATCTAAACTTCGCATCACATACACACACAGTGTGTGTGCATACACAGTACCTAACAGAGCTGGCTTAGTGTTTATTGATCTGAATTAAATTGAATCCCCAGTTTACAGATATTCCAGAGGGAATGAAAATCACTCAACTAGTCAGTGATAGAGCCAAGACTGAGCCAAGTTTCCTAACTCCCAGCCCCAGGATCTTCCCATCACCACACAGCCTTGGAAAATAACATAGGGGGTGTTATCTCATCTGAGCCAGCATTGAGTTAAAGGCTTGAAGGCTCTAAGGTGACATTTGGTGGATGAGATGCAAATGGGGCTCCAAATCTGTGTCAGGGTTAGAAGAGCACCTCCCTATGGCTCTTGGAGAAAGACATAGATAACACTTGCATAATGTTTTGCTGTAGAATTTCTCTGAAAAGTCCCCTTTAAGTATAGGGGGATGTAGAGAATACAGCACACAAGACAAATGATATTAGAAACCCCACAGATAAATATTAATGAAAGACAAATCCAGGCAGAGCAGAAAGGCAGTCTCAGGATCTCTCTGCACTGAACTTTCAGGGAAAGTGTTTGATTTCATTTTGAGATCTTGATTGGGGAAAATTAAGCATGAAAGAGTAGGAAAAAATGCTGGACATAGAGAGTCAGAGACCCAAGTTCAAGTGTCACCTTTGACCCTATCCCCACTTTAAAGACACTAGCTATATGATTAGGGTAAGTTCCTTAAATCTTAGTGACTATTTTTATCTATATAATGGGAATCACCATTACCTGAACCTACCTTCCAGAGTAATTATAAGGAAAGCCAATAATAAACCAATAATAAAGTCTACAGAAATATGAATTCTTAATATTCTGTTTGGCTAGGGATAGGCAAAGGAATTGATTTTCCTGAACTTGAGGGAAAGTGAGATATAGTGGAAAGCGCACTGGATGGAGAATCAGAAGATGAGGTTAAGTAATGACTCCTCTGTTTTTAGGCACAGAACCCCAGCAAAGTCAGTTGCCATAGCTGAGAAGATTTAGGGTGGAGGTGACGGTACCTTCCTTCAGATATCAAAAGGGCTAAAAGATAAAACTTACTCTTTGTGGTCTCAGAAGTCAGAACTAAGACCACTGAAGGAACATTCCAGGCAGATATTTCACTGAAGCAAAAAGAACTTCCTAATAATCTCAGGTATTTCACTTCACAGTAGAACAGACTACTATCTTGACAGAGACTGAGTTCCCTATTACTAAGGTTTTCAAGTAGAGGCTGCATGATCACTTCTCAGAGATTTCCCAGAAAAGATGCCTGGTTTTTTTTTTCAGATAGAAGTTGAAGAAGCTAGAAGGCTGCACTTCCTCCCAGTGCTAACATACATTCTGGGAGTCTGACCACTTTTCATTTTAGGCCTTTAGGTTCTGACATTCTGTATTTTAAGGTCCTCTCCTACTCTGACATTCTGTGTTCTAAGATCTCTTCCAACTCTAATATTAGGTGTTGTAACATCCCTTCCACCCCTCGTATTCTATGTTCTCTAAACGCTTTTAGCACAAACATAACTATGTCTTATGATTTAAGAAACCTTCCAGTTCTGATCTTCTTTTCCATGGCTATGAGTACTGCTGAGGTCCAACCCTACATATCTGCAGTAGGCTTAAAATGTGTCACCTTGCCTAGGGAGCCTTGCAAAGGAAGAAATAATCTATGTGTAAAACATTTAAAAATGAAGGATAAATCTATTCTAGAATTTCTGCTAAAGGAGATTTTTTTTCTTTTCCTAACATAGCACATGCCCAGCTTATGGTTATCACATTTGCCAAAGAGATATGGAATAAAATGTCCCCTGCTATGGTTACAAGAGTGTACCCTTGTGCAGTTGGTGGGAGCTTCTGCAGTTTGTGAAAAAGAACTCTTCCCCCAAAAGAACAGTAGCATTGCCAAGATGGGCCCTCATTTGGAATTTCCTTCCAATGTGCTCCCTCCCTCACCCATCTGGGTGGCCTTTTCAAGAAAGGGCAGAGCTAGCAGATGGCTGTCAACAGCATCAGGCCAGGCAGAAGGCAGACTTAGATTTTTTCTGGGTATCACAAAACATAAGAGTGTGTGAGTGTGTATATGTGTTTATATGTGTACAACTGTATAACGCTATACAGTTATGGTATACAGATTAGCTTGTCTTTCTATGTGAGGTCTATATGTCATAAGTTTGTATTGGCATATATATCTATATATATACATACATATTATATATGCTTATGTGCAATTGTATTCATTTGTATGTGTATTAATCACTGGCTCCTTCTCTGTTACTCATAAGCATGCCCAGATCTTTCTCCAACCTTAACTTAAAGAGGAGGAAGTGTGTGTGTATGTATGTGTGTGTGCATACATTCATTTCCTCTTCTATGTCACCTCTCTTAATTCTTTACAAACTGAATTCCAAATTCATCTCTCAACTGAAACTGCTCTCTCCAAGGTTACCAATAATGTCTTAAATGCAAAATCTGATGTTTTTTTCTCAGTCCTCATTCTTGCACTCTTTGCAGTATTTGACACTAACTGAACACCTCTTCCTCTCAGAAACACTTTCTCATCCCTGGGTTTTCATGACATTTGCTCTCTCCCTGTTCTTTTCCTGCTTGTCTAGGCTCTTTTTGGTCTCCTTTGATAGATAGCCATCTATTCTCATCACCTATTTGTGGATGTACAGTGGAGTTTGTCCTGGTCTCTTCTTTCTTTTCCCTTCCTCATCTCTTCTTTTCTCTCCCCCCCTCCTCCTCCTTCTCGTCCTCCTTCTCCTCCTCCTCCTCTTCTTTCTCTTATTTTTCTTCTTCTTTTCCTCCTCCTCCTCCTTCTTTTTCTTCTTCCTCTTTTCTCTCTCTGTCTCTCTCCCTGTCTCTCTCTCTGTCTCTCTCTGTCTCTCTCTCTGTCTCTCTCTCTGTCTCTCTCTGTCTCTCTCCCTGTCTCTGTCTCTCTGTCTCTGTCTCTCTCTCTCTGTCTCTCTCTGTCTCTCTCTCTTTCTCTCTCTCTCTGTCTCTCTCCCTGT
>CM053595.1:28308686-28329965 GCA_028646575.1 Pseudocheirus occidentalis | reverse complement strand
TCTCTCTGTCTCTCTCTCTGTCTCTCTCTGTCTCTCTCTCTTTCTCTCTCTCTCTGTCTCTCTCCCTGTCTCTGTCTCTCTCTCTGTCTCTCTCTCTCTCTGTCTCTCTCTCTGTCTCTCTCTCTTGGTCTCTCTCTCTCTCTGTCTCTGTCTCTCTGTCTCTCTCTCTTTCTCTCTCTCTCTCTCCCTTTCTGCCTCTCATTGCATCAGCTCCCATGGTCTCATCTATCACCTCTGTGACTCTTAAGAGTTATGCACACATCCCCAGTGTCTCCTCTGGATCCCAGCATAACTACCAATGTCCATTGGTCATCTTCCACTGGATGTCTACATCCAAAACTCATCATGCCTAAAATAGAACTCATTATGTCTCCTCTGAAATACTCCCCTCTTCCTGCCTTCCCATATTCTTCTGAAGGTGCCACCATCTTTCTTGTCACCCAGGTTTTAAACCTTGGACTCATCGCTGACTCTTCTCTTTACCTCACTTACCATATCCCATCAGTGGCTAGGTCATATTGACTTAGTAAAGTGATATGATTCTCTTTGTGTGTGTATATATAAACATATATATATACAAATACATATATTTGCCTAATAGGAACTCATAATTATTTTTTACTTTAATACTTGAAATCACTCTTCCTGTAAACAACAGTCTGGTGCAAATAAGAGCAGTATTACCATGCCTAGTTTATAAATGAAGAGGGATCCCTATAACTTGTCTTGCTCAAGATTCCATATAGTAAGCACTGAAGCTGAGATCCAAACCCACAATCCCTCATTCCCCAAGTCTAACACTCCTTTCATTATACCAAACTGCCTCTGTATATTTGTGCTGTGTAAGAATTTGCATATATTTCTGTAAGTGTTGGGACATGTATATTTCTATATGCATATAGGTTAGAGCATAATTGTGTGTGTATAGGTCAACGTGCAATAGGTATGTACTTTATCACCTGCGGTGACAGCCAGTAACACAGATGTTCTCATCTGTGATGAGAAGAAGAAAGTCCCTCTGACCCTTGGACCATCCCACCTCTCTTGACTGTGGGTGAAGCCCACAGTGTCACCTGACTATCATGATGACAGGGTTTCAGTTGAATCTCCTGCCTTTGTTTCTTATTCCTTTTCCTTTTGGTGTGTAGGTCTCTCTCTGGCCGAATTGTTGGTGGCGTCTGGTGGTTCTTCACCTTGATCATCATCTCCTCCTACACCGCTAACCTGGCAGCTTTCCTGACAGTGGAGAGGATGGTATCTCCTATCGAAAGTGCTGAAGACCTGGCTAAACAAACGGAGATTGCTTATGGGACCCTGGAGGCAGGATCAACTAAAGAATTCTTTAGGGTAGGAGAAAACAGAAAGTAATTTTCCACTAAAGGGGAAAAAAAGAAATGTACAATAGAAATAGTTCTCATCCCCACCATCAGCATCACCACAATGAATATCATCATTATCAATAAATATGAGGGGGTAGGCACTATAGGTCCTTTGTGTACTTCATGCTACTAAGACAATGGACCAATTGATCAAGTCAATGTCCATAAAACACAGAGCATCCTCCACTTCCTTCAGATTACTGAAAGACATACAGGACATTTTGCAGAATTCAAGTTCATTATAGTAACTGACTTCTTTAGAACTTAGGGATGGAAATATTCATCCCAAAGTCAACCAGGAATTGAACACTAATCAAAAGTGGCTCTACTCTTTATTATCTTGAAAGGGATACAAATTCTGATTGATGAGTTGGGAAGGACCTGGGGCAAAGAGGTTGGACATAAGTTCTGTGTCCTAATTAGAATTGCTGTGCCCTACACAATTCCATGGATGTGATATTATGCTCCTTTTGGAAGCCTGCTCTATTACTAATTTGTTGTGACCCTGGGCAAGTCACTTTCCATCTCTTGTACCTCAGTTTCCTCATTTGTGTAAGATGAAAAGGAGTGAAGCATATCCAAGTTTACTGTCAACCTGACATGCTAGCTTCTAAGTCTTTTCCAGCTCTAATACCCATTCTTCTAATATACTATATAGTTTGACCTCCTCTAGCTAAGGTCTCTACCTTTGCTAAAACCTTGTGATTCAATCTAATTTCGCTCCTGTTATCTGACCTATTCCTGATTCCTGCTCCACAGTCCAGTTACTACCAGTAAAGGTCTTTGTTCTCATGCAGAGCCCTGAAGTTTCCAGTTTTCCTCCATTCCTGACCCTCTCCTGAAATATAATATGTATTATTACCCCTCTGATCATTTTTAAAGTTACTTTCTGGTTATTTATAATCTATAATGGTACTCTTTTTCATCCTGTTTTTGTGGTTTCATGCAAATTGGTCTCCCCTAATCCCTCTCTACATGTTTCATTCTCTAATCTGTGTCATTTTAGTTAACCTTTCTAAACCACAGAGAACAAAATCATGGACTGATTCCTGGGGGGTGGATTCCACGGTCGTTACAGTTTCCATAATGAAAACAACGAAGAGAATACAATTGTCTCAGCTTAAATCTGTCCTCGGGGGCAAGTATCAGGGCCAGGGAAAGGGACCCAAAGGGACTAATGTTCTACCAAATTCTACACCATAACAAGCCTGCTATCATGAGACTTCTATGTAATAAATGAGAAAAGAAACACTGAACTGAGGAAGAAGTACAGCAAAAAGAGCCCTGAGCCAGGAGTCAAGAAAACTGGGTTTAACCCTGACTCTGCCTTTATCAAATTATTCACTCTATGACAAGCAAGTCACTTGCCCCCTGGGACCCTCAATTTCATCATCTGTAAATAGAGGGGTCAGACTAGATTAAGGCTGGAGTCCCTTCCCCTGCTCTACAATACTATGGCAGTATGCCTACGCCAGGACTTGGATGTAGAAGGCTCTGCCTCTCATTAAGTAGATGAAGGGAAGACTTCACAATATACATCACTTGCTCAGGTGCTCAAAAGGCACAA
The DNA here is from genome assembly GCA_028646575.1 of Pseudocheirus occidentalis. NCBI lineage: Eukaryota > Metazoa > Chordata > Mammalia > Diprotodontia > Pseudocheiridae > Pseudocheirus > Pseudocheirus occidentalis. The sequence goes on along the minus strand of CM053595.1, from coordinate 28,327,019 downwards.
TGTTCTCATGAGAAAAGCAGTGGGTCTGTGAACATAGTAGGCACTTAGTAAATACTTGTTAAATTGAATCAGAAATAATGGTCTCAAATGCCAGTTATGATCCTCAAGCTATATGTCCTTAAGTCGCCTGCTGTTACCTTTATGTACCTCATTTTCATTATCTGTAAAATGGGGATAATCATCCTTCCCTGTCTACTTCCCAGGGTGGTTGTTAGGATGAAATGAGAAAATGGAAGAGAAAGTGTTTGCAAACTATAAATTACTATATAAACGAAGACACAATTATAGGCCATATTTTGGTCTTGTACAAGACAGATTGAATTCTAAGCAGAGGGAAGAAAGTGCAGCCGCTTTCAAACCAATATGGCATTCTGAATTTTGCTCCCTGTGGTTATAATACATACAACCTAAAGTGCAGACAGATAATTGGTAGATTAATTAGGCTACATGGAGTGCTTTGGGAGCCAAGATGAAAGGAGTTATCCAGGAACAAATATACACTAAGCATTCATCAGTATCACCTGCCACATATCATCCTTTGGCATTCACTGGCTACAATGATGGGAGATTTGGTTCTTGGGGCATTGGTACAAACAATAAAGTCATATTTATTTCCTATATATTTGTGCCTATAAGTCTTTTTGGCTCTACCAAAAGGCTATCTTTGTTCCCTGTTGATCTCATCATGCCAAGTCAAATTGCATCTCCCATTTGCCCTGCTATGTTTTCTCTTCCCTTGATGTTATTCATGTCATCTAAAGATTTGACCCATGGCTTAATTTGCATATTTCTTCTTTTGTTTATAAGAATACCATTTTTAAATATAAATGGTGGTGTTGGACATTCTTGCCACTTCCACTTAAGCTTATATTTCATAAAACCACCACTTTTTCACATGAACTACTTTCTAAACCTATCTCCCTACCCAACACCTAGGCAACTGATTTTTTTTAACCAAAGCACAAGACCTTACATTCATCTTTATTAAAATTCATCCTGTTATACTTGGCCCATCATTATAGCCTGTCAAAAAAAATTATCTCAATTCAGTCCAAGGTGTTAACTGCATCCCCTCTCCCAGTTCAGTGTCATCTTAGCATTTGTTCAGCATGCTGTCTATGAATATCGTAACATAAACGTTTGTGACCTGCTGCCCAGGAAATCACATCAGAGTAGCCTCCTCATTTGTCTCCTTGCCTCTGCTCCTCTTCTCTTCCTAGACACAGAAAAGCATCATTTATGAAATTATTCAATCTATGACAAGCAAGTCACTTTCCTTCTTGGACCCTCAATTAAGCTTGTTTGCCTCAGTTTACTCATATAGCACTGGAAAGAAACTAGTCTTGTTGTGTAGCCTAACCTGTCCTTGAAAAGAATCCATACTACAGCACAGCCAACAAGCAATCTTTTGGCCCCTACCTGAAAAACTCCAAGGGGAGCAGCCCTACCAATTCCCATGGCCACTCATTCCACTCTTGGACAGTTTTCCTTGTCAGAAGGTTTTTTCTGAATGTCAAGCCCAAATTTCCTTTTTAGACAACTTCCACCCATCATTCCCAGTTCTGTTCTCTGGGGCCAAGGAGGATAGACCTAATTCTTCTTCCCCGTGACAGCCCTTCACACACATGAAGGGAACTATCATCCTCATTGAGTTTTTTTCTTCTTCCAGCTAGACATCTCCAGTTTCTTCAATTAATCCTCTTAAGATATGATTTTAGGGGCAGCTAGGTGGCACAGTGAATAGAGCACCAGCCCTGGAGTCAGGAGGACTTGAGTTCAAATCTGACCTCAGACACCTAGCACAAAAAAAAAAAAAACTAGCTATGTGACCTTGGGCAAGTCACTTAACTCCAATTGCCCTCCAAAAAAAAAAAGATATGACTTTAACACCATTCCCCACCTTTGTTGCTTTCCTGTGTATTCTTATTCAGTTTATCAATCAATATCCTTCTTAAACTGTAGTACCCATAACTTCAATTTTTCCATAACAATAGTACAGTCTGACTAGGGCAGAACACAGAAGAACTATTGTCTCCTTATTCCTGGAGGGTATCATGCCCCCCCCCTTAAAGCAGATAATGCTTTCTCTATCCTTTGGAGGGGAGAAAGCCAGGCAATTGGGGTTAAGTGACTTCCCAATGTCACACAGCTAGTCTGAGGTCAAATTTGAACTCAGGTCCTCCTGATTCCAGGGCCACTGCTTTATTCACTGTGCCATCTAGCCTCCCTGCCCTCCAATCCTATAAATCTTTCTGGAGCAAGCTTCGTAACTCATAGGTCTGATCATGCTAATCCCCTCCCCTAAACCCCAGGGGCTTTCCATTAGCCATTTAATTCAGTCCATGGAACACTTATTAAGCACTTTCTATATAGCACTGGGCTATATACTGAGTGTATATAAAGACAAAAATGAAATACTCCTTGCTCTAGTAAGGGATATAACATATAAGCTGATCATTGTTGTTCAGTTGTTTTTCAGTCTTGTCCAGCTCTCTGTGGCCCAATTTGGATTTTTCTTGGCAAAGATACTTGAATGGTTTGCTATTCCCTTCTCCAGCTCATTTTACAGATGAGGAAACTGAGGCAAACAAGCTTAAGTGACTTTCCCAGGGTCATACAGGAAATGTCTGAAACATGAGTCTCCCTGACCCCGGATCTTGTACTCTATCCACTACATCATCTAGCTACCCATGGACCTCAATGATAAGTAACCACAAGCTAATCTGAAAAAAAGAAAGAGAACTACTTTTTCAGGAGTTCTGAAAAATAAAAGAGGGAGAACTATCAACCTGTGGGATCAGGAGAGAATTCCTATACATAACAGCACCTGGGTGAGCTTTAAAGGAAGCTGAAGACCCTAAAAAGCGGAGGTAAGGAGAGCGCACATTCCAGGCACTGGAGACAACCTGTACAAAGGCATAGAGACAGGAAATAGAATCCCAACCAAATAACATCTAAAATCTTTGGACTGACATTCAAGGCCCTCCATAATAAGGCCCCAACCTACCTTTCCACTCTATCCCCAATAATACTCTACTCTTTGTCCATTCCATGAACTTCCCCTGGTTTTTTCCAACCTCTGTACCACTGATGACAATATCTTCTCTGTATGAAATCTTGACCTGTTTTTACCTATCTCCACCTGTTTGCACTTTACCTATCCCTCAAGGCTCAGCTTAAATGTGGAATCCTCCACAGTTGGAAATAATCTCTTCCTCCTTATATGCTTCCTCCCCTTCTTGTTGTACCTCTCTTGTGACATGGTAAAGGCTAACATGATCTGCCTTATATTAGTATTCTGTGCACATATCATATATCCCCTGTTAGAATGTAAGTAAGGCAAGGGTTGTGCCTTATTCATCCTTGTGCCTTCCACCCTCCAGTGCCTGGGACAGATTCTTGCTTAGTTTTTTAAAAGAGTTTGATTGAATTGATTAAGACAGTTATTGCCATCAAGGAACTTATTACATAGCTGAGAAAACAGGAAATAAAAAGTTAAATAATAACAGCTCAGAATAATAAAACAACTTTGACAAGCCTGCATGTGTTAAGCATCCAAAGGAAGGCATGACTAATTGGTGAAGCTCCAAGAAGGGCTACATAAGTATGTCCTGCAACAGTCCTGGAAGGTTTCCTAGCAAGGATGGACAGGAGACACAGAATGGTCAGGGTGTGGATAAGCAGACAAGAAAGGGCAGTCCAGGCAATGGGGCGAGGACTGCACAGGCAAGATCACTGACTCGCCAAGTGTGAGAACTGCGAAGGTCCTTAGAAATCATACAGAATAATGCTTTGGGGTTACAGATGAGAAAACAGGCCCGAAGAAAAGTTACACAAGCTAGTTGTATAGTTGTGATTCGGTGTTGGAGAAGGGAATAATCATTTATTAAGTGCCTTCTGTGTGCTAAGCATTGTGTTAAGTATGTATAAATATCTCATCTGATCCTTACAACAATCCTAGAACATAGGTGCTATTATTTTCCTCGCTTTACAGATGAAGAAACCAGAGCAGACAGAGGTGAAGTGATTTGCCCAGGCTCACACAGTTAGCAAGTGACTGAGGCTGGACTTGAACTCAGGCCTTCCAGACCCCAGGCCCAGCACTCTATCTCCTTAGCTGCCACTCAGGGCTCCTATGCCTACTCCAGAGTTTCTTCCATGCTGGCTCAGTAATTAGCTGATTTTTTTTAACACTTCCCCTACTACAGTCCTGAAAAGTTGGTAGTAAAAGTGTTATAATCGCATTAGAGGCAGCTAAATGACACAGTGGATAGAGAACTGGCTTCGAAGCAGAAAGATGTGAATTGAAATCCAACCTCAAGCACTTACTACCTGTGTGACCCTGGGCAAGTCACTTAACCTCTGCCTGCCTCAGTTTCCTCCACTGTAAAAGAGGGGTAACAAATACAATATTTGTGAAGTGCTTAGCACAGTGCCTGGTGTACTTAATAAGTGCTTGTTTCTTTCCGACCTTCCTTCCTTATAATGCCCATCTTACTTCGGAGGAAAGAGAGAGATGAGCAGACTTGCCTGTAGTCTAACAACAAGTGAATGGTAGGGCTGGCATTCAGAGCAGGTCTTTTGATGCTAAATTAAATGGGCTTTCAACTATACCCCACAGCCATTAGTGGGCATGTTCTAGGGGCAGTTTGTAGATCAGTGTGACTGAAAGGGAGTATTTAGATAGAAAGTTAAATTAGTTATCAGTTTTCCCAAGTGCAAATTTTTACTCTTAGGTTAAAGTCTACTGCATCCTAGAAAACTGGGTGTTTGTAAGTAGAAAGAATCCAAAACTAAGTGAAACTCAGTGGGTTGGCATTTCTCAATAATGGTGTGATGTCTTAATTGTTTTAATCAGCTAATCCTGAGAGTATTGGAAGGTACAATCGATAAGTCAACAAGCATTTATCAGGTGTTCACTGTGTGCTAAGTACTAAAGTCAAAATGAAATAGTCCCTTCCCACAAGATTATATAATATATTAATGGTATTTATACTAATTATTAATAATCATATTGATAATTAATAAACATAATAATAGTACTAATAACAATAATCCTCACATTTCTATAGTACTTTAAAATTTACAGAGAACTGGGGCAGCTAGGTGGCCCAATGGATAGAGTACTGGCCCTGGAGTCAGGAGGAGCCCAGTTCAAATCTGACCACAGACACTTATTAGCTGTGTGACCCTGGACAAGTCACTTCACCCCGATTGCTTCTCCCCCCCCCAAAAAAACAAATGGGAAATGGTTAACAAAATAAAATATACTAACAGTACAGTTTTTGAAAAGAAGAAACTGAGGCTAGAGAAGTCATTGCTTATGGTCACATGTCAAAACCAAAGCTCAAACTCAGATCCTCTGACTCTAAGACCAGGGCTCAGAGTGCTGCTCTATCCCACCTCTCAATGTCATGGGAAATCTGCAACATGGGCAGCCAATTTGTCCTCTGCTCATTTTTATGCTTACTGTTGCAATTGGACTATGCTGTATATTTAATATGCTTTTTAATTTCTTCTAAAATATAAGCAGAGGCCCATTTTCTAAAGTGCCCTCCCCTACCATTTAGAAACATTCTAATTGTTCTCTGTGGTATTTGAAAGATTCTGCACTATTCTATCTCTACTTTATTTCTAAGATATCTGTACCTGGGAACCAACTGATGCCAATTAGGACCTTTTATTTTGCAATCACTCATAATCTGTTTCTTTCTGTGCTAATCACATTAATGCCTATGTTGTCCTCTGTAAATCATTAGTATGTGTGCCTAGCCCAGTGTCCCAGACTGGCAAGTACTTAAAGATGAATGTGTTTCTGTCCCATCCCAGAGGTCAAAGATCGCTGTCTTTGAGAAGATGTGGACATATATGAAGTCAGCTGAGCCCTCTGTTTTCGTGAGAACCACAGAGGAGGGCATGATCCGGGTGAGGAAGTCCAAAGGCAAGTATGCCTACCTCCTTGAGTCTACAATGAATGAATACATTGAACAGCGGAAGCCCTGTGACACCATGAAGGTGGGAGGTAACTTGGATTCTAAAGGCTACGGCATTGCAACACCCAAGGGGTCAGCTCTGAGGTAAGCTGCTTGGATTTTCTGATGATTGCCATCCTCCCTGAGGCTGTAACTTCCTCTATCCTCACAGCTCCTTCTCTGGTGACTGCCAGCTGCCCAAGGGGCCCTTTATCAAGGAAAAAAGCTGAGAAGCTGAACTCATGGAGATGGTGATGAGAAAACTGAACCAAGATCTTCAGTCCTGGGCTGGAGATTGGATCCCCAAAAGGATCCATTGGCTTTGTTCATAGCTGTCATATGCCACCACCCCTACCCCCATGTGTCACACATCGTCACTGTCCGCTGACAGAATGTCATTTCACCCACCCCACCCCACTGCTACCCTGAATATGGTGTTCTTGAGGTGAAATAGTGGGTGGTTTTTGCCTTGAAAGAAACATAACCATATAGTGCCACTTTTTTAGCTCTGACTCACAAGAATTAGGCCATTGAAACAGAAAATTAGTAGCTGACAAATAGCTTTCTTTGACACTAATTTCTTTAGCAAGACTTTTAATGGGCACAAAGTACCTCATGGAGAAAATGAAATGGTGTTTACATTTGGACAACCACCAGACATTTTTATCAGCTGTGCCAATCACAAAGCATCTTACACTGACGTAGCACTTTATAGTTTATAAGATGTTTCCACAATGATAAACACTCTGACACAAGTACTACAACTCTTACTATCTCCATTTTACAAATGAGAGAATTGAGGCCCAGAGTGGGGAATTGGCTTAACCCAAGGTCACAGACATAGTATGTGGCAAACTCAGCCCTTGAACCCCAGACTTTTGACCCCTTCTTCTTTCTGGCCCACCACACTGCCTGCATGCTGCTGGGCAAAAATCATACCTAGAGAAAGTAAGGGACTGACTGTCATAAGATGGAGAATTGACACGGCAGAGAAGCTAATCACAGAGAACCAGATGGCCTGGCATTAGTCAATCATGGTTATCTGCCTGAATGAACTTAAGTAGCTCTTTCCTTATGTATTATGCAAGGGCAGGTGTTTTAAGAGACACTGTGGACGGTGCTCAGTAGAGATAGGAATTAATCTCCATTTACTTTAAGGCAACCAGTTTTTGGAAGTACCCGCTCTGCAGCCAGCACTATGCTAGACATTATAGGGAAGACAGTATTAATGATCCCTATTTACATAGCATTATATAATTAGGAAGCTTTTTATATCCATTTTCTCATTTGATCCTTTTACCAGCTCTGTGGTTTCTGAGGCTTTAAGGGTTTATTATTCCCATTTTATAGATGATAAACCTGAGTATTAGAGAAGTGAGAGGACTGGTTCAAGACTAGACAGTTAAAGACAAAATCAAGGTCTCCTAATTCCAAATCTAACATTCTTTATGTTATATTATGTTGACATTCTCCCCAACCTCAAGGAAATCCAGGAGGGCAAGAGTAATGGAGAGATAACAGACAATTCGAGAACAATCCATGAGAGTGTGGAACAGACAGTGAGGTCAGCAGGCTAGGGAGAGGTTGCATACTTCTAGATGAGGCTAGGTGAGTCTGGATGAGTCTGGATGCTCTTGTGCTAGAATTCTGAAAATCAGGAAAGCAGATAACTTCAAAGTCAAAATATGAACCTAGGTTTTGTCGATTTTCTGAGGCCTCTTTTTGACATTTATCTACAAAATTAAAGCAGACAACTTGGAAATCAAAAATGTCCTCAAGAGCCCCAAATCCTTTCACCTAGTCACTCAAGGATAATCATTGGGATGAAAGTTTCTTAGTCCTCAAAAAGCTATGGAATTACAGGATATCAGAGCTGCCGGAGACCTTATAGCATATCATGAGAGCTAGAAGGGACCTAGAATACATAGCCTGGAACATCTGAGCTGGGAAGAATCATGTATTATAGGACATAGAATATTAGAACTCTGAGGGATAGCAGGAAAGCGGACTGTGAGAGCTGAAAGACTCCTTAGTCTTCTTTCTCAGATGCATTGTACCTCATAGGATGGAGATTCCTGGGCTTCTGAAAATCATTCTCTTTATCACTCATCTTCTACAGGTGAGCAAATGGTCTTTTAAAAAAACTAGTGTTTGAGAGGCAGCTAGATAGAGCACCGGCCCTGGAGTCAGGAGGACTTGAGTTCAAATTCGGCCTCAGATACTTGACACTTACTAGCTGTGTGACCCTGGGCAAGTCTCTTAACCCTGATTGCTTCAGGGGGAAAAAAACACTGGTGTTTGAAATCAAAACCAGTCTTCCTACTCAAAAATGGCATTTATTAGATATATAACCTTGGACAAGTGACAACCTCTATTAACCTATCTTCTCATCTGTAAAATGGGGCTAATAGTAACTGAATTTGGTTTAGCTAAAAGCCTTACTGAACCTTTTAAAAAAAAGTATCAGTAGATTATTTTTTTGTTTCTCCTTTCTGGCCTCTTCTCTACCTAGGATAAGAAATTTTGCATTGAACTGGTTGGTGTTTCTTTGAAGTGGACACTGTCTCTCTGTCTATCTGTCTGTCTGTCCATAAGCTAGTGAGTTTATAGAATAAAGAGACATAGGGGTACATTTTGGTTTCCTTTTTACGTTAGGTAAAAAACAACTTTGGCTAATGTTAGCAACCAGGGAAAAACTATTAGCAAATTCACCAGTTTGGTGAGAATTCTCTTGTCAACTAAACATCTGCTTATTTAAATCTGTTCTCTCTGGTTATAATAATTGCTGTCAGAGAAATTGAATGTCACAACCAGATGAAAATTTGTTTGAATTTCCAAAGTAGGTATGAATTATATACATCTTCCATTTCTTATCCTTATTAAATCTTATTTCTTACTGAGAATTTGCCAAATGGCACAGTCTATAAGTAAGGTTAATAAATAATTATTCTTCATAATTTAACTACTAGAAGACACCTAACAAGTAGATTTGCTAAGAGTTGAACCCTGTTAAGGACATTAGTCCAGGTTTGATTAGTTAAGATAGGGGTTCCGTAATCCATAATGTCTTCTGCATTCCCTAAGGTTAAAATATGGTAAGTCCTCATTGTCTGTGTTATACATTGCCAAATGGATGGGCCAAGGTGATAAGAATATGCTGTAGGTTTACTTCTCCTGATAATGGACCTAAGAAGGAATTTTCTTCAAAGAATCTCTGAGGTGCACTTTCTTTATGGTTCATAATGGTCACTATCTGATCTTCTCACCCTCCTTTGACCCTAAACTAGTTAAGTTCTAGTGACCCAGTAGCTGTGTAGTATTACCTTTGGCTTAGGCTCAATTCACAAACATTTTCAAATGCCCAGAATCTTAGATCAGGAGAGCTGAACATGGAATATAATGCCAGAGTTGGAATGTTTGGACATATAACAAGAATCTTGGGCTGGAACGAACCTTAGAGATCATTTAATTCAACCCTCTTATTTTAGACAGGGAGACCTAGAGGCATAAAATGACTTGTCCAAGGTCACAGAGTTGATAGCAGAACCAAAATTAAAACCACACCCCCAACACTCTTGACAGCACACTGTACCTCTGTTTAGAGTCAACCCCACTAGTGCATGTTAGATTAAATATTATGAGTAATATGAGAGAAATATAGGACATAGTTTCTGTCTCCAAGAATCTTATAGTTGGGGAAAATTCTAGGCAATTAGAAAGGTGAGTCAAAATATATAGAAAGTAACCCAAGACAATTCAGAGTCTGAGTTTGATGGGACCTATTCTACCTTCTGGAAGACTTCCGGTAATGGTGAACTCACTACCTCCTGAGTTAATCTGTTTCATTATTGGACAGCTCTAATTATTTGAAGGTGCTTCCTTACAGTGAATCAAAATAGGCACCTCTGTAACTTCCACCAAGCAGCCTTTGAGCCTATATGAGAAAGAGCCACATTGCATGATACAGTATGGAAACTCTGTAAAATGTCAGAAAAGAGAGAAATCAGTGGGCAATCAGACTTCTTGGGAGAGGCAAGATTTGAACTAGGCCTTGAAGGAATGGAAAGTTTTTTTTCAGTGGACAAGAGAACATTCCAGCCTGGAGAAACAGCAGGATCCACAGTCAACTTAATAAATTCTTTTTCTCTGCTTTATAAAATCAGCCACAGTGATCAGAAATGCATACTCACCACCCCCTACCCCATGCACCAGAAATAAAATGTCTCTCCCTGAGAGTAATTTGCAATCCTCCCCCACAGAGTACCCAATAAAGAACAAAATGCTGATTCTTTTCCCCCTCACTAGAAGCTACGTTGTCCATAGTTTAACATTGGTGCAGGGTGAGTGTCTGAGAGTAAATACTGACTCTCCCAGGAAAATGATGGTCTCTTTCAATCAACCCTCACCTTTCTGATGAGTAGTCAGGGATGCTTGTTGTCTTGGTAACCCTGTGAACTCCATGACCTGAGAGAGACAGACAGAGAGACAGAGAAACAGAGAGAGACACACAGACAGAGAGACAGAGGCATGTTGTTCTCTGCTAAGCCCTCTGAACAGAGAGAACTCTCAGAAGAATGTTTGATTATTTTGGTATTTACATGTACGTGCATGTGTGTGTGTGTGTGTGTGTGTGTGTGTGTGTGTGTGCTGAGAGAGTGGGAGCCTTTATCTCTCCTCCTCAGATTGGCCCTGAACTCCCCTAGGGATATCACTGGGGGAGACTGTTTAAGTAGAGATCCTCCTAGTATCTTGAGCATCAAAGTGACCAGATCAAAGTGGGGGTATTTAAGGAATATGACTTTGGTTGCCTGTGTAGATTGGATTGAAGTTGAAGAGAACAGAGGCAAAGAAAACAGCTGTGGAGCAATTGCACTAATCCAGCTGTGAGATCATTACAGAGCCAATAAATTAATTCATCAACTTTCAGAGCTGAAAGCTACTTAGAGAACATCCAATTTAACTCCTTCATTTTGCAGAGGAGGAAACTGAGGCCTAGAGAAGTGATACATATACAAAGCATGTTGTGGAGGTAGAAACAAGACTCAGTAGTGGGTTGTACAAGTGGACAGAGTCAGGCCCAGAACCCAGCTTCTTGCCTACTCCCCACATTCTTCCCAACAGAAATCCATTCACCAGAGAGACTACAGGCTTCTTCTCTGTGTATTTTTTTCGCAGAATCCTAGAACTAGAGGGGCCTTCAGAAATCATTTAGTTCAAGCCTTATTATAAGCAGGAATCTCCTCCACAAGACCCATGACAAGTAGTCATCAGCCTTCCCTTGAAAACCCCCTGGGATAGGAAGCTCACAACTTCACGAGTTCACTTGAACTGTTAGGAAATTCTTTATGGTGAGCTAAAATATACCTCCCTGCAATTTCCATTCATTGGACCTAGCTGTGCCTTCTGGAGCTAAGTAGAATACCTAATAATAGCACACATGTATCCAACACTTTACAATTTTAAAAAGGGGTTTTCCAAACCCTCTTCCACATGACGTGCCTTGGGATTCAGTTCAACTGAAGAAACATTTATTAAGTGTATTCTTTGTGCAAGTGACTTTTCTCAGAGTTAGGATACAAAGGCAAGCATGACACAGTTCCTGCCCTCAAGGAGCTTATATTCTATCAGGTACTTATGATGTGTACATATTGGCATCACACAAGGTTAAGAAGTAGAGGTAGCTTTATGCTAGTCAAGGAAAATTTGAGAAGGAAGAAAACACTCGTTACAGCTGGGAGTCAGAGACCCAGGAAGGCTTCATGGAGGAGGTAGCATCTGAATCAGGCTTAGGAATGAAAGAAGGGGTGTTTTCCAAGAGTGAGAAATACCCTGGGAGAGTAGATAGAGGCAGGAGACAACATGTGAGGTTAGGGAACATCTAACTAATGATCTAAGTTGGCTAGAGGGTAGAATCTATAAAGGGGGTAAGGTGAAATAAAGCTAGAAAGTTGACTGAGTTGACTGCTAGATTATGGGTGGTTTTAAGAGGTTAGAGTTTATAGTTTATCTTGGAGACAAAGGGCAGAGAGGTGGAGAGAGGATGGTGCTACTGAAAATGTAAGTGCCTGAACAAGATTGGTGACTCTGGGTGTAGAGTGAAGGGGATGTATACAAAGCATGTTGTGGAGGTAGAAACAAGACTTGGCAGTGGTTTGTACATGTAGGTGAGTGAGACTGAGTATGTCAAAAATGAAATCAAGATTGCAAGCCAGAAAGATTGGGAAGACAGTGCTATCTTCAGCAGTAGTAGGGAAGCTGGAAGGAGGGTAAGTTTTGAAGAAGTTCTGTCTTGGGCATATTTAGTTTGAAATGCCTATGAGATATCCAGTTTTAGCTATCCAAAAGGTAGCTGGTTAGGAGGAACTGGAATTCAAGAGTGAGACTAGAGCTAGATATAAGATCTGAGGAATATATGTGTAGAGACAATTGAACCCATGGAAACTGATGAGATCACCAAGTAAAATAATATAGAGAGAAAAGGGAAAGCCCAGGACAGACTCTTGAGGAACACTTACATTCAGCAGGCATTAAATGAGTTAAGATTCAGAAAAAGGTGGGGTAGCTAGGTAGCACAGTGAATAGAGCACCAGCCCTGGAGTCAGGAGGATCTAAGTTCAAATTCAGTCTCAGATACTTAACATTTACTAGCCATGTGACCTTGGCCAAGTCACTTAACCCCAATTGCCCTGCCTTCCCCCCTCCAAAATTTTTTTAAAGTCTCACCAGAGGGGAAGCAGGAGAGTGTAATGTCACAAAAACCTAGAGAAGAAAGTATCCACGAGGAAAGGCCAGTCAACAGTGTCAGGTGCTTTAGGATGTTCCAGTAGGAACAAAATTTAAAAAAAGCCCATAAGATGTGACAATTGAATAACTTTGGCAATTGGTTGGTTACTTTGAAGAAAACAGTTTCAGCTGAATGTTGACATCAGATTTTAGAGAAATAAGAGTGAGGGAAGTCACCTGGTGTAGACTGCTTTCTCAAGGAGTTTAGCTGAGAAGAGGAAGAGAGATATAGGACAATAACTACTGGGGATGGTCAGACCAAGGAAGCACACAGGAAAAGAGAATAAAGCCCAAGACTGAACCCTGGAGGACATATGTCATTAAAGAAAAGATATAGATTATGATGCAGCAAAGGAGACCTAAGAAGGAGCAGTCATATAAGTAAGAAGAGAACCAGGAAAAAGCAATATCACAAAAGCCAAGAGAGCAGAAGTCATCCAAAAGAAGGTGGTGGGTGTAGAGGTGAGAGAGAACAATAGTTTCAGTAGCTGTAAAAAGGATTAAAAATAGAACAAATTTAACAGTTAGGAGATCATGGGCTCTTCAGTCTTCCCAGCCACCATTTCCAAAGCCTGCCGCCTATACTCAAGCTATCATGCTCTTCTCTCTCTCTCTCTCTCTCTCTCTCTCTCTCTCTCTCTCTCTCTCTCTCTCTCTCTCTCTCTCTCTCTCTCTCTTTCTCTCTTTCTCTCTCTCTCTGTCTTTCTCTGTCTCTGTATGTGCATGTCTCTGTCTCTCTGTCTCTGTCTTTGTCTCTCTCTCTCACTCACTCACTTACTCTCTCTCTTTCACCCAAATCTTAGACTTTGCCCCAAAAACCACTCTGGGTTTTGATGGGCAAACTATTGCCTTATTTTGCCCAGAACTAGATTTCCACATCACTGTCTAGTCCCATTCTCAAGCCATATTACCAGGCACATTTCTTCCCTAAATTTCCCAGCTCACCTTTATCTTTCATCTTACCCTGATTAAAATGTAAGCTCCTGAAGGGCAAGAACTGTTTGGATTGTATTTATGTCCCCATTATTTAGTTCAGTGCCCAGCACATAGTAAAGCACTTAATAATCGCTTTATGTATATCAGTCTATTCAGCGGTTCTCAACCTGCGGGTTATGTTAAATTTGTAACAATGAAAATACATCCTGCATATCAGATATTTACAATTCATAACAGTAGCAAAATTACAGTTATGAAGGAGCAACGAAAATAATTTTATGGTTGGGGTTCACCACAACATGAGGAATTTGTATTAAAGGGTGGCGGATTAGGAAGGTTGAGAAACACTGGTCTATATCAATAAATCATAGGATGATAGATGTAAAGCTGAAAGGTCCTCTCATTTTACATGAGGAACTGAGGCCCAGAGTGATGGGGCACATTTCCAGTAGGAGGGCTGTTAGGTGATAAAGTGGATAAAACACAGGTCCTGGAGTCAGGAGCATTTGAACTTGAGTTCAAATCCAGATTCAGATACACTTGACACTTATTGACTGTGTGACTTTGGACAAATCACATAAACCCGATTGCTTAAGAGGAAAAAAAGGAGAAGATAATAAGTAGGAGAGCAGAGATCTAAACCCAGTTCCATTAAATCAAAATTCAGCATTTTTTCCACTATATTACATTGCTTCCAGATCATTGGTCCCCTTTGAGAGAGCAATTTCAGTAGAATAGCAAGGTAAATAAAACAGATTGCAAGCAGTCAAAAGCATGTGGGTGGCATGAGTGTGGACAACTGTTTCTAGGACATGAGCAGTGGAGAGAAGGAAAGATACAGGTCAATAGCTTGAGGGGATGGCAGGAACAAATGAAGGTTTGGTTTTTTTTTTCTTTGTTTGCTTGCTTGAGGAAAGGGGAGACCTGAACATGGTTGTATGCAGGAGGGAAGAAGTCAGTAAATTGGAAGAAATTGAAAGTGACAGTGAGAGAATGAAGCATTTGGAAAACTCCTGGAGGAAAATAGGATGGGATCACATCAAGAATCCAGTAGAAGAGTTAACCTTGACAAAGAGAAGGGTCACTGTCATCCCTTTAAACTGGAACAAAGGAGATAAGCTCTTACTCAATCTTCTCTCCAGTTTATTTAAGTTTTATATGCCATAGGATTATAGAACATTAAAGCTGATATAGACCATATAAATAAAATTGAAATTTAATAAAGATAAAGGATTTTTTCAGTGTGGGAATTCTCTCCAGTAAGGTAAGATCATAACCCATCTATAACTTATAGTCATTAAGAGTTACCTGCTGCTAGAGGGGCTAGTAAATGCCAGAAACATGATTTGAACACAAATCTTTCTGACCACAGGTCTAACATCTATCTAATAGATAGATGTAGTTATAGATGTAGATGATATAGATATAGATTACATAGATGTGGATATGGATATGGATATAGATGTAGATGTAGATGTAGATGTAGATGTAGATGTAGCTGTAGATGTAGCTGTAGACGTAGCTGTAGATGTAGATGTAGACGTAGCTGTAGATGTAGATGTAGATGTAGATGTAGATGTAGATGTAGATGTAGATGTAGATGTAGATATAGATATGGATGGACATGGACATACACAGACATAGATATGCCTCTCTGGGTCATAAACTATCTCACTTCTATTGTGCCTTACACCTTACTAAGTGTAAGTGATTAGTAAGTAGAGTGCTTTTTTCATAAAGATCCCATGAGATGGACAATACAATGCATCATAATCTACATTCTAGAGGGGGAAGAGGAAAGAGGAACAAGCATTTATTAAGGGCCTACTATGTGCAGGGAATGGTGCTAAGTGCTTTACAAATATTATCACAATTGATTCTCCCAGAAGCCTTTTAAGGTAGGTGCTTGTTGTTATTCCAATTTTCCCAATGAGGAAACTGAGGCAGACAAAAGTTGAATGACTTGCCCAGGATCACACAACTAGGAAGTGTCTGAGAATGAATTGGAACTCTGTCTTCCTGACTCCAAGGACAGCACTCTTCCCTCTTCACCACTTAGCATAGCCCCCTGCTGTTCAGAGGCTTGCCCTAGTCTAGATCAAGAGGTAACCAAGCTGGGACGTAAAGCCACATCTCCTGACTCCCCCTCCAGCATTTTTCTCACTGTAGCCAGCTACTGCACCCCCTGCAATAACAAAGAATGGCAAGTCAGCTCTTGTTAGTGCCCCATGAGTCTTGCCTAGTTGAGGGGACAGTAAAGAAATGACAAGGTATTAAGAGGGCTAAGAGAGAGAGTTGGGAAGATAGGACTAAGGCGAGAGAGAGTAAGCTGGCAACATTTTTACCTCTTGGTCTGAACAGTAGCTCCTAAAGCAGGTGGTGATTTGTAGCCCAAATATTGTTTTCTCCTGCTGATATACAAATTGTACGTTGCTTTCTCTTAAGAGGCTGCTTTCTGTCCAAAATAGCATCTTTTTTCTTCTTAAGAAGCCTTGTTACAGCCCTGCTGAGTCTTGATTCTCTCTGTTTAGAACATTCTCTCAGAGCCTCCCTTCTGCCTTAAGTCAACTGAGAATACTAAGGTTGAAACAGACTTAGAGAGAACCTAATCCAGCCTTCTCATTTTATAGATGAGAAAACTATGACCAAAGGAAGGGAAAAGGGCTCCAGGCCTCAGACAGTCACTGGTCGGAGGTAAACAGAACCTAATTCAGCAAATACTTTATTAGGCACCTACCGTGTGGAAGGCAAACATTATCATGCTAGGCACTGTGCTTTACAAATATGAAATTATTATAATTATGTAATATATTGTATAATTATATATTACGTAGCATAAATTAATATGATCAATTATTATAATTATCCTCACAGCAAACCTGGAACCTGGGAAGTAGGTGCTATTATTATCCCCATTTTACAGGTGAGACAACTAACAAGGCATGTTAGAGCCAAAATAAACCTTATATATGGTCTAGTCTAGGAATGGAAACTAGGAAGTACGATTCTAATCTCATTCACATAGGGAACTCCAGGACGAGGAATGTCCCTTTCTCAATGCATATTGATGCCTCTGCCAAAGAACATTGCTTAAAGTAGGGTTTCTTGAATTTTTCCACTTGTGACTCCTTTTTACTTTTTAGCACCTTTCCTTGGCATTTTGTGGTCTGAAGGCATGTACAGTACAAAGTATGCATGCTTTGTGTTCAGAACCAAGACTGCAGTGAAGTTGTGCAATGCACCACAGGTAGATGCTGCCAGAAACATCTTGAGTTCATTATGCGTTTGATTTTTAACTAATTTTTGGTCATTGTGCATTCAGAAACCTTTTACTGTTGCCAGATTTTTCACAACTCCATATGGGCTTGCGACCCACTGTTTAAGCAGTGCTGGCTTAAGGGACAGCTAGGTGGTGCAGTGAATAGAGTACCAGCCCTGGAGTCAGGAGGGCCTACGTTCAAATCCAGCCTCCGACACTTGACACACTTACTAGCTGTGTGACGTTGGACAAGTCACTTAACCCCAATTTCCTTGCCTTCCCCCTCCAAAAATAAGTACTGGCTTAAAGCACCATGAGGTTAAGGGACTTGCCAAGATTACGCAGTTGGCATATGTCAGAGACAAAAACTTGAACACAGATCTTCCTGTCTTGGAGTCAAGCTCCCTCACTACTACGTCATGCTACCTCTCACCATCTAGTCTAATCCCCTAAATTTACAGGAAAAGAAACTGAGGCATACAGACATTGCATGGTGCTGGAGAAGGTGCATTGTTAAGGAATCTTAGGTTAGAGTCTTTGCTTCTGATTTTCTGTGTGATTTAGGGCAAGTCACTTAACTTCTGAGACTCAGTTTCCTCATCTAGCATTTGGAGTTGCTATAAGAATCAAAAAATTTATTTAAAAATACTCTGGGAAGCATGAAATACTTTGTGCAAAAGCTTCCTTCCACACCCCACCCTCAGTTTGCCTCTGGATAGAGTTAGATCATTAGAATTTCCAGAAACCTTGGATTGTGACCTTCAGTTTTGCATCACTAACATTTATTGAACATCTCAAACTGGATTTTCCATAGACATACCAAACTCAGCATGTCCAAAACAAAATTTAGGATATTTCCTCCCAAGCCTTCCTCTTTTTCCAGTTTCCCTTTCACTGTCAAGAGCACCACCATCTTCCTAAGCATCTGGTCTCAGTCTCAATGTTAGCCTTTCCTACTCCCTTGCATTCACCCTCATATCCAGTGGTTCAGTTTTTACCATGTCTACCTTCACAAAATTTCTTTAATACATCACCTTCTGTCCCTTCACATAGCCACCTCCCTGAAGCAGGCCCTTACCACCTCATGCCTTGACTACTCTCGTAGCCCTTCTGCTTGGTTTTCATGCTTCAGATCTCTTCTCACAATAGTCACCCTTCATTCAACTGGCAATGTGATCTTCCTAAAGCCCAAGTTCAACCATGTCACCCTCCTACTCAGTAAACTCTGGGGGCTCCTGATTACCTCTAGGATCAAATACAAAAATCCTCTATTTAGCATTCAAAGCCCTTTAAAACCTGGTGCCTTCCTACTCTTCCAGCCTTCTTATTCTCTCTCTCTCCCTCTCTCTCTCTCTCCCCCCCTCTCTCTCTGTCTCTCTCTCT
>CM053595.1:28293472-28308586 GCA_028646575.1 Pseudocheirus occidentalis | reverse complement strand
CCCCCTATGTCTGGCATGCTCCTCCTCATCTCAGCCTGCTGGCTTCCCCCCTGTTAGAGTGTGAGCTCTTTGAGAACGGGGGCCATGTTTTTGCCAATCTTTCTCTCAAATGCTTATCACAGTGACTGGAACAGAGTAAATGCTTAATAAATGTTTGTTGGCAGACTAAAATCGTCAAGATCAACCCTTTCATTTTATAGATAAAGAGAGAGAAAGGGAAATGACTTGCCCCAGCATCACAAAGTAAGTCAATGTCAGTACCTAAATTAAAACCTGTTATCCTTATGCCCAGGATAGTGTTCCTTCTGGTATGCCACAGTACCTCACCATTTTGCAAAGATATATCTGTTATTTTTAATGCCTCCTTTTACAGAATCATAGAATAGTAGTACTAAAAGAGACATTACTTTTAGAACTGGAAGGTAATTTACAACATTTGAACAGACCTTAAAACATAGTATTTTAGAGCTTGAAGAGGCCTCAGTTAGAGACCATCTTGGCCAACTTTTCATTTTACATTCTCTCATATTTTTCAAGGTGCCTCTCAGATCTGACATTCCATATCCCAAAGTCCCTTCCATCTTGGATATTATGTGTTCTAAAGTCTTTCCAGCTCTAATATTCCACATTCCAAAGTCCCTCCTATAAAATTCTATATAATAGCTAAGCTGAAAACGTCATTAATAGGTAGCAAAGCATATCATAAATGGAATGCCCCATTTTGTAAATAGAGAAATTGAGGACCAGAGTGTAAAGGAGACTTCCTTAAAGTCACATAAGTAGTTGGTGGCATTGACAGGACATGGACCTTTCAGTTTAGTGTTCTATACCACAGATTTTCCCTTCTTCTCATGGTTGTATCTAGTATTTTTAAGCCTCTTTGAGTCAGAAAGACCAGATATGAGGCCTCATGCCTTTTAGTTTTAATTACTACATGACTAAAATTCCTTCCATATATAAGACTACAGCCCTTCCCAATCCTTGTACACTTAGGCACTAGAGACAGGAAGCCATCTGGTAGAATCACAGGTCAGACAGCTCCAACCCCACCTCTGTTCCATAAGGGGATTTTAAATTGTTTGTGTTTTAATTAAGCTTTCTCTTTCACCCCACCAAATCATTTCCATCTGTGCAGAGTAGAAAATGCTTGGTTTTGTTTCTTAAGTGTCATGTAATAAATAACCAGAGGGTTGCTGTTCCCCTTCTCAGGCCTTGCTTACTCCCTAAAGTTGACAGATGAGCATAGTACTACTAATATTTAGAATCTCATTAAATCATTGACCTTATCACTTCATACTTATACTAGAATCTCCAGGCTTCAGAGGAAGCATCTTTGGGAGGAGATACTGTAATAGAAGCCAGGAAACCTGAGTTTGAATACAAGCTCAGCATCAATGCTCCACGTGAACTTAGGAAAGCAAAGTCACTTTGCTTCCATTGGCCTCAGATTCCCCATCTGTAAAATAAGAGGCACAAACTTAATTACTTGTTAAGTCTCTTCCACCTCTAGACTTAAGAATGCCAAGGAAAAGACTCAGTTTCTAGTATTTCCCTGTTCTACTTTATATCTTCCCATTTAAGTTTCTAGCTTTCTCCATTATCCTCAACATCCAAAGATTTATTTAGATTTGCCTGCTAACTCAGGACTAAATCATTTGATGTTACTTTCTCTTCTGAATGAGTCAGTCAATATGTGTCTGTTGAGTATACATTACCCATCCCATCCTATCTTCACTGTTGAGATCCTGTCCATCTTTTCAGGCCTGAGATACATTGCTACTTCCTCTATGAAGCCTTCTGTATTCTCTGAGAGGGAAGAGTGTGGCACAGTGGAAAGAGTACTGACTCAGGAATCAACCCACCATTGATGCTTATTATCTGTGTGACCCTGAACAAATCACCTAAACTCCATTCTTTCCATTTTCTTATCTGTAAAATGGGGGTGAGAGGAATAGATGAGCTCTGAGGTCCCTCTCAGCTCTAGAACCATAATCCTAAATTCTGTATAGGGAATCAGAAGATGCCAGTTTGACTGGTGCAGAAAGGGGGACAACATGCAGTAAGCCTAAGAAGGGGACAGAAACCAGGCTGTGAAGGGCTTTCAACGCCAAACAAAGAATTGTATGTTTTATCCCAGAAGCCAAAGGGAGCCTTTGGAGCTTCTTGAGCAGGAAAGTGACATGGTTAGACTTCTGCTTTTAGAATATCAGTTTGGCAAGTCTGAGGAAAATGAATCATATGAATTAAAGGGTGGCACGGTGAAATGAAAGTTTTGTTTTGTTTTTAAGGCTGGGGAAGACTTAGGCATGTTTATAGGTATCAACTTCTCCAGGAGTCTTTTTTTCTGGTGCCTCAAGCAGCTAGAATCTTGCCATCTAATGTTACCTTGTATCTATCCTATATTTTTTTCTTTTATAGTCTAATTTATATGAGATATTTATATATTGTCTCCTCCATTAGTGTATAAGCTCCATGGGGACAAGAACTGTTTTAGCTTTTGCACATAGCACGGTGCCTATCATATAATAAGTGCTTAATAAATGCATATTACTTGACTAGTTGTATGCAGTAGGGAAGAAGTCATTATAAAGAAAGACATTAAAAATAAGAGGAGGGGGGCAGCTAGGTGGCACAATGAATAGAGCACTGGCCCTGCAGTCAGGAGGACCTGAGTTCAAATCCAGCCTTAGACACAACACAAAAACTAGCCTGTGACTTTGGGCAAGTCACTTAACCCCAATTGCCCTCCAAAAAAAAGCAAAAAAATAATAATAATGATGGGAGGGAGGAGGGCAATAAAGGGATAAGTTTAGGAGTTGGTCTTTTCAAGGAGAGTTGGCCTTTTCTTCACAAGAGTCTGGAGAGGATAGGGATGACATCAAAGAAATATGAGCTGGAATAAAGGAGAAGAATCTCATGATGAATGGCTGCTATTTAATCAATAAAATATGAAGCAAGGCCCTCTACTGAGAAGTAGAGAGAGGGTAGTGCAAGAGTCCTGAAGAGAGAGTAAAAAAGGTTTGAGCTAACATAGCTGCTGTGAGCAATGTTAGACATCATTTGTGGAAGAGTAAAAGAGATTGCTTTGCTATAGTGAGAGCCCAGTTGTGATTACATAATGTAGATTTGTAGTGAACCCAAGCAGCACAGTTTTTCCTACTTCCTGTAGCATCATTCAGTAGCACATTAGTAAGAATAACCTACCAATGCCTTGATTTAAAAAAAAAAAGGTTTCCATGAGTTTCTGTGGCCAAAAAGAAGTCTTCCAGTGACCATCCTTTTGACAAAGAGGTTCTTAACGATCAGAAATGATCCATTACCATGCTTGAAGCCTTTCTGGCTTGCTAGGACCAGCCAGAGCTCCAGTGACCTTACCTTGGAAAACCAATAGTTTGCTCCATATCACAATGATGCATCATGGGAGGACTTGACTGAAAGACTCGATCGGGTGTTAGTTATTAGATTCCGAATATGTTCTCTCTCCTACCAGATTGTAAGCTCCTTCAGGACAGGGCCAGCTGTTTATTCCCCTTTAACTCCCCCCACCTCTGTCACAAAACTGTGCCCATAATTGATACAGAAATGACAAGCATATAAATGATGTCAGACCTCCCGGGGGCTAGTTGGGCCATATGGAAGTGTAAGATGTAGTCTCTGCTCTGGAGTCAAGCATAGTGCACATTAAAGAACAGTATATGTAGGCAGCTTGCGGTAGCATAATAATATATTATCTCATGTTCTCCTTACAACAACCCTAGAAGGAGGGTGATCCATAGCCTTGAAGCCAGGAAAACCTAGATTCAAGTCCCACCTTTGACACATTATCCTGTATGACG
The DNA here is from genome assembly GCA_028646575.1 of Pseudocheirus occidentalis. Taxonomy (NCBI): domain Eukaryota; kingdom Metazoa; phylum Chordata; class Mammalia; order Diprotodontia; family Pseudocheiridae; genus Pseudocheirus; species Pseudocheirus occidentalis. The sequence goes on along the minus strand of CM053595.1, from coordinate 28,304,750 downwards.
CTGGGTAAGTGACTAAATATCTCTGTGCTCTGGGAAACTCTCGAAGACCCAGTTGCAGAGACAGCATTCATACTAGTTTCCATTCCTGTCCCGTAAGGCATGGAGCAGAGTACTGAATTCTGAGTCACAAGACCTGAGTTCTAGTTGTCACTTCACTCATTAGCTGTATGAACCTAACTCATTCCCCCTCTCTGCATTTTTATTTTAAACATTAAAGTGGGTTACGTTTTATTGGTCTGGAATTCTTAAATTCAAAGGTTCCAGCATTCCATCAGGTTCTCAGAGTCTTTCACTCTTAATGCATAGGGCTTGTGAGTCCTGGGTGCCCCACGTCCAGTTTTCTCAGTTCCAGGAGTTTTCTCTGGCTGTCCTCCAAGCCTGGGATGCCCTCCCTCCTTATCCCCACCTGCTGCCTTCTCTGACTCCCTTTAAGCTCTAGCTGAAGTCCCACCTGCTACAGGAAGTCTTTCCCAACCACTCAGTTCCAGAGCCTTCATTCTTCTAATTATTTCCTTTCTTTCCTGTATAGTTTGTCTGTACATAGTTATCTGTTTGCTGTCTCTTCCATTAGATTATGGGCTCCTATAGAACAAGAATGGTCTTTTTCCTCTTTTTGTATCTCTAGCACTTAGCCCATGATAGGTGCTAAGTAGATGTTTTCTGACTATCTTAAGATCACATCCATTCACTCAACAAGCATGTATTAAACAATTCCTGTATGCCAGCCAAAGAGACAAAAACAAATGGTCCCTGCTATCAAGATGCTTATTTTTTTTTTGCTTTTTGGAGGGGCAATTGGGGTTAAGTGACTTGCCCAAGGTCACACAGCTAGTTTTTGTGTCAAATGTCTGAGGTCAGATTTTAACTCAGGTCCTCCTGACTCCAGGGCAGGTGCTCTATTCACTGAGCCAACCAGCCGCCCCTAGATGCCTATATTTTTACTTGAGTGTAGGAGGGAAGTAAGAGTTGAAGAGGAAAGAAGACATATATACAGATAAGTAAAATTAAAGTAAATGCAAAATAATTTCTGAGGAGAGAAAAAATTGGGGTGATTAGAAGATGACCCCAGAAAGGGGAACATGAATGAATCTTGATTATACAAGGGAGAGGTAAAAAGGGAGTGCATTGTCACACAGAGAACAACCTGTACAGAGGCACAGAGATGGAAGGTGTAATGGCAGATACTGGGGACAGCAAGGAAACCCATTTGGTCAGAACACAGAGTGCACAAAGGGTAGCCATATGTAATGACTCTAGAAGGACAGGTTGAGCAAGATTGTCAAGGGCTTTGAAAATCAAATGAAGAGTTTATATTTTGTCCTGGGAGCAAGAGGGAGTGACTTTGAAATATGAGTACAATCTATAAACACTATAAAGATTCAAAAAAGTCCACAAAGGTCAAGAAGGAAAGGCTTAATCAGGGAAGGTTTATTCCAGGTGGGCCTTTAAAAATGAAGAATGTGGAGCAGCTGGGTGGTGCAGTGTGTAGAGCACCAGCCCTGGAGTCAGGAGGACCTGAGTTCAAATTTGACCTCGGGCACTTGATCACGTTGACTAGTTGTGTGACCTTGAGCAAGTCACTAAGCCCCAATTGCCTTGCCTTCCCCCCTCCCCACATACATACACACACACACACACACGCACACATATACTTTCTAGCTGTGTGACCCTGAGAAAGTCACTTAACCTCTCTAGGCCTCAGTTTCCTCAGTTGTAAAACAAAAGGGTTGGATTCAGTGGCTTTTAAGATCCCTTCCAACACTAAATTCAGTTTAGCTAAGTGATTCTCCAGACCTTTTCTATTCTTCATCACCCTCCTTCCCTTGAATAATTTCTACTGTGACTATTTTGGAGCTCCAAAGGTAATTATACTGACTTAAGGTCTCCATTTCTGACATAATCTTTACCAAAAGACAAGATCTGCAACACCGAGCCTTCCCTGTCACTCTTTGTCCTTTGCTCAGTATAAGTAATGTCCATCTAATCGACTCTAGGAGCTATTACATCAACAGATGGTTAAGTGCCAGTGTCTCTATGCCAATAAGCTAGATAAACCATGACTTGATTTGAGAAATTTAGAAATTATGTACTCTCCATAATAATCCAACATTTTATCTCTGTAAAAATTTAGGAAGAGTCCTTTATAACATAATAGGCACTTAGTAATTTTATTCAGCAAACCTTTATTAAACAGTTATTATATGGAAGGCTTTGTGCTAGGCGCTGAGATATAAAGATGAAAAATAATTTTTCAGGGCTTACAATCTATTAGGGAAGCTATGAAAGTAAAGTAGACAAGTATAATTGCAAGATGGATTTTGATAGACACAAAGCAGAAATGCAGAAAGTGCTTCTGGAAAACGGGAGAAGTAAAAGAATGCTGATAGATCATGGAAGACATCATGGAGGAGGCAGTCCCTTAACTGAGTCTTGAAGGAAAGATTTAAATAGAGACGTTAAGAGTCTTATGGAGGCCTAGGGGAAGCATGAAAGCAGGAGTGGGCAGACCTTTTAAAGGATTTTGAATCAAAAGCATTTTCTAACTAGAATACTGCCTTGCCCCAATCATTGTGATTTATTGAGGATTTACTATACATTTTTTTCTCCTGTACTGTAAGGGATTAAATTTTCATTCATTCATTTAAGAAGCATAAGAGTTATGAGCATAACTTATGTAGCATGTTATATACACTGTCATTTGAGTCTCAGAACAAGCTCCATGAGGTAGGGACTCTAGGAATCACCATTCCCATCTTACAGATGAGGAAAGTGAGTCTCTGAAGTTTTCAATGATTTGCCTACGATCACACACTCAGTAAGTGTAGGAGACCAATTTCAAGCCCAGCTCTTGTCAACTCCGGGTCTAGCAATCTGTTTGATGCCACCATACTTCTTCTCATACTCCTCTTTACTCTTTAATCAAAAACTTTTTGATTCTTTGGTTCTAAGATTCGGTGATTATGTAAGTGTCCAGGATCCATATTTGGACGTATGCTCTGTCCACTGGTGAACATTTTTTTCTTTATCACCAAGTGGAAATTTCCCGTCGCCCTCCACTGAAGCAGTGAATATTCAAGATTTGTAATTGCTTTTTCAGAGCAGGCATCCCTTCCCGTATGGCTCTCAGGCAGCATTAAGAACTTATACACGATCATGACCTACGCAAATAAAAATCATTCCCTGTCAGAAGCTTCCCCGAAATGTCACATCACAGCATCCAATCATCATCACTATCATCATGGCCACAAGTACGTCCTGCCTCAATCCCTTCTCAGGCATCCCATCTCCAGCAAACAGGGGACCTGAATGAGCACAGATATGTGTTGTGAAATGCACATCAGCCCTGAGGTTGGGGGCAGAGGGACAAGGAGGAAAGGCCATAATGTGGTGATTTCACAGAATCATAGAATCTGAGAGTAATAAAAGAGCTTAGCAACCATCTAAGTCCAGCCCATCCATGCAAGAAATCTCCCATTCTACACCATAAATACCCAGCAAAGGGTTGGCCAACCTCCATTTAAAACCTTCCAAAGAAAAGGAACCCACCATTTCAATAGGCAGACTATTCTACTTTCAAACAGTTCTAATTATTAGCAAGTTTTTCCTGACATAAAACCTCAGTTTAACTCTTTGCAACTTCCACTCTGCTCCTTGTTCTGCCATCTGGGACCAAATGGAACAAGACTAATCTTTCTCACTCACCACAGCAGTTTTCCAAATATTTCAAAACGATTATTGTGCCCCCACCAAAGCTTCTCTTTCTCAGGCTAAACATTCCCAGTTCATTCTGCCAGTTCTCATATAATATGAACTCAAGACCCTTACCATCCTGGTAATCATATAAGACTTAAAGATTGTCAATGTCTTTCTTAAAACTGTGGCCCTCAGAACGGAATACAATTCAGATGAGGCTGGATGAGGGTAGAGTACAATGGAATTATCACCTCTCTATTTCCTACAAGTTACACTTCTCTTAATGCAGTCCATGTTTGCATTAACTTTTTTGGATGCCATATCATACTAATAACTTGTACTGAACTTGTGGTCCTCTAAAACCTCCAGATTTTTTTTTCAGAAAAAAATTGCAGTCCAGCCATATCTCCCCTAAATTCCACTAGTGAAATTGATTTTTTCATGTAATAATTTATTTTTTCCCTATTGAATTTTATTCATCCTAGTGCTCTGACCTGTAAAAATCCTTTTGTATCCCAACTGTGATCTACTTGAAAAGTTATTCCTCCTAGCTATTTGTCATCCGAAAATTTGAGAAGTGTGACATAGATGCCTTTATGCTAGTCTCTGATAAAAAATGGGAAACATCCCAGAGCCATGTGCAGATCACTGTGGCACTCCACTGGTGACCTCCTGCCCCACTGACATCAAAACATTAACAAATATTCTTAGAGTTCAGCCATCCAGTCAGCTCTGAATCCAACTAAATGTATCCTCTATTCTAATTATCTAAATATATTATCTAATCTATCTTCTGCCCAAGAATAATATAAAATACTTTATCAGTAGCCTTGCTAACATTAGACAATTTTACTTTATCTAAAACATTCCCCTTATCTATTAGTTAAGTAATCCTGTCAAAAAAGAAAATTAACTAAGTCTGAAATGACCTGTTCTTGATGATCTATATCATGGTGGAGATGAAAGGGAAAGAAAAGGATGAAGAAATTAAGTGATTCAAAGCATCCCAGGTGGGATTGTCTAGAGAGCCAATAAATAATATGAAAATTCTACTTCAGGAATTAATGGTAATAATAATTCATTTTTCTGTAGCACTTTGTGTCTCCTTACAACAGCTTTGTGAAGTAGGCAATGTGAACATTATTGTTCCCATTTTACAGATGTTGCAAACTGAGACTCAGAAAGAGCAGGCAGTATGCCCAGGTCTTAAAGTTAATAAATGTAAGAGTTGGGATTTTACCTCTACTCTTAGTCTAATGATCTTTCCATTACATAATAATAACAATAATAATTTTTAAAAACTAGAATTTGTTTGCAAATATGTTTTGTTTATATTATTTCATTTGATCCACACCACAAAGTCTGTGAGATAGGTCCTGTTATTGTCCTCATTTTCCACTTGAGGAAACTAAGCCTGGGAGAGATCAAGTGACTTACCCAGGGTCACACAACTAATTAGCATCTGAGATCACATTTGAATCAGGTCTTCCTGACTCTATGTTCAACACTTGAACCACTATGGCTCCTAGCTGCCTGTAATACCACTCCAGAACCCTCTGGGAATAACTTGTTGTAGCATCTAGAAAGCTAAGATTTTATCCTCCTTCAAGCATTATTTTTTGTTTGAAATGCTTACTATTTAAGCCAAAAATCTTTCAGAAATATAGTGCATTTTCTTACTCTCTTAAACTGAAATTAATCAACATAATCTTGCCTTTTGCTTTTTTTAACTAATTTTTTTAATTAACAGATATTTATTTTCTTTCCCTTCTTACACCCAGCTAAGTGAGAGTCAGGACCAGAACTCAGATCTTGATCTTCTGACTTCAAATCTGAGGTTCTTTCCACTATATATCACACTAATGGGCATAGAATGTCTGAATTAGTCATCTGGTCCAACCTCTTCATTTTAACACAGGAGGAAACCAAGGCCCAGCTGTCATTTCTCACAGCTTGTTATCATCTGCTCCTGTCTCAAATTTACTGCTTGAAAAACAAATCATCAGGCTCATTCATGTACAAAATAAAAGTCATCAGGCTGAGTTTTTGTTGTAGCCTAGGACCTTTATTGAGCAGGAATTATAAAATCACCTTAAGCTGGGCAAAAGGATTTTTTTTTGCCTCCTTCCTATTGTTCTTCTGGGTCCCTAATAAGTAAAGTGTTACTGTATTTAGATTTTGTTTTGGTCATGTTTATTAATTCAATAAGCATGTATTGACGGCTTTCTGTCTGCAGTTCCTAAACATTGGGCACTGGGAGTATGGAGGAGTTACATTAGAAATAGAATATATTGTGCCCAGTATTGGGAAAAACCAACACACACACATAAAACGACCTGAGGGCTTATAGTTATAAAGCAGCAGATCTACAAGCAAAAGTCATGTAGGAAAAGGGATCAAAGTCAGATCAGTAAAATTAAAAAAGACTTGGTAAAAGAGACAAACTTTGAATGCGGTTTTATTAAAATAATTTTTAGTGAACCTAGCTCACTGAGATTATTCATACATAATGAATCCACAAAGAGGGCATGAATTCTCCCACTCTGGGTCTCATTCCATGCCCCTTGTGTCCAATTTTCACACTATGCCCTTCATATCATGCTAAGCCCTAAGGAAATGGCTGAGAGAAATGAGCCCTGCCCTGTCACACCCTCTCTAGTCAAACTCAATTTTCATGGAGATGAGCATGGATGAGTAATCTTGGCATGTCTGCTGCAGGCAGACTGTGGGGGGGGGGGGGGAAGAAACCCTGGACAGGGAATCAGGAGATCTGGGTTTTAATTCCAACTCTGTTATTAATTTACTAGACAAGTAAATCGCTTCCTCCCTCTCTGAACCTCATTTTCCTCAACTATAAAATTGGATCAGATGATGTCTGCAATCTTGCCCATCCCTAAGGTTCTAAGTATTCATTTCAGTTTCAGTTGTACCATTCCATGTCCTAAAGTACCTGTCCAGTTTTAATATTCTGAGTTCAAAGGACCCCCTTGGTTCTGACATTCTTTGTTCTAAGGACCCTTCCACTTCCAACATGCTGTGTTCTAAGGATCCTAACAGCTCTGATGTTTAAAGTCCCTTACAATTCTGACATTCTGTGTTCTAAAATTCCTTTTGTCTCTGATATTCTATGTTCTAAGGTTCCTTTTAATGCTCTGTTTCTTTGTTCTAAAGTTCCTTCCACCTCTGCCATTCTGTGATTCAATTATTCTTTTGTTTACCTGAGCACAGATTTCATGTGACAGGAAGAAGGGAGGGATGGAAGGAGGGAGAGAGATAGAGAGAGGGAGAAGGGGAGAGAGGGGGGGGAGAGAGAGAAAGAGAGAGAGAGAGGGAGACAGAGACAAAGACAGAGAGAAATAGAGAAGAGGGAGAGAGACAGAGAGAGACAGAGACAGAAACAGAGACAGAGACAGAGAGAGCTTGTTCATTTTGTGAAGATAGAATAATCAAATCACCTCAGAGAAACCATGTAAAGCGTATGTTCAACAAAACCCAGGCTTCATTCAGTCTTTCTCTTTCCAAGGCCCTGTACCTGGATTTTAGCCTCCCTTGCCTTAATTTCCTTAAAATGAATAATTTTTTTTAATTTCACCAAATGAGCTGTTCTTCAGATATAGAGGTGAATATTTCTTAATGGTGACTGCTATTGAAAAAGAAAATTCCTTTCAATTAAGGTAGTAGTACCATAGCCACAGGTTGATCTTAGAAAAGTAGAATTCGAGAAACTAATACAGGGTTCTTATTTCAAGTAAAGGTTTGACTTTATAAGGTCCCTTCCAGCTCTATAACTCTGTGATCCTAGAACTGACCAAGAACTTGGAAGTCATTAAGGGCAACCTTTATGTGAATCATGAATCTACTCTAGGATATTCCTGGTAAACATCCCTACAACTTCTACTTTAATCTTCTGGAAAATAATCATTTAATTTTTAAAAAATACAGCTTGCATTTATAAAACACTTTGGATCCACTATCTTACCTACCTGTCAGCACCCCCCTGTAAGGTAAAGAACCTGTTTACCCTGTGAGGTAAAGTGTATCTAAGTAAAGTGTAAAGGGATAATGGAGTGAGAAAGGAATAAGCATTTCTTATTCTCGTAACAACCTTGTGAGATAGGTGCTGTTAACATCACCATTTTGCAAATAAGGGAACAGAGACACAGACTGTCAGAGGCATTGATGTGCCTAGGGTTACCGCACTAGGAAGGCATCAGAGATGGGATTTGAAAGCCCAGCTCCTCTAAAACCCTGTCTATCATTGAGGAATATCAATTCTGTGAATGACTAGCTATGTGACCTTGGACAAATCACTTTCTGCTCCTTGGGTCTTAAGTTTCATCTTCTGTAAAATGAAAGATTTTATTTGAATCCCCTTCCACTTTGAACAACATATGAATGTATTAAACCTTGGCCTTAGGGCTTCAGAGGTGCTTATATAGGGGGTCTAAAAGATAATAGGATACCATTTAGATCTCTGTTAATGGGAATTGTTGGGGGTTTTCCCCAGCTTTAAAAAAGGGTGGCATTTAAATTCTCAATGTGGGGTAAACACAAGCATAAATATGGACTGTTCAGAGAGCAAACCAGCATTCAGAACCTCTCTTAGGGCATACCTATACAGCCATCTAGTTAACTGTCTAGTATCTGAAAAAACATAAATAAAAGTAACAGCTACTGTAAACTGAGTTCCTATATGAACCAAAAAGCCTTTTCTAGGGAGAGATCAAAATACTTCAACACACTGAAGTCAGCAGATAGTTAAAATTAAACTTTGAAAAAAATTGCCAATGATTCCTTAGTAGGGTTACATAGAATATTAAAGAGGCAAATACTTAAAGTCAGAAGACCTGGGTTTAGTCTTTAATTTTATTTTACTTTTTTTCTCAATTACATGTAAAATCATTTTTAACATTTGTTTTTTGTAATTTTGAGATCCAAATTCTCTCCCTTTCTCCCTCCACCCCACACTCTTTGAAAAGGCAAGCAATTTGATATCGATTATACATGTGCATTTCCATATTAGCTATGTTGCAAAAGAGAACACAGAACCTCCCCCCCCGGAAAAAAAACAAAAATTTTTTAAAATATGCTTTGATCTGCATTCAGACTCCATCAGTTTTCTCTGGAGGTGGACGGCATTTTTCATCCTAAGGCCTCCAAATTTGTCTTGGATCATTGTGTTGCTGAGAACAGAAAATTCACAGCTGATCATCACAAACTAATGTTGTTTCTGTGTACAATGTTCTCCTGGTTCTGCTTCCTTCATTTTGCATCACTCAGTCCATGTGAGTCTTCCCAGGTTTTTCTGAAAAGATACTGATTGTTTTTTCTTATAGCACAATAGTTTTCCATTATAGTCATATACCACAACCTATTCAGCCCTTCCCCCATTGATGAGCATTCCCTCGATTTCCAGTTCTTTGATACCACAAAAAGAGCCACCATAAATATTTTTATACACACAAATCCTTTTCCTTTTTCTTTGATCTCTAAGATACAGACCTAGTATTGGTGTTGTTGGGTCAAATGGTATGCACAGTTTTATAGCCCTTTGGACATAGTTCCAAATTGCTCTCCAGAATGGTTGGATCAGTTCACAATCCCACCAACAGCACAATAGTGTCCCAGTTTTTCCACATTCTCTCCAGCATTTGGCATTTTCCTTTTCTATCGTATTAGTCCTTGGTTCAAGTCTTGATTCTGACTCCATAGCTACTCTGTGACTTTAAGCAAACCCTTCCCTTCTCTGTGCTTCAGTTTGCTCATGTATAAAATGGGGATGATAATGCTTGTTGCAGAATCAAGATTTTTAAAAAAATGATATTTACATCTATAAAATTTATATTTACATATTATAATCTTATATATTTCTTATAGTCCCATTTTATAGGGTTACAGATTTAGAGCTGAAAGGGACCTCAGAGTCTATCTAGTGCAACCCTCTGATTTTACAGATGAAGAATTTGAGGTTTGGACAGTTTAAGTGGCTTGAAGGTCAAACAGTTAGTGTCAGAGACAAGATCTGAACTCAGGTCCAGCACTCCACCTTTTATATCAAACTGTTTATCTGTTACAAGGATCAAATAACAGATTGAATGGCAAAGCATCCTATAACTCCTGAACTCTTCTGCCTTGTGAACAGAGAACCAGCTTCCAAATTAAGAACTGGGTTCATGTTCTATGCTAACAATGTGACAAGTCACAACCTTTCAGTGCCCCAGGCAACTCTGACACTATGAGTTACAGGAGAGGATCTGCATTGGGAGAGGATTTTGAACACCAGAGGTACCCCCTCCCACAATTCCAAACCAAACATTCTTTCCTCAGGACTTCAGAAGTCTTGTTCATCAATGTGGTTCCCTGCATTGATGGTATGAACCCACTAATTCCTTACCAGTTGTTGGTGGTTTTATGGAGTAGTCTTGCCCAAAAATAAATAATTCCCTAGTTGTTCTGTGGGAAAGAGCCCAACCTACACTTAATTTGGCTGCTCCCCAGAAGGCAAACAACAGTTCATCTCTAGGCCTGTACTTGAAAGTTTTCAAAAAGGTAGCATCTGCCAGAGTTTGTGTCTCTTTGACATAAACTTCAAAAACTCAGAGTCATTTCAATCAATGAACTAAGAAGCATTTGTTAAGCGTCTATCAGGTGCCTGCACTGTGCTAGGAACTGAAAAAACAAACAAAAATGTTCACTTCCTGTCCCCAAAGAGCTTACATTCTACTAAGGGGATACAATATGTGTCAAGAAGTAGTGGCCAGGAAAAGAACTTTGGTCTAGATCAGGAGTCCATAGCCTAGGGTCAACAGTCTCCCCATCAAGGAGTTCATGGATAGATTTCTGTGGGTCTAAAAACTTGGGAAAAAAATTAATAATCTCTTCCTGAAACTCAGCATTTCCTTCAGTGACTTAAGAGAAGTCTATAGGTTTCATCAGACTTCCAAAGGAGCCCAGAACATAAACTAGGTTAAGAACCCCTAATCTAGGTAGTACCAGTGATGGTGAATAGCACAGGAGAGTAGACTGGCACACCCTTTCCAATGGCAATAGTCATAATGATTTGATTTTTCTTGCCTTAGGCAAAAGTAAAAAGTAGAAGGTGTAGCAGCAGAGGCAGGGCAGCCTAGATGGGCTGAAGTATGGTCTAAGGGTTTGGCGTCCAGCACTGAAGTGATTCATTAATCCTCCAATCTAGGCAATGACACACCAAGACCCATCCCAAAATTGAGTGCATTAATTCCCCCAAGAGTAAGGTAGGTAAGATCTCTGGAGATCCAAGCCCAGAAGATCACTTCCTAGTGGGAAAAGGTGGACAGTGGTGGTGTAAAGCCAATCAGCAGTAGATTCCTGAGAGAATGCTACTGTGAACAGCTCTTAAGATTCAGATTACACAGTATTGGGGAGGCTAGGTGGCGCAGTGAGTAGAGCACGGGCCCTGGAGTCAGGAGTACCTGAGTTCAAATCCAGCCTCAGACACTTAACACAAAAAGCTAGCCATGTGACCTTGGGCAAGTCACTTAACCCCAACTGCCCTCCAAAAAGCAAAAAAAAAAAAAAACAGATTACACAGTATTAGTGAACACTC
>CM053595.1:28287859-28292972 GCA_028646575.1 Pseudocheirus occidentalis | reverse complement strand
TCCTCAGGGCAATCCCCGGCACACATTGAAGTTCACAAGGTTCAGCACACCTCAAACCCTTCAGGACTTCTCTTAACGTGGAACTCAAGGATCAGCCAGGCCACCAACAAACAAAGTCCCATCCTGTTCATATCTTCAGTCAGCTTCACTGAGGAACCAAATCCAAAATCTGTCCTGTCTCTGTAAAATTCTTCCTTATAAGCACTGGCCTTCTCCCAAGTTAACAGGGGAATGTCTCAGCCAATAGCATTCTTCCACGTCAACAGGGGAATTCACACCTTTTCACCAATGGACAGAGTTCTATACTTAGCCCTAAGTTACTAGGATCTACTTAACCCTAAGTATCTGATCTACTTAACCCTAAGTATCTGATCTACTTATCCCTAAGTATCCTATCCACTTAGCCCTAAATATCCAACAAATTGATTACCATTACAGGTGGCCAATCTGACTAGTTCTTGGTGTCCTGGTGGATGGCTAGATGGAATGAAGCATAATCTGGGCTCTATCTGTCAAAAAGCATTAGGGATACAGTTAAAGACCCAGTCCTCAAAGAAATCACATCCTACTGGGGGAGACAGTATGCAGGCAATTATATACACATGAGATAGATACAAAGCAAATGGAAAGTAAGCTCAGAAAAAAGGCACTAGTATTGGGGAGGACCCAAAAAGGTACCTCGTAGAAGGTAGGAGTCAAGCTGGAGGAAACTGGATTTAGAGGAGAAAGTTACTATCTCTACTATTGTTAATACCATTAATTACCCTATTCCATAACCTCCTGGAGATACGGAGGTAATTCTGAGGCCTTACAGCCTATGTCAGCAAACATAGCAACTCCTCTGGCAACTCCGGCCAAAACGGTATTAACTCATTTTATCCTCACAGCCACCCTCTGAGGCAGGTGCTGTCATTGACCCCAGTTTACAGAGGAGGAAACTGAGTCTTACAGAGGCTAATTGACTTGCCCAGGCTCCTACAACCAATGTGTCAGAGGAGGAATTTGAACTCATCTTTCTTCCTGACTCAGAGTTCATCATTCTATCTGCTGAGGCACGCTGCCTCTCATTAGAACAGGTATTAGCAGTCTGTAGAGTGAATGCCAATGGTGACATATGTAATGACTTCTCTTCTACTTAAGAGCTCTATAGATATTTGAAGAGAATGGTACAAGTCCTACCTAAATCTCTTCCTCAGGACAAATATTTCCAAATTGCTTTCACTTAATTTTATGTTACGTGATTTAATATTTCCTGCCAATTCTGCTTATCATCATTACTAAAATGTGACGCCTTCAACATGAGAGGATAATCCTCATGAGGTATAACCAGGGGTTCAGATAGTAGGACTAGCAGAATCACAGAATTTTAGCATTCAGAGAGCCCTCCTTAGCCTTCTAGTTCAGCCTCTGCCTAGAAAAGAATCCTGTCTATAACTTAATTCAACACGTGGTCATCCACCCTTTGTGGAAGAGAGATACCCACTTCTTCTCAAGGTGATCTCTTCATCACTTAGAGAGATCTAATTACATGGAAGTTTTTCCTTACATCAAGCCTAAATTTGTGCTCTTGCAATTTCTTCCTAATAATCTCAGTTGTTCCTCTTTGGTCAAATAGAAAAAAAAACCTATTCCTCTTCTACCTAATAAACCTTCAAATACTTAAAAAACAACAAAGATGATACCCACCCCTCTGTCCCAAATCTCTTCACCAGGAAAAACATGACCCAATCCTTCAACTGTTCCTCATGTGAAATAATCTAAAGCCCTGTCAGCATCCTTTTATACTTGCTCTCCAGCTTAGCCCTAAAATATGGCACCCAGAAAGGAATACAACATGCCAGAGAGGGTTTGCACATGGCAGAGCATAGCTGGACAAACCCTCCCTGGCCAGGGCTCTCCGTCACTCTTAGTGGAGCCAACGTTTGCCTTGATTTTTTGGTTGCCATATCATACTCTTTACTCATCCCAAGCTTTCAGTCCACTAAAAGCTCCAGCAATTTTTTCAAACAAACCACTAACCAATAACATTTCCACCATCTTGCCCTGGTTAAATTGATTTTTGAACCCACCTATAGATCTTAAATTGCCTCTTAAATTTCATCTGATTCTATTTAGCCCAGTGTTGCAACCTGTCAAAATCTTTTTGGATCCTGATGCTGTCATCCAGAGAGTTAGGTACTCCCTCATCATGTTGTATATTTTACAACCTTGGTAAGCTGCCTTTATTCTGTTCAATTCAGTAATATTGTGTATACCTACACCATGCAAGGTTATGGGGGAAAAAATAATGATATCTGACATTTAGCACTTTAAAATTTTCTGAGCATTTTGGATATATGATCTCATTTGAACTTCTATACAACCTTACAAGTTAGGTACTACTAGTATCATTCCTGTTTTATAGATGATGAAACTAAGGCTCAGAGAACAGGTGTTCTCTGGTTGAAAGAAATAAAGTGATTCACGCTTGGTCATACAGAGGATAAATGTCAGAGATGTGATTTGAACTCAGCTCTTTCTGATTCCATGTTCAGCACCATATCCACATCACCAAAGATCCCCCATCTCATCCAAGAAATTAATAAAACAATGACCAAGCATATATCCCTAACTCTACTACCATCTAACACCCATTTCTCTACCTAATCTATGAGATTATCAGAGCTGGGCCATCACCATTTGCTCTGACCTATGTCTTGCCAGTGGCTTCCAATGATTCTGAAGGAGGGAGTGAGGCTGATGATTCTAAACTACTGTGCTTCGCTTAAATCCAATTCACTTGCAAGCCAAGACATCACCCTGCCAATGTCATTGGTCCTCTTCAAAAGCAAAGGCCAAACAACAATAAGACTACTATCATGACAGACTTTGTTAAATGTTTGCTAAAATATCAGGCAAATGATCTACATAATTCTGTAGATCTACACCCTCTGTCTTTAGTAACCATATACAAAAAAAGTAAATGAGATTGGTCTCATATATGACCTGTTTTTAAAGCCCTACTGTCTGTCTCCTTTTGATCACAGCTCCCTTTTTTAGACATTTACCTACTGTTCCTTTAGAACTGCTAGAGCATACTAGCCTATAGTTTATACAGGCCCCACTTTCTTCCTTTAGAGAAGGAAGAATGAGGACCTACACCTTCTCCAAACCTGTAGTACTTTTTCTATTGTAGATAATCTTTCCAAGATCACTGAGATTGACTCAGGAGTCACTTCTATCAGTTTTTTTTTTCATACCTCAGAAAATAGTTTATCAGTCTGGTCAGTGAAACTCAACAAAGAGCTCTTTTACTATTGCCCTACTTATGTTCTGTATCAAATCCCTGCTAGCCAGTTTTGTTCAATCCTTTCCTGTCAAAAAAAATCGTCCTCTGAAAGTGAAATAAGAGTTAAACAACTCCACTTTCTCTCTATCTTTCATTATTGTCCTTCTATTCATACTGAACAGCAGTCTTATCCCCTTCTTTGAATCTCCTTATTCCCCTGATGTGACTTTCAGAGGCAGTATGGTGTAACGGATAGAAAACTGGTCTTGGCATCAGGAAAACCTGAGTTCAGCTCCCATTTCTAACTCATACTTGCTGCGGGACCCTGGAAAGTAAATTAACGTCTCATTACTCCAGGCAGCTTTCTAAGATGCATTGCAGACGAGACACGGAGCTGCATTTGTAGGAGTTTGCTCCCAGAGAATTCCCAATACCAGTAAAATCATAGGTCTGATTTTTTGCTTTTCCACATCAGCCTGAACTTTAGTGTTCCTGACCATCTTCTTATAGGACAGTCCCTCATTTTCATGATCACCTTCAATTATCCGTCCTTGCTTCCACCTTTTGTACACTCCTTCTAACTCTTAAGTCAGATGATAAGTTCACTGTGTATCTACCTTGGTTTCTTCAGATGACAACCTCTTTCCTTGGAATTGGAATTGTTTGCACTTGTATTTTTAGAATTTCATTCTTGAGACCCTTCCTATCCCTCCTGAACAAACTTCCCTTGTGGAATTTTCGGTCATGGGATCTAACCTATCCTTTCTTTATCCCTTTAAAAACTATTCTCCAGAAATCAAGGGTACACCACAAGATCATGCCTAGCTTTCCTCTCCATCTTTCTCACAAATTCTAAAACATGGTGGTCACTTCCTTCAAAGATTCTAATCATTTCTACTTCAGCATCCAGTTCAATCTTGTTAGTCAAAATCAGGGTCAAGAGGGCAAGTCCCTTCATTGATTGGTTCCTCTCTATGAAGGATAAAATTATCATTAAGGCAAGCCAAGAAATGATTATACTCTACTTTTGGCAGAGTTTCTGGAAATGTCCGGAAAAATGGAATCTCCAATCACTAGGCTAATTCTACACTGAACTTGTGATATAATTATTTATCTATCTCTTCTTTTCATTCCAGGTGGGTTGTAGTATACCCTGATAATAATCTTGATTCCTTTTTTTGGCCTTTGTTGATTTCACACATATATTCTACATCATACTTGCCCAGTCAGTTTCCTAGATTTCTGTATATAATTATATCATTTAATATAATATAGTAATCATTTAATTTAATTATATCATTTAATTAATATCATTTAATAATATCGTTTAATATAATCATTCAATAATAAATATTTAATATTATATCGTTTATTATGTAAAGTATAAAATTTAATATAATAAATTTATGTCTTTTAATATTAATAATTTAATAATACAGCACTATGCTTGCATATTTAATTATTCTCTTCATTTTGAGTCATATTTCTGCCATGGGCCCCATCCTATTAAGCTTCAAATATTTAAATGGTCAAGCCTGTTTCCTTGAACTAAAATCACTTTGTTGAGTCATTTTCTAGTCATATCCAATTCCTCATGACCCCATTTGGAGCTTTCTTGGTGAATATAATGGAGTTGTTTGTAATTTCCTTCTCCAGCTCATTTGACAGATGAGAAACTTAGGCAAACAGGCTTAAGAGATTCATCCAGGGTCACAAAGGTAGTAAATGTCTGAGACTGAACTTTCTGACTCCAGGCCTGGTACTCTATCCACTGAGTTCAGTGATAGGTGTTCCCTCCACGTAGCTGCCCATTAGGAGTTCTAGTATACCTTATTTATAAATTTG
>CM053595.1:28232859-28282859 GCA_028646575.1 Pseudocheirus occidentalis | reverse complement strand
AAGAGCAATTCTCTTGGGTCTGAAACCTGGAAATTAAAGCAGTGCTTCAGCTACCTTGGGACAGTTGGCCAAACTTGCATGCACCCATGCTCCTAAAAATCCCTAGCCCTGAAACCCAGAGGGAAGTGAATAGGAAAAGAAAACTTTTGGGAGACCAAACCTTAAGGCCCCAAAACACATACTATACCAACTGTTCCTCATTTAGTTTTTTTTGAGTTAGGTACTGACTGATTTCATATGTATGGACTCACTGGGGACCAGTGATATCAGGGTTAACTTCCTGGGACTGGCATGTGCTTCAAAATACATGCAGCTGTCCACATCAGACACTGAGTATATACTTTTAACACTAACATCAGAAGGATCTTTTAAAATCCCCTGCTTTGTTTTTTTTCTTTGTTTCTGAAGCTCCCATGGACACACATTTTAAACCCCTTATTTGGCCATCTTGAAGCTCCCAAGAGGAAAAATAAATCCCCTCTACCCTTGCTGAAGCTCCAAGAGAACCCTCTAGTCATCCAAAATATTGGGAGCTGAAAGGAAGAGACTCATTCAAAACCAGGAGGAAACTGCCTGAGGCTACCAGACTAGCTTGGTCCAGCCTATTTCCAGAAACCCAAGGCCCTATCTAACCTAGTGCATGTTCTGCACAGACATTCCTCACACAGAAGAAGACACCCCTGAGATTACTAGCTTTGCCTCCAGTCAGGCATTAGAGTTTCTAGAAGAATACACACACACACACACACACACACACACACACACACACCCTACCCCATCCCAGAAAAGACTATCCCTGCTTTCCAACTGTGTGTTGACATCTCCTTCAGGTCCTTGGGTGTTCTCCCCTGACCCACATGTCAATCCTTAGCTTTCTTGCCACTACCATTATATTCAGGCAGAATGTTCTGAGGTGCCTTGTACAACAGCAGCAGGTCTCAGTACACACAGCTGAGAACAGCCGCCCCCACAATCCTCTCTTCTCATTGGCTACATAGGCCAATTATTAGTACAATGGGCCAATTCTCATCCTGTGGAGCTGACTCTTTGGGGGAAATCTGTAGGCTGGGGAACTGGCCTAGATTTGAAATGAAACAGCATTAAGTGGTCAATTAGCATTGGCTAATTTTTATTGGGTGACCTTGGAGGGGTAGATTCTGTAAAGAACTATATCAAAGACATGAACCACTGCCTCCTATGAACCCTTTGTTTGGGAGTATATGTAAAGGAAGCCAAAAGCTATTCAGAATGAATGAGAAAAATAAAGACTCTCCACATTGCCAAAGGCTGAGCCGCCTTCTCCACTAGGTCACAAAGGAATCCTTAGATGATCCCAAGGTTTAGAATTGAAAGAAACATCAGGATCATCTACAAATGAAAAAACTGAGTCTCCAGGAGTTTTTGTGATTTTTCCCAAGGTCACACAGAACTTGAGTGTGTGTATGCTTCAGTGAGAAGACAGAAGGAAGCCAGTGACTCCTGACTGCAAAGAATAATATTGTGCCTTACACAGCTCCCTTTAAATCCTGGCCACCCACTCCAGTAGGGTGAAACCACCCTAGACTTCAAAGAAAGGGGAAATCAGTCTAGCATCTGCAAAGTAATTAAGAGACACTTGGTTTGCTCTTGAGTGATACTGATCTGATCTGACTCCCATTAAGTGTCACCCGGACCCCAGCTTTGGACCTTATCCTGATTCTAACTCATCCCAATTCTAGTTTTGACTCCCTGGATAAAGAATTGGATTCCTGGTTCAATCCTGGCATCCCTGCCTGATCTTCATGACTGTTCCTAATCTGCTTCCTCCTCACAATCCTGGCTCCTTCCTTATCATCATTTCTTCGACTATTTTTTATTGAGTTGCTTCCTGCTAGGTCGTATGCCTGGGGTGCATTATGGCTTAACAGAACTGGAATTGGACGTGAACCCCATTTCTAGTTCTGGCATCCTCTGCTCTGACAATGAATTCTCCTGTCTCTTTCATGGCTGTTCACCTATCCTTGCATCTGTGCCATCCCCTACTGATGACTGGAAGCATTACTTAAGGAATCATTGGGTCATAAGATTTCGAACTGGAAAAAATCTTGGAAATCACTGAGTTCAACCTTCTCCTTTACAGAAGTGACTAGTAACTAACAAATCCAGGATTCAAATCTAGGTCCTCTGACTCCAAACCCGGTGCCTTCTCCATTACTGTAGTACATGACTTTCATTGGCACTTGTCTAGTTTGGGGCCATCATGGGTGCCTTCAGTTGGTTGGGCCTCTTTGAGTATCTGTTTCACAATCACCAGGAAAAAAATGGAACTTATCTTTGGATCTGGCACAAACATGGAGCTCATTTCTCATCTTTTAAGACTATCATCTATTTTTTTTTGTTTTCAGTCAGAAGGATCACCTACCTACATACCTGATTATTCACTGTGTGAATTAACCAACACTTGCTTCTTTTTTCCTATTGACATATATCCCAGTAATACTTTATTTGAAAGACAAGCAAAAAGAAACAAGATGAAGAAAGAATATAAAGACCTAACCCATGGACTTACTTTCATTGACGGCTCTGGGAGAAGATGAATCAAACTCAATTCAGCTGAAGAAGTAGTTGCTGGATACCAACTATCTGTGCTCAATACAGGTAGACCTAAAGATGACACAAAACCCACACCCTGGAGGAGTTTATAGTCTTGCTTTGGAAGGAATCTTAAAGAAGATGAACCCTAACTGAACAGAAATCATCTCTACAACATTGTGTTGGGGAACTTAATACCTCCCAAGATAGCATGTGTTATTTGTGGACAACTATGCTTGCTAGAAAGTTTTTCTTCTGTTGAACTGAAATCTGCCTCCTCCACATTCTCCCCATCGGTTCCACCCTCCAAGGCCAAGCAAAATACGTTTGATTCCTCCTTTATGTGACAACCCTTCAAATACTTCAAGACAGCTATATCTGCATCCCCTTCTTCCCACCTACTTTTCTCTTCTCCAGATGTTAACATCTCTATTTTTTTCAATAGCTACTCCTGTGAGATGGTTTCAAGTCTTTACCATCCTCATGACTTCTCTGGACTTCTTCCATCATGTCAATGTCCTTCCCAAAAGGGAATTTTTGCCATTCCAGACCTAGAGAAAGGACTCTGGATTGGTTGCGATAAGAACTGAGTGCAAGGTGACTCTCCCTCCCTTGTTCTGAATCACTCTGGTGCTGTGACTGCCATCTAACAGCATCATTGACATTTTGGTGGCCACATCATTCAGCTGATTCCTTTATATCCTTAGTCCTCCAGAACCCTCCAGAACTTACAAAGGAGGCAGCAAACCAAGGCAAGAACAGCATACAAGGGGTTAAAAAAGAACAGACGGAGGGGGGGGCCTCATCACTATGGCAACTAACCCGAGGGTTCTGAAAGACTGGGTTTATGTTTCTTTTCACCTGTCAGTCTTCTCCATACTATCCTTCTCTTCCCCCAGCAGGAGACAAGTTGTGACATTTTCACGCCTACTAACAAGCTGCTTGGCTTGGGGGAGGGGGGACAGGACTATGGGCTTGGATAGTGCTCCTAAGCTACAGTTGACTAAACAAACAGGGTCCCAGAAAGAAGAGCTCAAAACCACTACCACTGCCACCTCTTCTCTATGACATAACCAAAAGGCTTTTTTTAAAAACATAGCAGTGGTTTCAAAGCTTAGCTGGAAGTTAGCTATCTGGGATGTCTACACCAGCACATGCGTATGTCCCCCACGCATATGTGTGTGGTGGGGTAGGGTAGGAAAAGAGAGACAGATACAAGCTACAACTCTAGAAAAAAAGATTGACTTTTAAGTGTTTACTTCTGATCCATCACAGGGTATACAAAAGCAAAGTTACAGCTCGAGGAGGCAGTGAGGGGGTTCACATCTCACACAGTCAGAGGGGGCGGCAGGGACTACATCTAGCACCACTGGAGAAGACAGCCACGTTCAACCTAGACAGATATAGTAAAGTGGCTAACATCTGTAGCTTCTTGGAAGAAGGCTAAATTCCAGAGGTCACATCCATGTCCCTAATGTGCAAGGGCCAAGGGGTCCGCAGATGAACAAGACATATACCACATAAGGCTACCCATTTCTACCTAAAAATAAATAACCAAAGGAAGGAAAAGTATAATTCCTCACAATCTAGCATGGCTAATCCTCAGACACTCATGTTTTCTAGTTGTTGGTGCCAGAAGATAGTGTGTCTGCTCTTTTTCTATATCCAGCATCTTCCTACAAGAGATGTACAGTCAGCCTCCAGGAGCAGAATAAAACCCTTTCAGTTGTATTGACATAGATGGCAGCAGGACAAGGGTGCCGCTCGCATGCCTAGTTGACCTGCCCTGTAGCTTATTCTGGTTCTTACTACCCTAGGTCTACTGGAAGGCTGGGAGTGGGATGCCTGGTGCTAAGAACAGGAAATGGCATTGTTGGGCTTTCCAAAGCTAACTGGAGCTTTTGGCTGGAGCTTGGTGGTGTCCACTTTACTTTTCCAGCTGTGGTATATATGATCCTTTCATCAAGATGTGTGATTCCCCCTTCTCTATACTCAGGCTGACTTCTCCAGCTGCAGGGAATACAACCCCATTGTTCTCTAGGAAGAGATATGTGCAGGAGGTACACAGCTGCCATCTCCAAGTGGGAGGCCCCTCCTGCATTCAGCTGTGAAGATACAACCCTGATGTCATCTCTCAGCATGTAACCCCACCACCTCTGCTATATCCAGCTCTGGAGGAGATGGTCCTCCAGGCATGACTGCTCCCCATCATATAGACACACATAGACACTCGCTGATAATGACAGGACGAGATGACCCTGTTGCCTTCTACAGATGAATTAAATATGACCTTCATTGTATTCTCCAGTGTTGCTGGTGACCATACTTTCATTTCCAGATATGTGGGATATAGCTGCTCTGACTCTTCAAGGTGTGGAGAACATGGCCTCCTCACTACTATATGCCCCCACCTCACTCAAGCAGACCAGTAAGAGGCATAAATTAAGCTGTGTGCAGCAGTCTTCCATAGTATCAGTGGGGAAGATGACAGAGAAATTGAAGAGAACAAGTCTTTTATCTTTAAGAGATTCCAATCTAGCTAAGCATGACCCTCCACTGTCTGAAATGCAAACAAGATTCCCCCTATCTGACCCAGTTGGGAAGGATGGAGCCGCAAAGGACAACTTCAGAGGGGAAGATCAGCTTGGTATAAAATTATCTATGAAACTAAAGGCTATCAGCATGAAGGAGAGTAGCCCTGGGTCTCATATACCTGGTGCACCTACTACCTACTGTCCTCCAGGCATCCCAGAGCCTGGATAGTGGGCATACAAAGTCAAGGACTTCATTCTTTAAAAAACTTACAAAAAACGTTGTGCCCACAATCCTTCCACCCACTCTCAGTGCCATTACTCCACTACTAGGAAAAGACCACATGGAGACGTGACAACTTTGAATGACAAAATAAACGAAACAGTCCAACTTCTGCTCTCACTGTCTTCATCTCAGCCAGACTCAGCATAATTGTGGAGTTGGCAAAAGTTGTCGTTGGTACTCTTTTCCAGGTGCCTCTCCTGCTCCCTGGCACCTGCTCCCTGCTTTGGTGCCTACTTTGCATCCTCCTCCCACAAACTCTTGCTCCTTTGCAGTTTGCTTTCAACTAATCCCTAGTAAGGTGTTAGATGATAAGAGCTTGAGACATGCAATGGATCCCAAGAACTGGAAAGGACCTGAAGCTTCATTCCACTCAGCTCCCTGCATGATCCATGAATCTGCTTCATGATATGCCCAATACGTGTCCATCCAACCTCTGCATATACAGACTACCTCCTTGGTCACTCAAAATATTGCAAATTTTAACACGGGATGCTGAAAGAGCCAAGACTTTGAGATCTAAACAAATGAATTTCTAATGATGGAATATCAGGCATGAATATACACAATGGGGAAGATATAGAGTAATAGATTAAGGATCAAAGATACCTCAGAGGTTACCTGTTCCAACCCCTTCTTTTACAGATGAGAAAACTGAGTCCAGGAAAGATTAAGTGACTTGCTCAAGGTTACATTAGATGAGTGGCAGAGCCATTTGGAACCCACGTCATCTGATTCTCAATATCTCACGCTTTCCACCGCACTTGTATGTTTTGAATTGCACAATATAGGTGGCTGGCCCCAGATTCATTTTGACATACTTCCTTTGTCTGGTGAGGGAAACACCATTATATTAGAGCAGGAGAAATACTATCCTTTGATTAATCATTAATGTGGTTTTTAAAAGCCACGCATTATTGCCAAGCATAACACACATTCAGCTCCATCTAATTTAACAATTTAACAATTAGAAAGTTGGGGGTGGCTAGGTGGTACATTAAATAGAGCACCAGCCCTGGAGTCAGGAGGTCCTGAGTTCAAATACAGCCTCAGACACAACAACAAAAAAAACTAGCCGTGTGACCTTGGGCAAGCCACTTAACCCCAACTGCCCACAAAAAAAAAAAATTACAAGGAAGTCACTCAGGGGTATACACCTAAGCAAGCTGTGGATTTAAATCCTTCTATTTGACTAGAAAAGTGTAAGTTCTGGGGAGCCATTTTTGGCTGTCAGCACTCATATCACTGAACCCTGCTGAACTCAGGACAACGCACCCAGTCCAACAAAGGCAGAAGCCATTAGCTGACGAAATCCATCAATTCTGCAAAATGGACACCTAACTTGTAGGTGTCAGGGGGAATACAAAGGGAAGACTGAATCCATAATATATAATATGACCCACCTAATAACACAAGAAATGTTTTGATTTTAATTTGTTTTGTTTTGTTTCTTAAAGCCTGACTAGCCCAGAAACCCAATGCCCACACACTAACAAATTTAGGGATGTGTTTGTGCAAGTGATTTGTGCATTTTGCTTGGCTTCTCAGAGATAAATTATTTCCAAGGTCATCCCTGGGGAAATGTCATAATCAGAGTCGTTTTGTTGGTCTTTTTTTTTGTTGCTAAGCTAATCACAATAGGTTAATCTTTTCATGTGGGAGGGGGAAATTTTGTCAAAATTTGAGTTATCTGTCACTCTTGTGGACCAAATTTTCTTCATTGATTTGTCCTGTCCCATCATGCCTCCTATTTTGGAGTGATTTTTTTTCTACTCATCAATGAGGCCTGATCCTATGCTGTGTATATATCAAGCCAGTTCTCTGAAGCACCTCCCATATGGTTCCACAAGGACACCTTTAAACACCACAATGCAGGAATGATCCCAGACCTATGGGAATAGACAACCATACCTGCTGAATTTTCATGTGGTGCTGTGTCCAGTGGCAAGAAATTGGACCGGGTAACATTTGCACCCTGGCCTTGCAGACTGATTCCTGAAGACTGTCTTTAGTCCCTTACAATACAGATCTCAAATCCCAGCACTTGGGTCTGCCCCCCTCAAGCTTTTCAACTAGCATATTAAGTACAAAAATGACTCCAATTAAACCTAATTAATAGGATTTAATAGAGCAGTTTCTCTATTTCAATGCTATTTTTGCTATTTAAAGCCCTTTTTGAAAACTGAGCCACCAAAAGCTAAGTTAAAATGTATGCATACATCAATTGGTCTCTATTTCATGAACTATCCCTGTGTTTGAAAAAATTGAGATAATATCTGGGGAAAGTTGATTCCAAGGACCAGTTCTCAGACTAATACTGAGAGAAACAAACGTAGAGCTGGACCAATGTGTTGCTGAGCAACAGACGGTGCGGGGGATCCAATCTGGAAGGAAAGGGAACAGCATTCCCAAAGAAGAGTTGGGGGGAGGGCCCAGCAGCGGCTGAAGTCCATTGCCACTGAGATGGGGGAAGGTGTTTCCGTATATAATTGAGAATAGATATTTGGGGCTTAGGGACAAATCCAAACCTTGAATCTAAGCAGAAGGAGTCCCTCATATACATATGCAGAAGGTCATTAATGTTTCAACATAAAAGATGCTTTAGAACCATGGTGCGTGTTAAAGGAGGGTGGGGGGAGAAGGGAGGTGGGGGATGAAGTGCCTGTGTGTGTATATCTCTCTTATATATGTGTGTTTACAAGGTTTTCAGGTAGCCCTTTGGCTCACTTTTTTTCTTTCTCTCCTTGGTTCCCTCTTCCTTTCTTTTCTTAGGATAAAACAAGTGCTCTGAGCCTCAGCAATGTGGCCGGGGTATTCTACATTCTGATCGGAGGCCTTGGACTGGCCATGCTGGTTGCCTTAATCGAGTTTTGCTACAAGTCTCGTAGTGAATCCAAGCGGATGAAGGTGGCATTCCTTTTGCCCAGTCTTACCCTTTCTCTAGTCCCCAGGTTCCCATGGGAGCCTTCAGGAATGGAAATCTCTTTTATTAGAAAAATGATGGGAACATAATAAGGAAGGAAAATTGGGGGGAGGGAATAAGCATTTATCAAGCCCCTACTATTTGCCAGGTACTGTGCTAAGCACTTCTGTTTTCATTAATAGTCCACGAAGATGGTAATAGCTTTCATTTGTATATTGCTTGCTATAAGCAGGGGCTATGCTGGTTCAATATCCAGCGGGGGGGGGGAAATTAAGGGGGGATTGTAGGCCCAACACATTTTTTATTTTAATCTCCACTATTAACATTTCCTCCATTACTTTCTTAAGTCTGGAGAATAATCAACTAAACCACAAATAAAGCCCTGATTTGCACTATTTGCCCATCTGTATGACATAAATGCTCCTGCTAGCCCATTGGAGCTGGTTCTAGCATACTCGTAGAGATAAGGTTTAGAAAACAGGGTGCTTTTCTCCCAGCAGCCTTGAGTCACTCTTATTCTCCATTCATTTGCCTGATGAGGAAAGTGTAGCTCAAGGAAATTGTGTCAGAACCCCCCAGGTCAAATGATGCCAAGTATAGGGATTTTTCTAGTTAGAAAAAGAAGGTCACAATTACAAAATATAAAAGAGATCAATGAGCCAATCAACAAGTACCGAGTTGGTCCAAATACAGGCCGCATGGCATAGCAGGCAGTCTGACACCTTCTATATCTGAGACCTTTGGAAAGATCATCCATGGAAATGGTGCTAGACCTAGAGGCAGAGAAGCTGGAATCAAACCCAAACTCTTTTACTTAATAAGTATCAAGTACTTGGGAAGTGCTTGGGAAAATCATTGAACCTCTCTTGGACTGTATCCTCATCTATAAAATGAAGGGTGTGGGAAAGGAATAGACTACAGAATCTCAAAGGTTCTTTGTAGTTAACCTTAACCTCTGATTCTGTAGCCCTAAGAGTTGCCATATGCATTGAGGGAGAGATTTTTCACACTAGGAGAATTATAGGTCCAAATAGTTTTTAAAATTGGATGTAACCTAAAATGATATCTCCTTAAGAAGGAAATGGAAATATATATATATATATATATATACACATGCATGTATGTATGTATATACACTTATGTGTATGTGTGTATATGTATGTATGCATATATGCACATGGACATACACAGAAATATGTGTATGTACATATATATACATATACACATATTCATGTTGTTTTTCAGTCATGCCTGACTCTTTAAGATCCCACTTGGGATTTTCTTGACAAGGATATTGGAATGGTTTGCCAATTCCTTCTTCAGCTCATTTTATAGATGAAGAAACTAAAGCAAAGAGGGTTAAGTGACTTGCTCAGAGTCACACAGCTAGTTAATGTCAGAGGCTAGATTTAAACTCAGGACTTCCTGAATCCAGGCCCAGCACTCAATCCACTGTGCCAACTAGATATATGTATGTATACACGAATATATACATGTGTGTATATATATATAGATATATATATAGATATATGCACATACACACATATATAATAGTTTAGATATAGAGATATAATATAATTTAGATATATAGATATAATATTGGTTTAGACATCTCAGTTCTGCCATATGCAAAACCCAAATATAGTACACAGTTGGGGGAGGGGGGTTCAGTATATACCTAGATTTTTTTCATTATAAAATAAATTTTAAGAGTACACCCTCTTTTCAGGGACAGTCTATTCTGACCATTATGGTAACTGTACACTAAAAATAACCCTGATTATAGGCTGGAGTTCTGGGAATTTCACTGAAAGCAAATGAAAATCTTTTACTAGCAAAGTCAGCAAGATGTAGAGAAGTGAATTAACTATTCAATTAATCACCATCATCATCCCCATCCTCATCCCAGGGTTTAGAACTGGAAGGGAAATTAGAAATCTTCTATTTCAATCCCCTACTTGTACAGATGAACACACTGAGGCTCGGATGGTTTAATAATTACCACCACAACAAAATAACAGCTAACATCCACAGAGAGCTCCAAGGCTTGCAGAAGTACTTTGCTCCAGAGGCAGTAAGTAGGAGAATAAAGATTTGAACCAGTCCTGTAAACTCTACATCTGCACTGTTTTACAAGTTCAGGTCATAACCCTGTTCTGTTCAAAGAAACCACTGCTTCAATTGCCCCTCCACCACCACCACCACCCACTGTCTACCCAATAAAGTTTAGATGCTTTAAGACTGGCATGGGCTTCTAGGTGACCCAATGCATACAGTGCCCAGCCTGGAGTCAGGAAGACTTATCTCCCTGAGTTCAAATCTGGCCTCAGACGCTTACTAGCTGGGTGACCCTGGACAAGTCACTTATTCCTATTTGCCTCAGTTTCCTCATCTGCAAAATGAGCCAGAGAAGGAAACGGCAAACCACTCAGGTCTCTTTTCCAAGAAAATCCCAAATGGGGTAATGAAAAGTCAGACATGATTGAACAAGAATGACAACAACTAAAAAGTTGGGCATGGAAGATCCTCCAGGATCTGGCACCACCCTACCTTTCTGGCCTTATCTCTTTCTATACCCCATATCAGTCAGACTGAACTATTTACCACCCCCATTACTAGTCTTAAGCTCTCCCTCTCTCCCTTCTTCTCTTATTCTTGTTTTTCACTACATTGATTTGCTCCTCCCCTCTGTCTATTGAAATCTTATTTATACTGTTTGGGTCACCAACTCCTTTTTTGTATGTTACCTCAGTCTTCTTGAGAACTGCAATGGTAGATACTATTATCCCCATTTAACAGATGTGGAAACTTGTTCAGAGCCAAAGGATTTGACCATTACTACACAGCCAGTGAGAGGTAGAGCTTGTTCTAGAATAGTACCTTTCATTTGCATAGGACTTTAGAAAAAGCAGATTCTTGAAGGCAGGTAGGTGGCATAGTGGATAGACCACTGGGCCTGGAGTTAAGGAAAACCTGAGTTCAAATCTGACCTCAGACACTAGCTGCATGACCCTGAGCAAATTCCCTTAACCTCTATGCATCTAAGTTTCTTCATTTGTAAAATGGGGCTAATAGTAGCACCTCCCCCCCCACTCTGTCCAGGGTTCTGAGGATCCAATGAGATAATATCTGTAGAGTGCCATAGAAATGCTAGATCTTATGATTCAATTCAGCAAATATTTGTTAAGGGCCACTATGTTCATGGCATTGTGCCAGGCACTAGAGATACAAAGACACATATGAAGAAGATGCTGCCTTCAAGGCCTATGCCTCCTAGAACGATCCAACATATAGGACAGAACCTTTAATTTCATTAGTATAGGGAATTTCCTCTGTCAGTCTAGGTAGGTACCTCCTCTACAACTTACTACTTTACTCCACAACTAGGAAAGTTACCTAGAACACCACTGTGTGTCAGGGGTGAGACCTGAACCCAGGCCTTCCTGGCTCTAAGGTCAACTCTTTATCCACTCCACCTCACTACTTCTCAAAGATCATGTGCACAGGTAAATATAAGGTAATTTGAGAAGGGAGGAAGGACTTACAAGTAGATGCAAGGTGAGACTGGGAAGAGAGGCCAGAGGATTACAAAGAGGCTTCTAAAAGAGGATGAGAGAGCGGCACTTTCCAGAAAGTTCTGGCTTCTAAGAGGCAGAGCATGTGGAGGGAGCCCATTCTACTTAGAAAAGACAGATAGTCCATGGAAATGGGAACTAGAATATTGAGTCTAGGGGATACCTAGTAGCCTAGTTTGGCTTGCAAGTAAAGTATAGACAGAGGAGTAATGTGGAATGCTTGTGTTTGTCCTTTGTTTTCAAAGAGGACCATGGAATCATGGAAATGATGACATGAGTTGCAGTTGACTTTGATATGAGTGAGGGAGGGCTGTGCAAGGTCACCAGGCTCACTTTCTCCTCCAGAGCCATCTGGGTCCAGTGACCAGATATTCATCAGGATGAATGGAGATGACCCAGGATGCACTGGGAGACCCTGACCCTTTTAGGCTAAGGCCTTTTCAAGTACTCACTTAGAGTAAGGTAACACCCACTCATATCATAGGCCTCTTTGGGCTCTCCTGGCTTAGAGTGAATCTTACCTCACTCTAAGTGAATACCTGAAAAGGCCTAAGCCTAAAAGGACCAGGGTCTCTCATTGCAGTAATGTGGAATCAATCTGGAAAGAAAAAGTGAGAGCCAGATTATAGAAGGCTTTAAATGCCAAGCTGAGAAATTTAGATTTTATTCTAGAAGGTTGTCTCTCATAATAATGCTGTGAGGTTTTCAAGGTAAGGGTCATATAGAGGTAGTGACTTGCCTAAGGTCACACACATCTAGTTAAGTGGTAGAGCTGGAATTGGATCCAAGATTTTTCTATAAGAGTACATCCCCCAGGCTAAAACATAGCCTCTTTGCTAAGTTTAAGATTTAGAACGTAAAAGTTGGAAGAAATCTTAGAAGTCTTCTGGTTCAATAGCCTTATTTTAGAGATGAGAAAATTCTGCATGCAGATTTGCCTGAGGTCAAATGACAAATTGGTGGCTGAAGTGGGACTCACATCTAGATCTCATGACTTTCAAAGTCCTGAATTTTTCCATCATACCAAGCTCATTACCTAGCTTTCCTCTTCCAAAAAATTTAAGTAAAGATTTAAAAGTTTTCTCTTTGAAGTAATTGTAATACTTTCAGAGATTTCTACCTGGATTGACCTTAGAGGTCAATTAGGCCATCCCCTCATTTACAGATGAGGAAACTGAGGTTAAAAGAGATTAAATGATTGGCCAAGGTCACAAAGGTAATGAGGGGCAATAAGGTTTTAGATCTGTGCTCTCTGATGGCAAAGTTCGGACTCAGTAACTTGATGCCTTCAGTCTCTGTCATTCCATAGATCAACTATGATTTCTGTTCAAGATATAATTTCATAGACTGAGAGCTAGAAGTGACCTCAGAGGTCATGTAGTCAACCCTCTTTTAGGAAAGCAGAAACTAAAGCTGTCAAGCTAAGTGCCTTGCCAAGGGTCATATAAGAATCTTGTAAAAGAGACAAAGAGTTGACCCTCTGACTCCAAACCTAACACTGTTTCACTCTACCACATTGCTTCCCCACATACCTAAACTCTTAATATAGTTTTCAATATCTCAGCCTAACTAAAAGAAAGGGCAGCTACATGGTATAGTGGATATAATGTTGGGCTTAGAATCAGGAAGACTCATCTTCCTTAGTTCAAATCTGGCCTCAGACACTGACTAGCTATGTGACCCTGGGCATGTCACTTAGCCCTGTTTGCCTCAGTTTCCTCATCTGTAGAATGTGTTGGAGAAGAAAATGGCAAACAATTCTAGGATCTTTGCCAAGAAAACCACAAATAAGGTCACAGAAAGTCTGACATGAGTGAACAACTGCCTAACAGAAGGTACTTTTCACTGTCTTCATTAATCAATATGGCCCTTAATTTTCTTTCATTTGGAGGTGATAAGCTGACTCTACTCAGCCAGTCTTTTAAAGTTTTTAAGTTAGTCATTCTTACTATTTTGGGCCTCACCATCTCTAAAGGCAGTTATCTGCTTTCAGAAGCAGAAGGGCTCACCTCAAATGGTGGCCCAGGAACTTGTACTGATAACTTGTCCACCTGATTCTTTCTTTACCTTCTTATCTCAGAACCATTCTTAAAGGACTGCTAGTGACATATTTTGCCTGAAATCCTTGTGCTCAGAATCAGACCCTCTCCTCAGTTCAGAAAGAGTCCCCCTATGAAATCAATGTCACCCCTCTTTCCTTTCCTACTACTCTCTCATGTCACAGAGCTGTCAATCTGGTTTCACCTACAGCTGCCTTTTCTCAGAACAGCAGGGGGATAAAATATCAATCTCCATTAGAGTCATGTAATAATCAGATTTAATGGAGTCTTTGGATAGTGTAGTAGCAAAGCCGTCATGGGTGATGTCAGAGGACTTGTGTTCAAGTCCAGGCTCCATCAGTTGCTAGCTTTAATAAAGCAGGTCCCACAGTTAAAGACACCAAATGTACCCCCTCCTTCTTAGGCTGAGGAAGAGCATAGGAGAGTGAAAAAAATAGATGGGGACTCAGGATCTCAGATCAAACCCTACCTGTGTAACATTACACAAGACGCAGAGGTCTGTTTCCTCACGTATAAAATGAGAAGGTTGGACTATATGATCAGAAAGTCTCTTCTGACTCTGAATCTCTGTTTCTATGAATGAAATTCTAATACTAATACTTAAATAGCTAACATGAGATGCTTTAAGGTTCACAAAGTACTATACGTATCTTTTCTCATTTTGAGCTTCCTAACAGCCCTGTGCAATAGGTGGTATTATTTACCTCCATTTTACCGATGAGAAAACGGAATCTCCATAGAAGTTAAGTGATCTGCCCAGGGTCACACACTAAATCTGAAAGAGTATTGAAACTCGAGTCTCAGACTCCAAATCTAAAACTATTCACTACCTACTAAAATTCAACAAATAATTATCAAGTATTTACCATGTTAAAGGAAGTGGGATTTAGCAAAAATAGATATGACTTAGATTTGGGACAACTTCAATCAATCATTTATTAGAGCTAAACATGTGCCAGGCATTGTGCTAAGCACTGAGGATACAAAAAGAGACAAAAGACAGCCCCTGTCCTCAAGGAACTTACAGTCTAGTGGGTCTAACAACATGGAACAGATACATAAAGAACAAACTATATACAGGATAATTAGAAAGAGGGAGAGCACTGGTATGAAGAGGAGAAGGCTTCCTTTAGAAGGTGGGATTTTAGCTGGTATTTAAAGGTAGCCAGGGAGGTCAGAGTGGAGGAGAGAGAATATTCCAAGTATGAGGGATAGCCACAGAGAAAATGCTGGGAACCAAGAGATGAAGTCTCTTTTTTGTGGAAGAGCCAGGAAGCCAGTCACTGGATAAAAGAGTACATTTAGGGGAATAAGAAGACTGGAAAGGCAGGAGAGGGCTAGGTTATGAAGTGCTTTGAATGACAGACAAAGCATTTTGTATTTGCCTCTGAAGGCAATAAATAAACTCTGGAGTTTATTGGAATGGGGGGAGGGGCATGATCAAACCTACTTTTCAGGACCAGGACCTACGTCAGTTGTCACTAGCCTCAGAGTGTTCCCCTAGAAACTGAAGTGATTGGACTAAACAATTTTGAAGTTCCCTTCTAGCCTGGAAATCTCTTGTCTTGGGGATAAGAGTATTCTTAAAGATTTTATATTCTCTAATCTTTGGGACCCCACTCCTAATTGGGAAAGGAATGACCAGAAGGGGCTGCAGGGTTATCATTAGAGTGGAAAGGCATCTAGGCCTTTTACCTTGCCATTTACCACTTAGCTCCTAAAGGAAATAAACCCCTAGCCTCCCCCAAACCATTGGCCCTACACAGGAGAGTTGCTGCCCTTTCATAATTAAGCACTGCAGCGTTAATAGGCTATGTATTTAAGCCACAGCAGTTGTAATCTGGCATACTTGCTCCCTGGAAGTTAATGAGCAAATGGGAGAGGTGGTAGCCCCCTGAGGAAGATCATTAGCCGAAGGTGGTCACGCAGTTCCTTCTCAGAGGCTCCCCGATGAGGTCATTAATGAGGTTGTAACCTATCATTAGGCCACTCTTCCCCCTCTCTCTCATTACAAGACTTCCAGGCTGCCTTCAACCTTAGCTGACCTTTGTCTAAAAGACAAGCTGGCAGGGGTTAGAATAAAATCTCCAAAAGAGTCACAGTGTGATCAGATGTGAGGGCAGATGTTCTGTGGTTGAGGTAGTGGCCAAGAGCCTCAGACCTACAGTCAGATGACCTGGATTCCACACCAGACTCTTCCATTTATGAACTGTGACACCTTGGGCGAGTCATTTCGTTTTCTTCATTTGTAAAATACTTTGCATCTGTAAAATGAATCTGAGTTATGAATAGTAACTTGTCAGTGGGTGGAATTCTAAACTACCATGTGTTGTTTCTGCGTATCAGTTCCCCAGGATTACAGAGCATACCACCAGACTGTCATTTATCTTAGGCCTTCCCCACACTCTGCTGGCAGAGGACCTGGGTTTAAATCCTGGTTCTTATTTACCATCTGTGTAACCTTAGGTAAATCACTTTATTGGAGTCTCAGTTTTCTCATCTGTAAAATGAGGTGTAGAGAATGTATAAATAAACCAGGAGGCCCTTCCAGCTCTAAAATCACGCTCTCATGGCCCCTTCTTCCCCATCAGTTCTCCAAAATGGAAAAGACATTGAACTAATACAGCAGACAACTAGATTCAGGGCCAAGCTGTACTACTCTGTGTGAGCTACCTGCCTTCCTTGCCTTATGGAGTCACGGGGAGGGTCAAATGATATGACATGTGACAGGTTCTCTATGACTAGGAGCTACTCTCATGAGTGCTTAACAAATGAAGCAGGTCATTTAACCTCTCTGAGCCTCAGTTTCTCCATCTGTCAAATCAACACAATAATAATCACTGCCCTGCTTACAGAGGTAACAAGACTAAAAGTGCTCTGTATCTATAAAGTGCTATTTAAATGGAGTTCAATAAAAGAGTTTTCACATTTATTTGGGGTTTTTTGGTCCATATATGATTTAATCAGAGTAAGAGATCCCTAGTGTGGAAACTCCCTTCAGTAACTGGGATCAACAGCTCATCTCTATCTTATAATCTTAATGTGCCATCTAGAATAATGAGAAGTGATGTGAGTTAGCTATGGACTCACTTCCATAATATATGGCAGAGACAAATCTTGGACCTGTCTTCTCCTGCCTCCAAGGCCACCCCCTTGCTCTATGCTGTGTTAAAGCTGTCACTATGTATAAGACATAAGAAAAGTTTATCCTAAAACAGAAGGAGATGGTCTGTTGTAAATGAAGGAGATGAAATTTGGAGCAAAGGGACCCCAGTTCTAGTTCCAGCTCTTCACCTTCTTTGATTATTCAACATTAGATAAGCCATTTAACTAATCTCAGATTCAGTCAATGAATCTGCAAAATGGAGAGAATAACACATGGGACATAGATAGTTTTCTGAGAAAATCATTTCATTAACCTTAATGTTCTAGAAAAAATATCATTTTGCCCTTTAATCATAGGGAAATGAGGCTGTGTTTGTTATAATATGTAGAATTTTGGTTACTGCCAAACAGGAATTTTACAATAGGAATTGCTGCTAATCTCTGGAATTCAATTCAGTAGGCATTTCCTTAATTGCCAACAACAGGCTAGGCTTCATATGAGGCACTGGAGACACAAAAGGGAACTATGAGATGAGCCCCATTTATCTAAGAAGTTTACCATCTAATGGAGATAGGGCAGGGACGTATATATGAAGAGTTGGAGAGTAATGAAGAATGGGTTAAGTGTAGAGGGAGAGGTCCAGGGAAAGTGCTATCAGAAATCTAAGGAAGGAGGGATCATTTTCACCCAGAACAGTCAGGGAAAACTTCCTGGAGGTGATGAGATGTAATAAAATGAGCAGGCGTCAAGGAAGACTTGGGTTCGAATCCTAACTGTCATCTCACAGTTAGCAAACAGGAGAAGCAGGATTTGAACCTAGGTCATTTGACTCCAAATCCCACATTACTTTTCTCTGTATCATAGTGCCTCTCTGATGCCAAGCCTGAAGTGCCCATGGAAATTCCACTTGGGGATATCCGATGAAAAGTTGCAAATACGGGACTAGGAGGTTATGGATTTTTTTCTTCTCTGGAGATCCCCTTTAAAAAGTTTAAGCTTTGGCTGTTTCCTGCTAAGATTTGGTGACCCTTCTACTAACACCCAATGTGGTTGTTCCTTTGGATGTAGATACCAGGTGCTGCTAACTTGCGTGGAATGTCCCTGGGAATGAGAATAGAAGCCTGGCATCATTAGTGTCGGTCTGGTGGATCATTTTTCATTAGAGAAGGGATTTGGCTGAAATAAAACTCAGAGAATAGCATGTCGAAGCAAAATCCATCTGGAGCCGTGGGGTGTTCCCTGCCCTCAAAAAAAAGTTCCTATTTGTTTTTCAAAAATCTTTTTTCAGTAGCTGCTAATTCCTTGAGTTTCCATTTTCATATTTTGAGGGTTGTAACATCTCAGTTATATTTATAAAGCCTTTGATTTAACTTCTCACATTCCCTCCCAACAGAGGGTGGGATTTAAATAAACCAGGCCAGGGAGAGTTGTGGGGGGAGGCAGAGCTTACTCATGTGGGTGTGGCGTTATATGGGACAAGCATGGCTGAATCATGGGTGTGCCAAAAAAGAAAACCTTCTTGTCAGCATATTGGTAGGACGAGGATGCCCCCAGCCTACATATCCTTCTTAGTATATGTAGCACCGTAACTGGGGTGGGACAGAAGGAATTAAAAATAAGCATCCTGGCAGAATCATGGCCTTTCTCTTGAAAGGGATCCTAGGGAATGCAACCATCCTCAATTTGCTTAATGTTTGTTGAGCTCTCCTAAGAGTAGTCCATATCTATAGAGAACCAGTCACATCATATGATCCTCCCAGTGACTCCATAAGGCAAGTAGAACAAGGATGATCCTGCCCCTATTACAGATGAAGAAGCTGAGGGACAAAAGAGAATGGCTCAGCCAAGTTTACACAGCTAAGTAGTGGAAATAAATACTTGCGTACTTGAAAGGCAGTATGGCATAGAGCAAACTCCCAAGCCAGTAATACCTGATACATAATGGGCATGTGGCCATGCAAGTCATTCGAACTCTCAGTGCCCCACGCTACTGTCCAACGGTATAAGTTCTAGAGAAAGCTCTGACTTGCATTGGTAGATGGAGTTTCTTCACCTGGGAGTTCTGTGCAATCACAGGTGAGCCCTTGGATTAGGGAGAACTAGGCAGAAGGGGAAAATAATGGGACCTTTTGAAACCTAATATTGACTATTGAAATATATTGGTCATTGCCAAGGACATGGGGAAGAACCCCATGTCCTCCTAAAAAGGGTTTCTGTTTGATCCCGCAGCAATCCATCAACGAAGCCATACGGACAGCAACCCTGCCCCGGAACAGTGGGGCAGGAGGCAGTGGAGAGAACGGCCGTGTTGTCAGCCATGACTTCCCCAAATCCATGCAAGCAATTCCGTGCATGAGCCACAGCTCGGGGATGCCCTTGGGAGCCACAGGATTGTAACAGGAGATGATCAAGTACCCAGGGGAGCAGGGCTGGTCTCCCTAAGCCCCATCCCAAACCCTTCAGTGCCAAAAAATAATGAAAAGCAACCATCACCAGTCACCATGACCATATCAGGACAATTCGACAGTCTTTCCCGAGGAACTAAGAATCCAATTTCCTTTCTTTTTCCCCCTTCCTTTTTTGCTTCTGTTATCATTGGTCTCTGAAGGAACCCAGTAAAGAGGATGGATAACTGCATTGTACTGGAATAAGCAAAAAAGTAACTGGATTTAACAGACTCACAAACTCTGAAAATGGAATCACTAATGAGGAGATTGCGCCACTTTGTTTTAACTTGGTCATTAATATGTCTGAGTATGTGCAATATTATTTTTTTCCTTACTAATCTCCATGGTTTGCAGGTTCAGTTTGCCCCTCTCCTCACCCCTCAACCCTCCTTGTTTCAGGCTTGATTGGAATCCGTAGGACCAAGCCGGAGTTTCCAGCAAGTCAAAGGAAACCTCCAAGCTAACACCATAGGGGAGGATTCAGAGTTGCCCTTCATTCATTCCATGGCCCCTAGGCCATCTGTTGCTTTAGCTGGGTATAGAACTGTGCATAGCTGGGGAGAGTGGTCAGCATTCTCCCCAGGAAGAAGGGCAGAGGTCACTAAGGCACTGACTTAGTCTGAATGATAATAGGAAAAGAGTAAAAGAAAAGGGGGCAAGTAGCACTGTGAGATGAGGGATAATTCCAGAAGGCTCCCTTCTTGGGGGAGCAGAGGGAACGATGACTTTGAATTTTTAAGAGCCAGTCAGTCAGACTTATGTGGGAAGTTAGGTTCTGTACAGGGCCTGGCTCAGCCCTGAGCTGTGCATGTCTGAGTTCAAAGAATTTCTGGCCATTGAAGGGACATGAGTCTGCCAGGAGAAACTGAAACTTGAGGGCAGTGAATGAACTATGTAGGGAGTTTAGCAAAAAGTCTTCCCTACCATATGAGACAGTTGGCTGGGGTCTCCAAAACTGTGAGAACAGTTTCTTCTGCCCTGGGACTCTACCAGGACAGGCAAGTGAGGGGCAGGGAATCACAGAAGCTCATAGGCAAAAGAAAATTCGAGGAGTGTTGTGGCTAAGGGAGTCTGGAGCGCTGGAGACCATGAATCCTTACTATTCTAGAACAAGGCACAGAGGGGGCATCTCGTCCAAGTGTCTCAAGCCTAGCACAAGGGACTAAGTATGAACCTTGGGTTTTAGAACCCAAGTAACTTATTTTTACTTAGATCTACAAACAAAATAATAAAAAAAATTGTTTGAACAAGTAGCCGGGCTGGCAAGCTAAGTCTTTCCTTTTTTCTCAATTTCAGAAGGTGTGATGCCTGCGGGTGAATCATTTTTAAGGAAGTTGGGGGAGAGGGGTTAAAAAGCTGAATAGATCTGGGGATTTTAAGACCCCAGGCCCCCAACATCCCAGGCTTGCTAGTCAGAGGGTAACTTTGTGTTTGGGTTGAGTGAGAAAATCCTACCCCTGTGGTCTAAGCAGGTGTTCGAGACCCAGTTTCATTTTCTTAAGGAAATCATTGCACCTTAGAGATCATGAGTGGGTTGGAGAGAAAGTATAGGGTCTGAGAAGAGAGTCCCAAGCAGACATATGAGTTCAGTAGGATGGAGGACGGAGGGTCTCTTATATGAAGCTTCTCCTAGGGCCACCCAACCATTGTGTCAGTGTAACTGGCTTCCAGCAACCCTACAGTCATTCTTGTTAATGCATGACTCGGTGCCGTAATGTGTCACAACTTTTAATGACAACCCCGCTCTGACCTCTTCTGTAGCATCTGCTGACCTGGCATCCACATATGATGTCTTCTCCACTAAGGGTTATCATTGGCAGTTGGCAAGCTAAAGGACACCTCGTGCCTCCCTGATGGCACAGCATGACTGTCCTCATGTCTTTGGAGTCTCTCAGTGGATGCCCCCTACATTTCCAGGTTTCTTCCATACCCCTCAAGGGACCATTGTCAGCCATGAAGAGTGCCCTCTTGAAGTCAAATTCAAGCGTTGTTTTCTGTACAGTGTGTCTGATGTGGGCATGGCACATACAAGGACCCAAGATGGACTTCCAATATTCACTGCCGGGAGACTTTCCCTCCAGATTTTTCCCAGAGCACTGCCCCCACCAACACCACAGGGACTGATCAGGACAGGAAATGGGGATATTCCATTTCTGTGGAGTTGGAAATAACCACCCATTTTCCCCACCTCCCTATCGCTGCTCTTCAAAGACATTTTGCCTTTGGCCAGAGCATCCAATCACCCTCTCTCCACCCAATGAACCAGCCAGAGAGATGGTCAGACAGGGAGAGACCTCCTGGGCTAGGACCGAAGGCCTGGGATAACAGGATCTTGTGACTCAATCAAAAAAAAAAAGGATGGGACAAAAAAAGCAAGAAAAATGTTAACTTGTAATATGTATTTTTATTACACTTTTCTTAAAAATAGAGAAATGGGAAATCTCTTAAAGGCATTGACATTTTTCTCAGCAGGAATCTCTATTTAATAGTTGTGACTCTCATTAAATTTTGCTCTTTGGTACCTGGAGCTTTTATTTAACATCTCTCTTTGTTTTAACTTTCTTGGCAGATGTACAAAAGGATTCTTGTGTGATCAAACACTGAAATACCTTCTCTTTTCTTGTTTTTCTTTTAAATGGTCAACTTCTTAGATTCCTTTTTTCTTTTCCTTTCCATCATTTGCATAAAATGGAAATATTACCGAGAATTAAATCACTGTGGATCCATGATCTATTTTTCACACTTGTCTACTAAGTTTGTCCATTCAGTGCCAAAATTGTTGCAAATGGAGACAATGTTACCCCTAAGGCATTTTGGTTCGGCTGCAGCTAAATGGAATCTCCCTTGGTGATTGCCGCTCCTGCCTTACAATTAGCAGTCAAATAAATGGTTTCAGGTTGAATTTCAGCTCGGTCCAGTATTTACCAAGGGAAATGGGGGGTTGGAAATTGGGGAAAACCATGAAAGTACTTCCTTTGTGGGTAAGGTCTAACACACTGGTGTCAAAGAACAGCGATTGTCAGAGACAGATGAGTAGAGTCTAAAGCAATCTTAAGGACCACCTTGGAATGAGGGTTAGACATCTAGTCCAACCTTCTGACTTTACAAAAGAGGAAACTAAGAACAAGAAACTGGCACTGAAAGTACAAATTGGAAGAAGTGAGATTAAGGTCCCATGTCTCCTGGACCCCAGCCCTGGGCCCTTTGTCCCATACCATGAAAAAGGCACTTGATATTTCTGGTTTCATTTTAATTTGGGCATCATAGAATATTAGAGCTCGAAGAAACCTGTGAGGACGTCCACCCAAGACCCTTCATGTGAAAGATTAGGACATCAAGGCCCATAGAGGGGAAGTGGTTTGCCCCCTGCTCCATGGCAAGGTAGGAACAAAGCAGGAGCTCAAACTTAGATCCCCTGGCTCCTAGTCAATCAATCCATTCACATTTGAAGAGGCAGCATGGTGTAGTGGGTAAAGCATTGGACTTGGAGACAAGAAGATCTGGGTATAAATCCCACTTCAAATGCTTCCAAGCTATATGACCTTGAGCGCTTTCCTGTCCTTCTTTCTAAAATGAATGGATTGGACTCAATGACCTGTAAGGTCCCTTCCAGGTGTAAAATCTATGATTAAGCCCTTACCCCATGTGCCAAGCACTGAGCTAAGTGCTGGGGATACAAAGACAAAAAAAAATGAATACTCAATAAATGTTTGTTGATTGACTTACTGATTCCCCTCTTTCTTCCCTTAAGTGAAATATTGATTTAACTTAGTTCATTGTCCATTTAATAAATATTCATTAAGGACCTACTATGTGCCTAGGCTTCCTTTGAGGTACTATGCAGGATGCAAGAAGCATATGCCTCTTTATCCCTAAGGGACACACACAGTCTAGCAGCAATTACATTTCCTCATTCATTGTATATGTGGCCTATTTCAATTTTCTAATCTTGGTTATAAAGCTTCCCAGCTTGAATATTCATTCCCTCTAGTCAAGTCATTTTCTTTCCTAGACAGTGAAGCTGACAGTTGTGATGTTTGCCATCAATCCTTCCTTACAGGGAGGCAAAACCATGGATAGGATATTGGGACTCAGAGAGGCATCCAGGAAACAGTTCCCACAGCGGGTGCTAAAAGAGTTCAGAGGAGGAGGTTATGAATCACTGGGGGCTGGGATAGACAGGGGTAGCATGTGTGACCCAGGGCTAGTCACTTCACCTGTGAGCCTCAGTTCCCACATGTACAAAGGAAGGATAATAAGACTTTCATTCTCTACCTCAGAAGGTTGTAAGAAAAGTAAGTGATCAACCTAGAAGCCCTATAGAAAGGTGAGTTGTCAAGAAATGGTCCAATGTGG
Source organism: Pseudocheirus occidentalis (assembly GCA_028646575.1). Lineage (NCBI taxonomy): Eukaryota > Metazoa > Chordata > Mammalia > Diprotodontia > Pseudocheiridae > Pseudocheirus > Pseudocheirus occidentalis. The sequence continues at coordinate 28,259,007 of CM053595.1, read as the reverse complement.
AATCTGTATTCTATTCGATTGATAGTGGAGAATGAATCCAAGTTTTAAAACAGGTGAGTGATGAAATCAAAGTGATGTCAGAAAGTGATTAATCTGTAGTGGTATCTAGGGTGGAATGGGAAGTACCAGAGACAGGAAGGAAGGAGATCAGTTAGGAGGTCACTGAAATTGTCCAAGTAAGACTAGGTCTAAACTTGGAAGGTCGCCATTGGAATGGCAGGGAATAGATATACCCCCCCAAAAAAATAACCAATGGGAATTTGACAACTGATTGGACGGGAAGAGAGATGCAGAGAGGAAAGAGTACAGGATGATTGATACTCGGGTCATCCTGAAAGGATGATGGAACTGGTAACAGAATGAGGAACAGGGATTGGGACAGGGGGAGGGTGATAACTTTCCTTAGTGATATATTGTGCTTAAAGTTCCAGAAGAATATACAGGTGGACATGTTCAGCATCCAGTTAGAAATGTGGGCCTTGATTTTAGGAGGGAGATCAGAAAAGGTTTTGAGAGTCAAGACAAGTTGAAATTTTGACTAAAGAAAAAACACTCCAACCCCATGAGCAGTAGGGTAGACTGGGAGTGGGAGGTGAGGGACACATGGTAGCAGCCGAGTGTGGGCAGACCTGGGCACTGACAGTTCTGTTTAATCCCTACAGTACCCAGATGGCACCAGGGAGCCCATGATGCCACCTGTCCTCTCCCACACCTCTCCGCTCCTCCATCTTACCCACTTCAGACAAGCAGGAGGCAGGGAACTGAATAGCTAACCTATCGATCCTGCCTACTTCAGGCCATTATTAGTTCAATATGATAAATGGTAGTCAGCTAGGAGCTTTTCATGCACAGATACCAAAATAAATCTCCTTCCTGTTCAAATAACTTGGAATCCTCCAGACAGTGAAGGATGGGTCTTTTACCACATTCCAGGATAAAAGATTTAGAGTCAGAAGGGACCTTAGAGGTCATCTAGTCCAACCCTCTAGTTTTTACATATGAGGAATGGGATTTCCACAGAGGCTAAATAATTTGCCCAGAATCACATAGGAAGTAGGGTACCAGAGCTGGATTTAAAATCAGATTCTCTGATTCCAAATCCATCTCTTTTCACCACAGCATGCTGCCTCTTAGCAAGTGGCTTGACAATGTTTTTGTTTGCATAGTTGTATTTTTTGAAATGAAACCATTTTAAAGAAATATTGTTTGCAAGGTCTCAATTATTGCACATATTCCATCATAAATGTTTTTTTAAAAGTATTTTGGATGGAATTGTGGGATTTAAAGGGACCTAGAGATTACCTTGTCTAACTCTCTAATTGTTAAGACACTGATTTTGCCCTGCCCCATAACCTGCCCATCTCTCACATCACCACCTCCATCCCACCCCACTCCCACCCAAACATGCACATCTTCATTTCTCTAACCTAAATATTCCCAGTTCTTTCAACTGATTCTTTTATGGCATGGCTTCAAATACCTATCACATCCTGGTCACTCCAGCTTCCCTGGATATAGCCAAGATAGGAAGGAGCACAAAAAAATAAAAATTTATGTGTATATAATATATATATATATCTTTAGTTATAACTTAGAGATCACTCAGCCCAACTAAAGTTCAGTCAATCAATAAGCTTTTGAAGCACCTACCAGTCACTGTGCTAAGCTCTAGTTATACAAGTGCAAAAAAAAAAAGGAAACAATTCCTACTCTCAAGGAGCTTGCATTCTAATGGGGAGATTGCAAGTATATATGTGTGTGTAGATATAGGTATATATGCAAAATGAATACAAAGAGAATAAATATAAGTAAAAACAAAACAGTTAAATATAAAGTAGTCTGGGAGAAAGAGCACCAGCAGATGCCATCAGTAAAGGTGTCATGTAGAAGGCAAAGGTGAGGAGGGGATGCATTCTAGGCATAGGGATTGCTAGTATATAGCCACAGAGATAAGAGAAGGAGCAGAGAGGTGAGTTTGGAAGGAGCAAAGAGTCAAGGATGGAGAAATAATACACAATTAGGTTTGGAAACTATGTTGGAACATATTGTGAGAGCTTTAAAAGGCAAATAGAGGAACTTATAGTTTATCCTAGAGAAAATAGGAAGCCCTGGAATTTTCTAAGTAGGAGTGGATGAGTGAGATGGTCAGATATGAATTTTAGCAGGAGTATTAAGCATAGACCAGAGTGAGATGAGACTTGAATCAGGAAAACTAATTAGGAGACCATTGCAATAATCTAAAAGAGAAGGTATGAGACCCCAAAAGGAAGTGGTGGCAAGTTAGTGGCCATGCAGGACCAAGAAGCCAGGTCTCCTCTTTGCCAATCTAAGGTTCTTTTTAGTCTCCCATACTGTTTCAAGGATGGCACTAGAGTCAAACCACATTGAGCTTTCTCTCATACACCTCCAGCCTCCTATCTTGTCTTGAACTAGTTACTTTAGGAACTATAAATCTTACAAAAGCTGCTAGCTTTCCATTGGCAGAGGATGATGAGAAAAAATAAAACAACCTTACTGGGTGGGAGAGTGATGTTGCCAGACATTCTCCTCTGTGATGACCCTTAACCTCTCTTGACATCTCTCTTGAATACCTAGATATAATAACAGGTGAGTTCCAGAGAAAGACTAGTTACAGATTCATAACATTTTAGTGTAGAGTAGAATCACAGAATTTTAGAGCCAGAATGGACACTATTGATCATTTAGTCTAATCCTAACATCTTCTCTTTCATTAACTTAATCTTTCTTTTTATTATGAATTTAACATCCATCTGCAAATATGAACATTTCAATATACAAAGAATAAAAAGAGGATTGTATGCAAAACCATGAACCTCTGTTACATGCAGCTTGTTTTTTAAATGTATATTAAATTTAACATGGTAATGACACCATTGCCGCTTGTGTTCCCTTCTGAACTTTTGTTTTTTCTTCTCGTGGATTTTTTGCATTTTATTGATGCTCTTTTCTTCCTTTCTTTTTACACTCCCACTATCACTGACTCACCCACACCCAAATAGAAGCCCTCCATTGTAACAAAAACTATAATAAGCAAAACGATTCCATATATTGACCATGTTTGGAAATGTATGTCCCCATTCAGCACCACTGGTCCATCACCTTTCTGCCAAGAAGTCGGTAATATACTTGATCAGCAGTCTCCTGAAGTCATGACCACATCCATCAGAATTCTGTAGGCTTCAAAAATCTTTTCCTTTTCACATCCCATCATTTTCCTATGTCAGAAACCAAGGCCCAGAGAGGGAAAGTCATTTTCCAAAGTTCAGACACTAAGTAATTGCTATACCCCAGGCCTAGAGCCCAGTTCACTTGACCCCCTCATTCTACAGTTCTAAACAAAGAAGTACATGTCCCACCTGTGTCTGGTAATGAAGAAGTTGGCCATTAGAGCTGATGCTTAAAAAGACCTTAGGTTCATATACGTGCAATAACCCTCTGTCTCTTAGTTTTATTAATTCAAGATCATAGAACCACTGTCTTCTTTCTCCCTGATCCTATAGGTTGCCTTTGGAGATTTCTTTTCCTTCCTCCATTCACTTCAACAAATGGAGACTGATATGGGGGAGTAGAAAGGCGTGGGTCTGAATCCCAGCTCTCCCACTGAATGAGTTTGGGCAAGTCACCCTCCCTGAGCCCTACTATCTGTTTAATGAGAAAATTAATGAATAAAGCTCTAAATTATCTCTAAGGGGTTTTTTCTCAACTGTGAATCTAGGATTCAATGTTCATTTGAAACTTAACTTCATATCAGTATATACCTGTAATAAGAATAGTTCACATTTTCCCAGGCTTTACAATTTATAAAACACTTTTAGTACCTATATCCCCTTCATGATAGATAAGGCAAATAGCATTATAACTCTTCTAAAGATGAGTAAACTGAGGCAAAGAGAGGATGAAACTTATTCAAAGTCACCCAAGAACTATATTCCAAGAAATCTGGAGCTGTCCTAAATGAGACCAAACCAAGAATTTCCCAAACCTGGTAATGGCTGCAGCAGTAGTAAGCCAACACTCTTGACAAATTCATAGTCTTGAATTTGGGTGAAAGAGAGAAAAAGTAATGGAGTGGGAACTAGTGACAATCAATTGTCTCTTCTACCATTAACCTCAAACACTCACCCAAGGAGGGAAGGCAGACACAAAGTGGCCCAGAACGTATTAGAACCTAGGTCTTAGGATACTGGGGCCAGCACTCTTTCTATTATCCCACTGCCCCCCAAAAGACAGTCTCAGGATCAGTAGTGACAAAGTCCTGGGCAGTCTAAGAATGCCCCAGTCTTTCATTGCAATTTGCACCCATCCTTCCCTTTGTTGGCCCTTCCACTGTCCACAATCTAACTCTCAGATTTAGATAACCTTGCAAAGAACTTTGGGTGAGGGTAGGCTAGGTGGTGCAATAAATAGAGCACCAGCCCTGGAGTCAGGAGGACCTGAGTTCAAATCCTGGCTCAGACACTTGACACAAAACTAGCCATGTGACCTTGTGCAAGTCACTTAAACCCAATTGCCCTGCCTTCCCCCTCCAAAAAGAAAAAAAGAACATTGGATGAAAAAGGTCAGGAAGGCAAGAGACTGATATTTTGAAAGGGCTGTGCCAGGAAAATAGTTTGCTCTCTCTGTGGGTGGATGGATGATACTGATGCTAAGTTTTGTCGTTGTAAGTCTCTGAGTCAATTTCCAAAGACTTCCAATAAGCGTCATCATTGGGACACACTTGTTTTAACCAACTTTCAACACAAAGCAAAGTGCCTTGGGATCGGAGAGAAAGGACATCAATTTATAGGCTACAGGGATGACTTCTTCAGGAAGATTCAGATTCTCAAGACAGAAACAATGCAGGGTCTTGGAAGGAGGGATCCATTTTGGGGACAGAAGACCCAACCCTACCACCTTCTCTCTTAGAGATTGTGGGACCAGTCCTCTCCCCTCTCTGGGCCTCAGTTTCATCATCAAAATGTCTACTATAAGAACCAAAGGAACATGAACTTTAAAAAACATGGGAACTATATGAATTCGAGTTAAGGACCTGAGTGCTCATGCCACCAAACAGCCTTTCCATTAGTGCCAGGTGGAATGCCTGCACTTCTCCTAACCAAATTCTGCCCATCTTAATGACCCTGCCACTTTCCTGACCAACCTAGACCACAATGACTTTCCTATCCCCTTCCAAGTCATGCAAGCTCTTTGGGCCTTTTTCCTCATTTTGAGATGAGTTGCTGGGACTGAATCTCCAAGGCTCTATCCAGACAACTGAGTCTTTCCATTGACCTCTAGAGATCCTTGCACCTCAAAGTTAATGATCCTGCAATCCTTTTACTATCACTATCCTTCATCTGATATTTAGTGGGGTAGGGGGTAGCATAGAAAAGCCCTTCTCACTGGAAAGAGTGCCCCTATACTTAAAGAAATCTGAGTGTTCATTTTTGAAGAGGGGAAGGAATGAGGAAAGAGACCTATTTCTATGACTTCACCAATGGAGGGAATATCTGGTGAGGAGCTTCCTCTGCCTATGCAGATGAGCACTTTCCTTGAAATTTATCATCTACAGAGTTGCCTGGGGCCACAAGAGATTAAGTGACATTCCCAGGGTCACACAACCAGTATGTGCCCAAGGATGTGTTTTCAATAGAAAATAAAAATCATAAAACAATTATCCAGAATTCTGTCCAAAGCTATGTCTTTTTAAATGTTCTTTCCATTTAACTTATAATAAGAAAAGCACCAACTCAGGGCTTAGCTCTCTTTTAACATGTACTCTTTTGAGACACAACAATTCTCAAAATGTGTCCTAGATGCCATTGGGGGTCACCTGTAGCCTTACAGGAAGGGGGGGGGTCTATGAATTCAAAACTATTTTGTAACAATACTATGTTTTAATTTCTATTACAGTATCACAGATATCAATAAATATAACCCACATAAACAAAATTTCTAGGGACAGGAGGTCCTTGATAATTTTTAAGAGTGTAAAGGGGTCCTAAAACCAAAAACTTTGAGAACTTCTTACCTTGGATTCAAGAAGACCTGAGTTGAAGGCCTGACACATACTGATCATGTGACTCTGGACAAGTCCCTTAACTTCCCAATGTCCCCTAAAACTCTTCAGATTATAAAATATAGGTGAGTCAGTTTCCATACACCAAAGTTCTCTCCACAGTGAAAACATAGTTCCAGATATCCTTCACCATCAACACCAGGTAAATAGATAGATAGATAGATAGATAGATAGATAGATAGATAGATAGATAGATAGATAGATGGATGGATGGATGGATGGGTGGGTGGGTGGATGGATGATGGATGGATGGATGGATGGATGAATTAATAAGCTTTCTTCTAAGGTTTTCCTAGACAAGTGAAATAAGCTGATAGGTTGTCAAACTTGAAAGGATTTAGAGTCAAGGTTATCTAGTCCAATCATTTCATTTTGCAGAGAAGAAAACTGAAGCTCAGTGAAGGCAAAATGACTTTCCCAAGACCATAAAACTCACAAATAACAGCATTGGGATGAGAAGCCAGGTCTTCTGATGCTACCTGGCACTATGCCACATTGAACAAAACCAATACCATACTGAACCATCCAGGTCTTGAAGCTGATGACTAGGAGAGTATCACTGTAATTTCACTGTTATTAACTTGCACTCTTATTTGGTTTTTCTATAAGCCCTCCAAGGGTGAGAAAAGGCATGGAGACAGGAAAGCCCTGAGGCAGAGTAGCCTAGGGTGGCTTAAGAAAAGAGTGAGTGCCTAGTGGAGAATACAGAGACTATTTTGGGGGGAAGGGCCTACACCAACCATCCCTCATTCTCCGAGCTTCATCACCATGACTCAGCTTCCTCCTCCCTCTGTCCCTGCAAATCCCTTTTCTCACGGGGGAATTCTTTGCAGAGCCTTCATTACAGGAAAAGGTCCATCCCTCATTTTCCCAACTTAGCCCCTCCCATGCTGGCTTTGTATATGTTGTCTTATTTACATTAGACCCTATATGTTCCTTGAAAGCAGAGATCGTCCTTTTCCTGGCTTATATTTGATTCTTCAGCACTTAGTATGGTGCCTGGGACATAATAAGTGCTTAATGACTGACTATACAAGTGAATTAATTGATCTTTGTTCGTAAAATTTTAATTGTGTCTTAAGTAGGAGTTATTTTTTCTATACTTAACTTTGAGGAAAAGGAGGCAAATGGTAAGGAAATAATTTGATGTTAATGATTTAATCCAAAAAATGAACTTCTTTATTTTTTTGCTTTTTTTTTTTGGAGGAGGGAAGGCAGGGCAATTGAGGTTAAGTGACATGCCCAAGGTCACACGGCTAGTAAGTGTTAAGTGTCTGAGGCCCGATTTGAACTCAAGTCCTCCTGACTCCAGGGCCAATGTTCTATTGACTGTGCTACCTAGCTGCCCCAAAAATGAACTTCTAATAGAGTTTTATAACATAAGGGATTTTAGAACATAGAAGGTGAGAAAAAAGGGGCCTGAAGACATAGAACTCAGACAATTAGAGCTAAAATGGGCTTTAATCAATTCCTTATTTTACAGATGAGGAAGAATCAGTTCTCGATTTACCCAAGTTCACACAGCAGGTTAACAGCCCAACCAAGAAAAGAACCCAAGTCTCCTCATTCTCAGCCCAATTCTCCTTCCTCTAAATACTACTTCAGAGCATGACACAAGAACCATTTCATACACAGCACAATCTCCTATGCCTTCACCATTTTCATCTGTCTTTGAACCACTTATAGTGAGAATGGCCAGCCTGAGGTCCTATAAAATCTCCAGGTACCCAGGAAAGATTGATCCATATTGCTTTGTCTCTATTAAAAAGCCTGACATTTTAGAAATAAGTTCAATAATAAAAACTGACACAAAAAGAGGATTCTGGCTAATTTTCAGTTAACCAGAGCAATCCCCAGTCTTTGAACATTCCACTAACTGAAGTGTAACTATAAAACACGGCTGCTGCCTCCCAATCTGTCACTTAATGTATTTATTCTTATGATACAGAATGTCGCACATATTTTGCTCACCTATGTCAAAGAAACATGGGATGAACTTGGGAGCTGGAGTACGCCTTAGAGATCATCCTCCCAACCCTTTGATTCATGGATAAGGAATAGAGGCCTAGAGAAGGGAAGTCACACTCAACTAATAAGTAATAAAGATGAACTAAAAAACTAGGATTTTGGTTTCTTACCTGGTGAATGTGTACTTTATCATGTTTCCTCTCTGATTATTAGATCTGCCCTGTTAAAGCTTAATAATACTTCCATTTTCCCCAGTTCATTGAGTCACCCATAAGAATCAATGAACAAAATGATGGAAAGGTATTTGAAATTTATTGGAAATTTGGGGTCTAATTCAATATAGATTGAATTCATCGTAGTAGAAAGAGCTGGATTTTATCTCTCAGATTCTGAGAGTTAGGAGACTTGAATTCTCATCCTACATCTACAATTAACTCACTTTACAACTTTAGTCACTCAATCTCTCTGAGCCTCAGTTTCCTCATCTGTAAAATGAGAGTATTGAACTCAATGACCTCTGAAGTTCCTTCCTGCTTCAGCATCTTCCAATTCCCATTACAAGAAAGAAAATTTCTATACAAGAAAGGGATTTGCAATTCCCACTCATTTCTAACCTTTCTGAAATGCTTTGTGGTCTTAGTTTGGATTACCTTAGGGCTATTCAGATACCTTTCAAGAAGAGGTCTGTTGGGCAAACAGGAAAAGGGCCTCTGAGTCTCTAGGATCTGGGCCAGCATCTGTGCAAGACTGGGATGAGACCCAGGGATGAGGCGGTGATCAGGCTCCAGCAGCCAGCCCCATTCCCTGCATCCACCCTGCCAAGCTCTGCATTGCTGGGATTCACAGTGCTCCCAGACTATGTCTTTTTAGTGACTGCCTCCTTTATGGTCTCTGTGAAATGTGACTTGCATTGGCAAATAGTACTGGCTATTTTCATCAAGCTCTGATTTTTTGCAGTCCCCCCTCTCCCTGTCAAGAAGCTTTGTTCTAATACCATTCCAAGGGTAGCTTTTGTTATCATAGTAAGGCTACCAGGGCAACTGGGCCGTGGAGGCAAGAAAGCAGCAACTTTCGGTTAGTAGGCCCAGGGATGACACAAAACTCTCCCCCTGTGCCACAGATGGCCACAAAAAGCCTATAAATACAGGAAGAAACAGAGCATTCCCAATCAGTATCTAAGATTCACCTTTTCCATATTATTTGTATAAAGCTTTACTTATAGGATCGAGAGTTAGAAGGAATCTCAGAGATACTCATGTCAGTTCCCTCATTTTACAGATAGACGGACTGAGGCCCAGAGAGGTTAAGGAATTTGCCCATGGCACCACAGGCAGAGCCAAAATTTGTCCCAGGGTCCATCCTCTGCTAAAGTGAGGAAAAGCAGACAAGGGAGGACCAGCATACATCTGTGAGATTCAAGGTATTCCCAGTGTCACTACAGATGTGTTTCCTGAGTTCTATGCATTGTTCTCTTTAAGGGATCCTGTGAGACAGGCCAGGGTGCTGAGGCTTAAAATTACCTGAGGTCTGAGGTACAGAGAACATCAAAAGTAATCTAAGGTTACTGTTACTACAATGAGGCAGGGGCAGCGAGCTGTGGGGGCAGAAAGGCAGCAGATGACAAGAGAAAAAGAGACAACTTCTAGTCCAGTTTTGCTAAACGGTGCCTTATGCCATAGTCTGACACAGAGTGGGCACTTACTAAATGATTGCCAACTGACTGATTGACTGAAAAGATGGTGATGAAGAGAGTCAGGTAAGACCTCTTCTTGGCAAAGTTATATGATTCCAAGGCTGCCCGATGCATTTGCATTGTTGTCCTTTTGTGACTGTCTTTTCATTCCTTTGTATTCTGCTGTCCCTGAGAAAGTCCTGTGTTCCAGGGTTTGCCTTGATATGACAAGACAGACAAGTGGTAGAGTGGATAGAACCCGTATCAGGAAAATTCTAGTTCAAATCTGACTTCAGACATTTACTAGTGGTGTGACCGGGTTCTGTTTACCTCAGTTTTCTCAACTGTAAAATGGGGGACAATAACAGCACCTATCTAGCAGGGTCATTGTGAGGATCAGATAACATGAGATAATATTTGTTAAAGGGCTTAGCAGGAATATAACAAGTGCTCTATTAATGTTTATTGCCTTCCCCGATGTCGGGGGAGGGGAGGAAATAAACCCACACAGAAGGATGTGGATGATGATATTATAAGGCAGCCGACAGCTTCATCCTTGACACCACCTTCTGAGGGTTTCTTTTGCTTAGAGTATGCCTAAGACAAAGGCCAAGGGACCTTGACAATCACTCAGTCAACAATACATTAGAAGCTATGTTCTCTTCTTTAAAACTGGTTGAAATCAGAAAACTTAATGCTTTCCTCTTAGCCAGCAAAACCAGCCACAAAAGCTCAGGCATGGGAGGAGAGGGAATTACTAAAGGACACAAAACAAGAGACATCCCAGATCTCTACTGCTTTCTCCAAAATATGTAGGACAACAGTATTTTTGAACTGCAATGAAACTCAAAGAGTTTCTAGGGGTTCTAGGGGTTCTTAATTTTTTGTGGGTCATGGACCCTTTTGTCAGGCTGATGAAGCCTATGGGCCCCTTCTCAGAGTCATGCTTTTAAATACATACAATAAAATACACAGCATAACAAATGAAATAAATTATGTTTTAAATAAATTTATCGAAATATTCTTAAGATGTTCATGGTTAAATTAAAAACTCCTTATTTAGTTCAATTCCTTAATTTTATAGTTGCTGAAACTGAGGCCAAGAGACATCAGTTGACTGGTCAAAGGCTGCATGGCAAAAGTTAATAGCAGCTTCCTCACAAGCAAAGAACCAAGACATTCATAGACTGGCCACTTCCTTCCACTTGTCACCAAACACCTTTTACTATTGCTTGTATATGATATACATTTTCTTTACAAGTAAGAACCTAATGATTTAAGTCTTATCTAATTATGAATTCTGCATTAAGCCCACTGTCTCTGCCGGCATAATTAAACTTAATGTACTTTTAATGATGTCTTCTCAACTCGCGCATTCAAATATGATTAGAATCAAATGCAGACTGGCCCCCATCAGGCCAGTTTTGGCCTCCTTCCTGATGAGGCGCCTGTAAAATATGAATCAGTTTGGATTTCAAGGTTGACAAATGGGACTTGCAGGCAAAGGATGCTTGTCACATCTGTCAAGCTGAGTCACTAAAATAGTGGTCCTTTCATGGCCAAGGGTGTCCCTCCTGCCCACCCACACTGAGGGAGAACGGGGCACTGTCAATCAGTGCATAGAACAGGGTCTGCATTGACCAGCGATGAGGATCACACACTGCCCAGGGCTTAACTCAAATATTACTGCCTCCAGAAAGTCTCAGCGCACCCACCATGACCATCTGAAAGTGATCTTCTCTTTCCTAAAGCCACACATAGTCCACTATTTTGGATTTCTACCATGCTCTAATTTACAGTGGTACAGTTGCAGGCTACTTAAATAAAGCATGAGTGAAGCCTTAGATGGGTGCTATTTTTCAGAGTACGCAACTTATTTGAGAGATATAGGTTGTATTTTAGGGTTCCCATGCTCAGTCCAACGTGGTACCTTTCTATGCATTTGTCACCTATCCCCATTAGACTGCAAACTCTGTAATTATTTATGGAAGCAAAAAATTTTAGATCTGGAAGGCACTTTCAAATATGTAATGTCAGATCTGGAAGGGACTTCCCAACATATTGAATCATGTTTATTTACACTGGGCTTTAAGATTTGCAAAACACTTTACTCTCCACTATAATCTCCAATTTCCAAATGAGGAAATGAGAGCTCTACAAGGTTCAGTTTCTTGCACAAGCACATGTTTGAAGTAAGATTCAAGGGCAGGTCTCCCGACCCCAAATCTAGCAAGCTGCTTACTATCCCTAGGTTACCTCCCAAGATAGATAAAGGCTGAGCTGGAAGGGCCCTTAGAGACCGACTGGCCCAGCAATTCATATAGAGAAGGAAACTGAAACCCAGAAAGGTTCAACGATTTGTCCAAGCTCACACAGGAAATGGATAAGTCGTCTCCCTCAGGAGAATTGAAGCTCCTTACTGGCAGGAACGCCAAATTCTTGATGAACTGATGAGTGGATAGTGGCAGCTAGAATTCAAACCCCAATCTTCCAATTCTATAACTAGTGCTTTTTCTAATAATTCGGGGAATGGAGAGAGAAAAGGAGGAAAGAAAAGGAGTAAGCCTACAAGTGCCAGACACTGTGCTAAATGCTTGGCCAAAGGGGACAGGAGGAGAGGAGGGGAAAGGAGAGGAGAGAAGAGGAGGGGAGGCGAGGGGAGGAGTTTAAGCAGTCTTCAAGGATTAGAATGTTCCAAGACAGAAGAGTAGTAGCATTCTAAACAGAATCATATAATTAGAGTGGGAAAGGACTTTAGAGATCATCTAATTTAACTTCCTCATTTCACAGATAAAGATACTGAGGTTCAGAGGGTGCAAATGATTTAGATAAGATCACACAGTAATAGATCCAAGATTCAGACCTGAATCTCCTATCTACAAACCCCGTCCTTCTTCTACTATACCACACTGGAACAAAGCAAAGTTTGGTGAATAGTCCCATCTCTATAGAGCAGCGGTTCTCAACCTGTGGGTCGCGATCCCTTTGGGGGTCGAACAGGGTCGCCTAAAACCATAGGAAAACACATATTTCTGATGGTCTTAGGAACTGAGACACTGCTCCTCTATCTGTCTCCAGGTGGTTCCAGCCACATGCAGATACGCCCACGTACAAGTATTAAAGGGTCGCTGCATTAGGAAAGTTGAGAACCACTGCTCTAGAGCATGACATATGAAGAACAGCAGTGTGACATGCATCTGTAAAAGTGAGCTGGCCCCCGAGACCGGGGGCTGCACCTTGGATGCCAGACTAAAGAGTTTGGACTCCAGTCTGTATACAACGTGGAGAGCCATTGAAGGTTTCTGAGTAGGGGAATGATGTATTCAGAACTATGCATTTTTAAAAATTGCTCTGGCGAAGTGAGCAAGGTGAACCAGATAAGAGATTCAGACAAGTAAAAGCGATATAGGTTACACTTGGAAGTTTTGGTTTTTTTATCTGCACCATTACTGAGAAATATTTATTAAGTATCTAGTACATACAAGAATTTTTTCTGGAGCAGAGGCGATATAAAGCACAGCCTCTGCCCATAGGCTCCAGATGCTTATTGGTTTTCCAATAGTTGTGTCATATGAATTTAGAGTTTTTACCTGAAAGTGTCTTATTGGTTAAAAATAGGCCATAACTTTTTCCCACACCAAATGTCTATAAAACCTGCGCCCATCCTAGAATTGGCATTGTTTTGCTACCTGTGACTTTTTTAAGTTTCCAAGAGTGCTCACTTCAGCACTCACAAAACACTGTAAGGTCCATAGTACAAATTTTGATCATTTTACTAAGGAGGAACCAGAGGTTTAGTGAGGTGAAGTCCCTGGAAGATGCGGATCATGCCTTGATCTCACCTTTGTACTTCCCCAGCTCCCAGCACCACAGGAGTGGAAGGGGAACAATCATTTCTCAATCACCCCCTTCCCATGCCAGGCACTAAGGGCTTCACGAATTTTAACTCACTTGATCCTCACAACCACCTTGGTAAGCAGGTGCTATTTTTATATTTATTTCACAACTGAGAAAACCAAGGGGAAAACAGAGGTTAAGTGACTTGTCCAAGGTCAAACAGCTAGTAAATATCTGAGGCCATATTTAAATTCAGGTCTTCTTGACTTCAGGTCCAATCCATTACGCCGCCTAGCTAACTCTGAATACATGCCACACTAATTACTCACATTTTTACATAAAACGTATATTCAAAGTATGCAATACTCTCTTTACCAAAGTTCGGTGAAGTCAGTCACGTAAATGTTATTATCTCTATTTTACAGTTGGGGAAACTGAGGCATAGTCAAGTCACATGACATATCCAGGATTACATAGCAAGTAACTTTGGAGCCGAGGTTGCTCAGCTCCAAAGTTCAGTACTATCTCCTCATCACATACTGCTTCAAAATCCTGCTCATGGTGGCCACCTATTAAATATTAAATATATTAAAGGTGGTAAGTAGCAAAGTCAGAATTCTAACACAGATCTCTTTAATTAAAATCCAGTGTGTTTTTTCTACTAAAAACGATTTATTTTACTTATTTTAATTACATCCTAATTTTTTTAATTTTACTTACTTTAATTACATCCTAATTTACAGATGGCTTAACTGAAGCCCAGCTAGACTGAATGTGGACCAGCCAGAGGTCCACAGCTTTTAGAGTCCTGATCTCCTGACTCTTTGTGAAACCCCTTCCAACTAAACCATGTTATTTGTCACCCATCCAAATATCAGCCAGGTCCAGCCCTGCTTAGAAAAGCTGAACTCAGAAAAACATCCTGTTTTATGCATTTAACATAAACTTTGGCACTTTGTGAAGAGGCAGTGTGGTATAGAAGATAAGATTCTGAACTGGGAATCAGGAAGACCTGCATTCCTATCCTGTCTCCAATATTTACCAGCCGTGTGATCCTGGACAAATCACTTAACCTCTATGTCCCTCAGTAAAATGAGAAGGTTGGACCACAGTGGCCTCTACTGTCCCTTCCAGCTTGAAAGCAATGATCTTTCCTCATTTATCTTTCTTTAGCAGTGGTCCTTGACCCAATGTGCCCCCTTTTTAAGAGATCACATCCCTTTTCCCATTTGAAACACACTGGGTCTCAAAACCAGAAGGCTTTTAAAGAAACCACAAAGTAATATTTCCACAAGTATGGGCACTTTTTTTCAGATCACACATTCTGGAGGCTAGTGAAATTCTAACCCTACTTAGCCAAAGGTTCGCTTTTCCTGCACCTGCCCAGCTGAAGTAAGGAAAGTCACCACAGATCCATCTTGGCTCCCTCACCCTGGTCATTGTTAAATTGGTATGAGAGTCAGCATGTCACGAACGCCCTCTCATTTCTCAGTCTGCTCATCACCAGGCAGAAAAGCAGGCTTGACACCAAGTAAATTGCCAAATCCTATGGGGAGACAAGTATTGATTTGTTTATGCCATAATTCATCAGGCAGACACCACCATTCCCTTCTCATCATGGAAGCCAGGAGGTACAGAAGGCAACATGCTATTCCTTTCATTAGGACCTTGTGTTGTCTTCCCAGAAGACTAAAAGGATCTAGGCTTAGAGTCAGAAGACCTAGGTTCTAGTCCTAGTTCTTCTATCTAGACTAGTGTTCATGACCTTAGCAAAATCACTCAAGTACACTAGGTCTCAGTTTACCATTAATAAAATAAGGAGGCTGATGAGCTAACTAACACTCATATAGTTCTTTTAAGATTGGCAAAGTGTTTTTATATACATTTGTCCCAACAATATGAATAAATGTCAAAAATTATCCCCATTTCCGAGGTGGGAAAACTGGTTTTGCACCAATGTTGTCATACCACTAGTCAGAAGTGAGATTTGAACCCAAGATTTTCCTGCCTGTCCATCCATCACTCTCCCCAATAACCATATCCCTATCCTTCCTTCCAACTATGACATTGTAAAGCACTTAGTACAGTGCTTGGTACAAGTAAGCACTATGTAAATTTATTTATTTCTTCATTCGTTCATTCATTCATTCATTCACTCACTCACTCATTCATTTGTTCATTCATTCATTCATTTATTCCATTCCGTTTCATTTCATTCCATTCCAGCTCTAACAATTGATGGAGCTGGCAGTGATTTCTCTCCTCTCTCAAATCAAAACAGATTTTTTTCATCTCTCTGTACTTATATTCTAATTTGCACCATAGATAACTGGGCATATACTTCATCTACACTTGCTAGACAGTAATTTTCCTGAGGGCAAGGCTCTCGTCTAATACTTTTTTGGGTCCACCCCAGTGTGTAGAATAGGGACTGCACATATTAGGAGCTTTGATAAATGCATTTTTGCTGAATTAATTGATTCATTAATGTAATCAGTCCATTTATTTATTTGTACATGAATTCTATCTTGGAACTGGGGTGGCAATATATATATATATATATATATAAAATTTCGAGGTTTTCTGCAACTTTTCCTTCTTCTTGTACATCCTCACTCCTTCCCTGGACCTTGCAGAGACATCAGATTTGTGTGGCTTATTGCTGTTTAGTCTGCCCCTTTCCTGAAGGGTTAAATCTTATATGAGCCTGAGAGGTGTGTTTCAGGCCAGGGTCCCCTTTCTGACAGGTAGCAAAGGCTGATTAAAAAGAATCCATGGACACCAACAGAGAAGGCAGGGGCAGGAAAGGAGAGAGAGAATGAAGGGTTTCTCCAAACTTGCTCTGTCACATTCATGCTCCCACTTGACCCCTGCTGATCTTAAGCAAATTAGCCAATGAACTTGGAGGTTCAAGTTGAGGTAATTAATACCATTCCCTTACATGACACCGACTTCTCCTGATCTCATGGGGAGGCACAGACACCAGAGGGAAAGATTTCAATACCCCTGACCCCCTCTGAGCCTTAAAGAAATAACTCCCTCAGCAGGGGAAGGACTTCTATATGAGGAACCTGCCTATTACTGTGTCTGTAATCATCATAAATTGGCTCTATTATCACACAATGACAGGTTTCTCTCCTTCCTTCCATTTCTCCCTCCTTCTCCTTTCCCTAAATAAAAGCAGGCTTTTCAAATCAATGTCCCAACAGGGCTTCTTAATGACCCTTGGGTCTCCCTCATTTGTATCCTCCCCAAAGGTCCTACTGGCTTCCAAGGGAGTTGGGAATAGAGTGTGGGTTGAAGCCAGTGTTCCTCTATCTCTTGCCAGCTCCTGTAAGGATGGAGAGAGGAAGAGAGAGGGAAAAGAAAAGGGAGATGGGGGAGAGGGGGAGGTTGGAGAAGAGAGGGGGAGAAAGAGAGAGAGAGAGAGAGAGAGAGAGAGAGAGAGAGAGAGAGAGAGAGAGAGAGAGAGAGAGAGAGAGCACAGGGGAAAGGAAGGGAAGGCAGCACAACCACCTGGGAGTTTTTGCTCACCAGCTGCTTTCCTAGCAGGAGTTCTGGAAGCTAATAACACCTATGACCAAGTTACACACCAGGGCCACCTGCTTATGCGTAAGTGCGCACACACACACACACACACACACACACACACACACACACACACATGCTATAAGGGACCAATTCTGAGTTTTCTCTGGTATAGATTGTGGGCAGCTAGAAGGTACAGTAGATAGGAAACTGAACCTGGAGTCAGGAAGACCGTGTGTCTTCTAGGTGTGTGACCCTGAGCAAGTCACAACCTCTGTCTGCCTCAGTTCTCCCATCTGTAAAATGAGCATAATAATAGTACCATTTCTCAGGGTTTTTTGTGAGAATTAAATGAGATGTCTGTCAAGTGCTTTGCAAATGTAAAAATGTACAAATATATAAATTATTCTTATGGATTAACCAGTATATCTTTAAGGAAAAAAATGTGGTATTTCCTTCCCAAATTTCATCAGCTGTGGTATGGTACAGGTCCTCATCTGACTGCAGTGGTACAGAGTAGTGAAAAGAGTACTGGGATTAGAGACAAGGGATCTATTTACTAACTGTGTGTCCTTGGGCAAGTGTCCCACAGCTTCCTCATTGGCAAAACAAGAGAATGGCACTAGATTGCCTGAGGTGAGGTCTAAATCTTATGATCCCATTATAACCATGGAATATTGAATATATTATCCACATCACAGAATTTAGCACACAGAAAATCACTGGATTTCAAGCTGACAATGACCTTATCATCTAGACAGCCAATACTTTTATTTTATGGGTGAAAAAACAGGCCTAGAGAGGAGAAAAAATTTGCTGAAAGCCACACAGGCAAGAGTCAGCTTTCAAATCCAGAGCCTCCAAATTCAGCTTCTTTTCCACTCTTTCACAGGATTATTCACTTGGTACTTTCTAGGGGTTCTCTGCGTGTGTGTCCAGCTCGGCTCCAGAGGAATCAATGGGATCCCTTGGAGGCAGATTTAGCCTCAACATAAGGAAGAATTTCCAAATAATCAAGGTTGTCACCCAATGGAATGGGCTGCCGAGAGATGTTATTTGTGCTATGTCCCTGGGAAATGAATGATCACTTATCAGCAATGATAGATTTCTTGGGTACTTATGGGGGACAAGGCTATGTATAGGCACAAAAGGTGGTACAAAGACAAATAAGACAAAGTTCCTGCCATCTGAGAGCTTCCAGGATCATTGGGGCAATTAAATAATAATAAAAATTCATTTGGATGGCTCTTTCACTTTAAAACTGCTTTCTTCACAACAATCTTTTAAGGTAAATACGGTAAGAATTATCGTCTTTGTTTCTTGGATGGAAAAACTCAGAAAGATGAAATAATTTGAGGTCACACTGTTAGTAAATGACAGAGCTGCTATTAAAGCAGCTTTTCTACCTGCTAATATGCTTTTCCTAAACCCTTTTCTAGTGCCTTTTCTATCACATTATAGTAGCATAAGGCACATTCCAAACATGAAAAATAACAGGAGAAAAGTCACTAATCTGTTCATATCCTTTGAATCAGCTATTCGGCTATTGGACATGTGTCCCTAAGGAGTTGAGATAGAAAGAGAGGTCCAGGATATACCAAAATATTTGTAGCATCCAACAGTAGGTGCTTAATAAATGCATTTTTGTTGTTTGAATGGGAAATAAAACAGTTGTCCATCAATTAGGGCATGATCTAAAAAAGCAGTGAGATAGATAGAGAAAGAGATAGAGACAGAGACACATAGACATAGACATAGACGTAGACGTAGACGTAGACATAGACATAGACATAGACATGGATATAATTGTTCCACGAGAAACAACAGGCTACAACGAATGGAGAACTCTTTCTATCATTCAGGAAATCAGGAAGACCTGAGTTCAAGGCCCATCTCTGACATATAATAGCTATGTGTCCCTCACCAAATCACTTGCCTTCTCCATTTCTCAGATAACTCTCTAAGTTGTCAAACCATGTGAGCTAGGGCCCAATGAGTAGAAAACAACAGATTTATGCCAATATGGCCAAAATGCCATGTTTCTCTGGGGCATCACAGAGCAATAAACTCTTAGAAATACCTGGCGGTAAACCCCCTAAACAACATCCTCAGCACTTACTCATGCACTTGGACATTTCCATTAGTGCCTTTTCAACTTCTGAAACAACCTAACGGTTGTTTTTAATTTGCCTCTTTGTAGCTGCTCCTTGCCCCATTCCTGGTTCTGGTTCTGCCATTCAGAGACAAGCGAAATATGTTTAATGCTCCCATGTAAGAGTCTCAAAAAGACTAGAAATCATAGGAAATAAGGCAGGAAAAAGTGGTTTGGGATGCCAGGCTGAGAAGCTGAGTTTGATCCAGGGACTAGAACCCAATGCCCGGACCAAAACATCTCACAATTCTTGCTGAAAGACCAGAAAATCCTGGCTTATGCACTTCAGCAGCCATCCCAGTCTTGCTTTCTCTCTTTCCTTCTCTGAAACAAGGAAGCCAGAAGGGAGTGTGTCTCCATAATCAGATTAGAACAACACAAATGCTGGTTTCCATGGAGCTAAAGCCTTGTGTCTGGCACTGCCTGCACTCTCCTGACTCGAGGCCCACATATGCTTCCTGCCACCAAAAGGCCTATGGGGCCGAGCTGGCCAAGAGAGTGATGGAGGGAGCTGACTCATTAAGTCGGAGGCGGGGGACACCCAGGCCATGCTGGTGCTGGCAGGCTGCCAGGAAACCCAAAAGGCAAAAGCAAACAGGAGACAGGTGAGAATGGGATGAAATGATTCACAGCAAGAGCCCAGCCAATTGTGGGCATTTCAATGTGGGCTGATCTCCCATTCTCAGGGTCAAAGGACTCCAAGCTGTTGGTTGGGAGAGATGCTGCTGACACCTGCCTCTAGGTGAGGAGGAGGAAGCAGTTCCGCCTGCTTCCGGGAATCTTGGCTTTCTCCAGGGATTTCCTAATCCCCAGCATCCCTCCTCCCCAGCCCCAGCTGCTAGTGCCTTCTCTCAAAAAAAAATTCCCTGTCTTTATCTTCTATTGTTGTTTTATTCACTCGTTCAGTCATGCCTGACTCTTCATGACCCCATGAACCATACTATTCATGGGGTTTTCTTGGCAAAGATGTAGGAAAGGTTCATCATTTCTTCCTCTAGCTCACTTTGAGGAACTGAGTTAAACAGAATTAAATGACTTGTCCAGGGTCACACAGCTAGTCTGAAGTCAAATTTGAATTTAGTTCTTCCCAACTCCAGGCCCAGTATTCTATCCACTGAGCCACCTAGCTGCCTCCTAAGCAAACAGAGGTTAAGTGACTTGCCCAAGGTCGTGCAGCTAGTAAGTCTCTGAGGTCCAATTTTAACCCGGGTCTTCCTTAGTCTAGGCCCAGCATTCTATCCACAGAGCCATCTAACTGCCCCTTATCCTCTATCTACCTATATATTTATTTCCTAATCAAATGTATATTTCTTGAAAACAGAAAATATTTTGGATTTTGTTCTTGCATCCTCAGTTCCTGGAACATAGGGAGTATTAAATAATATTTTCTGATTGATTAGTAAAGAACTGAATATTTTTTCTTCACTCTATGTTGGATTCACCTAAAAAAATGGTTTGGATATGATGATCTGGGGATTGTGAGTGGTTGATAGGGATTCCTCAAGTGGTTTATGAGCAGGATTGGATTTTTTTTTAGGAATGGTAATAATAACAACTTACCTTTCTAAGGAATGTGACACAAAGATTGTATTGGCAAGCATGTAGAAGACAGATGAGGAGGGAAGAAAATGGAGGTAAGCATCTAGAACAATAGTGTGGGTAAAAAGCAATAAGGACCTGAAGTAGTGTAGTGGTCATGTACATGGTAAAGAAAAGAGAGCAGATGGGGAAAATGGTATGGAGGTTGGTTCATCAAAATTTGGTAACTGGTTAGATTTGAATTATGAGGATGATGAAAGAGCTAAGGGTGACTCAGAGGTTACAGACCTGGGAAACCAAGGGGATGATGGTCCCCTTGACAAAAATATATACAGATTCGCTATTTGTCTTTGTAGAGAAGATAATTGAAGCTATGGGAGTACATGAGGTTACTAAGGGAGAGAGCACAGGAAGGGAGAAGAGGATCCCCACAGAATCCTGAGGGACACCTATGCCTAAGGGAAGGGGAGAGGGTTGATAATCCAGTAAAGAAAAAATGAGGAAGCCAAGGTGAGCAATGATATATGAGAGAAAAAGGTGGTCAGCAGTGTCAAAAGTTAAAATAAAAGCAGAAGTAGACTAAGAAAAGGACTAAGAACTTTAAAAAGATCATCAGATTTAGCAGTAAAGAAATCATTGGCAACTTCTAAGAGACCTGTTTCAGTAAAATAATGGGGTTGACCTCAGATGTCAACAGGTTGAGAAATGAGTAGGTGTTGAAGAAGTTAAGGTAAACACCTATGTATGTCTCTGTCGAGGAGTTTATCTATGAAAAGGAGGAGAGCAATAGGATTATAGCTTGAGGACATAAAAGGTCCAGTGAAAGTTTCTTTGTTTTCTTAAGGATGGGGAAATGCCAACATATATGGTTGTAGGCAAAGGGGAATGAGTTAGTAGAGGTCGTGAAGGAGAGAGACAGAGAGACACACAGAGAGACAAATACAAGAGAACAGGGAGGAAGACAAGCAAAGAGACATAGAGAGACAGACAAGCAGGCAGGCGGAGATAGAGGAAAAGTAGAGGGATTCAGACTGGCCATAAGAAGGCTTGCCTCTTCTTTGAAGACTGGAACAAAGGGAAAGGATGCAGATGAAGATATAGACAGCCTCTGATAGATGTAGTAGAGATGATGGTATTTGAAAGAAATCCCCTCAACTCAGAAAACAGGAGGTGAGGCCATCTACTGAGAGAGAAGGAGGTAGCAATGGGCCACGGTTGGCAAGTGGCTACAGGTAAGTGCTAGAAGGACAAAGGGACAAGAGATTTAACAGTAAAGACAGTGTAATCTTAAGTTATTTAGCATTCATTAACATCGATGAGAGGGAAATAAAGCTAGAATAGAGGTGATGAACTGGCAGGAGAAGGGGGGAGAGGATAGAGGTATTTTCCAGTCAAAGTAAGGATGAAAATTAGGCTTAGGGCAGAGGTTCTTTCCAGTTTGCTGTGTCATGGATGGTTATAGCATTCTGGTGAAGCCTATGGACCCCTTCTCAGAATTTTTGTTAAATAATTGAGGGAAATACAAAATTCAATTTGAGGTTAGTGAAAATAATGATGTATTTTTCCCATTCAAATTCATGGACCCCCCCCCCCGAAATCCATCCACCAAAAAAAAATGTTAACTCTGTGGATCAAAAGTTAAGAACCCCTAGGTTTAGGGGGAATAAGACAAGGAGAGATGGAAAAAGAGATGGTGTGAAATATTCAGAGTTCAAGACCATGGAGGTAAAACTATTTGGATTAACAGGAAGGTAGGTTTGCCTGTGAGTGTCTAAGGTAGAGTATCAATGTAAGTCATGGAAATTGCACATATTAATGACCTGAGAGGTTAGGCTGCCTAAGAGGGTATAGGGACAGGTACTGAAGTCCCCTGGGAGAAGTGCAGAGTTGGAATGAAAAGAAAATCTGAGAACCTAAGGAGCAATCTTGAGTCTTCTAGATAACAGAAACAAAGATCTGTAGAGATTGATCTAGACAGAGGGAGTAAACCTCAAAGGAAGAGAGGTTACCAAGTGATAATATCAGAATCAGGGTCTTGAAGGGCTGGGCATGAGTGGAAGGGAGGAGGCAGGAGCATTCTAATTCTTCCCACCTGGCTTGGTGGATCAGTCAGCACTGAAGAGGGTGGTAATGACATGTAATAAGCACTTGATAAATGTTTAGTTTTTTATTTTATTGATTCATCCATCCCCCTCAGTCCCTTTCTATCATGATCCTTATAAAGGGCTGCTGCCAAGACTGGAGGGGTCAATGAGGAGCTTGTAGGAGGGGTACCTGGGAAGGGAATCCAGTGAAGAAGACCTCTGTTCTGTGGCAAAACATTACCATTCAAGTCCACTACTCCTTTCCACCTTAAGCCCAGTAAATGGTTAAGATTGTGGCAGAGACCAGGGTGGCAGTGGTCCTCCCTCCATACAGGTGGTTACCCTCAAAATCTGTCTAGAAGGCCACACTAAAAATAGTCATCTAGATGCCTTTCTTCCTGCTGAAGCCAGTAAACTTAGTGTTAGAAAAAGAGTGGACTGACTCCCCAGGGCAGCTAAAGTCCATTGTTGGCACTGGAGTAGAATAAACATGAACAGAGATCATAAAAGCCCCCCTTTACTGTTCCCACAGTGGACACGTCTGGCATGATTCAAGGAGAGCACATAGGGAAATGTCCTGCTAATGTGCTTCTTTTCACAGATTGAAGAAAATAAAACTTTATGAACAAAAGAAACCCCTTTTGAGGTACTATTCACTGTTTCCCCTACACCAAGTCTTTTAAAAGGGTTTTCAATTATTTATAGGTTAACACTCACAATCCCCTCAGGACACAGGTAGGTGAAAAGCTTAATTTTCTCCATCAACAGAGGAGAAAATGGAGACCCAGAGATGGTGATGGTATATTGGCCAGGCCTGCATTTGCAACAGGGCTTAGAAAAGAAAGTCAGATTCAGCCAAACCAACCCAAAATGTATGACAAAGAAAAGAATAGCTGATCAGAAACAAGTTATAAACTGATCATTTATTCTTTGTTGAGCTGAGTTCAACCGTTTCCTTTTTAAAGTAGTTTGATTATGGGGACAAATCCTACCACTGGGTCACAAAACACTTAACCCAGCAAAGAAACTTTGGCCAAGTCACTTCCACCCTGTGGACATTAGCTTCCTTCTGTAAAATGAAAGGGTTTATTAAATGACAACTAAGGTCTCTTCCTCTTTCAGCTGTAACATTCTCAGAGTCTGATTCTGTTTAGTCTATTCATATAAGACAAATTCATATAAGACAGTCTGCACTGGCTGCTTCCCCTTGCATCTTCACAACCTACTCATTCTTCAATCTCTTTCCATCTGAGGGAGTATTCTATTGAAACCATTGTCTCTGAGTTCACCCTCAACATCCTAATTTTCAAATCCAATGTACTTTCTTCAGTCTATGGCATGTGACACTGTTGACCTCCCCCATTCCCTCAGCTTCCATTCTCTCTCTCTCTTTCTCTCTCCCTCTCTCTCTCCCTCTCCTTCTCTCTGCTCCCTCTCTGTCTCTCTCTCTTTCTCTCTCTCTCCCTCTCTCTACCCCTCTTTTGCCCCTCTTTCTGCCCACTCCCCTTCTCCCTATTTCCACCCTTTTTCTGGGCTCTAATTTCTTGGTCCTATGATACTTGCTTTTGGCACTGTCTTAGGCTCTACTTTTAGGCCCATGCATCTTCTGAATGCTGTAGAATCATGTATCTTGTCCCACGAATTCTGGGCCCCTGCCAGACCTTTGCTGATCTATTCTAGTTAACTATGACCCCTTGAATTTGCAAATGATATATCTGTTTCTGCCAAAGCTAGGAAACTGGTATCCAGCAGGAAAACCAAAGTTCCAGGGAATAATAGAATCATAATTCTAAAGCTGAAAGGGATCTTAGAGCCCACCTAGCCCAATTCCCTGAGCTTACAGATGAAGAAACTGAGACCCAGGCCTAAGTAGCTTACCTAAGGTCACAGGTACAAACTACAGCCAACGAAAACTCTTTGCAAAGTTGAAATATAACAGGGACGGGGAGGGACCAGGGAGGAGTAAGATTTGGTCAGGCTTCCAAAGTGATATCATAGGAATAATTTTCCAGTTCAGGAAAATGACTTCTTGAGTTGAAATCCAACCTAGTTGGCCACACTTCCTAATATTTTGAACTGAAGTTTTTTTTTCAAATTTTACTGTTGCTCCCCTCCTCCAAACCAGCATATTTAGAATAAAACTAATTTATATTTGCATATAACTTTATGTATTATATTTCTTTAGTTCTTCACAATAGCCCTGTGAGGCAGGCTGATGAGGTCTTTAATGTGCCCTCTTCCCCTTCTTCCAAGCCTTCTCCTCCTCCCCTCCCCCCAGATCCATTGGTAAAGTAAGATCATAAATAATTGTGCGTCTGTGACACATCCCCCATTCATATCCACAGCAATAGACAGCTATGTTGCTAATGTTAAGTTATGATGATGACCTGGCGGCCAGCTCCAGAGAAAGACGCCGGCTCACCTTTCCATGCAGACGGCCTGCATGATAACAAAGGGAATGGACACAAAGGCTAGCTGAGGAAATTGCCTTTGCTTCTAAAGTGGAGCCCTCCCCCTGCTCTTCAAAGCTTGTTCTAATGTGAAATGTGGCTTTCATTTCATTACAGTGGGCCCTGGTGGTTCTGGGGCAGAATTCTAGCCTCCCACAAGGGAGACCTAAATTGGATTACAGTGGAAGGAAGACATTGAGTAGCAGAGCAATGAATAGAAGGGGATGCTAGCAGTGGCAGGACTGGGGTTTCCAGGCTCCAACTCTGCCTCTAACTTACTGCATGACCTTGAGTAAGTCCTGTTCCTTCTCTGAGACTCAGCTTCCTTACCTGTAAAATAAAGGAGATATTAAGTGACCCTCAGAGACAAACTTCTTGGTTTACAAAGAATTCTACTACCACCTCCCTCAACCATTCTGTGAAACAGATAGTATACATATTTTGACCCTTTTTACAAATGAGAAAACTAAGGCTTATATAGGCCAATTGGCATATCCAGGGTCGAACAGTCAGCAAACATCAAAACTGGAATCTTAATCCAGGTCTTCTCATTTCAGCTCCAGACCTCCTTCCACTGCCTCATTCTATTCATACAAACCACTAGGCCCCACTTCCTGACTGCTTTATAAATCCCTCCTTTACTATCCCAGATTGCTTGGAATATAAAAAGTAGGATTTGAATCCATAACTCCCTGATTACAAATTGTAAAGCCAATCAGCAGTAGATTTCTGAGAGAATGCTACTGTGAGGAGCTTTTAAGATTCTGATTACACAGTATTAGTGAACACTCTGTTTATTCCATTACAAATCTTTATTCAGTACAATGTTCACAGTTTCA
>CM053595.1:28182660-28232359 GCA_028646575.1 Pseudocheirus occidentalis | reverse complement strand
ACCAATGGACAGAGTTCTGGGAATTCACACCTTTTCACCAATGGACAGAGTTCTATACTTAACACTAGGTTACTAGGATCTACTTAACATCTAATCAAACAAATTAATTACCATTACACAAATCCAGTGCTCTTTTCATGACCTCGTGCTGTCTGCTCTGTTCACATCAGTGGTTGCTTCAAGTATCAGGAAGCTTCATTATAGCATGTCAGAATGGACAAAGATTGGAATTTGAAGCCAGGAGACCTGAGTTCAAATCTCACCATTGCTCCTTACCACCTATGTGACCTTAGGGAAAGCACATCATCTGTCTTTTCATTTGTTAAATGAGGGGTTTGGACTAGATGATCCCAAAGTACTCTCAACTCTAAAATTCCATGATCAGGCCTCTCACTGTTAGTAGCATTTGGTCTTCAGGAATAGGCTGCGAGGCAACATGAAGTCCCTACTTCCTGTCCACCCTGCCACCTGCCAATCATCAGCAAGAGACAGGATCATCTCTGCAATACAAATTTAAAACCTAGGTTACATGTGGAAGGCCAATATCCAATGAGACAAGACAAGAGATAGATAGTTCAAAGCTCCAACAGAATTCAAAACTGAGAGAATTTATCTGAGATCAATGTGCTAAGATATAGGACATATGAGAAAATGACCATAACACACAGGTCCTTTCTGAAAACTCAGGGCCTTTTTATTTTAAGAGTACATGTATGCTGTCTCCCCATCCCAGCCCATATCCTCAACTCACTATGCCTTGGATAGGCCAAACCTTCTGAGTTATGCAACCCAAGGAGACTGCTTTTATTGTTGCCTTCATAGGAGGATTTGCTTTGACAGGCCCAAGAAGGAGTGACCAGGACACAGATTGAATTTCAGACTGAGACCTGCCTGAGAAAAAGGTGGCCCACACTAAGGTTTCTCTCTGCACCTCCATTAAGTTTCCTCCCAGCAGCCATCACTATATAAAGAAAATTGCAGATGAAATAAGGAAATCTTCAAAGAAGCCAGTTGTCCCAGATTTGTGGCCCTGTATTAAATGCACTGCATTCACTGTGCAAGTTCCCATAATTGGCTAAGAAATCACAGTGACGGTTATTTCACTCAGCTGAGTAAGACAGAAATGACTTGAAACTCTGGAGCACCAGTTTTTCTCATGTCTCTCCCCAGGGTAACCTGAACATTTGCTGTTGCTCAAAGTGTATGACTATCCCAATTTGCTGTGGGGTGGGGAGGGGGCTCACATACCTTAAGAGACAGGCCACCGTAGGAAATACTCCTAGCCACCAATACCACGCCAGTAAAAGAAACTCTTCCTTCTGGGTGGAGAACACTCCAACAGATCTCCGAAGAGAATTTCTGGTCTCTGACCCCTTAGTCTCCTCATACACTGTGACTACCCTATTCCAAACCTCTTATTTACCTTGGTCTCTTAACCTTCAGAGCTTCACATTCCAATTCCAATCTGCACATGCAGCTTGATTAATTAATTACTTGTTCATATGATTCCCCACCTTGATCGCATCATTTGCCTAATCAGATAACTTTTGTGTGTTCCCATTGAAGGTCTGGGTTCAAATTCAGAATCTTCTGCTTACTACTTGGGTAACCTTGAATAAATTACTTAACACCTACAGTCCTCTGTTTATTTTTCCATCTATACAAAGATTAGATTAAGTAGCCTTCTAGCTCTCAACCTTCCAGGAGTTTAAATCAAAGGATTGAAAACTTCAAGGGTCCTTGGATTTCCTCTAACCCCTCTATTTATAGATGGGAAAATTAAGGCCTAGGGAAAGGAAATAACATGTAGAGATTACATAACTAGTAAGTGGTATTGCCAGGGTTCAAATCCAGGTCTCTGACTTTAAATTCAGTGCTCTTTCCCACAGGATAAAGTTAAGACACAATATCAACCTGGCATTCTAAACCTTCCCCCCACAATCTTCTACAACCTGCCTTTCCACTTTAACCACCCTCCTACTGACCAGCATATATCCTTCAACTGAGCCAAACATCATTGTTCCTCAAACAGATCATGTATTTTTAGTTGTTTTCCTCTTTTTCAATCAACAAAAATCTGCCTTCTCTCCTACTCCCTCAACCAAGGATGAAAAAAAACTACATGCTTAACTGCATGTTAAAAACATCTTTGTAACATATAGTCAAAAAAAACACATTTCTATGTTGGCCATATTCAAAAGGAATATATATACACACACATTTGCAAACATATTGTGTTCATGCATTGCATATACATGCATACACATGTGTGCATTTATACACACATATATTAAAACCCACATGTGGACATATAATATGCACACATATATGCGGGTGTATGTGCACACATGTGTGCATACACATATGCATATACGCATATGCATGTACACATACACATACACATACACATACACACATATATATCTCCTCTAGGGTGTATGGGGTATTCAAGGAGGATCAGCATCTCTAGTATGAGGATTTGCTGAGTTCTTTTCAGGGCTGCTCACCCATCTTGGTGTCTACTTGGTGCTCAGCCCTCACTGGTGATTCTAAGAAGCTGTAAAATGTGCAGCAGCCACACTCCTATAAACTGCCTCAGCAGATGTGCTAAACCAGGTAGAAGGTAACCAATAGACCCAAACCTGTCTGTGAGTTAGGGAATATCTGCCTAAGCATGTGAAGACTTCTACCAGCAGAATGGTAAGATGAGAACAATTTATTCCAGTGGTCACAAAGGAGGCTGAAGCAGGTGCTATAGAATGCTTAGAGCTTGGTCAGACATCAAAGACGCCAAGGTCATCCACTGCATCTCAGATCATTGGTCATCTTGACTTTTGTCTTGGCGCTAGACTTCAATGACTCTGGAAGACAGCATGAGGCTCACTTCTAAAATACATTGAGAATTGAGTCAAATTGATAAGAATACAAGTCATTGCCCATTTCATAAATGGTCAAATGATATAAATAGGCAGTTTTCAGAGGTACAAATGAAAGCTATGTATAGTCATATAAAAATGCTCTATATCACTATTGATTAGAAAAATGCAAATCAAAACAACTCTTAGGTACCACATCACACCTATCAGATTGACTAACATTACAAAATAGGAAAATTATAAATGCTGAAGATGTGGAAAAAATTGTAACATCAATGCATTGTTGGTGGAGTTGTAAACTGATACAACCATTTTAGAAAGCAATTTGGAACTATGTCCAAAGGGCCACCAAACTATGCATACAGCAATACCACTTTCTAGAGTTGCATCCCAAAAAGATCACAAAAATGGGAAAAGAACCCATGAGTACAAAAATATTTATAGCAGTTCTTTTTGTAGCCAAGAAATGGAAATTGAGGGGATGCCCATCAATTGGGGAATGACCAAACAAGTTGAAGTATATGAATGTAATGGAAAACTATTGTGCTGTAAGAAATGATGAGCAGGGGGACTTCAGAAAAACCTGGAAAGACTTATATGAACTGAAGCTAAATGAAGTGAGAACCAGGAGAACATTTCTCACAGAAACAGCCACAGTGAGCAATGACTGATTTTGATAGACTTCTCAGCAATGCAAGGACCTAAAACAACTCCAAAAGACTCATGATGGAAAATGCCATCCATATCGACAGAAGGAAATACGGAGTCTGAATCCAGATCAAAGCACACTGTTTGATTTCTTTTTTTGTTTAATTTTGTTTTGTCTTGTTTTTTTATGGTCCTTCCATTTCTTCTAATTCTTCTATACAACATGACTAATGTGAAAATGTTTAATAAGAATGTATATGTAGAGTCTATATCAAACTGCATACCATCTTGGGGAGGGAAAAGGAAAGGGAAGCAGAGAAAATTTAAAATTTATGCAACTGAATGTTGAAAAATAAAAAATTTAAAAAATTATTTATTTTAAAAAAGAGAAAGCATGAGATTGACTGATAACTTTGTGCAACTCTGCCTAACTTAAATCCAATTTATGCATGAGCCAAGACATCATTCCTCCTCTTCTAAAATGGAAGACAAACAACAACAATATATTTTTCTTTGAGGTTTAGTTTGAAGATGTTTTTGGAATCATTCTTTTCTTCTGGGTTTGTGCCTTGAGTGTCCCCATTACCATAATAGCTTTTTGTTTTAAGATTCTTTTTTTGCTTGCTCATTCTTCCAGTCTACTTTCTGACCTTAGACTTAATGTTAGGATCAGACTCTTAATATTTCTGGAGGGAAGGTCTAGGCCTAGGGGTGGGGAACCTGTGGCCTCAAGGCCACATGTAGCCCTCTAGGTCCTTAAGTGCAGCCCTTTCACTGAACCAAACTTCACAGAACAAATCCTCTTAATAAAAGGATTTGTTCAGTGAAACTTGGACTCAGTCAAAAGACCACACCCTTGGGAGGAACTTAGAAGACCATATGTGGCCTCAAGGCCACAGGTTCCCTACCCCTGGGAATCTAGGCTGTCTTGCTGCTGTTTGGGAGAGGTACTGCATGTTGTGTTATTCCATGATCTCAGGAACAGCTCAGACTGGAGACCTACAAGCTTTCAATGGTCCCAAAGTAAGCATGATCCAGGGCAAAGCCTGATTGCTGGTACCCTGGTCTGAGCTCTTAGAGTTTCTGATCTGAGTTTGGGTGTGCACAAAAGTAAACTGCTACTGAGCTAAGCCACGGCAGCCATCTGGGAAATTCTGCTGGTTCCCAGTGACAGAATAACAAAGTTCCCCTCTAGTCTGTAATTCCTCTCTTAGTCATTCCTCTGCAGACTTCAGATTGGAGATTCAGATTCTAAGCTGGAATTGAAACCCTGCTCTGCTCCTGGGGTGAGAGTCACACCACTGCTTCAAGTTCCTAAACATGATTTTTGCTTGGTTAACTACCTAGCAAATACTCTTTCCCATGGAAGGGCCCATTTGGGGCAGATCCCCTTCTCTGATGGCTAGAGTACAATGGGAATTAGGAAGATGTGCTTTCAAATGCAACCTCAGATACTTATTAGTTATGTGAATCTGGGCAAGTCACTTAATCTTTGTCTCACTTTCCTGAACTTGGAAAAGTTAAAAGATTTGGCAAGTAAGAGATCTTAAGCAACTTTGGAGAGAACAGTTTGGGCTGAACGATGAAATCAGGAGTCAGACTGTAAAGAGTTAAGAAAAGAGTGAAGACAAAAAAAGTAGAGATACCTATTATAGGTGGCCCTCTCAAGGAGTGAAGTTACAAAACTAAGGAGAAATGTGGGATGATAGCTATTGGAGATGAGTGGATCAAGTAAACTTTTCTTGAGGAGGAGAGATACATGTTTGCAGACAGTAGGAAAGCAACAAGTAGACAGAAAGAAACTGAAGACAAGTAAAAGAGAGGTGTTGATGCAGGAGGCAATCTGATGGAGAAGACTGGATGGAATGAGACCACTTGTGCAAGAAAAGGGGTTTGTCTTAGCAAGGACAAGACTTAGCTCTTGTGAGACAGGGGTCAAAGTAGAACTCATGGCAGAAGGCATCTAGGAAATACAATCTGAGGATGGAAGGAGAAAAGGAGGTTGGATATAGATATAGCATCTGTAGGAGCAGTTTCCAGGCTCAGTCTCCACTGGGATTGCTTCCCAGGATGATGGCTATAGGCACCAGAAGGGAAGCATTGCTATTCCCAGGGCTCTTAGATTTGGGTTGTCCCCATAAGGGTCTGAGGGGACATGTTGGCACATGCTGTCTCCTGTCTTCTCCCCAGGGTGCCTTGCTGCTCCCACTAGTCTGGTTTGTCTTCCCTGTGGGTGGAATTTGGTTGGCAGTTGGTGGGGATGGCTAGTCCCTTCTCCATAGAAATCGCCTCTTCATATGATGGCTGTGAGAGCAAGTGTGGAATCTGGATCAGCAGTCACTCCCAGGATGTCTGTATTTATTTTATAATGTCTTTGCCCTCTGAATAACCACTATTACTTTCCTCCAGAGGTCCTGGAGGGAATGTTGAGCTCACTCACTGCTTCCAAGCTCTACAGCAAAACTAGTCTCATACAGCCCATAAGAAAAGGAATCAGGATGGCCAAGGGTAAATGAAATAATGATGACTTTCAGTGCATGAAGCATTATGCCCTGCTACTCTCCACTAAGGAAAGAACAAAAGGAAATCTATTAAATTAGGGCAAGGGTGATTTAGATTGGATGTCCTGACAACATTTCTCACTCTAATGGTTTTTCAGACTGGAACGGGCTATCAAGGCAGATGAAAGAAATCTTTTCTCTGGAATCATTAAATGTGGGGGACTGGGAATCTCCTATTTTCTAGGATGAAGGGCATATGGTCCAGAGGCAGGAGGGGTACACAAAAGATGTCCCTCCCCTCCTCTGGACCATTAGATTCAGTCATTGACCCCGCCTTTAATATATTCTATTCTATGCTATAAGCTCCCTTTACACTCAAATATCTTATGGACTATGTTCTAAGGTTCCATCCAGCCATAATATTCTACAATTCTCTCATTCTATGTTTTGCTCAAAACTGCACTTCAGATAAAACATTTTTAGCAGTTGAGTTCTCTGGAATCACAAACAGGGCTGGAAACATTCTGTCTCTCTCTCTTCCTTCTTCACAGGCATTCAGCTGAAAACAGAATGTCCCTTGTCAATTTTAGAGAACTGTTTCAGGTTTCTACAAGGAAGACCTTTTCATTTCCCAGTGAGTCCAACGACCCCAGTCTTGGGTACATATTGTATCCTCAGAGGAGCTCCCCAAAGCTTACAGGGACTGGGGAGGGGCCTAGTTTTCAACTGAAATTGTGCCTGGAAGAAGGGAGGAGAAACAGCATGAATTGCTCAGAAGCTTTCTTGGGGGACTTGGCTAGTCATAGAACAGAAATAATGTGACTCATCAAGAAAGATATGTTTGTGATTCTAGAGAGTTTGATCACTCAAAATGTTGCATTTAATGCCCAATGGTCACCAAAACCTACACTTGCAGAATTGTAAACTATTATAGCCATAAAGGACTTACAAATCAATTGACCAGTATTTATTAAGGGCTTACTGTGTATCAGCCACTACACCAGGTGTGGGAAATACAGACAAAAATGAAACCATCAAAGCCTTCTGGGCTCATATATTCTAAAGGGGCAGACATGTATACACATAAGTATATAGGAAAGATATACCAAGTAATCAGGGGAGGGACATCACTAGCTGGCGAGTTCAGGAAAGGACATCAAATGCCATCACTAGAAGGTACAGCATAACACAAAAACATATAATTCAATTCAACAAGCATTTGTTGCCAGGCACTAGAGATGCTAAGATAAAAACTAAACAGTTCTTGCTCTCAAAGAACTTATATTGTCCTGAGGGAAAACAATATGGACATAGGTAAGTATATAGCATACATATACATAAATATATATTTGTGTATATATGTGCATGCATATATTGTATCATACACATATTGCATTATATATGTTACATTATATCTTATAAAATATATGTACTCTATTTACATGTATTACATTATATATAATTGTAATGGCAAGCAAAGAGGTACTTAACACCCTGTTTCAGTTCAAGTTTCTTTTAAGCTTTGCCCATGATTATATCAAGTCTTTGTTAAGAAATAGAACTTGTGAGCCCCAGAACTTGTGAACCCCTGTTGGGAGGAGCTAATGACCATATATAATGAGAGGCCCAGGCTGGAAGAGAGCAGAACTGAGAAGAGAAGTCCTGTCTGGCAGAGTTGAGAATAAGAAAACTTGTGGTATCCCAGCACTCTATGTTTGTCTGTTCTGTCTGTGTTGGTTTTTGTTTGTGATACTTTATACAGAGACCCTGGAACCTTACTGGAAGCCCTGAAAGAGCATTTTCTAGTTGTCTGTTTGCAGAAGTCCTGGAGGAGGGTTTCAGAAGTCCTGGGACATTTCTGATGATTTGACATCTTGGACCTTGTTGGTGGGTCTGTGTTGATTCCACAGGCAGATAGTGAATTGATAATTGTGCTGGAAATTTGAATGAAAGTGGTTTTGGCTCTGTTAAGCTTTGTCTTCCCAGAAACAGGAACTGTGAAGGACTTAAGGTGGACTAGACACTGTGAGCTTTAATATGGAATGGAAACTGGACAAAGAATTGAACAAGCTGCTGAGAGCTCTCTGCCTTTGAATTCAGGTGACAGTTGGATAGATTTGGGCAGGGGTTGGGACCATGGAAGAGGAACCATGGAAGCTGAGAGTCAGCCTCAAGTCAAGATGAAAAGACCTCTTCTTTGGTACCTAATGTTGATTGAGAAGATCATGATTTACTGTGACCTAGGGGTGGAGAACTTTGATCTTTGTGCTTTGTGTACCTTAAGGAGTACTGCTCCTTAAGGATGATTGAATTAAGGATTTACTGAATGATTTCTTTTGTTTAAAACTAAGTGACCACTTTGGTGAAAACTATTGTTATGTTATAACATTGTGAATGCTGTACTTTGGTTTCTGTAAATGTTTTGCTTTAATTTACTGCTGAATAAATAAAGAGTTCACTATACTACATAATCAGAACCTTGAAGCTATTCACAGCAGCAGTCCTCTGGAAAGCTGCTTGTGCTTGGCTTTACAATAATAAAAAATACATGGGGAGTGGGGAGGAAGGGGAGAAAAATCTGAAACTCAAGTGATTCTGGAACTGAATCTTGTAAACTAAAAGTAAACAAACAAGTCAATAAAAAATAATATATAAAAAATACAAAGCAATTTTGGTTGGGAAGAAGAGCCCTAACCACTGAGACAATCATGAAAAGATTCTCTTGGGAAGCCATACCTGAGCAGCGTTCTGAAGGAAGCCAAGAATTCTACAAGGCAGAGGGGAGGAGGGCAAGCATCCTAGATATCACTTGTGCAAAGTATAAAAGATAGAATATCATGGACAGGGAATAGCAAGTAGCCCAGTTTGGAGGAAACATAGAGTATATGATGGAGAGTAATGAAAGATTGGATGGGAAGAATTAGTTAAATTCATGTGAAGGTGTTCATATGCTGGGCAGAGGAATTTGGCATTTTAACCTAGGGGCAATTGGAAACCACTAAAGTTTGTTGAGCAAGGGAGGCCTATTTTATGAATATCAGTTTGACGATTGTTGAGAGAATGGATTAAAGAGAGAAAAAATTAGAGGATACTATAAAATCCAGGTGAGAAATGAGGATGGTCTGAATGAAGGTAGTTGTGGAATGAGGGGAGAAAAGAAATAGAAAGACAAGATGCATTACAGAAGTAAATTGATGGGACTTGGCATCTGATTAGATACAGAAGGGAGAGAGAAGAACTGAAAATGACTCCAAGATTGCAAACTTGTGTGACTCAGAAGGTGGTACTCTAAACAGAAATAGGGAAGTGGGTTTGGGGATGATGATAATGAGGTTTGTGTTATACATCTTAAGTTTGGGCTGCCTAGCAGATGGGGCAATTGAGCTCATTGCCCCTCCTTCTGGAATATAGAATGTTAAGGGAAAAAAACCTTAAATGAAATAATATAGAATGCTAATTTTGGAATAGATCTTAGAACACAGACCAGAATATTAGAACTGGAAGACACCTGGGAATACAGAATGTCAAAGTCAGAAGGAACAAAAGGACACAGCATGTAGAACTGAATTCAACTCAACTTAAGCATCTGTTGGGCATTGAGTGCTTTGTCAGGCATCAGAGAAGATACAGTTTTTAGGTAAGACACTGTCCCCACCACAACAGAAATAAGAATTCACATTTCATAGCTCTTTACAGTTTCTAATGGCAATCCTCTGAGATACAGAGTGAAAATATTATTGGGGAAACTAAATCATTAACATGAAGTGACTTTCCCAAAGTCACTTAAGTGACTGACTTGGGATTTGGACCCAGGACTCAAAGCATTTCCCCACTACACTCCCTCCCTTCCTTCCTCCCTCCCTCTCTCTCTCTGTCTCTCTCTGTTTCTCTCTGTCTCTCTCTCACCCCTTTCTCTCCCTCTCTCTTCTTTCCCCTCTTCCTCCCCCTCAGCAAGTCACAACCTCTGTGAGCCTCAGTTTCCCCAGTTGTAAAATGAGAAGGTTGAACTGTATGACCTCTGAGTTTCCTTCTAGTACTCCATCTAAGATCCTACGATGAAGAATGGAGCCTTGAAAAGGAAAAGAAATCAAGTGAAACACATGAAATTTGCAACTTGGAAGAGCAGATGCCTGAGTCAGTCAGTTTTATAAAACACAATAGATCCCAGAGAACTAAATTCCACAATGCCTTCCATTAAAAACTAGTCAATCAACAAATATTTATAAAGTGACAACTATGTGCCAGATAACATGGTAATGACTGGATATACAAAGAAAGCCAAAAACAATTGTCACTTCTCCTTTGAGAAGCTCCTATTCTAATGATAGGTGACTTTTTTTTTCAAGACCATCTTGAGATCTAAAGATAAAAGTCTTGCTCCATGCCCCAGGCCAGGGGTGGGGAACCTTGAGGCTACATGTGGCCTTCTAGATCCTTAAAGTGCAGCCTTTTCACTGAATCCAAATCTTATTGGTTCTGTTAAATTTGGATTCAGTCAAAACACCATATTTAAGGATCTAGAAGGCCACATGTGACCTCAAGGCCCAAGTTCCCTCACCCCTGCCCCAGGCCTTCATTACCAAGAAGATTTGTCAGCCTTCTTGGAGCAGACTCCTTCCTTGCCTAATAGAACAGGGGAGGAGAAATCCTATCTCAAAGCCTGTTACAGGCTTCCTGTGTCAAGGAGGCTTGAAGACAATAGATGAGCCCCTGTATTATCATGTTCTCTGGCTCATGAAACTTGGTGCCTGGAACAATCCCCATTGTAATTGTCTTGGAAACCTTCCACTTGTCTTCAGAGGCTTCTCTTGGCCAAGGCAAGAAGAGAATGAACTGGGTGGAGATGAACTTCATTTGTACGATAGCACAGAGAACTTAGCAGCCAGCTGGCTTTTAAGCAATTAGATTCACTTGGGAAAACAAAAGTTAGATTTTCCTGTGCTCTTACTATGACAGTTTGAGCTGGGACCTATTGTTTTAGGGTTTCTCTTTTTTTCCCCCATTGATGTCAAATTTGCAGTAATGAAGGTTGGCTTTTTGAAGGCTGCTAGCTGAAATAGGCTATGAAGTCTCCATGAAAAAAAGGCAGGACAAAGGAGCTACCCCTCCCCAAATTTCTCCTGTCATTTCACATAAGCCTCTCCAGTGTACTTGTCCAATAATAATAATTGTTAATATTTACATGGTGCTTATTATATGGCAAGAACTGTGCCATTAACAATTCCAATTATTTCATTTAATCCTTGCAACAACCCTGGGAGGTACATGCTATTATTATTACCATCTTGCAGATGAGGAAACTGAGGCAAATAGGAATTAAGTGATTTACCCCATAGCTCATACATGTCTACGGTCAAATTTGAACTCAGGTCTTCCTGACTCCAGGCCCTGTGCTCTATCCACTGCATTATAAGGGTCTGCTTTGTCCTTCCAATTAGACTGCAGTCTCCTTGAGGGCAAGGGACTTACTGTTTTTCATCCATTATTATAGCCCTAGTAGCTGACATATATGTTTTTTACTTCAAAGAATCATAATTTCATTAATACGGGGATTCTCAATAAAAAAGAGAGATGGTACAGTCCAACCTCTCCATAAATTCTCTTTTATAAGGGCCATGAAAAGAGTTTATCTGGCCTCCTTTTAAAGACCTCCATTTACAGCAGACTACCTCACAAAGCAGCCTATTCCATTGCTGGATGACATTAGTTGTTAGAAATTCCTTCTTTGGGGCAGTTAGGTGATGCAGTGAATAGAGCACCAGCCCTGGAGTTGGGAAGACCTGAAAATTGGCCTCAGACACAACACTTTCTAGCCATGTGAACTTGTGCGAGTCATTTAACCCCACTTGCCCTGCATTCCCCCCTCCAAAAAGGAAAAAAAAAGAAATTACTTCCTTAATGAGTCACAACCTCCCTTTCATTTCTATCTTATTATTCCTACTGCTGCCATTTTGGGTAAATCATAATGATTCTAGTTTATCCTTGTTCACAAATATGTAGAGATAACTATTATATGCACACGCACACGCGCGTGGGCATGCACACACACACACACACACACACACACACACACACCAGGCTAATCACTTTTAGTTCCTTCAAGAAATATTCATATGACATGCTTTTGAGTCTCTTCACCATCCTTTGCCTTTGGACTTGGTCTAAGTTAAAAATGCCCCCCTTAAATATAGCACCAAAAACTGGACACAGTACTCCAAATATGATTTTACCAAGACAAAGAACAATTGTAAAATATAATTTCCTTCATTTTAGAGACAGCAGGCTTCCACTCACATAGACTAAGATCTTGTTGGTGTTTTGGCTACTGCACCACACTGTCAATTTTTCATTGAGCCTTCAGTCTTAAAACCCCAAAGTACACAAACTATTGTCTAGCCATGTTTCCCCCATCCTGAACGTATGTAGTTTATTTTTTTAATCCAAGTGTAGAACTTCACATTTATCCTTATTAAATTTCATGTTATTAGATTCAAGTCTATAGAATTTTTTTTGGATCCCCTCTCTGTTATCAAATGGATTAACTACCCTAAAAACAACTCATCCAGGCTTAGTCATTGAAAAGTATCCTATGGCCTGTGAACTTCAGGGTGGAAAGAATTCATTTAAATGTATTGGAAGTGAGTACTGATCTTCCCTAAACATTCCTCCCTTCCCTTCCCTTTCTTTTCTTTCACTTCCCTTCCCTTCCCTCTTTTCCTTCCCTTCCCTTTCTTTTCTTTCACTTCCCTTTCTTTTCCTTCTCTTCTCTTTCTTTTCTTTCCCTTCCCTCTCCTTTCCTTTTCTTTCCTTTCCTTTCCTTTCCCTGCCCTCCCTTCTTCCCTTTCTTCTTCATTCCTTTCTTTTCCTTCTCTTTATTTTTCCTCCTTCCCTTCTATTACTTTCCTTCTGTTCTTGCTCTTTCCTTCCTTTTCTTTCATTCCCTTCCCTTCTTTTTTTATCTCTTCCTTTTTTCCTTCCCTTTCCTTCCCTTCTTTTCCTTCTTTCACTTTCTTTTTCTTTCCCTCCTTGCCTTCATTCTTGCCTTCTTTCTTTTCCTTTCCTTCCTTCCTTCCACAAATTTTCATTAACATTAAACTCTTACTGTGTGCAAAGTAGTGGTATCCAACAGAACACTAGATGTAAGAAAAGCACCTGCTTTCTGCTTCGACACTTGTAAAAAAAATAACTGAGCTAATATCACAACCTTGACTCCTTCCTTTCTCCAATCCAAATTGTAGCCACCACCCAAGGAGCTATCTCTTCCAAAGGCCTTCCCTAATTATATTAATCTTCATTGCTGTCATCCATTCCTGACCTCGTAAAATCTTAAAGTTCAAAGGAATCTTGGGGGTCATCTAGCCCAATTTCCCACCTCGAGTAGTATGTGGTCATCCAATTTTTACTTCTTTAGTGTGGAGTTCACTACTTTATGAGGCAGCACATTTTACTGTTAGTCAGGATTATTTATTAGAAAATTCATCATTAGTCTGGGTCAACTTTGCCTAGCTGTAAGTTGAATCTTTTTACTTACCTTGGTCTCGGTTCAGTTGGAATTAATTAGGCTGAATCTTTGGAATTCCTTCCCATCACCCACCCATACCCTGAGCAAAGGACAGGTTTAATCAACATGTCGGTGATGGGTATGCTTTATCACTGCAGGAGGTATGGAAGAGTATCACTTTAGTTCTTTCATCCATAAAGTGGGGATCATAAAACTTGTAACACTACCCTCTTAAGATTCTAGTGAAGGTCAAACGAGATCATGAATATAAAATGTTTTTAAGCATAAAATGTTATATAAATCTCAGTATTGTTTTATTTTTATTATTATTAACGCTACTAGTGTTAATAATTGATGATAATAATAATAATAATAATAATAATACTCTTTGTTGGGCAAGATTTCTATTTGTCCTTTCTTCCTGGCCCCAGGAAAAACAAAATCTTTCACCTTCAAACCATTCAAACTTCTAGCAATGGCTCAACTATCTTGGAAACATTACAGAGAGACTTAGCTGAATTTGGGATTGGCAAGGAATGGAATTTTATCATTGCTCAAAGTCTAAGTCTAGATGATATTGAAAAATTTAAACATCATTACAAAATGTAATATTTATTTAATTTTGGGAACATTTTTGGGTTTTCAGTATAAACAGAACCAAGTGATGGAAGTTCCAGTGAGGCAGATTTCAACTCCGTATGAATTTATACTTAGAGCTGTCTACCAAGGGAATGGTAGTGAGCCTCCC
The DNA here is from genome assembly GCA_028646575.1 of Pseudocheirus occidentalis. Lineage (NCBI taxonomy): Eukaryota > Metazoa > Chordata > Mammalia > Diprotodontia > Pseudocheiridae > Pseudocheirus > Pseudocheirus occidentalis. The sequence continues at coordinate 28,218,085 of CM053595.1, read as the reverse complement.
TTCACTAAAAATATTTAAGCAGAGGCTGGATGACCATTTGTCAGGAATGTTGTAGAATGAATTCATGCTTCAGGGAGGAGTCAGACAAGATGCTCTAAGAGCATCTAAGTTGGTATCAAAATAATTTATTTTGTTTCATTTATCTTTGTACAAGAGCCACCCTGCTCTCATGGAAAAAACACTAAATTCAGAGTCAGAAGACTAGTTTTGTGTCCTAGCTCTGATATGTCCCAAATATGTGACCAGAGGCAAGCCACTGCCTCTCTGAGACTGCATTTTCTTATCTGTGAAGATAATAACACTTCTACTACCTTTCTCCTACAATTAGTATGAGGAAAGTACTTTGAGCTTAGCTGTTGGCCCATGATCAGCAATTCAGAGATGAGCTTCAATCAACTAAGTCAACTCAGAGTGTCCTCAGTGGATAACTTTTGTTGAATGTCCTGCTATAGCTAAGTAAATTTCATTTTAACTGTTTAAAAAAAAAAGAAGGCACTTTATAAATGTGAATGGCTTCTATAATTCGTTATCACTTAAAGACAAAGATCAAGGACTGAAGATAAACGTAATTCTTGAGAGGAGTAACCCATTATATCCCTTTATCACTTTAACAAAAGGAAGGACCTGAAAAGAACACAGGACTGCTTGATTGGTGGGAGGAGGGAAGGGAAAAATGAAAAACATAGGGAGATACTGGGAAGGCTAGGCCTAAACTAGGCAATGCAATAAGTGTCCTGAGGCTACAGAGGGTCAGATGAGGTAAATTATTCATTAATTAATAATTAATTAACCTGATTAACTATTTAATTGATTCATCATTATTCCTAGTCATAGAACACCAGAGATAGAAGAGACTTTAGAATTCAGAATGCAAAATGTCAAAACTGGAAGAAAACCATGCAATCAGTACCCACACATTGCCCTCGTATCTATTCAAATTACCATGATTTTCCTCCTGGGCCCTAGGTATAATGATGATGATTTTGAATGAGTAAGTGAAAACTCAGGTGCTGCGGATCCTTTCCCCTATACTCCCACCATTAGAAGTCTACCACCTTCTTCCCTCCCCCTGTAGCTGGGAAACATGTGGCCCCAGTGGACAGAAGGCCACACAAAAGATCAAAGAAGTAACAAAATAGTAATAACTGGGATATTCTTCCCTTCTTGTTAATTGCCCTTGAAATTCAGACTTGCATTCCTCACCATTCAAAGGAATGGATGCTCTTGGAAACTGCTAGGTGAAGCTAAGGTTGGAAACTGCCAGGCCAGGTAAATAATGACTAACTTTGAGAATCATAACATTTGAACCCTGGAAGTGAAGCTGTAGTTGCCATAACTGAAGAGAGATGCTAGCGACCAATTAGACATAGGACAGGGAAAATCTCAGCAGTTGGGCCAGAAGCTCCTAGACTGGTAAGTGATAGCTAAAACCTGAGTTCCTACCTAGGAGACTAGATGGGAAAGCTAAATTTGCATTGGAAGAGCTGGATTGGACTGGGTACCAGACCCGCCAATGGGTGACTAGAATTTGCTTAGCCGAGTCCAGAATAAGTGGAGAACCAGAACATCCAAACTAGGGAGAAAATGAGAAGAATCATTTCCAGACCAGGTGAAGAGCTGGAAAATTTTTCAAAAACCTCAGCAAAGAACATCCCAGCACTCTCTCACCTTCCCACCTCATAAACAGCTTCTATCCAGAACTTAGAAGAGAACCCCATACCTGACCACTGGTGAGAGCTGGTCCCCTTTAAATGATCTGTGAGTGCTGGAAGAGGACTGGGCAAAGTACTCGATGTTAGGAGAGCATTTGACAGTGTCTTTGCCATTTTATTATGTTTAATAAGCCACACATACACAGAGAAGCTGACTGCCTGTATAATATCAACACAAAAGGTCAAGATTAAGCTGGAAAACTTCTAAGAGAGCTCGGTGGAGGGAATCTAGAACCATATATTGTATTGTTTTTATAATTCTAAGCAATAATTTTGTATCATTCCATAGATTCATTCAAAGCCCGCCTCAGCAAGAGTTTTTCTCTTGCTGGGCCTTTTGAAGCTGGCAGTTTGGCAGGGTTGGGCTGCCAACACATGCGCAAAAAGGGAATCTTCTGTGCACCTGTCAAATGAGACTTGGTGCAAGTAGACTGCTGGCTTGTGTAGAGTGACACCTAGTGGGCAAAGGTTATGAAATAAACTCAATCAATCCACCTTATTAAGTGCCTACCATGTGCCAAGCCTTATGCAACACGCTGGAAGTTAAAATACAAAGATGAGACAGTTTCTTCTCTCAAGGATCTTGTTCTTAGGAGAGATTATAATACGCTCATACATAATTAAATATAATTTAAATACAATTAAATATAAATTAAATACAAAAATTAAACATAATTAAATATAAATTAAAAATTATGGGGGAGGGGTGTAGTGCCATCATGTGCTAACACCACTTTCACACTTGTTACCTAGAACTTAAAATTTCAGAGTTAGTTATCTTCCAGGTCAAACCCCTCATTTAATGGCTGAGGATACTGAGACTTTTTTCTTGGGTCAGCACTTTCTTCTGAGTGCTCAGTGGCCCAAATGAAATTAAAATTCAAGTACACAAAATTAGGACTGGATATTTCCAAATTCCTAGGGTATAATGGGATCATTCTAATTTCTAGACAGAGACTTCTAGTGGGGAGGGCCAGACAAACTGACATGGGAAACAGCTTAGATACAGTAGAAAGATCACTAGATCAGGGATTTAAGACAACTGTGTTTGAGTCTTTACTCTGGTGCCACAAATACCTCTGTGTGACCTTGGACAATTACCCTGCTTCCTGGGTCCCAATTTCCTAATTAGATGATCTCCAAGGTCCCTTCCAATTATAAAATTCTGGATTAAATTTGCAAATTAGACTTTTTAAAGGTTGCCTGACATCTTGGCTGCCAAAACAGATACCAAAAGTTATTGCCTCCTGAGAAACTAAGACCAATGCACTCACTAGACAGGGACTTGGGCAAAAAAAATACTATGCTCTTCAATGAAACATTTTTAAGACATTGATCTCATTGATGGTGTTGTCCTTGGTCAAAGGAGGCCAGTATGGTGATCCTTTCTCTACTAAGTAGTCTGGCTTTTATTTAAGTTCCATTGCTACACTAGAACTCTCTCAAACTATTCTCAGCAATAAAATCTTGCTCACTGAAAACTTTGCTGTTTCTTCTGGAGAGAACCAGCCCTGGCACTACTCCATACTTCAAGTAACCATGAGTCCATTGGTTTTCAAATCCTAATAAAATGACGTAGAAAGAGCAAGTGTAAAGTCTTATATTCGGGTTAAAAAACCACACTTACAAAGCACAAAATGGGGGAGGACATTGCTAGATAATGGTTTTTGTAAAACTGCACTGTGGAATAGAAAACAGTTGGCAGAAAATAGGCTTAGACCAAAACCTTACACACCATATTCCATAATACATTTTAAGTTGATACATGAACTCAATATTAAAGATCATACTGTTAAAAAAAATTTAGGAAAGATGTCAATCATACACCTCACACAACTGTTGGCAAGAGATTTATTCTTAACCAAACAAGAAATAGAAGCAATTAGAAAAGATAAAATACTTTTATTACATGAAGTAAAAAAGCTTCTGCACAGACAAAATTAATGCACTGAGATAAGAAGTGAAGTAGTGGGTAAGGAAAAAATCTTTGTATCAAATTTCTCTTATAAGGTTTGGTATCCAAAATAAACAAATGAGTGTGTCACACACACACACACACACACACACACACAAAACTAATAGATAAATGATAAAAGATAAAAGTGATAAAATAGATAAAGTGATAAAGAGATAATAAAATAAGTGATAAAAAATGAATAATTATCCAAAAAGGAATTGCAAAATATTCATAATCACACAAAAGAATGTTCAGCATCACTAATAATAAGAGTAATGCAAGTCAAAACAACCCTAAGGTTTTACCTCATACCTTCAAACTGGCAAAATGACAGAAAATAAGAGTAGTCAACGTTGGAAGGATTACCGATGATAGGCACACTAATATATTGTTGGCAGAGCTATTGAATAGTACAACCATTTTGGAAAGTAATTTGGAATTAATTAAACAATGTGACCTAAATGTCCATATACTTTGAACCAGGAAGTCCATTATTAGGCTTAAGCTACAATGAGGTCATTGATAACAAGTCTCCATATACAGCAAAATACTTATGGCAACACTATGAATGCAAAGAATTGGAGACAAAATATATGGCAAATGATTGAGGGAGACTTTACAGCATGATAAAGACCATGACTATAAGTACTTCATGACTTTGGATCACAAAATATACCAGATTCTCCAGGTAGAGGACAGAACTGAAACATTTATTTAGACACAGAAAACCAGATCCCCAAACCAGGAAGCCAATTCCATCATTGTACCAAAGATATTCAGAAGCCATAATAATGCTCAGAGCCACAGCATCCTTCCGCCTTCCCACAAACCAATACAAGATCAATATCTACTCACTCACAAGCTTATCTGACTCCTTGCCTGAGTGTTCTCTCTCTCACACCTGTCTGCCTCCCTCTGAACCAGCTTCCTGTGGGCTGTGCTTCCCTTCAGCAAAACTCCTCCCACCACAGGCTCCATGTGACCATGGAGATTCAGCCTATCAGGGGGCAGAGTTCATCTTCACAGCAGGATACCTTCCTATGGTCTCTGCTCCACCCTTTAGCAAATTCCTCCCACCACAGGCTCCATATGACCACATTCAGCCTATCAGGGGGCAGAGTTCATCTTCACAGCAGGGGAGCTCTTCAAACTCCCCCCTAAGTCTATTAAGGGAACATCTTCAAATTCCCATTCCCATTACATGTGGTATATGAATGTCTATATACTGTGGTGCATGAATGTAATACAATATTATTGTGATGTAAGAAATTCATGTGATGAATAACAGAGAAGCAAGGAAAGATCTACATGATCCAGGAAAACAACAGACACAATAACTAAAACAACGTAAATGGAAAGAATCGCCATAGACAAGAATTGGACATGAATGTGACAAAACTGTAAAGACCAAGGAGGACTCTAATGATGAAGTATGAGGTGATGCCTCTAACCCACATTTCGCAGAGGTGGGATACCCGCAGCTGTTACAGACTGCGCATGTTCTCAGACTTTTAAAAAGTGTTTATCAGATAGATTATTTTTTTTTTACTCTTTCTTTTTTGTGTTTAGAAATAATGTTTGTTATATAGGATGACTCTGTGAGATGGGGAGGAATGCTAAGGATGAATGCGATGGTGTAAAACACAAAGAAGATATCAACAAAAGCTTATTTTAAAAATAAGCTGTGGTGCTGCAATGAATGCGATGTGACAGCTAAGTTGGCTAATGCGATCTTACCTGATAATAATGGGGGTAAATTGTTCCAGGCAGGATGATTCTCCAGACTCCGTCTTGCTCTGCCTTGTGGAAGATTGTGCCCTGCTTTGGGCACCACGTCTTAGTGAAGCACATGCTCTAGAGCAGTGGTTCTCAACTTTCCTAATGCCGCGACCCTTTAATACTCATATGTGGGCACATCTGTATGTGGGCGGACCTGCCTGGAGACAAGAGGAGCGCCTCTCAGTTCCTAAGACCATCGGAAATGTGTGTGAAAGGGTCGTTCAACCCACAAAGGGGTAGCAACCCACAGATTGAGAACCGCTGCTCTAGGGTAACTATGCCCAATCCCATTTGTACTAAAATTCCCTCAGAGCATGGGTACTAAAGGTAACCCTGAGGATCTGGAGAGATGTCTTTTCTAATGCCAGAGCTCATGAGCCCCCACTGATATGTTTCTTATTGAAATAATCAGTCAGTCAATCATATCTATTAGCATTTAGAAAGGTTATTTACTGAGGTAATAGCCCCCCCAAAACCTACAAAATATTTTCCCACAAATACATATAGAGTATGGTACAAAATGGGCTAATGCCTAGCAGGCACATGTAATTCACAACTTCTGTAAGTCTCTTACTCTTACTTCCTCTTAGGTATGGCATAACTTTTCTGCTATATTTTGAGTCTTGAATCTGTGTAGAATCTGAATTTGGATACCAATACATCCATAGCTGATTAAGGAAAGCTGTTAGGACATCAAGGGTAAGTTCTCAAAAAATCTAAAGTTCACAAGATCCTCATAGGGTTGAAAGGGAAGAGAGACAGAGACAGAGACAGAGAAAGACAGAGAGAGACCGAGACAGAGAGAGATTAGTGCAAGACTAAGACCAAAGCTCCATCTCTGATTCCCTTTCCTAAATAATTCTGTCTTGGGGGGTTAGCTAGGACACTCCTACTTAGTTTGATCAAACATCTTGGGTTCTAAACCAGATCCTTGGTTCAATGTAGGCTGGGGGGAGGAAGAAGGGGAAAGAGGAAATTATCAAATTTCCTCAGCCAATCTAAACATGCTTCCTCTGCAACATTAATCCAGTTGATCATGGGCTAAATTTGGTCCAAAGATTTTGAATGACTGATTAATAGAAATATTGAGACTTTGTTTATACCTCTAGTTCAATTAACTCAATCAACATGCATTCTCAATTAATACGTGGACCCGTCATTTCCACACTTTCTTTAAATGGACTAGAGAGAGTTAATTGATTTTCTACTCAATCAAGCACCATTATATTAAGAAGGACATTAATGGGGAGTAGTAATCAAGGGAGAGAAAACAACTGAGGTCTTCCTAAAAGGAATGGAGAAACGGTAACTATATAGCATGGAGAAGAAAAGACCGAGGAGAAATTAAAGTTGTCATAATTTCTGAGAGAAGTTATCATGGAGAAAATGAATTAAATTCATGCTTGGACTTTGCAGATAAAATTAAGTTTCACGGTGGTAATCAATCAATAAATAAATCAATACACATTTATTAAGTACCTACTATGTGCCAGGTACTGTGCTAAGTTCTAGAGATACAAAAAAAGACAAAATACAGTCCCTGCCTTCAAGGAGTTCACAATCTAATCAGGAAATGCAAACAAATATATACAGAGCAAACAATATACTGGATAAATAGCAAATAATTAACAGAGGGAAAACACTAGACTTAAGAGATGGTATTATGGGGCGGCTAGGAGGCGCAGTGAATAGAGCACTGGCCCTGGAGTCAGGAGGACCTGAGTTCAAATCCGGCCTCAGATGCTTAACACAAAAACTAGCCATGTGACCTTGGGCAAGTCACTTAACCCCAACTGCCCTCCAAAAAGCAAAAAAAAAAAAAGAGAGATGGTATTATTTTGGCTAACAGACTTTAGCTTTTGATTTAAGAAAGGACTTACTAACTATACAGTGATTTGACTTGATGGGTAGTAAGTTCCATAATATGGGAAGTTCTCAAGTAAATACTGGATGATCACTTGTTGGGGCTGTTCTCTATAGAATAAGGCAAATTCTGAGGTCCAATTCTATACCTCTATGAATTTGTATTTTGGTAGCACAATGGGAGCACTATAGGAAACTATTCTTCTTGGAACATCAGTGTGGTCTCATTTCCCTACTTCTTTGTCCTCTCTCTCCTTTCCCCTGGTTTTTATAAAATATCCTACTTGTTTCAAAAATTTCCGAGGATCCTTCAAATGAGACAATATATACAAAACACTTTGAAAGTCTTAAAGAATTATATGAACGTTACTATTATTTTCCCCTCATAATCCAACAAAGATTACAAATGATATCTTGGGATAGACCTGGGAGCCCTAAAATATAGAGCATAGCATGTCAAAAAGAATGTTAGAGGACAGAATATAGGATCTCAGAGTCAAAGGAATTTAGAGACTTCTCAAACACCATCGTTTACCAAATGGGAAAACTGAGACCCTGAGGAGACAAGTGACTTGGCCAAGGTCATTTGGTCACATGGTGAACCATGGAGCAGGACCAAGACTAAAATTAGAATGCATCTAGTCATGGCTTTGGGATCCTGCTGCACCTGAAGAGGCAAGTTATTCCTTCCTGCCTCAACCCAGAGATGCCAGGTCTCATTTTTCTTCTCTCCCTTCCATGGTTCTTTCATAAAAGATACCAACAGTCAGCAATTCATATGCAAGAAAACACAATTAAACCCCAAGAGGGGGAAAAACATAGCCCTTCCATTTCAATTAAAATCAGTGGCTGTTGGAAATGTGCAGATTTAGAGCTGTAATACCAACTGAAACAGTGAATTCTCCATTGTGATCAAAGGCTTCATTTAGCAGACTGAAAAGCAGGCATGAGCTTAATTGAACAAGAGAGAGAGAGAACCTCCCGAGCAGCCAGGCATAAGCAAATAGCCTCAAAAAATATAAGGAACTAACTCAAGGAAAATTAACTCAAAAGTCCAAAATGTTCTTCTCGGGCCTTGATTAGAAGGGAAATAAGCATTTATATAATAGCACCTACTATGTGCCAGGCATTGCGCCAAATGCTGTTGACAAATATTATCTCTTTTGATCTTTACCGAGAAAGATGCTCTTCTAAAGGGACATAAGGGAAGGAACTTTGGACTGGTGCCAGGAGACCTGACTTCTAGTTGTAACTGAATAAAGGACATTGATTAAGATACATTGCTTACCTACTACGTGCACTCTATATATTTGTTGTGTTTTGCTTTGTTTCTTCTTTCTCATTCATCCCATTGGTTAGAATTCTTCTTTACAAACTGACTGTTTAATGTGAAGGTATTTGTAGAACCTATGTCAAATTGCATGCCACCAAGGGGGGGAGGGAAATTTGGAACTCAAGGGATTGTGGGACTGAATGTTTAAACTAAAAGCAAAGAATTTAAAAAAAAAAGATACATTGCTTACCTAAGCCTCATATTCTTCATATGTAGAATCAGTCTTCTAAATCCTGCTTGACTTACTCTTCAGATTTTATCTTCTCTATAGCCTTCGTGCCCCTGTCCTGGGTTCCTTCCTCCTTTTCTCCTTTTCATTTCTCCTTTCTGTGTTTTCTTCTCCCTTGAGAGAAGGGGCACTTTCTTTGCTTGTATTTATATCTCCAGTTCTTAGTAAGTGCCTGGCATACTCAGCACTTAGTACATTATTTATCAACCTAACTACCTATTATCCATCCATTTACTTATCTATAATCCATCCATTTATCTACCTACCATCTATATCTACCTACCTACCTATCTATAATCAATCCATTTATTTATCAATCATCTGAATTTACCTACCTACTTACCTATATTCTAAAGTCCTTTTCAGCTCTAATATCCCATAAATATAACTTGAGTGGGAGGTAGTGTTTGACATCTGAAGTCTCCTAAATCCTAGACTTTTAAGTGCCTAGAGGATGAGGAGATGACTGTGTCTATGAGCAAAAGCAGGGTAATTCTTTAGAGTTTAGAGCAGAATTTCTTTCCCCTGTGCTATATTCTCCAGAGGCACATGGTCATTCTTTAGTTGGGCAAAAAGACTCAAGATCACTTCATGATCACAACACTGTTTCAATATGTCTGCTTGGAGCAAACTTTTCATATCCCTTCTTCCAAGACTGACTATAGAGGCTCAAATGTAGAGGCTTTCAGGATAGGGACAAAGATTGAACTTCTACTTCACTGTCACAGAGAAATCAGGGATGACGAAACTGCCTCTATTAATGCAGATCAACAACTTCTTTGCAACATACGGTCTTAAAGAGCTGCCTCAAGCACTGACAGGTTAAGTGAGTTGACCAGGGTCACATTGTCATATATGAGAGGCAAGATTTGAACCCACATCTTCCTGGCTCTAAGACAGACTCTCTGTCTGCTATACCATATTGTCTTTCTAAGGGCTTTTAATGGAGCACAAATACACAGGTTCAAAACGTCTCGATCAGAGCATAGCAATAATTAAAATAAAATCATTATGCTGAACCAGACACAGTTTCAAATAAAGCATGTTTTTTACAGTTCTCCAAAGAGAAACTTGATCTTAGCTCCAGGGTAACAATCTATCATAAATCCCAGTGCCAGAGACAAAGATGCAAGCTGTTCCTTGTTTGGATACTGAACATTCTCATTCCAATTCACTCCAACTGGAACCATTGACACTCAGAACTGGAAGGGACCTCAGAGAACATCTAGTCCAAATGATACCTAAATCTCTTGTGATGAGGAGCCTTACAAGGTTGCCAAGTTTTAGGAAGTTCTTTTTTTAATCAAGCCTAATTTTTTTCTATAACCCATTTCTTCTAATTCTGCCCTTTAGGGTTACAGAAAGCAAATCTAATATCTCTTCTTCATAACCATGTAGGAACTGGGATTGGCATAGGGAATTCTCAACACTCCTCTTACTAATGCAGGTTAATGCCCTCTCTGCAATTTATTGGGGAGTGGGTTATTTGAATAAGTCTTTCAACAGACTTTAAACACATCAGTAATAATAACTATTGCTGGGCACAAAGGGCTAGGACACTAAATGTAACTTTCTTTCCACTAAACAGCTCATGTGTTTTGGACCCAGATGTGTGATCAAATTAAGTTTAGTCCTTCTTCAAGAAGGATCTAAATTTCCACACTTTTTGGTTCATTAAACCCCAACCCCAGTGTCTGAAGCAAAAATTGATTAAGGTTTTGGTTCATGTCCCAAAAATGAGGAGTATAAAGATATTCAATGTGCAAGATGAATCAAGTATGGGACAGGTATTTATTTCCTACAAACTAAAAAGAAAAATGTGGAACATGAAATAATCACAAGACTACATTGACGGAAAGACTGAAAACAAGATTCAGTAACTTAAAATGACTGTTGGAATCTGACAGTTTGAGACTTAAACCTCATCAGAATATAAAACAGCTTTCAGGGCTATTGAACAAACATTATATATCACCTCAGTTCTACACTGTTCCTTCAAAGTTCATGTCTATTAGGCAGCCAGGCTAAGGCTTGTGCTTCTCTTGATGGCTGTCACATCCTTCAACAAAGAAACTCCTCTCTGTTACCATTCACTTCCACCTAATAGACCCAGGACTTCAGTGCCTCTAAAACCCACAAGGTCACCTCCAAGCCTAGACAATCTACCTTAAGATCCATGTTTGGTCACCTACTCTGGAAACACAGGAACCATAAGTGGTGGCCAATCTTAAGCTCACCTAGTTGAGTCCTCCTGCTCTAGCTGGGAACAATTCCCCTGCTAAAGGGGTGACGGAAAGGGCAAAATCACTCCATCGTCTCTATATGGGAACTGTAATAATAATTTTTTAAAAGATACTTTCAATATGAGAGAGTCAGAGGCAGAGCCACTCCTTTTTTTAAAGGTCTACTGAGTAATCAGCTCTTCCTACTTAGGAGCCAATAAAGGGGCAGCTTCATTATTCCCAAATGTCCCAAGTGTCAATCTAGCACATAGACTTCGCTGGAAATAAGGAAACTCTATGCAGCCCCCAGGCACATAGGTCATCTCTAAGCCTTCTCTTCAACATGGGAAACATCACTAGCTCCTTCAACAGATCTTTGTTTAATAAGGTTTCCAGTCTTCCATATTAGGTGGACTTAAATTCCTCAGACTATACCATACATCTGAATCTGAAATGAAGGCACCTCTCCATTTGGTGATTTTTTTTAAGTTTTTAAAAATAAAATGATTTTTAAAAGATTAAGGCCCAAATTGTAATTATTCCTCATACCTATGGTTTAGAAGAAAAAGCAATGAGTGTGTGTGGTCTAGTGTCAAGAACACTGTCCAGGGGCAGGTAGGTGGCACAGTGAATAGAGCACCGGTCTGGAGTCAGGAGGACCTGAGTTCAAATATGACCTCAGACACTTGACACACTTACTAGCTGTGTGAACTTAGAAAGGTCACTTAACCCCAATTGCCTTGCTTTCCCCCCTCCAAAAAAAAAAAAACAAGAGTGCTGTCTATGGAGTGGCAGGGTATGGGTTCAAATCATACTTCTGATATTTACCTGTATGACATTGAATGAGGCCATTAAACTCTTTAGGTCTTGTTTTCATCATCTGTAATAGTATTAAATTAGATGAACTCTCTGGTCTCTTTCAGTCTTAAATCTACAATCACATAATATCCTACTCCCGAAGTTTCCCAAAGGACAGGCCTGTGACAGTAAGTGCTATGTGTGCTAGAAGTGAAATATGATTTCACTTTAATTGAGAGATCCCTGAGCCCACTAAGCCCATGCTGGAGAAACTAGGGAAAGAGAGAATCAGAGAGAAAAATGACTATTGGCTCAGGAGAGCCCAACAGTAGCAGCTTCCCTGGGAACTTTCAAAGGGCTCCTCCTATACAGAATGGGTGACTCACCCACCTGGAGAGGGAGCCAGGCGTTTAATGAGCCAATGATCTGAGAAGCCAGAGACCTAGGTCCAGCCCCAGATCTGTTGCCAGCTAGCTGCGTCACCATGAGAAAGTTGCTACCTCTCTCTGAATCAGTTTTCCCTTCTGTAGAATAGCAGCAATCAACTGAATGAACCCAAAGCTCTCTTCCAATTCTGCTGTTTGTTAAGTCTGTGACTGTATGACTCCAGGCAGCTTGCACTAAAGCTAATAGGTTGGTCAAATAGCCTTTGGTCTTTCCTGTCTTTTTACACACACACACACACACACACACACACACACACATACACACACGCTCCCCAACACCCTGCACAACACCCACACATCACAATGCCTCACTTTGCCAAAGGCTGAGCAGATGTTCTCGCCAACACACTTCAGCTTGTCTATAAATATTACTGATGTGTACTCCTGATAATAATAAAAGTTCATGCTGATGTAACACTTCATAGTTTTAAAAGTGCTTTCCTCAGGAAAACCCTGGGAATCAGATTTCCTAAGTATTATGATTCCCATTTTACAGATTAGGAAATTGAAACTAGAGGTACTGTGTCTTTCACAAGCTCACATAGTAGGCTTATGACTGAAATCAGGACTCAAGCCTCATGACTCCAGGACAAACACTTCCAATGATATTTTGTAGCACAGGATGACAGGGTCATCTGTTTGTGTAGCAGCAATGACTTTCTCCCCATGCTCCACTGCAGGATAGTCCAATGGAAAATATATGGGATCTGGAGTCAAGTGACTTGGATTTTAATTCCTCTTTTACTGCTTGTATGGACAGGTCATTTTACCTTCCTGAGCCTCAGTTTCCTCCTTTGTAAGATGGAGCAGTTGTATTAAATGCTTTCTGAGGTCGTTTCCCTGTTCAAAATCACTCCATATCTCAAGACCCCCTGCCTGGCCACCCAGCCACCCAGGTCATCATGTCACATGGTAATGATCTGGTTGGCAGCTACAGTGGGACTAACAGTGTCATTCCTTAAGCCGTTTCTATTTTTCCCCGGCCTGATTATTTTAAGCCGCCTAGGAAGCCCCACTGGCCAAACCTAATGTTATCTCCTGTGCGCAGTCACTGCCTTGTTAAAAGGCAATCAGAGGAGCTGACTTTAATAAATGTTAACACTCTCAGTAAGAAATCTGCCAATTAAAACTCCTGGCCCAGCCCTTTGAAAGCACCATATGGAAAATCCCCCTCTGTCTTAATAAGTTCCTGTCATCAGTGCAGAGTAAGAGGCGGGAGGGTCTGGGGGAAGGGAGGAGGCACTGAAACTTTTAGCTCAGCAAGTTCCTCTACCTCTCATCCACTGTACCAAACCCAATGCAGGTGACTTAGAGAAGGAGCAATAAGGAGGACAATGGGGGAAACAGAAAGAAAGAAGGCCCTACCAGTCAAGGGGAAACCAGGGTTCATCACCTAGACTCCCAAACAGATTTGCAGCATTTTATTACCCAGCTGTAATCCCAATGCTTTACTCTTATTAATAGTAATAACCATCATCTTCAACCCAAAATGAGGTCTTCAGCAGCTCAGGAAATGGAGAGTTGGAGTGGGGATAAGCTTCTGTTTCTGTCTAATCAATCACAATACTGAGGTGAATTGGGAGCAAGAGAGCAATTTCTCTCCTAAGTGATCACTTTGATGCTTATGTATGAAGAAATGTTTCTTGACCCCACACTCCACCACCATTCTCTTTATTTTGGTTTGGTTACAGCAAAAAGGTGACCCTGAATCTGGCTGAACCCTCAATGACAAGTTGGGAAGACTTGAAACCATGTCATATCAAGGAGCAACTGAAGGAACTGAAGAAATTTATGATGGAGGAAAAAAAAGACTTGTGGCCAGTTGGGAAGGGATGGGGAGAAGAAGAGAAATGGGAAATAGTCCCTGCCTTCAAATAGCCGAGAACTATCATATGTAAGATAAATTAGAGTTGTTTATCTTGGGTCCAGGGGACAAAACTAAGACTGATGAGAAGTTAGGAGTCTGATTTCAGCTCAATATAAGGAAGAAGTTCCTAATAATCAAAGGTATTCTCAATAATGAAAGACATAGCCCCAGGAAGTAGCAAGACTCCCATAATTAAAGGAAAATCTTTAAACAAAAGTTTGATAACTATTTGTTGGAGAGGTTATATTGGATGCTTATGTGAGGTCCCTTTTAGTTAAAAGATTCTATCATTCCACTTTGGAGAACCCTTGGCTACTAATACTCAATGTAATGAAATGTTATTTTGCCATAAGAAATTACAAGAGGCATGGTTTCAGAGACACCTGTGAAAGAAGACTTGTATGAACTGATGCCTAGTGAAGTGAAGAGACAGAAGGACAACTTATATGGAAACAACAACACTGAAGAGACAAAAAGTTTTGAAAGACTTAAGAACTCTAATCAATTCAATGACCAACCACAAAACTAGGGGACTGATAGTGAGACAGCTCCTCATTTCCTGATAGAGAGGTGATGGATTGAAGGACCAAAATAAGATATACATAAGCTTTAATACCTTAAAATTGCCTTATGACTTTGGTGACTCCAAGTATTTTTGGCTATGGTCAAAGGGAGATTTCTTTTTCTTGACCATTATTATTTGTTATAAGGGTTTTGTTTTTCTTTTTTCCAATGGGATAGAAAATGGAAAAGAAAGAAAAAAATTTCACCAGGTATGTTTGATAGAATTAAATTAAATCTGATGCATTTTAATAAGCCTACCATGCTCCAGACACTAGAAACACAGAGATTTAAAAATGTAGTTCCTGACCTTAAGGAGCTTACATTCTTCTTAAGGAAATCACCATGTGGACAAATAATTATGGTTTAAGATAAATCAAGAAGGGCAAAATCACCAATGGAAAATGTCTCAAAGAAGGCTTGACCTGAGTTGAGTGCTAAGGGTAGAACAGGATTCTGCAAGGGGAAATTGAAGAAAAAGTGCCATCCAAATATGATGGCTAATTTTTGAAAATGTTTTGACGTCAGGAGACTGAGGATTGAGTTTGGGGAAAACTAGCTGTACAGTTGAATTACAATGTAGAACTTGTGAATAGGAGTAATATGAAATAAGGCTAGAAATGGAGGTGTAAACAATATTATGGTAGATTTTAAATATCAGACTGAAGAGTTTCTATTTTATGCAGCACTTAGTACAGCACTTGGCATATAGTAGGCACTTAATAAATGCTTGTTGGATTATTATTCTATAGACAATGGGGAACCACTGATGTTTTAGAGCAAGTAAATGACATGATAAGAGTAATGCTTTGAGAAAATTATTTTGACAACTTTATGGAAGATTGAACAGGAAAGGAGAGAGATTAGAAATAGGAAAAACAACAAGGGAGTTAGTTCAGAGTCCAAACAAGTGGTGATAAAGACTTGAGCTAAAGTAGTAACTGTGTGAATGTGTAAAAGGACATCAAGTATAGAGATGCTGTGGAGGTAAATTCAATGAAAACTGGCAATGGATTGAATGGGATAATGGTGAGGGATGAGGAAGAATAAATCATCCAGGATGGTGCCAATGTTATGAGCTGAAGGGACTATAAGGATGATGGTGCTTTTGATGGGAAAAGGGAAGATTGAATAAGAAGTGAATTTGGAGTGAAAGATAATAAGTTCTGTTTGAAATGTACCAAATACATTGGTTACCCCTAAGAGAATAATTTCATTCAAAAATGGGGTCAGAAGCCAGACAGTATAGGTTAAGAAGTGATTCAAATAAATGTTCATGAATCAATGACTATGGGTTTCACTCTGTGAGAACCACTACCAACGTCCAAATGTCCAAAAGATCACGGTCTTTGTCTTTGAAGAGCTTATAGTCTGGTGGGATATTCTAATTATATGCAATCCTGTAATAGAGGATTTTGTGCAAGAAGGAAGTGATAAAGAGAAGTGAACAGCGGTGGGTTTCTCTATCTTCAGCTTGATTGAAACTCAGGTCCTCATATATACATTTGGTTATCTTGGAAAGGGCATAAAAAGAAGGAAATGAGCATTTACCCAGCACCTCCTATATGCCAGGCACTGTGCCAAGTGTTTTTCAAAATATTGTCTCATTTGATCCCCACAACCCCCCTGGGAGGTAGGTGCTATTATTATCCCCATTTCATGGCTGAGGAAACAGGCTTCCATGGCATTGTTCTCTCCTGTTCCTGGTTCTCTTCCCTACCCCGATCGTTTCTTCTCAGGCTGTTTTGCTGGATCAGCATCCATCTGCTACTCCTCTGTGTGCTGATGCCCCCTAGGCATCTGCTCTGAGCCTTTTCCAATCCATCTCTACAATCACTTTCTTGGTTTTAGTGCCCTACTTTCTGGAAATTATATTTGTTCATCTGCATTCATTTTGCTCCGCTCCAGTTGAATGTAAGCTCTTGGATTTATCTTCCCCTTTGGACATCTCCCATTCTGTCTTGGGTTGTAGTTATATTCTTACATGTCATATGTGTATTGCTTATTTCCCTCGCCTAGAATGTAAGCACATTCAGGGCAGTGTCCAGCTTATTTATCCCTGCACCTTCCCCAGTGCCTTGTACAAAACCTTAAGTACATCAGATGCTTAATAAATGTTTTATTAAATTGACTTGTTGAACCCAAGATTTGACATTGCTTTAATGGGCCTATGGCAGCTCAGTATTTTTCTTCTTATATGGAGGAGATCTGATAACGTCTCATAAGACAAGATTATAAAGGTGAAAGATACTGAAGATTCATCTAGTCCAAGAATTCTTAATCTTTTCTACAATATGAATCCTTTGATAGTATGGGAAAGGTTATGCATCAAACAAGATGATAAAATTAAAACATATATGCATATATAATATATATTGCTTAGCTTAGTTCCTGTCACATAGTAGGTTACATACATACATATAGGTATATTATATTATTTATATACATATGTTATATAGAGATATATACATCTATGTACTTATTTTCTTCTCCCTCTTATGGATCCCTTTTCAGAATATTTTTAAATACACAAAACAACACACAGTCTTATAAAGGGAATCAATTTTATCAAAATACAATTAAAATATACTTTTGAAACACAAGTTCATGGACCTCATGTTAGGAATCCCCTGATCTAGTCTAATCACTCCCATTTTACAGAGAGAAAACTGAGCCCCCGGAGAGAAGTGACTTGCTCAGTTATAGAGGCAAAGTGGAGAATAGAACCCAGCTTTCCTGGTTCTTAGTTCAGAGGCTCTTTTTCAAGACAAGGTTTCCAAAGATAAGATAAGAAATCATAAGAGGCCAAGGTGGGGGATGAGGAAAAGCAGGAGAAAGGATGGAAGGGCAAATTAAGAGTGGGAGGAGGGGCACCGTCCACAGTTCTCACTCTCTTGTTAACAACCCTATCACTGCAATCAAGCAGCAGGAGGGAACTCAGCCTGAAAATATAATCTGTTCCTTTTCCTCTGTCCTGATGAGCCGACAAGTCCCAAATCAGATCCATTGCTTCCTAGTGTTTTCTTTTGTTCACTGGAAATAAATAGGGTTGGCCCCAGGGCACCTGGCTGGTTTCCAGCCATGCCAGGAGGAGAAAGGTTGCCTCTGGGAGAAAACACAGCTGTGGAAGATCTGGCCAAAAGGCTGGAAACTGGGGCCATCCGGATGAGTCCCTGCAAGCCCCGCCCCTCATTAGCTCTACAAGGCTCTATGGGCCTCCCCAGTGTGACTGGAATGGAAAGGGCACCAGACTTGGAATCACAGAGAAATTCAGAGTTGGACAGGACTTCAGAGGTCATATAGTCTAACCAATACCTGAGCAAAAAATCTCAACAACATTTCTGTCATCTGGCCTCCAGCTGAATATTCCTAGTAACAGGTAACTTGTTACCTACCTCATGGAGGAGCCCTTTCCACTTTTGGACAGCTTTAATTGTTAACAAGTTTTCCTTTTTATTGAGCTAAAACCTGCCTCTTGGCAGATTTCTCTCCATTATTTCTAATTTTGCCCTTTTGGATCAAATAGACCAAGTCCGATTCCTCTTCTCTGAGGTAACCCTTCAGATATTTGAATCCTACTTGGCTGCCAGGATCTCCCCACCCACCCACCCTGCCCAAGTTTTGTCCTCTCCTATGGGAAAGCAGTGTATACAGCCAGAATAACACTGGCCTTGGAGTCAGAAGACTTCATTTCAAACACTCCTCTGATGCGTACTGTTCACGTGAAGTTAAGGAAGTCACTTAAACCTCTCTACACCTCAGTTTCTTCATCGGTAAAATGAGGGGATTGAACTAGATGGTGTCTGAGGTCCCTTCACCTCTAAATCTAAACCTTCTGAATCTATGACTCCAGTTTCTTCCTTGAATCAATTCATGACTTGGAGTGGTTCCACCGTCCTGGTCTTGTTCTAGATAATTCTAATTTACCAATGAATTCCTTAAAATGTGGCACCCCAAATTAAAGACAATACACTAGATGGGAGTTGATCAGAACAATGAGACTATGACTTCAAATGTTCTTCTCCAATTCATCGAGGTCGGTTTTGATGGCCATGTCACAGAACTAACTCACACTGATCTCGAAACCCACTAGAATCCTTAGGTCTTTCTCATACAAACTGGGCTATCTTCCCCACTTAGTAGTTCTGTGACTCTGGGGAAGTCACTTCACCTACCAAACCTTGGTTTCCTCATAGACTAAAAAGAAAGAAGGTAAGAGAATCTCTATAATAATCATAGCAATAACAATCACAATACTTTTACTACCTGCCTCCTAGGGTTATTGGAAGGACTGAAAGAGACAATGGAAATTAAATGTTTTGTAACTGCAATACCCATATAAATATGAGCTATCCCTATTACTAATAAGCTGCACAGTAGGGAAAAAAGAGCTTGGAGCAGTAATATAGGGCAGCACTAAAGGAGAAATGGGGGAAAGGGACTGATCTTTCCCAGATGGGTGCATTCTTTCAAAGCAGTTTTCTACAGAGCTTGCTTCCAGTAAGAAGTGACAGCAGGAAAGGCCACCCCTGTCACTCTTTCTCCATCTCCCTCTTGCCTCCCCATCCCACCCTCCACATGCACACTGGTTCCTCTGCCCCACCCCACCCCATTCTGGTTTTCTTGGATCCTTGTCATTATCTGGAACAATATCTCTGACTGCAGGGAGGAGGCCCCTGAAGGAAGTCAGCCCCTGCCCCAGTTCTGAAACTCCCAAGCACCATGGAAACCATGTCACTGAGCAGTCAAGAGAGGAGGAGGCAGGAGGAGATGAGGAATAAGGCTCTTTTCCTAGAGCAGCATGCGGGCTCTTTAGAAACAACTACTGCATTATTCCCAGGGTAAGCCAATCTGGTCTGTGTATCAAGAATAGGAGTCAAGGCTTCAGACCTCTTCTCTAAGAAATGAAGAGTCAGTGTGCCCCTTCCCTTCTCCTCTCCCACCCCCACCCCTATCCCCTTCATCTTCATCACACAACAAACAATTAACTGGAAAGGACCTTAGGACTTTGAATATTAATGGTACCTTAGAACATAGAAGAGAAGGTTAGAGCTGGAAGGAATATTAAAACCTAGGAGCTGGAAAAGACATAGAAGGTTAGGGATGAAGAAGGACCTTGGAGATCAGCCATCTAGTCCAACCTACCACATGAAACCAACTCTACATTTTATTATTCGAAACGAGAATGAGGCAACCACTCTAATCTTCAGGAAGGAAGAGAACACAAGATGTTTTATTCATTGAACAGAGTCCCAGCTCTGGAGTCAGAGGACGTGGGCTTGAACTCTGGCTTCCTGTGTGTTGTTCCACAGACCTCTTCCTTTATCAAGCAGGGCCTCAGCTTCCCCATCTTTAAAATGTGGTCATCTCCAGTGTCTCTTCTAATGCAAAAATTCTGGTAGTCTGAGATTCTAACTAGTCATCCATGATTATACTACCTGGGAAACAAGAAACAGTGCTAGAAAGGATTTGTTTATTCAATTAACTAATTTAACCATTCATAGTTCCTTTGCTCAGGGTTCAAAAGGAATAGCATTTAAATGGTGTGAATTTTGATGGAAGGCAGTTGGGAGACACAGTGGAAAGAATGCAGAGTCTAACATCAGGAAGACTCATCTTCCTGAGTTCACAGCTGGACTCAGACACTAGCTGTGTGACCTTAGGCAAGTCACTTAACCCTGTTTGCCTCAGTTTCCTCATCTATAAAAATTATCTGGAGAATGAAATGGCAAATCACTCCAATATCTTTGCCAAGAAAACCCCAAATGATAGCCTTGGGCAAGTCACTTAACCTCAATTCTCCTACTTTCCCCCCTCCAAAAAAGAAAAAGAAAACCCCAAATAAGGTAACCAGAAGTTGAACACAACTGAGCAGCAAAATTTTGGTGGAGAAGTGGAGGAAAGAAAGAAAATTTAGTGAAAAGACTACAAATCAAAAGATCCAAGTTTAAGTCACAGTTCTGCTACTTACTAGTTGTATGACCTTGGGCAAGTCACTTGACTTTTCTGAGATTTGGTTTCCATCTAAGTAAAACAGGACTAATAATACTTTTTTTTACCTCTCTGGTGTGTTGTAAGAAACAAGTAATGAATGTGAAAGACCTTTGTAATGATAAATTGGAGCGCAAGCATCAGCTGTTAGGATCATTGGTACATAGATTTAGGGATAGAAGAGGCCATAGAAGTCACCTACTCCAATCCTCTCATATTGCAGAATAAGAAACTGAGGCCCATCAGCATGCAGTGACTTGTCCAAGGTCACACACGTTCTAGTAAGATGATGAAGCTGAGATTCAAACCGAGGTCCTCTGATTCCAAAGCCATTGTTCTTTCCAGCATGACACTTGTTACCACTTATTGAGGCAGCTGGGTGTCAGAGCAGATAAAAGTGCTTCATGAATTCTGCTTCCAGGGCTTTCTACCTGTGTAACACTGGGCATGGGACTTAACTTCTCTCAGCCTCAGTTTCCCCATCTGTGCAATGAGGAAAATAACAGCATCTCTTACATAGGATTGTTGTGAGGATCCCTTGATGTTTTATATGAATAGTGCTTTGCAAACCTCAAATTGCTCTTTTGTATATAGATCTAAACACATATTATCTATTATCATCACAGACCCTTTGGGGCTAGGAAGTGGCGGGGGGTGGCCTATGGAAAAGAGTACTTGATAGTCAAGGAGATCTCCCGAGGTCCAGTCATGACCTGGCCCTTACCAAGCCTCCCTGCTCCTCTGCCTGGTAGAGAGCCAGGCCATGAAAATTATCACACAAGGTGCCAGAAAAGGGGAGAGATCATTCTTTGCAATTACTATGCAAGAGCTTTCATTGAGCACCTGCTGAGAGAGGGGAGGCAGAACAGAAGGCTTATTAAATTATCTACTGCATCACTTAAATGATCACTAGGATTTGTGGGAGAGCATTACAGAGCTTTTTAAATTGGGGATTTCTACTCTTCTCTGTTTGGGGTTCCCTTTGGGACATTTTGAATTCTTTTCTCCCTATGTCAGCCTCTTATAACCTGCCCCTTCTCTCTATGTATTCTGTGCTGCCAAAAACTACAGAAAATGTGTATTCCAATTACTTTTATGCAAAAAGCAAAACAACAGGATTGGATAGAGAAAACAAGAATTAGCTATTAATTATGAAGATGCTAGAAGCATAGAATGTTAGAATTAGAAAGAGACATTCAAACATAGACTGTTGGATCTGGACAGGATGTTAGAAGACAGAACATAGAACATTAGAGTTGGAAGGAACCTTAAAGTTCACCTAGCTCTGCCACAGACATAGTTTGACACAGTGAAAAGAACACTGGCTTCATATACTTCCGGAGATATCCACTAGTTGAATCACCCAAGGCAAATTATTTCATCTTTCTGAATCTAAGTTCCCTCATCTGTAAAATGGTCATCATCATCATAACAATAATACCTACCTTATGTGGATTTGGTCAGGATCACATTAGATCATATATAAAGTGCTTTGTAAACATAAAAAATTTCTATAAGGTTAACTATCATTATCTATCCAACAATTATTAGCAATTATGCAGAATACTACTGTGATTCATTATATGTGAGAATTATTACATGATAATTATTACTACATAACAAGTATTTTGTAATTTAAGTTTCAACATTACTCAAGGGCCATCTAGCTGCTTGAGCTTGGACCTGTCACTTCATCTCTTAGAATCTCAGCTGCCTCATCTCTAAAATGGGGATAACGGGTCATAGAGTCTTACAGTTGAAAGAGACCTCAAAGGACATGTAGTCCAACAAATACTCATCTAATAACAAGAAAAATAATTATTTTATGTATATTAATAATATAATATGTTATATATTATATCATATTATATTATATATTGTTATTTTTATGATCATTTCATTTTAGAGGAGAAAACTGAGTTCAGGAGAGGGAAAGCAACCTATCTAAAATATTACACTATTTATGACAGTATTAAGAACAGATCCAAGGGGGCGGCTAGGTGATGCAGTGAATAGAGCACCGGCCCTGGAGTCAAAAGGACCTGAGTTCAAATTCGGCCTCAGACACTTAACCCAAAAACTAGCCATATGACCTTGGGCAAGTCACTTAACCCCAATTGCCCTCCCAAAAAAAAAAAAATAACAGATCCAAGGTCTCACTTTCAGTCTAGTGCTGTTGATAATTATTCCACCAATAGGCACTTTTTGAGGGGTAGAAATTCCTTTCACCACCATCTTATCTTAAATTACACTAGAAGGAATGATAGTTTAGGCAGATAGTCTATTGTATTTCTGGAAATAGGTTTATATTATGTATAGGTATAGAGACATCATAAATGAGAATAGCAAATGTATTGTGTGACAAGGAGCCATAAATTTAGAATAAAATAACAACAGAAACAACCTGGATTTAAGTGCCACCTTTGTTAGTTCCTAGCTGTTTGACCCTAGGCAACTTCTCAGAGGCTCAGCCTTCTCATTGGTGAAATGAGGATAACATTTCAAAGACTCTTAGAGTTAGGAGAAATTGCAAAGTACATCTAATCCAACCCACACTCAACTAGCAAGCAAGAATCTTTTCTATAAGCGTCCCTGAGGTATTGCCTACTTCACAGGATGGTTGTGATTTTTTTTAATTTCTACATTTTTAAAGTGATAAAAAAATCAGTTATGATGATAAGGATGGTGACGGTTTTGAATCTTTGACAATCTCATTGCGGACCCAGACTTTCATTTCATGTTTAGGTCAGATGTTTTTAAAAAAAGGTTTATAATTTATTGCTAGATGGGAAAATCAATCTTCTACATTATCCTTTTCTTATACTTCCAACCTGAAAAGACTGATCTTGCAAACATTTGATGTCAACTTGCTGAGAACAAATCAGATCTTTGTTTTGTTTTGTTTCATTTTTTTAACAAAATCGTACTACACTAATGCATTGTTGATGGAGCTATTAGTTGGTCCAACCATTGAAAAAGCAATCTTGAATTAGGTGAGGAGAGTTCCTAAAATGCCCATACCTTTTGAACCAGAGATTGCCATTGCTAGCCCAAAGAAGTCAATGACAAAAGGCAATGCACAGAAATAGTTATAGCTGTGGGTTGTTTGTTTATCTGTTTGTAGAAGCAAAAAACTACAAATAAAATACATGCCCACCTTTTGAGGAACGGCTAAGGAAACTGTTGAAGAAGAAGAAGTATTTTATGTGGCTCTTTCTTTGTGCCACACACTATGCTAAACACTCAGCAATTATTATTTCATTTGATCCTTAAGTCAACCCTGGAAGGGAAATGCTATTTCTAATATCCCCATTTTATAGATGAGAAAACTGAGACAAACAGAGTCAAATGACTTGCCCAGAGACAGACATCTGGTAATCATCTGAGGTCAGATTTGCACTCAGTTCTTTCTAACTTCAGGTCCAAGACTCTCTCTACACTATATGCCTAGCTGCCTCTCATATTAATATAATGTAATATTACCATTCTATAAGAAATGATAATTATGATGAATCCAAAGAGACATGACTGCTAAGGTGATAGTTCACATTTACGTAGCAACAGCTATATAACAGACACTCTACCAAGTGCTTTGCAATTTGAATCTCATAACTCTTGAAGGCAGGTGCTATTATAATCCCCATTTTACAGATGAGGAAACTGGGGCAGACAAAGGTTAAGTGAGTTGCTCAGGGTCACACAGTTAATAAATGAAAGAGGTCATATTTGAACTCAGTTCTTTCTGACTCCAATTGTTGTTGCTGTTATTTGGTTGTTTCCAACTCTTTGTGACCTTATTTGAGGTTTTCTTGGAAAAATGCTAGAGCAGTCTGCCATTTTGGTCTTCAGCTCATTTTATAGATGAAGAAACTGAGGCAAATAGGGTTAAGGGACATGTCCAGGGTCACACAGCTAGTATCTGAGGCTAAATTTGAACTTAGGTCTTCCTGACTGGTGTTGTATCCACTTTGCCACCTAGTTCCCTCCTGACTCCAGATTTTTATGTTAATAAAATGCAATATTACCATGTTATAAGAAATTATAATCATGATGAATACAAAGATGGATGGGAAAATTTATATGGACTAATGCAAAATGAACTAAAAGGGGCCAGGAAAACAATATAAATAGAAAGAACCATAAGGAACCAATCAAACTAAATATTGCAGAAGGACAATAACTAAGTTTGGCCCCAAAGATGAGTTATGAAAACACACACTCTTCCTCTGCTTCTAGGCAGAGCTGGGTGCCTGGATGTAGAACATTTCATGTAATGTCAGACTCTCAATATGTTGGTTTGTTTTGCTGAAATTTTTTCCCCTCTTCTTTATCTTTCATCATAAGGAATGACTCTGTGAGTGGGGAGAAGGAGGAATGCATTGGGAAATGCAGATGGAGAGGGAAAAAATATCAACAACATTTATTGTTTTCAAAATGGAAAAAAAAAATCGTGCCAGATGCGGATATGCCAAAGGATCTGGGGATTTGTCTCAGAGAAAAGAAGACTTAAGTCATTGTCTTCAAATATCTGAAGATTTGCCTTGGAAAGAGAAATGTACTTGCTTTGCTTGACTTCAGATGGCACATGCTATGGATAAAGGGTTAGAGAGACAGATTTCTCTTTACCTTGTGGAAAAATCTCATAATGAAAGTGGTCCAAAAATGGAAAGGCTGTCATCAAAGGTTTGAAGTCACTGTCATCTACAATTAGAGGTCTCCAAATAGAGGCTGGATTGCCGTTTGTCCAGGATATTGTAGAGGTGGATTCAGGAAGGATGAGATATTATGATCTCCACCACTGGGATTCTGAAATTCTAGGACCCCTTCTACATTCTGCCAAGCCTAAGTTTGTTCCTCACCCATCAGTTGTAGGTGGGAAGAAGGAAAATGTTTAATCTCTGCTTAAAGAAGAGAAGCTAGATGGTACAGTAGATAGAGCACTGGGCCTGGAGTCAGGAAGACTCATTTTCATTAGTTTAAATCAGGCCTCAGACACTTATTAGCCATGTGACCCTGGGCAAGTCACTTTACCCTGTTTGCCTCAGTTTCCTTATTTGTAAAATGAGCTGGAGAAGGAAATGGGAAACCATTCCTGTATCCTTGCCAAGAAAACCCCAAATAGAGTCACTAAAAGTTGAATACAACTGAAACAACTGAAAACAACCACCAAAGAGGGGAAATAACCTGTCTCCCTACTTCAAAGTTGAAGTATTCAGATTCAAGAGAAAGTTTTCTTGAAGTGATACCATATATAGAAAAAGAATGTTCTGCCCTTTTCCAGAAGCATTTGAGATTTTTACATTTTTTAATAATAGAATTATTTCAAATAACACAAAACAATTCCCTTAGAAAATATTTTTAAATAAGTCTTTGTTTTCTCTCTGTCAAAAGCCCTTTGAGTATTTTGTTACCAGCTTGAAGCAATTTTAGAACTAGAAATATATCTTATACCATGGAAAGAAAGAAAATACTTAGTGAGAAAAATAAGAGAGAAAATAGAGAGAAAATACTTAGAGAGAAAATAAAAGGTAATAATTGGTTTTTTAAATACTTAGGACGATTACTATCAATATCATCCAGTTTGTGTGTATTGTGATGGCAACTATGTACATGTATATTTACATATGGTTTATTTGTGTGAATATATTCTTTGTCTTTTTGTTCAATTCAATTTTTAAAAATGCATGTCTGCCATGGTCAAGATATTGTACCAGATGGTAGGCACACAGGGACAAAAATGAAATAGTACTTGCCCTCAAGAAGTTTACATTCTACAAGGGTGACAATATGTGTATGGATAAGATAATGAAAAGGAGGATAAAAAGAGAGAGAGGAAACACTAGCAACTGGGAGGATCAGGGAAGGATTCAGAGGAAACAATGCTTGAAGGAAAGGAAAGGCTCTGAGAGGTGGAGATGAGGAGGATGAGGACTCCAGTCATGAAGAGTCTTATGTGAAGGCATAGAGATGAGAGACAGAACACTGAGTTCAGAGAACAACTGTTAAGATAATTTGACTGGAACATAGACTTTTTAACAGTATTTTATTTTTTCCAATTACATGTAAAAGTTTTTAACACTCACTTTTATAAAATTTTGAATTCCAATTTTTTTCTCCCTCTCACCCTTCACCCCCTCCCTAACATGGCCTGCAATCTCATAGAAACTATCCATGTACAATCATCTTAAACATATTTCCACATTAGTCATGTTGTAAAAGAATAATCAGAACAAAAGGGAAAAACCATGAGAAAGGAAGAAAAGGCGAGTAAAAAGTATGCTTCAATCTGTATTCATTCTCCATAGTTCTTTCTCTGGATGTAGATAGCATTTTCCATCTTGTGTCTTTTGGAATTATCTTAGATTATTGTATTGCTGAGAAGAGTTAAGTCTATCAGAATTTGTCATTACATAATGTTGCTGTTACTTTGTACAATGTTCTCCTGGTGCTCACTTCACTCAGAATCAATTCATGTAAGTCTTTTGTAAAGCCATGCAAAAGCAGCTTTCCAGAGGACTGTTGCTAAGAACAGCTTTCAAGATTCTGATTACATAGTATAGTGAATTCTCTATTCAGTAACAAATCAGTGCAAAACATTCACAAAAAATCAAGGTACAATATTCAGAATGTTACAACTTATCACAGAAAATCAAAATACAGCATTCACCATGTCACAACTCAACAACCTATCACTAAAAAGGCCACATAATTTTCACCAAAGTGGTCACATAGTTTTAAACAAAGTACAATTGTTTAGTATCTCAGTCATTCCATCATCCTTAAGGAGGCTTGTCTTGGCTGGCCCTAGGACCCAGAAGGAATCTCAGCCTTCCAGGAGGCAGGAGCAACTTCAGCCTTCACCACATTCTGGTCTCAAGAAAACTCCAACTCAGTTCTCAGTCAGCTTCCAGATGCTGGGAGAAAAAAACTTTCTCTCTCTCTCTCTCTCTCTCTCTCTCTCTCTCTCTCTCTCTCTCTCTCTCTCTTTCTCTCTCTCTCTCTGGCAGCAGCTGCTCTGCTTCCACAATGTTTATCCCAAGAAGTTCTCACTGTCCAGCTTGTGCTCTTCCTTACATAGGTATTAGCTCTTCCCTGTTCAGCCTCTTCCTGTTACATCAGCAATAGGGGTTCATACCTTCTGTTTCTTTAACAGGGGCTTGATATAATTTGCTTCACACATAGTGCTAAGTACCTGTTAGATTCCTGATACAAGG
The DNA here is from genome assembly GCA_028646575.1 of Pseudocheirus occidentalis. NCBI lineage: Eukaryota > Metazoa > Chordata > Mammalia > Diprotodontia > Pseudocheiridae > Pseudocheirus > Pseudocheirus occidentalis. Next base: position 28,190,113 of record CM053595.1, on the reverse strand, counting down.
GGATCTTCAAATTTCATTACCACTACATCTTTCCAGGTTTTTCTGAAATCCACATGCTCATTATTTTTTACAGAATAATAGTATTCCATTACTTTCTTGTACCACCACTTGTTCAGCCATTCTCCAATTGATAGGCATCCCTTCAATTTTCCAATTCTTTGCCACCACAGAAAGAGTTACTATAAATATTTTTGTACATATAGGTCCTTTTCCCTTTTTATGGTCTCTTTTGGGATACAGACCTAGTAGTGGTATTGCTGGATCAAAGGGTATGCATAGTCTGGTGGCCCTTTGGACATAGTTCCAAATTGTTTTCCAGAATGGTTGAATCAGTTCACAACTCCACCAACAACACATTGGTGTTAAACATAGAATTTTTGAAGAAGAGTATGATATAAATCTGAAGAGGCAGATTGGATCTAGGTTGTACAGAGTTTTAAATGCCAGACAAGATAACTCATATTTTATCCCTGAGGAAATAGGGAACCACTAAAGTTTCTTGAGCAGGGTATACACAAGGTCAGATTTGTGTTTTAGGAATAATTATTTGCCAGCTATGTGGAAAGTAGATTAGCACTGGGGAAGAGTATAAGGAAAAAGATCAACTGTTATTACAATTATCCAGTAAAGAAGTGATCAGGACCTAAACTAGGTTAATGGCTACATGAGTGATAAAAGGGGAACAGATGTGAGAACCAAGACTTATCAATGGATTGGATAAGGGGAGGGAAGAGTGAAGATTTAAGGATGAGCTCTAAGGTTATGTGCTTGAATGAGAGAAGTTGTTGGTGCCCCACAGGAAAGAAGGAGCTATATTTGAGTGTTTAGAAGGAAAGATAACAAGTTAATTTGGGAAATGTAGAGTTTGAGATGCCTATGAAACATCCAAGTAGAAACACCCAATAGGCAATTGGTGAAGCATGCCTAGATTTCAGAGAAGAGAATGGGGCTGGGAAGTAAAGTACTATAATTATCATCCCCACTGAGGCAGGGAGTAAGCAACTTGCCCAGGTTCACACAGCTAGTAAGTGTCTGAGGTAGAATCTGGGCTTAAAATACAAAAGGGATACCTGAGTAATGATCTGTGTGGTAGAGAGACTAACCAACCTGAGGGGTAGGTAGATATGTCAAAATATCAAAGCAGATGTTTCTGTGTTAGAGTTAACAAACAGCTCACACACACACATACACACACACACGCACATACACAAGCACACACCACTTACAAACCATGATCCAGGGATTACATGAAGTTGTTGTTGTTACCATTGTTCTATGTTCATATTTGGGAAAATTGAAATTCGGAGTGATATGACTTGAAGTGCCTTGGTTGAGTTCTATAGAGCAGTAAATGTCAGAATCCGGACTAAAATCAAGGACCCTAAGTTCAATCCTCTTTCTACTTCTCTGTGCAGAGACTACATATACCACACTGCAAAGTTAATACAGGAACCTGGGAAGTTTAGAATGGAGGAAAAGACCTTGTTTGTTGCAAAGCCTATCCAAATGTCATGAGAACCAGAGTAGATAAGGGGAACATCACCTTGGGTTCCTGATTTGAAATGTCTCCACTCCTCTTCCTGCCTCCTCCCTTCCATCTTCTGTATTTTGCAAACAGGCACTTAAAAGACACCATTGATTTCCAATGCTTGTTACTCCCTTGTGGCCACTGGGGGTGTACCTATTAATTATGCACTTGATAAAGCAGAAGGCTGCCCTCACTCTCGCAGGGCTACGCTCCAAAGCTGTAGCAAGTACGGTGGGATGGAAGAAAGGAGAGGAGTTTGGGTACAAGAGGGGCAATCCTAGGATTTAGTTGCTGGAAGAGACCTTAGAGCCCATCTAGCACGAGCCCCAGGTGAGAAAACTGAATGAACAAGAAAAAGTGATTTCCCCAAAGTCATGCTCAAAGTATTAGGACTAACTTGTTTATCTTCCTTTCATATGATTAATTACTGGGTCGAGTGATTGAGAAGATACCTTGCTTACTCATAGAATCATAGGACCTTAGAAGAATAATGCTTTAAAACATTAGAATTGTTGAGTCATAGAATTTAGAATCTTGGTATCCATGAATTTTAAATCACAGAATCATGTAATATTAAAATTGGAAGAGAACTTAAGAAAAAGGCTGAGCCACATTTTTTGAGCCATGTGGAACTTGGTTTACTAAAAATGAAGAGAAGTTGAGTTTTAAAAGTAATGGTTTAGGAGTGTGTTGAGGATAAAGGAGATTCTCTAGGCTTGTTGGGCAGTTCTTATGTCTTTTCTAATGTGGTATCCCCATATGAAGACAATATACTGGCCACCAATGGTTAGGGAACCATAATAACAGCAGCTATCTCTATGGATCCAAAATACCTTCCATACATTATCTACTTTGTCAAGTGATTTGCCCATGTTTTTTGTTTTGTTTTGTTTTTTTGCTTTTTGGAGGGCAGTTGGGGTTAAGTGACTTGCCCAAGGTCACACGGCTAGTTTTTGTGTGTGTGTGTGTGTTAAGTGTCTGAGGCCGGATTTGAACTCAGGTACTCCTGACTCCAGGGCTGGTGCTCTATTCACTGCGCCACCTAGCCGCCCCGATTTGCCCATGTTTAAGCAACTAGTGAGAGATGAACTGTTACTAATATGTAAGTGTTGTGGCTTTCTTCTACACCTCTCTTACCAAAGCATGCAGTTTCAGTTTTATTTCCCTGAAAGAGAGGTTGATCCAACTTGCTAGTCCTAGTATGGTCATACCTTAGTCTGAAACACTTGCAAAGTGCCTGCCAGGATGTTTTTAGTCTATGGCAAGACTCTGCAGGCTTGGCAGAACAAGTGGGCCCTGAAGGGATCAAACTCCAAACTTTTTTCCTTACTTTCCTCTAAGCTCTCACCTCAGATAACATGACCCTCCCTTTCCACCCCACTATTTATTCCCTTACCCTTTAAGGGAATCTCCAGAAATTTACTAAACTTTCAGTTACAAATCTGAGAGAGAAACAGAGAGACAGAGACAGAGAGAGAAAGAGAGACAGAGACAGAGAAAAAGAGAGACAGAGACAGAGAGAGAAAGACAGAGAGAGACAGAGAGAAAGACAGAGAGAGACAGAGACAGAGACAGAATCAGGGCCCTGAGGCCAAAAACCCAAGATGGCATTCTTTCCTGACTCAGTCAGAGAGATAGAGAAAAACAGAAACAGAGACCAAACCAGGGACCTGAGGCTTTTCTGACTCAACCAGCCATTCCCATTCTTCCACCAAACCAAAAGGCACAAAAGTTTGGTGGAAAATCATTGGACAGAAGAAAGCTTGAAACCAAGTGGAAGAAATGGGAGGATTATCTAATAAATTGTGAAATCTGAGTCCTTCCACAGCTCCAGGGTTTGCTGACATTCACAGGAAATGGAAAACCATTAGGGGTTTACACGTTGTTTATTATCGTTTATTGATTGATTTTGCCTCCCAGGAGGAAAGAGAGATTGGAGGAATAGTTTATTCTGAGATAGCTGATGCCTGAAGCATTCTATAGAACACAAGTGAGAGGAAATAAACACGCAAAAGGAAAGAAGGGTGTGATATAAAATGAGAACAGGGAATCAGTTTGTGTCTGACCAGGACTAAGACCAGGGTGACCCTGGACAAAGCAATGACATAGACGAACACTCTGGCAGAGTGGAAAGTGGAAAGAGTGTTGGGTATCCTGTGTGACCTTGAGGTAATGATTTAACCTCTATGCCCTTGATTTCCCTGTTTGTAAAATGAGGGAATTGGAGCACATTACCATTTCTCAGGTAATTCCAGCTCTAAATCAATGAATTTATGCTTGTTTTTTTTAGAATGCTACAGCATATCCTATACAGGCTTCTTCTCTCCCTGCTGCTGCCTGATTCCTCCCCATCCCCATCCCCATTCCCATAAACCATCTATTCTGCTAATCCCAACTAAGGTATTTGTAAAGAGAAAGGGCTGTCTTGTAAAGTCACTGGGATCCCAGCGTTTTCAGGCAAAGGATGAATGATCAAAGATGTTAGAGATGACCCCTAAGTTCCCTTTCAGCTCTAAATCCTGTGTGCTTTTGACTACTTTAAGTGCCAACTCCAAAATGGTAGGCTGTGCAGCCTAGTGTAGGATAGCTGCATTCTGCCTTCACAATGGCCCTATATTACTGGATTTGAGTCCTGGCACTTCCACAAACTTTGTGAACTTATTTCAGTTTCTCATCCATAAAGAAAGGATATTTGCCCTGTTTGCTTCACTGGGTCATTGTAATAATACAGGGAAGTAAGTGCAAATTTCCTTGTAACCATAAAGCACAAATGTAGATATAATATGAATTTAGAATGAAAAGATCTTGAATCTAACCTGAGCTGCAGGACTTTACTGGGCCCTCAGTCTCTTCTTGCTCTTCTGTAAGGTAAGGGTTGGATCCCACGACCATCTCTGATATTCTCTGAATTTGTCATTCAATGATTTCCCCTCTCCCCTTACATATAAAGACCATATAACTCCAGTCAAATCTTCCCATTTTAAAGACCCATGGAGACTCAAGGAGGGTAAGCAACTTGGCCATGGCCACACAGGCAGTAAGTATCAGAGGTGGACTTTGAAGAGACTAATATCTTCTTGCCTCCAAAGCCATTGTTGTTTTCACTGAACCACACTGTCTACCTGTTTCCTATGGAGTGATTGCTCTTTACCAAGAATTCTCCACTTGGGGAGGCATTAGAATACCTGGATGTAAAGAGAAGAAATGCAATCAATTTTAAATGCAGCTCTTCGGGCACACCACTTTTTAAAGAGACCCTTCCTTTTCAGAGAGGGGTTGGAACCATCCCATAGGCCTCATTTCTGTTTGCAAGGATAAGGTGCAGAGGGAAACAGGGATTACATAGAACAGATACAAGTTGCCTTGAGTAATGTCAGAGCCCTTAGACTAATCAGCATTAAAAATCTAGAAACAACAAGTCTAGGTAAATAATTATCTGAATCACCACTGACTGTTCTACTGCTGCCACCCAACAAGATGGCATTTACCTCCACTGTGAGGGTCGAAGGAAAGCAGTCACAGCTCCCAGCAAAAAAAATAGTAAGTCTGGGTTTTCAGAACGTGCTTTCTGAAAATTCTGCCATTGCAGCTGGGAGCAAGAAGAGAGCTGACAAGCAGCCTCTCCCAGGTCTTCAAAACATCCCTCAAAGGGGCTCCCTTTATCCCCACCACAGGCCCTATTCAAGTTGCCTTCTCTGCCCATCCTCTGCACCCACCCAAATAGGCCCCAGTATACAAGGCAAATTGAAGCCGCACTTCCTCCAAGAAGCTTCGCTTGGCTTCTCTTTCCCACAGTGATCATTTCCTTCTCTTGAACCCTTACCACACTTATAGTTGGTACCCCATTTTTCTGTTTCATTATCTTTTCAGTTGTCTTCTGTAAGGGAGTCCTAATACCATGACTATAGTGTAAGCTCTTAGAGAGCAACAACAACACCTTATATCTCTGTGGGCCCTAGAACACAGGAAATCATTGATTCATGGATGTATCTCTGAATACAGCCCTGGGAAGCATTGTCCATTTGAAACAGCCTCCTGAAATTGCCAGGTCCCCCAAAGCCTAGTAAATGCATTTATAATTTAGTGGAGAAAGCACTCACACCAGGAGCGGGGAGACCTGCATTTTAATCCTAGTTTTGCCATAACTTTTCATCTGATCTTGAACAAGCTCATTTTATGTTCCATTTTCCTTCTCTGTAAACTGAAGGGGTTGGACTATGGCCCTAAGGTTCCTTCTGATTCTGACATTCTATTTCTATGTCTTAAGGCTCTTACAGATCTGTTATGCTTTCTATGTTGAGGCCTCTTCCAGCATTAACATTCTACATTCTTTGTCTAAGGGTCCTTCCTGCTCTGGTGCTTTTAACTTTTAATATTCTATGTAAGACATGGAAAGAGTGCTGGACCACAGGCAGGAGACCTTGTTTTAAAACCTGCCATAGGGGTGGCTAGGTGGTGCAGTCAATAGAGCACTAGCCTTGGAGTCAGAAGTACCTGAGTTCAAATCTGGCCTCAGACACTCCACCCAAAAACTAGCCGTGTGACCTTGGGCAAGTCACTTAACCCCAATTGCCCTCCAAAAAATAAATTAAAAAAAATTTTTTTTAATTAAAAAAAAACCTGCCATAGAAGCTTGCTACCTGTGCCAAACCTTGGGCAAGCCATTCATTTCTCTGAGCTTTATTTAACTTGGATGTAAAATTGAAGAAAATATACTTGTACTTCCTACAAGTTATTGTCAGAAAAGTACTTTGTAATTCTTAAAGTGCTAATATGCCTATTAGGCAGTTAACTATCTTCAGGAAATGTTCTAGGGGTTGTTTTTTGGGTGTTTATTGGGATAGGCATGCAGAGCCGTACCTAATACTAGGAAAAACTGAGTTTTTTGCCCAGAGCATTGACATATGTTGGGGGTGAAGGGGACACAAAGTGCAGAGGACCTTTCCCCATACCTTTCCTCCAGAGACACAGGCTGCAAACTCCCCCAGGATTCTATACCCATGATCCCTCCTCACCTATCACTCTCCGTCCCCTCCCCCCCCAAGCTCTACCTGTGTAAGCACTATGACTTTCTGGGGCATAAACCACCCCCTCCTGACACACCCATGTTTGGAGTGTCCACTGTGTCTTACCCTGTTCCCCAAATGAATTTTCCCCAGGTACAATTTCAGCTAGTTATAGCTCTATGTCAAGGTATTAATGTTGCTGGGTTTTGTTTTGTATTTTAAGCAAAAATTTTAAAACCTCAAAGTGCTATATAAACACAAATAATTAATAGTAGTAGTCGTAGTAGTATTTGTTATAAGGTTTCTTTCAGCATTGGCATTCTGTGTTCTAAAGCTTTGGGAGGCATGTAGTAGGCTTAAATCAGGAGACTTAAATTCAAAGCTCAGCTCTAATTCTTACTAGCTTTGGGATTACGGGCAAATCACTTAATATCTCATTAAAAACTAAAAAAATTTCTATTAAAAAAAATCACCTAACCTTCCAGCCTCAATTTCTTCATGTTTCTTCTTCATTAGGTATAATAACACTTGCACTACCTGCCTTATAAAGGTAGTTATGGGGAAAGCATTTTGAAAGCTTCTTAAAGTACTATGAAAATTCTGGAACTATGCCCAAAGGGCTATAAATAATACCATACCCTTTGACCCAGTAATACCACTTTTGGGGTTGTATCCCAAAGAGATCACAGAAGTGGGAAAGGGTCCCATATGTACAAAAGTATTTATTGCAGCTCTCTTTGTGGTGGCAAAAAAACTGGAAATTTAAGCGATGCCCATCAATTGGGGAATGACTGAATAAGTTATGGTATATGAATGTGATGGAATATTATTGTGCTATAAGAAATGGGAAGGAGATGGATTTCATACTCACCTGGAGAGGCTTATATGAATTGATGCTGAGTGAGAAGAGCAAAACCAG
>CM053595.1:28154280-28182160 GCA_028646575.1 Pseudocheirus occidentalis | reverse complement strand
TGGGCTTAATCATCCCATTAAAAAGAGGCAAGGGATAACTGTTACAACTTTACTTTCATTGAATTTGGCTTAGGGAAGGAACGACATAAACTCTAAACTGAGTATCTTGCCACACATAATAGGGGGGATGGGGATGAGGGGGGGTGATGGAGGGAAGGGTAGGGTGGGGGGAGGGTTGCGGGAAGCACACACCTCAGTAAAGGGACAGGGAAAGTGTAGAGAACAAAACAAGGGGGGGTGCAGGATAGGAAGGAGGGACATACAGCCTCTCACAATTTGCCCACCATGGAGATGTCCTGCATAATTACACATGTACATCCAGTACAGAGTTGCTGTTTCTTCCATTGGGAGTGGGTGACGGGAGAGGAATTGCAAGAATCTAGAATTTAAGGCTATTCAATCAAATTCAACTGGGAAACAATACATACAGGGACAGGGGCAGGGAGACCTTCCCTGTCCTACTAGAAAGCTAGAGGGGCATTGGAGGAGGACATAAAAGGGAACAGATTGTGGGAGGAGCTTTACAGTGGGATCAATGTTTTGGGCTGGGCGGTAGGGGAAAGAAGGCAAGAAAATTTGTAACTCAAAACCTTATGGAAATGAATGTTGTAACCAAGAAAATAAATTAAAATTAAAAAAATTGAACTGTTAAAACCAAATAAATAAGTAAATAAAAGAAATTGTCAAGGAAAACTGCCCTAATATTGTAGAACTAAATGCTAAAATAGTCATTGAAAAAATACACCAATAACCTAGTGAGAGAGATCTCATAATGAAAACTCCCAGGACTATTATAATCAAATTCCAGGAGAAAATAGGAGAAAATATGGTAAGCAGCCAGAAAGGAACAATTCCAGTAATCCTGGAGCCACAGTCAGGGTAATACAATATCTAGCGGCTTCTACCTTAAAGGATCAGGGGGCTCAGCATATAATATTGCAGAAAGCAAAGGAGATGGGATTACAACCAAGTATCCCCTGCCCAGCAAAACTGAGTATAATATTTCAGGGGAAAATAGGTATTCAATGAAAGAGAAGCCTTTCAAGCATTCCTGAAGAGCAGACCAGAGCTAAATAGAAAATACGATTTTCTGATACAAGTCTCAAGAGAAGTATAAAAAGGGGAAACAAGAAAGGGAACTTACTACAGTTAAATTGTTTCCATCCCTACACAGGAACATGATACTTTTAACTCATAAGAACCTCTTCATTATTAAGGAAGTTAGGAGTATGTATAGACAGATGGCACAGGTGTGAGTTGAATATGATGGGATAATATCTAAAAATAAAATTAAGGGATAAGAAAGGGGAATTCACTGAGAGAAAAGGAAAGAGAAAGGCAGAATGGGGTAAACTATCTGACATAAAAGAGGCATAAATGAGCTTTTACAGTGAAGGGGAAGATGGGGGGGTCTGGTAGGGAATGTTTGAGCCTTAATCTAATGAGAATTGGCTCAAAGAGGGAATAAAATACAGTCAAATGGTTATATAAATATATCTTCCCCTATAGGAAAATAGGAGGTGAAGGGGATAGGAGAATGGGGTTGCTTATGGAAGAGAGGGCAGATTGGGAATGGTAGTCAGAAGCAAAATCTTTTGAGGAGGGACAGGGTAAAGGGAGAGAGAACTGAATAAACAGGGGGAAATAAGATGGAGGGGGTGGGAATATAGTTAGCAATCATAACTGTGAAAAAAATTGAAGCAAGTTTTTTTTACAATAGTCTCATCTCTGAAATATATAGAAAAATGAATCAAATTGATCAAAATAAAAAACAATTTCTCAATTGATAAACAGTTGGTTTTCAGATAAAATAATCAAAACTATCTATAGCCATATGAAAAAATGCTTTAAATCACTATTGATGAGAAAAATACAAATGAAAACAATTCTGTGGTACTACTGCATTCCTATTAGGTTGGTTAGTAGGCTAAAACAGGAAAATGATAAATGTTGGAAGGGATGCAGGAAAATTGAGACACTAATGTACTCTTGGTGGAGTTGTGAACTGATTCCACCATTATGCAGAGCAATTGGGAACTATGACCAAAGACCTATAACATTCTGTATGCCATTTGATCTAGTAATACTACTACTACTACTACTGTATCTCAAAAGAGGTTAAAAAATAAAAATGAAAATGACTTATATGTATAAATATATTTTTAGAAGTTGTTTCTTAGTAGCAAAGAATTGGAAATGGAAGGGATGATCATCAATTGGGGGGATGACTGAAAAAGTTGTGCTATATGACTATGATGGAATACTAGTATGCTATAAAAATGATGGACTAGATGCTCTTAGAAAAAAACCTGGAAAGACTTACATGAACTGACATAAAGTGAAATGAGTAGAACCAGAAGAATATTGTACGCAGCAACAGCAGTATTGCAAGATGATAACTGTGAATGACTTGGTATTCTTAGCAATACAATGATACAAGGATCCAAGGCAATTCTGAAGTACTTATAATGAAAAAAATGCCATCCACCCCCAGATAAAGAACTGATGGAATCTGAATATAGATCTAAACCTACTTTTTTAAACTTTATTTTTCTCATTTAAAAATTTTTGTCTATATTTTCTTTTGCAACATAAGTATAATGGAAATATGTTTTGTATGACTCTGAATATATCAAATTGCTGGCCTTCTTAGTGAAGAGAGTTTGGAGGGAGGGAGAGAATTTAGAACTCAATTTTAAAAACAAACGTTGAAAATTGTTTTTACATGTAATTGGAGAAAAATAAAATACTAAATTAAAATAAAAAAATCTTAAAAAGACGACAATAGCTTTCTAAGAACTAAAGAAGGCTTCTCATCTCCTTGGGTTCTGTTGCTTCATTTGTTAATAAATAGGGAGGCCATTGCTGGGGCTTCAGGGATTCTTAATCATCAGGTTCAGGTGGACAACTAACTAAAAAGACCTAAAAAATGGAAAGGAATTCATTGTTACAGAAAGAGTGCTGAACTTTGAGACAGAACTCAATAAATAGGGCTCAATAAACTTTTTTCAGTCTATCATTTAGAGCAAGTCACAATTCTATTTTAGCTGTCCCATCAGTAAAATGGGAATATTATTACCTGATGGAAGATGGCTATCAGAATAAAAATCGTGTGCCTGAAATCTCCAACTTTCAAAGAAAGTTGCTCAAAGATACCACTGAAATGCTTGGATCATTTTTTATCTCTCTTGGGGATTCATGGGAGCCAACTATAGAAGACAAAATTATGAGTTGCAAAGACCTTAGAACATGAGAGTATCAAGGCTACATGGCACCTTAGAATATAAATGTCAGAGCCAAAAGGAAGTTAGAGTCAATTTTCTTGGTTTTTTTTTTGGTAGTTATTTTAAAGATGAAGTTATTGAGGCCCAGAAAGGAATAACAATTTTCCCAGCATAGTTCATCTAGTTAGTTGCAGACCTGGGATGAGGATACTGCCTTTTTTTTTTGTTTTGTTTTGTTTTGCTTTTTTGGAGGGGGGAAGCCAGGGCAAGTGGGGTTAAGTGACTTGTCCAAGGTTACATGGCTAGTGTTAAGTGTCTGAGGTTGGATTTGAACATAGGTCCTCCTAATTCCAGAGCTGTTGCTCTATTCACTGTGCCACCTAGCTGCTCTGATATTGCCCTTTTGATGCTGAATTAAGCAACCTTCCTATTTCATGATACATTTTAGCTGTGGAAAGGATTCTTTCTAAGGCCTTGCATTCAGAAGAATTCAGTTCAAGTTCTGGATCAAATTTCATTTCTTTGTTTAACGATGTGCATGTAATATCAACACAACCTTTATGAATGTCAGTTTCCTCATCTGTAAAAGGAGGTAATCTTTCTTTTTAAAGTTTCTCATTTGTTTTTTTCATAATTACATGTAAAATAGATTTTTAATGAAAGTTATTTTTAAATTCCAAGTTCCAGATTCTCTCCTTTTTCCTTTCCTTGAGAAAGTAAGTAAACTAATATAAATTATACATGTACAGTAATGCAAAACATATTTCCATATTAGTTAGGTTGCAAAAGAAAACATAGAATAAACAAATTCCAAGAAAAACAAAAAAAATTTTAAAAAGAATGCTTTACCTTACATTTTGACTCAAACATTCTTTCTCTGGAGGTAGATAGCATTTTTCATCACAAACCTCCAACATTGTCTTGGATCATTATATGGCTTAAAATAATTAAGTCATTCACAGTTTATCATTCTGCAATATTGATGTAACTGTGTACAATGTATTCCTAGTTCTACTCATGTCATTTTGGATCAGTTTTATATGCCTTTCCAAGTTTTTCTGAAAGCATCCTGCTCATATAGTATTATATCACAATTATATACCACAACTTGTTCAACCATTCCCCAATTGATGGTCTCAGTTTTCTTTCTTTTGCCGCCACAAAAAAGAGCTGCTATAGATATGTTTATACATATAGGTCTTTTTCATTTTTCTTTTATCTTCATGGGACACAGACCTAGCAGTGATATTCTTTGGTCAAAGGATAAGAACATTTATATAGTGCTTTGGGCATAGTTCTAAATTTCTCCTCAGAATGGCTAAATTATTTCACAACTCAACCAATAATGCATCAACATCCCAATTTTTCCACATACCCTCTAACATTTGTCATTTTCTTTTTTTTCCATCACATTAGCCCATCAGATATATGTGAAGTGGTAATTAATATTGTTTTAATTGGCATTTCTACAATCAATACTGACTTGGAGTATTTTTTCATATAACTATAGATAGTTTTGACTTCTGAAAACTGCCTGTTGATATGCTTGACAATTATCAATTGAGAAATGATTTATTTTTTTTATAAATTTGAATCAGTTCTTTTTATATGTGAGAAATGAAGTCTTTATCAGAAAAACTTGTAAAAAATAAAAAAAAACCTTTCTACTTTCCTTCTAATCTTGACTGCATTGGTTTTGTTTATGTAAACCCTTTTAAATTTAATATAATCAAATTTATCATTTTATTTCCTGTGATGCTCTTTATCTCTTTTTGGTCATAATTTCTTCCTTTATACATAGACCTGACAGGTAAAATTTTCCATGCTTCACTAATTTCCATATGATACCACACTTTATGTCTAAATCACATACCCATTTTCACTTTATATGTGAGATGAAGTGAGATGTTGATCTATACCTAGTTTCTCCAAACACAGCTTTCTGAGAAATTTTTATCAAATAATAGTGGGTCATTGTTCCAACAAGTTGGATAACACAGAATTATGATGGTCATTTACTACTATTTATTATGTAAATAGTCTATTCCACTGATTCAACACCTTTGTCTTGGCAAGTACCAAATTGTTTTGTTGATTACCACTTTGTAATACAGTTTGAAATCTGGTACTGCTAGACCACCTTCTTTTACATACTTTTTATTGAGTTCCTTGATATTATTGTCCTTTTTTTCTTCCAGATGAATTATATTATTATTTTTCTAGGTACATAAAATATTTTTGGCAGTTTGATTGGTATGACTGTAAATAGGTAAATTGATTTAGATAGAATGATCATATTTGTTACATTGGCTCAGCCTACCCACAAGTAATTAACACTTTTCCAATTGTTTAGATATGTTTTGAGGACCTTAACCAAGGACCTAAGTTATATTGACCAGAAACTCAGTCATATCCAAAGACTGATGCAAGAAGTTTTTCACAATTGTATATCTCAAGCAACTCTTATATTTTATTTGAAAACCGACCTCATACTGATAAATCAGTTATTAATTCTAAGTTCCCTTGATTGTTTAAATATACCTGAGAACTGGGATAGTTCTTTTTCTTAATTTGGGGAATTGCACATATTGACTCTTCCCTCCTGACTTGGGAAAGTCCCTAACCTTGCATCCAATTAGAAATCAGACTACTTGATATTGTATTTTCTCCTTTATTTAATTGATTTCATTTGATTGTTTCTAATGCATAACAGTATATATCCTTCTGTACTTGGGATCCAGGACTAAGCTAAAGTGGTCTGGTCCAGGTTTGTTGAGCAATTGGCATGCATTGTTTCACAAATCGATATATTTGGAAGCATAAACCTTTGTTCAGTCACTTCATCTTTTACATGCCATAACTTGGGCAAATCATTTAATATTGTTTGCTTTAGTTTCTTCATAAGTAAAATGATCTGGAGAAGGAAATGGAAAATTGCTCTGGTATCTTTGCCATAAAAAACTCCTAAAGTGGTCAAGAAGAGTAAAATGATTGAGATGACAAAAAATTAATTTGAATATTTGAATTTGAATTATTTTGAAATTAAAAAATTGAAATCTATATACCATAAGTTTTATTTGAATGTAATTTTTATTGCATTTTGGCCTAGAAAAGATTAATTTAATATTTCTGCTTTTTTGCATTTGGGTTTGAGGTTTTTATGCCCTAATACATGGTTAATTTTAGGAAGATGCAATGTACAGCTGAAACAAAAGTATACTCCTCATATTCCCATTAAGTTTTCCCCAGAGGTCTATCATAGATGACTTTTCTAAAATTCTATTTGTCTTATTAACTTCTTTGTTGTTTATTTCATGGCTAGATTTATGTAGCTCTGAGAGTGGAAAGTTGGGGTTCCCCCCTTCCAGCATAGTTTTAGTATCTATTAGCTCTTGTAACTCATTTAACTTTTCCTTTAAGAATCTGGATGCTATGACATTTGGTACATATGTGTTTAGTATTGATATTATATTTTTGGTGCCTATTATTTTATTTTTTGTAAGTAGTATTTTATTTTTATACTTTCATGTAAAGATAGTTAGCAATATTCATTTTTATAAGATTTTGGGTTCCAAATCAAATTAGGCAAAGAAGAGACTAAGCTACCACTCTTTGCAGATGATATGATGATATACTTAGAGAATCCTAGAGAATCAAGTAAAAAACTACTTGAGGTAATAAATAAATTTACTCTCTCTCTCTCTCTCTGCCTGTCTGTTTTTCTGTCTCTCTCTGTCTCTCTCTTCCCTATACCACTTTAAAAGTCGATTTTGTTTCTGTTCACTTCCTCCTTTAGTTTGTCCTCCTATCATTAACTCTCCCCCCACTCTTCCCTTATTCCTTTCCCTTCCTACTTCTCTATAGGATAAGGTAGATTTCCTACCAAGATAAGTGTATATGTTATTCTCCCTGTGAGCTAATTTTGATAAGAATGTTTCAAATATTGCCAGCCATCTCCCCATCTTTCTGTCTACTGTGAAAGCTATTCCTTTCATCCTTCTTTTATGTGATGAATTCAATTCGAGACATTATTTGAAAGTTGTTTGGAGGGGAATTTTCAAGAGTTCAGATGAGTTCCTGCCTCTACTCCACCATCTTGGCTCCGCCCTGAGATAATCTTTTTACAACATCCCTCAAAGGGTCTGAGAGAGTGGCCATAACACTCTTTGTAACATCAAGCTTATTATAATTAATATACCTATGACAGGAACTAACATCCTCTTGAAGTCCAATGAAACCAAGATAAGAAGGAGCTGTCTCTATCAGCACTTGCTTTGAAAGGGGATTTTATTTATCAGCATTTATTCACTTTCCTATTATTTAACAAAATAATTCTTTTCCCTTCCTCCTCTTGCTAAACCCAACCCAACAAGCTTTTTTTCATTTCAACATTCACTTAGTGCACTCCAAATTGGTGTTTTTTGCCTCTGACTGAAGCATTGTGCCCAAGAAATGACGCTCATTTTCTAGGAGCCAGAACAAAGCCTTTTGATTTGAATATCAATGCTGTGAGCATGATTAAATGTAAGATTCACTCTCGCATTCCCCAGCTGCAAAATAAGTTGTACAGTTCAATTAGTTTGCCATGTGGTGGCTAATATAATCCCCTAAAGGTTGCTATGGTGATGAGGCTAATTAGAATGGGGATGGCACAGGGGCTGGATTTTTTTGTGAATTTTGCCAGATTTGGGAGGTAGGAAGGATGATGCCAATGAGGCCAAAATCATGAACAGGTTTAAAAGTCTGGAAACATTTATTGAGCAGTTAAAAGGAGGTGAGTTCTTCCTCTGGGCTGTGAGGCTAGGTTCTTTCTAGTTTTCTAAAAAGGGAGTGTTTCACCTGTCCCAGGAGAAGGGTATATGCCTCCCCATTCATACAAACTTCATGAGAGACAATATTTAGATTCTATAGAAAGGTAATATGGTGTGGTAAAATGAAGCATAAAATAACTGGGCTAGAGTCCTGTCCTTGATATTTATAGAACATTGTATAGTTAATGAGTCACTTAACCCTCATGGCTTTTAATTTGTAAAGTGGAGATATTAATATATGCAGAACCTATCTCATGAGTTTGTCAAATGGAAAAAAGAAAGAAAAAACAAGAGCAACACATATAGTACCTATCTCTCAAGGCTCTCAAATGGGAAAAATATGCAAAACGGCTTGTTAACCTATAAAGTACTATATATGGCAGCTAGGTGGAGCATTGTATAGAATGCTAAATGTGGAGTCAGGAAGACTTGGGTTCAAATCTTGCTTCAGATATCTTCTAGCTACGTGATCTTGGGTAAATTACTTAACCTCTGCCTGCCTCAATTTCCTTAATTGTAAAATAGGATAAGTATTGTGCCTACCTCACAGAGGTGTGAGAATCATATGAAATAATATTTGTAAAGTACTTTGGACAATGCCTGGCAGGTAGAAAATGCTTAATAAAAGTGTATTACCACCCTTTTCCTCTATATTGTCAGTATTAGCAGCTATGTCAGGGGTAGGGAACCTGTGGTCTCAAGACCACATGTTGCCCTCTAGGTCCTCAGATGTGACCCTTTAAGTAAATCCAGACTTCCAGAACAAATCCCCTTAATAAAAGGATTTGGTCTATAAAAGTTTGACACAGTCAAAGGGCTGTATGCAAGGACTTAGATGATCACATGTGGCCTTCAGGTTGCAGGTTCACCACCCTGGAGCTATGCTGTCATAGAAATAAATAGCACAAACCCAAATATATAATTTTTAGATTGCCTTATTGTCAGTGACAGGGACATAGAGTACCAAATTGTCAACTTGACATTCAAGACTTCCTATGGCCTGGTGCCACCTTATCTTCCTCTAAACCCCTTCATAAACAGTATGAATGAAGCAGTAGAATTGCAGGGCCCAGAGGGAAATAGATTGTGCTATTTGGGGTTTGTATTTTAAATACTCATCCATTTTTAATATTTGATATTCTCTGATCTATTCCAGTCTTAGCATTCTGAGTTTCACATTCAAAGGCGGTGCAATGCATGCAATATATGAGAGCCTCAACACCTATCACTAAAATAGAGATAATAATACTTATATTACCTATTTCATAGACTGTTGTTAGGAAAGCACTTTGCAAGCCTGAAAATACTGAAGAAATGAATTATTATTTAGGTACATTTCATCTGTAACATCCTTTGTTTCTAAGACTCAGCTTTGTTGTTCTATGGTGTAATATGTTTTCTGGCTTTCATAGCACGTATTCCATGTCCTAAGATCTGGTCCTTTCTAGCTTTAACATTCAATGTTCTAGGGCTCTTGCACTTATTATATACTTTCTTAGCCCACTATTGTGAGCCATTACTTAGTCTCTGTGAACTTCCGTGCAATGGAGCTCAAATCTCTCCTTGATATGAAAGAAGCTGACCTTGTATGACAGAAAGAGCAATAGAGGCAAAGAGAGTAAGGGGTGGGGTAAGTCTTTTATAGTACTGCCCTGGATATCAAGAGACCTAGGAGTGTTTGCTCATGCTATTTGGAATATATTTTGCATTGTATTTATTTTTCCCCATGGTTTATTTCTCTTTTTAGATTGTAAACTCCTTGATGACAGGGACCATATCTTAATCACCATACATATTCATGTAATCTGAGTTCCAAAATATATAAAAAATTTAGCTCAAACCATACCTGAAGGAGAATTCCCTCTATAATATATAAGTTTCTATAACACGAATATAAAAAGCAGTCATCCAGCCTTTGCTTAAATACTTGAGTAAAAAGATATCCCCTATCTCCGAAGGTTAGTGTTTTTATTTTGGGATAGCATTAACTTAGGAATTTTGAATTCTATATAATATTCCAACATGTGGTCATTTGGAAAACTTTCAAGAATGGGGAATTTAAGTTTAGCAAAGTTGCAGGATATAAAATAAACCCACATAAATCATCAGCATTTCTATATAGTACTAACAAAGCCCAGCAACGAGATGTAGAAAGAGAAATTCTATTTAAAGTAGCTGTAGACAATATAAAATATTTGGGAGTCTGCCAGTCAAGACAAACCCAGGAACTGAATGAATACAATAGCAAAACACTTTTCACACAAAGTCAGATCTAAATAATTGGGAAAATACCAGTTCTTCATGGGTAGACTGAGCTAATATAATAAAATCACAATTCTACCTAAATTTACTTACTTAGTGCCATATAAATCCAACTACCAAGAATATTTTACAGAGCTAGAAAAAAATAATAACAGAATTCATCTGGAAGAACAAAAGGTCCGGAATATCAAGGAAATTAATGAAAAGAAATGCAAGGGTAAGTAGCCTAGTCTTATCAGATCTAAAACTCCAGTATAAAGCAGCAATATAATCAAAACTGCTTGGTACTGGCTAAAAAAAATAGAGTAGTGGATCAGTGGAATGAGTTAGGCACACAAAACACAGTAATCAATGACTATAGTAATCTACTGTTTGATAAATCCAAAGACTCTAGCTTCCTGGATAAGAACTCACTATTTGACAAACACTGGGAAAACTGGAAAATAGTATGGTAAAAACTAGGCATAGACTAACATCTCACACCATATACCAAGATAAGGTCAAAATAAGTACACAATTTAGACATAAAGGGTGATAGTATAAGCAAATTAGGAAAGCAAGGAATAATATATCTGTCAGATCTATGGAGAATTGGAAGAATTTTTGACCAAACAAGAGATAGAAAGCATTATGAAATACAAAATGGACAATTTTGATTACATTAAATTGAAAAGTTTTTGCACAAACAAAGCTGATGCAACTGAGATTAGAAGGAAAACAGAAAACTGACAACCAGTGTTTCTGATAAAAGCCTCATTTCTAAAATTCATAGAGAGTTGAGTCAATTTTGTAAGAATACAATTGATAAATGATCAAAGGATATGAAAAGGCAGTTTTCAGATGAAAGTATTAAAACTATCTGTAATCATATGAAAAAAATATGCTAAATCACTATTGATTAGAGAAATACAAGTTAAAATACCTCTGTGGTACCACATCGCACCTATCAGATTGGCTAACATGATAAAACAGGAAAATGATAAATGTTGGAGAAGATGTGGGAAAATTGGAATGCTAATGCATTGTTGGTGGAGTTGTGAACTGATCCAACCCTTCTTGAGAAAAATTTGGGACTATACCCAAAAAAGCTATAAGACTGGGAATACCCTTTGATCCAGCAATACCACTTGTAGGTCTATGCCCCAAAGAGTTCATAAAAAAGGGAGATGGATCCACACGTACAAAAATATTTGTAGCAAGTCTTTTTGTGGTGATGAAGAATTGGAAATTGAGAGGATGCCCATCAATTGGAGAATGGTTCAACAAGTTGTGGCATATAAATATAATTGAATACCATTATTCCTTAAGAAAAGATGAGCAGGCATATTTCAGAAAAACCTAGAGACTTACATGAATTGATGCTGAGTGAAATGAGTAGAACAAGGAGAACATTGTACATAGTAAGAGCAACATTATGTGATAACCAGCTTTGATAGACTAAGCTCTCTTCAGAAATATAATTATCTAAGACAATTCCAAAAGACTCATGATAGCAAAAGCCATCCACATCCACAGAAAGAACTATTTTCTTTTTTTGTTGTTGTTTATCCTTTTTGTTGTGATTCTCCTTTCACAACATGGCTAATGTTGAAATATGTTTTAAAGAAAGAATGGGCTACTTACTACTTCCTGATTCAGCCTTTTTTATTGTAGGACTGCTTCAATTGTTAAAAGTTCTTCCTTATATTGAGTTAAAAATTCTTTTCTGTATTGTGGTTTGCCATTTTACTTCTGAACCAAGCAAACCTAATCTTTTTTATGTGACAGTTAGCTAGATATTTTAAGACAGTGGTCATGACCCCTTTAAACTTTCTCTAGATTATACATCCCCAGTCCTTTCACCCAGTTGTTATATGGTAGTCCTTCTAAACTCGCACTTCCCAGTAGTAGAGTGGTTTCCCAGAAGATGACTCCCCTCAGAATTCTGTATCCCTGCAGGGCTGCAGCTTCTAATATTATCATCCACACCCCCCCCATGTGGTGTAATCTCATTATTAATCAACTAATTGATGGCAATTAGCTTTTCACAAAAGAATATTGGCTGAGAAGGTAGAACAAAGACTGAAGTTAAAAAATACCCCTCAAGTCATTGTACACTCTTTTCTCACAAATAGGTTTTAAGATGAATGTTATCAAGTTTAAAGGACAAATAAAATGAATCATAGGTGTAGACAACAGGTAGGGCCAGGAGGATACTGTATAGTCCTTGTCTCAGAGTCCCCACTTTGGGGTATGACATTGCCATAGATGAGTCACTCCTTAGCTTAGCTAGACTGGTACTTCCTAGGATGCATTGCCTCTGCTGATTGGTCAACCCATTGCTGAGTTAGGTCATGTAGATTGTTTGACTGCTAAACCGGCTCCACTCATCTTCTGCTTTTGACCTTGGTTGTTGATAGGACATCTGATGCCTTTTCTAACCTTTAAAAGCTCACTAAGTTGTAACTTGGTCAATTCTATCTTCAGATACACATTCACCAAAGACAGGAGAGAATAAACACAAAAGAAACATTATTGCATTCACAGACAAAATGGCAGCTGGGTGGGTGGGGGAATGCAGGCTGCTCATAAAAATCCTTTTTACTTGACATCTGTCAGAGAAACAAAAGGCCCATGGGAATGGCATATTTTAATTCAATTCTGGTTCTAAACAGAAGCTTTTTTTTGGTGGTGGTGGGGGGGAAGCACAGCATAGTATAAAACCCCTAGTCATAATAGCTGAAACTAGCTTATGAAGCTCTATGTGTTACATGGGGAGCAAGCAGATACTATATGTGTTTGTTTCAAGGGAGTGGGCCCTTATTAGCCTGTCTCCTCATTGCACTAGTATAACATAGTTTTAGTATCATTCACCAGTTTGATCTCTTCTGAGGAAGTTTGGTTACCTCCCTAAAATGTGGCTCCAAGAAATGAACAAAAACACTTCTCTAATTTTACTTTTTCTGGGTAGAAACTAGTTCTTTATTGGGTGGAACAGAATGATATGTGTGCATGCATTTTAAGTGTTTTCATTTAGAAGCCAAAACAGAAATACAGTTTCATAAGGAAGACAGAAGCTGCCACTGAGGTTATCTATATACCCATTAAAATGGCCCTGGAGAGCCATGTTAGAAAGATGTTCCCTTAATCTCCTTTGTAGGTGCATCTTAAGAATTCATTAAGGTTAGTAAAGTGATTTGATAACCTTGGATAGTAGTTGTGACAGGAGTATAAACTTGTATGATTAAAAACATGAATTGGATTGTTTTCTGGATGACTGGAGAGGCAATGGAGGTGAATAAAATCTTAAAGGGTATTTCATTTTGCCTTGTGAAAAATGAATTTGGGAATTGGGATTCTTTTGGTTCAGTTTTCTTCCACAGAATCATTGAATGTCAGAGCTGGGAGATCTTTTAAAGACCATAAATACCATTAGATACAAAAGGAACTTAGAACATTGAATGTCAGAGATGGAAGGGAACTAGAAACATAGAACATGAACTGAGAACTTGAAAACACCTTAAAGATTAGTCCATAACTCTCATTTTGCAGAAGAAGAAACTAAATACCATAAAAGAGTACTTACTTGCCAAAGGTTACACAACTGAGATTAGATCTTAGTTCTTTGGATCCCTAATCTACTTTATTCATTTTACCCTTGATGACAGGAGAGTATGGCTGTTGTTAAGAGCAAAATGAAGCAGCATGGGGCAGCCAAAAGTAATGGATTTACAGTAAACTGTCCAGGTTTGAATCTTGTCTCTGCTGCTTAATGTCTAACCTTTGGCAAATCATTTTTCTAGACTTAAGTTTAAGTTTCTTCATCTTTAAAATGACAAGGTTATACTCTGCTTATATCTCTAAGGTTTCTTTTTGCTATAACTTCCTATGTTATTTATTCTTAAGTCCTTTCCAAATTAAAATCCTATGATCCTACTCCCCAGTGTGGCATTAACCAATAAGCTGCCATGTGACCCTTCCTCCATGCCTCACTTTCATTGCCAATGAAAGGGTTAAACAAAACCCCCATCTTTGCTTACATTACAGGACTGGGATGAGGTGCAAAATGAGCAAAGATATTCTAAAGGTGCTGTATAAATACAAGTTCTTTAGCAAAGAACTAGAAATAAGATAAAAGCTCATTGATTGGGGAATAACTAATGTGTACATGAATGTAATTATGTGTAAGAGACAAGACATATGGAAAAGTTTGTAAGAACTAATGCAAAGTGAGTAAATAGAGCCAAAAACAATATACACAATGGCTACAACAGTGTAAATGGAAAGAACAATGACCACAAAATAACAAACAAAAAAATGAATGCTGACAAATTACAAAGAACAAGCTTGGCCCCAAAAGAGACATAAGATAATGCTTTACTCTCACTCATTTGAAGAGATGTGTGTATGTGTATGTGTATGTGTATGTGTATGTGTATGTGTATGTGTGCATATGTGTGTATGTATCTTTGTGTGTATGTGTGAATGTGTGTGTGTGTGTGTTTGGGGGGAGCGTCCATCAGTATAGAAGATTGCATATAACATCCAATTTTTCAATGTTTTTTTTTATCAGGTTTGCTTATTTCTCCACCTTTTCCTCTTTTTCTTTTAAAGGTATTTTCTGTTATATGAGGTAGGTTTTCTAGGAGGATAAAGGGAGGATTACAGGAAAAAATTTAGGCAATGTAAAAGTAAAAGATATGTATATATAAGGTTTTATTTAAAAATAAGAAAAAATATTTGAAAAAACAGTGGTGTTCTGGGTGGGGGAAAATGGATTCTTTGATTATAATGGTTGATGTCAATTTAAATTAACTTGATGATAATGGCCAGGTATAACCTTCTAGAATAGAGCCCTGCCCAAATGCTTGACCTGTATTGAAACTTTTTAAAAACTCGTAAAAAGGAAGGGACATCAAAATGTTAGAACTATAGCTCCAACTTCCATCATGTCCATAGGCAAAAGTCATTTCTCATCTCTCAGGATATCTCTGTAGCATATCAAGACCCTAAGACCAGAGTTGGCCTTGGATAATTGGCCAGTTCTAGGCTGATCTGGAGATGATAGATACCTATTTGTATGGGAAGCATATATGGAGATTATTTTGATGGATAATGTCAGATAGAGTTTTCTGGGTTATTATTACTAACGTTAATTATCAAGGACTGAATGATGAGATAGACCCAGAATTGACTAAGAGTTAAGAGACTGAGCTAGATTGCATTTAGGAGGCTTTTACAATCCCAATCTACTTTTGCACAGACCCATCTTTACATCACAAATGCACAAATATTCTCCCAGCAGTACTTACATGTTATGAATCTTGGAATTCCATAATATCTAAGAAAACAAACCAATGGATAACTCAAAGGACAATGAAAAATAATCATAACAGAGGCAAAGACACCTCTGCTGGCCTCAACTTTCTCTTATGTAAAATCAGGTGGTCTGTCTTTACTTCTATTGCTAATTCTCTGTGTTATAGTTTTTATTTTTTCCCTTCCTACCACCTAGTACAGTGTCTTGTTCATTAACAAAAGCTAACTGAATTGAATTAAATAGAACTGAATTGAAATTACTTTCATTCTAAGGCCCTACCAGGATATACCTTCTATGTTTCATTTTCTAAGTCCTTTTTAGCTCTGAAATTCCATATTAGATGTTCTAAGGCACAATCTAGTTCCTCAGACAATTTGATTGATTCCCAACCATCTCTGTGAACTTAAAATCCTTAGCTAATTTGAAATTGACTAGTTATCCATAGGCCACACTTTTCAAAGAACAAGTGCTAAGTGGCCCACATTGGTTGTATGTGCTTTAGGAATATTAGGTGTTATATACTGAAAACTGATATAAGCAAAACATTCATAAAGAGCTTTCACTGTCTAAACGTGTTATGCTTTGGATAATTCCCTCTATCCTGTAAAAACTCATTATAGCTTTTTTTGAGAGCAGAATATTGATTATTGGATTTCTCTTCACTTTAAACCTGGAGAACGAGGGGTTTTTTAAAACAACCCCTTCCCCAACCCTTGAAGCTAGAATGAAGTGAATTTAGGATAAATAAACCCTTTACACAGATGGGAATACGTGTAGGAACACATTATCTCGAGACCTGGTAGAGCTTAAAAATGCAACTAAAATCTAGAGGGGCTTGAATAAATTTATATGGAAGAGATTTATTATCTTGGACTACTGACCCAACTTTCTAGTCAGGCTCTGCACTGCCATTCTTGCTTCCATAATTCACCATGCACATTGTGACAGAGAATATTTGGCCACCCTCTAATCAAGAGCATGCACTGATTCCCTAGTGCCTTCCAGACAAAGTCAAAACTCCTAAACACGGTATTCAGAGCATTCCCAGATCTTACCTCCCTTTGAAACCTCATCTTCAACTACGTCTCTTCTGCTCAGCCCCAAAAGACAAGGTCATGTTAGGTCAATATGAGGATTAATAGACTCCTATAAAATTACACAATGTTAAAGCTAGAAGAGATTCTGGAACAGAATGTCAGAGCTTGAAGGG
The DNA here is from genome assembly GCA_028646575.1 of Pseudocheirus occidentalis. Taxonomy (NCBI): domain Eukaryota; kingdom Metazoa; phylum Chordata; class Mammalia; order Diprotodontia; family Pseudocheiridae; genus Pseudocheirus; species Pseudocheirus occidentalis. Next base: position 28,165,354 of record CM053595.1, on the reverse strand, counting down.
ATATTAGAACATAGTATATCAGTGCTGGAAGGAAGCATCTAGTCTGACTTCTTCATTTTATAGTTCAAGTTTTAAAGTTGAGATTGATGGGTACTTTGGGGTTTATGCTCGACAACTGAGATAGCATGGTGATTAGGAGTCAATTATTGCACCGTATCCATGGAATCAACATAGAATCTAGTTGGTTATTATTCTTCATTCTCAAAGAGGACCAAAATAATATCACTGTGTTAGAGTCAAGTTACAATGCATTTGACTGGCTGATCAGACCCATACAAGATCGGAATGCTCTACCATAGGTTGGGCACAAATAGTCCATGTGAACATTCATGTTCGATATTCTAAATCTGTGCATCTCGAGTTTGTTTTGATCCACTTCAATTCTTCTTTGTTTATAAAGTATGGAATCAATATGGAATCTAAGGAGCTGGGAAGATCTAATTATGCCTTAGAATCAACAAGAAATGGGAGAAAGTCATCCAGTGCACAGAAAACACCAAGAAGATTGAAGTGTGGGATGGAAGTCAGAGTACCTGAACATAAAAGAAAACAGTGATTGGAAAAATAGGACAAAGTCTAATCTGCAGTAAGTCGAGGAACTGGGGAAGAGAGGGTAGGACAATGTAGATGCTGATAGCACTTTGTTGAATTACGTAAGATTAACATTTGTCTTCCTATGATAAGTGCTTGTGAATCTCTTAAATACCCATACAACATAAGATATCAAAGGCAGATAACAGAAGGTCAAAGTGAAGACACTTGTTTAATTAAAGTCATATAGCAGGATTATGACTAAGTGAGGGCTATAACTCAGGTTTTTTGTCTCTTAGTTCAATGTACTTTACATACAGCTTCAGTTCCTTCCAGGTCTCCTAGGTCACACCATCACTCAGCAGAGTAATTCATTTGAATTGTTATATACTCCAAATCTAAGCATGCCTGGTGAGTGGGTGGAAAATCAGGAAAACTCATTTTCTGTTCTTGAGCGCCACTGTACAAATGCTTGCAGCCAGTTCTCCTTGAATACCTTTTATTGACTACAATACATTCATCCCTCAGTACAATAGATCTTACCAGATCATCGGTACACCTCTCATGTCCAAACATTTCTGCCAACTCACTCCAAAGACCAGCTCATACACATCTATCAGCTATTTTCATGGCCTTGTAACAGTCTGAATAAGCATTTGGGGCCTTCATTCCAGCATTCTTCTGTAATAATTTTATTTCTCATCTTGACATTATCTTGCAATTCTTGCAGACACACCTCCCCATGATTAATTACCAGTTCTACATTGAAGAAGGCACAGGGACCTGTAACCTCTTAAATCAATTTATAGGCTGTGATGTGGATGTCTTTACCCCAATAGCATTCACTTGCTATTAGAATAAGGTGATACCTCAGAAAAACATTCTCAGATGCAAGCTTATCCAAATTAGTACAGAGATGACTTTCTTTAGCAGTCGCCACATCTAACTCAGACCAACCGCCTGTTGTGACAGGATGTTCAAAGCTGCTGACCTGGCTTGTGGTTTGCCCTGTTTGCCCTGCAATGATCTATACCTGTCACATGTATTGCCAAATTATTCCTTATTCTGGAATGGCCCAGGTCACTAAATATTATGAAAGGTGGTTGGTAAATGGAGCTCCCAGGTTCTGTATGTGATTTTATGTAAAGGGTGTTTACTTCATTCTGACTACATTGATTACTCTGGAATACAGGCCTATGCATGCCATAATTGTTGCTCCATAGGATACTGATAGACCTGTATACTCTTAGAAGAATGGTGTCAGCCTGGAGAGCAACTGTATCTAAGAAAGATATCACCTCAAAGACCTAAAAACCACTATTTTCCTCTTGCCATGTTCTATGTGTGTACTTATAATTTGAGCTGTACTATATGCTGCATAGATTTCATTTTTATTAAATTGAATCCAGATTACCTGAAATTTCTTTTGAAAAATTATATCCCATTCCCCCTTCCTCCAACATCAATACCAGTTCTAGTAGGATTACATGAAACAAGTCCAATTTCCCTTTGCTTGGTCACTGCCTAAGATACCCAGCTAAAATCCCACTTTCTACAGAAAGCCTTTTCTGTTCCCCCTTAATTATAATGACTTCCTTGTATTGATTATCTACAACATATCCTACATAAAGTTGTTTGCGTGTTGTATTTCCCATTAGATTGCAAGTCTCTCAAAAGTAAGGACTATCTTTTGACTTTCTCCATATACTCAGAATTTAGCATAGTTAGTACCTGGCACCTAACAGGTACTTAACAAATGTCTATGGGATTGGATTGGATGACTGACTGACCCAGGAGAAAACAAAGATTCACATGAAAGGGATGTTTCTTTGACCTGTAGGTTCTGTAGGGCCTGAGATCCTTGGGGTACCAGGTTTCTTTATTCTTTCTCCAGAGAAACATAGCTCTATCTTTATAACACTATGCACAAGCATCTTCCCAAAAGAATACTGCTGTTAACAGCTTTTAAGGTTCAGATTACAGTATAGTGAACACTCCATTTATTCCATTACAAATCAAGGCAAACATTCACAACAAATCACAATATAATATCCACAACATCACATGTTATTACAGAAAATCACAATATAGTGTTCATAACAGCTTTACATTAGAATGGCCACATAGCTTTTACTACAGTGGCCACAATATTTAGAAGAAAAAACAAAAGAAGGATCATCTGGTTTCCCTAAGGGGGAAATCCTCCTTACTTAATCATTCAGTCATTTCACAATACAATAATCAATCTTTCACTCATGGGGCAATCATAGATTAACTTAATCAGTCACTTATCTAACTATCAGTCACTAAGTATCCTTAATCACTTAATACAATCATTAGAAAACTACACAAACCCTCCACCCCTCTTTATCTAGTACACTTCAATTTCATCATGAGTCCAAGGGGATGCCTTTCCTTCATCTTGGTTTGTGGTGGTCTCTTAGATTCCCTGGATCCATTTCCATGGTCCCGGCTCCTACCTGAATCCACCAGTCACCTGGATTCAGAGGCAGACAGCTCCCAGGTTCTCATCCAGTCCTCCAGGTAGTTCTTGTTACACACTGAAGTTCACAGGGTCCAGCACATCTCAAAACCTCCACAACTTCTATTTCCAGGAACTCAAGGATCAACCAAGCCACAAACAAACAAAATCTTAACATCCTGGTCATGTTTCTTCAGTCCTCCAGCAGTTCAGATGGCCTTAGGACCCAGAAAGAGTCTCAGCCTTCCAAGTGGCCTTCCAGGCGGCCTCCAGGGGCCTTCCAGGAGGCAGCAACTTCAGCCTCCACCAGATTCTGGTCTCATAAATAACTCCAACTCAGTTCTTAGTCCAGCAGGCCTAGCTCTCAGATGCTGAGACAATCCTGCTTCCTCAACCAGGAGTGAAAATTCTTGATAGTGATTCTCTGCCTCTGGAACTCTTCTTACCCACACACACACACACACACACACACACACACACACATATTGGCTTTCTGTCTCAGCCAACCCCCTCCTGCCATGTCAGCAACAGGAGATAGAGTTCACACCTTCTGTCTCTTTCATAAAGGAGACAGAATTCACACTGTTTTTTTCACAGAAGTACTTACCCCTTAGTTAAGTTACTAACCACAAGGGCCTAGTAAGTAAGGGCTAAGTACCTGCTAAATTAATTACAATTTGGCCCATCTGTGTGGCTGGGAATGACTCCTACCAAGGGAATCACCATATTCTTTGTCTTTGTTGTTGAATCATTTCAGTTGTGTCTGACTCTTTGTGACCCCATTTGGGGTTCTCTTGGCAAAGATACTAGAGTGGTTTGCCATTTTCTTCTCCTTTTACAAATGAAAAAACTGAGGCAAAAAGGGTTAAGTGACTTGCCCAGGGTGATAAAGTAATAATTTACTGAGCATGTACTATTTGTGCTAGATACTGACTATATGAAGCAGTAATGGACTACAGGTAACTTGTTTTGAAGTCAGGAGAAACGAATTTCAGTTTCAACTCTGTTGTTATATGTGAGACCTTGCACAAGTCACTTAATCTCATTAGACTACAGTGTCTTTCTTTTCTTCTTGTTTGGAATGAATTCATTTTTATTTCAAATCTATTTTATTAATTAATTACTTTTAATTAATTAACTTAATTTTATTTTAACATTTAATATTTAATTGTTAATTAAAATACTTTGTCAACTCATCTTTATCTCTAATTATTTAATTCGATTTAACTATTAAAGTTATTTTAATAATTAATTTAATTATTTGATTGTAATTAATTAATTATTTTATTTTCCCCCAATTACATGTAAAAACATTTTATTATTCTTTTTTGTTCAAATAACAAGTTCCAAATTCTCTGCCTTTCCCCTTTGTTGACAAGGCATGCAATTTGATAGAGGTTACACATGTAGTTAATCAAAATGCATTTCTACATGTCATTTTCTAATAGAAAAGACAAACAAAAATGAACTCAAGAAAAAGAAAGAAAAGAAAGAAAAACATCTTCTATCTGCTTTAATATTAATCACAGCAACATACCTAAGGATGAGGACTGCTGCTGTGAATAATTTTAGGGGCTTAATCACATAGTATAACGAGCTCTCTATTCAGCAATAAAGTATAACATTCATAACAACATAAAATAACAATTTATTACTAAGGTGGCTACATAGTCTTAAACACAGCATATCATTCAGTATATCTTATAGATTCCTCAGAATACTCACACAGCATATATTATTGCATTGAAAAAATTGGGGGGGGGGTCCCAGGTTAAGGTTTTCCCTAGAAAAACACATCCTTAAGGGGTGGTAGAAAATACAGACACCATTCACCCCTAGGTCGTAGTAAGTCACAAACTCTTTAATAAATATAGTATCTAAGTAAAGTCTTTTCTCATCTTGACTCAGGGGAGGCTTACTTCCAAACCCCAAGGCTCTTCCTCTGTGGGCTGACCACTCCCGACTCTCACCTGGAGTCACAAGTAGGCAGCTCTCTGATCGTGCTCCATATCTTACTTTTGGGGACTGCTCCACTCCAAGCTCCTGCCCAAAAGCAAGCTCCAGGGGTTCCTGCCCACAGCTTCTGTTTGTAGGGAATCAAAATGTAGGGGGGCTACAACAAAATTTATACACATTGCCAGCACCATCATCAGAATTCGCTTTAACAGCTCTTAAAAGGGACTTAAGGTGAACTTCCTTCCCATGGGCATATCTCTGCTCTTCAGATCAATTCACTCACAAAGATCAACAGATAAGACTTGTGTCTAAGAAATTAACATAGATCAACACACAGAGCACCAACATCATGAACATTCTTTCTGTTAGGTCTCCCCACAAGCAAGTTTCCCTAGCCCACTCATGCTCACTGCTGTCTCTCAGATCTTCTGTTCTTTCTATTCTCTACTCTCCCTCCAAGCAATGAAATATATAGTGTTTCCAATCAAAGACTCTTGATTCAATCAAAGGCAAGACTCGATCAATGGCACCTGACTGGTTAAAACCCACATCTATGTCTCTAATTGGCTACAACTCTTATCTAGAAAACCAGCAAAAAAAAATCCTACTTTGCTTGCTATTATATCTGTATTCAGATTCTTCATGTTCTTTCTCTGGAGATGTACATCACCTTTCATCTTAAGTCCTACAGAATTGTCTTGGATCATTGTATTGCTGAAAATAGCTAAGTTATTCATGGTATTTAATCATACAACATTGCTGTTACTATGGACAATCTTCTCCTGGTTCTGCTAATTTCACTATGATTCAGTTCATGTAAGACTTTCTAGATATTTCTGGGAGCATCCTGCTCATCATTTCTTAAAGCACAATAGTATCCTATCTAAATCATACACCATAACTTGTTCAGCCATGCCCTAATTGTTGGACATCCTCTCAATTTCCAATTCTTTGTAACTATGATATTTGAATTGTATCTTTTTGACTGTTTACAGTATTTTCTCCTTGACCTTTGAGGTCTGGAATTTGACTATAATAATCCTGGGAGTTTTCATTTTGGGATCTCTTTCAGGAAGTGATTGGTGGATTCTTTCAATTTCTGTTTTACCCTATCATTTTAGATTATCAGGGCAGTTTTCCTTGATAATTTCTTGAAATATGATGTCTAGGCAGTTTTGATCATGACTTTTAAAAAGTCCAAAATTCTTAAATTATTTTCTCCTGGATCTATTTTCCAAGTCGGTTGTTTTCCCAATGAAGTATTTCACATTGCCTTCTATATGTCATTCTTTTGATTTTGTTTGATTCTGTCTTTATGTCTAATAAAGGCATTAGTTTCCACTTGCCCAATTATAAATTTTAAGTAATTATTTTCTTCAGTAAACTTTTGTATCTACTTTTCTATTTAGATAATTGAACTTTGACTTCTCTTCACTGAATTTTTGTACCTATTTTTCTGCTTGACTAATTCTACTTTTCAAGGAATTCTTCTCTTCATTGTATTTTTGTCCTTCTGTTACCATTTGGCTTATTCTGTTTTTTAAGGTCTGTTTTCATCAGTATTTTTTCTTTCTCGTTTGCCAAACTATTAACTTTTTTCATGGTTTTCTTGCATCACTATCATTCCTTTTCTGATTTTTCTTATATCTCTCTTACTCTATTTTCATAATTCTTTTTGTGCTCTTACATGAGGTGAGAGCAATTTATATGTTTCTCTGAGCCTTTGGGTGACTTTGTTGTGGTCTACTTTTGAGTGTGTTTTGATATTCTTTGTCACTATAGTGACTTTATATGGTCAGAATTTTTTACTTGTTTGCTCATTTTTCAGTATCTTTCTTTCAGCCTCTTTTCAGCCTCTTCTTTTAAAGTGGGGATCTTTTTACATGAGTGGAGGGTGTACTCTTCCAAGTTTCGGGTTTTCTTGTGCAGTTGTTTTCAGAGGTAATTCTAGGGATCTGTACATTTTTGGTTCTTCCAGGGTGGTATGATCTAGGAAGAAGTGTGTGGTATGATCTAGGGAGAAATGTGCTCACTACATTTTGCCCTGTGCTTTGGTCTGTGAGTGACCACAAGCACTCCTTTCAACCCTGGAAGTGTGAGCAGAGTCCCTGCTTCCCTGTTACCACAAACTCTGATATGCTATTTTTCCTCCTTGCACTGCTACTAAGACTGTGATGCAGATTCAAGTATAGGCAATGCAACAGAGTCCTTTCCCTGGTTCCAAGAAAGGGACCCCTGTAGATATCCTTCTGACATGTCTGATCCCCTTACTATATGTGGGCTTAGAGGTTTGGAAACCACCATTGCTGTCACTGATGCAGTTCCCACAAGGCAAGCTTCTGATTTGCTGGCCCCAGGTTGGTGTTGGCACAGCCTGAGCCAGGGGAGAGTGTTCCTGTTGTCCTTCTAAGTTGTCGGGTTGGAAAATTGTTTCACTCCATCTTTTTGAGGGTTCTGACACTCTGGAATTTGTTTAAATCATTAGATAAAGGTATTTACAAGGGGAGAACTCAGACAGGTCCCTGCCTTTATTCCACTATCTTCTTTCTGCTTACCAGTATCCTTCTGTGTAAAATTGAGGGGTTGAACCAGAGGATCTCTAACATTCCCTAGGATTCTAGATATAGACTTCTACATTAATCCTTTCGTGGACCTCCTTCTCACTAGTGCTACCCTGACTCCATTATACTCAATCTATATTGTATGGTAGAACTTTAACTTTAGTCAGAATTTAAGTTTCATTGGCATAGCCTTTGGGGAATCAAGATCACTTCCACATCATGATGAAACATCAGAATAAAGCTTTGCAGATTATTTAGCCTCACTATAAATGTTGCAATAAAAACCCAACAAAAGATCAAGTCTCTGTTCCAAATGCCAGACTACTTAAGTGTGGAGAAATCAATCACCAAAAGATTGTCCATGTGGTGATCTATTTATTTAGGTTATGGCAACCCATAGCCTAATAAATAAAGAAAAATATACAAAGGCCAGGTGTAGTTATTCTGAATTTCTGCAGTGATGGTGTGTTATTGAACAGTGGGTGCTAACAATCACAGTTCTTGGGTCATCCCTACATTTTAATTTTTTAAGGATAATCTAATGTCATATCATTGTCTAGTGTCCAATGAACAGGCACACTGCTAGAGAAGTTGAATCATGTCACTTTTGACATTCCTAGTATAAGAAGAACCAGGAGAAAGAAGGAAGCTGTAGTTAAATGGAAAGATGGCTCAAAGGTACTCTTTGAAGATATAAAGGATAGATTGAGGGGGGAAGGCTGTTCTTCTACACCCAAAAGTGATAAGAATATTATTTCATGAGATATTTTGTCATCTTATATTGTAATACTAACAATAAATATTTGTGAAAAGACTAACATGCAAATAATTACAGCTTATGAACCAAAATATTTTCTGAGGATGAACTGGTAAACAAATTGTTTGAAAAACCTGATAAGACTTTTCACATTAAATCAAAATACAAAATAAGATTTAATGACTTCAGTGCTAAGGGAGGGAAAGTTGGGGCTTGAGCCAAGTCCGACACAGAAGATAGAGATCTGGTCTTGAATTCAGGGCAGCTAAAGATTATATTGTGCCTCAGATTATTGTTATCTGTAGCCTTGGACAAGTCACTTAAGCTCTCTCGGCCTCAATGTCTCCATCTCTAAAAGTGATGAAGAATTTGTTGGCTTACAACTTTCCCAAGATCTGAAGCTATGACCCTATGTTCATATAAAGCCTAGTTCAAAAATAAGAAATGAAAGAGGCCAAATATTTGTAGATTATCTGGAAGCCTAATGCTTTATGAACACTTTTTCAAGAAAAGAACTTATAGCTGTATGACATGGTGAGCATTATACTTTACAGTCCCTCCCAAAATGCTATATTTTAATAGACAGAAAATGTCTTGTTATTGATGTTGCAGCTATCCCTGAGTTAGATGTCGATCAGTTGTCTGTGTGCAGTTAGTCCACTGATTCCTCAGATCTAAGATCAAATTAGTAAAAAGCAAAACTAATACTCTGGAAAAGATATGACATGCATACAAACTCCAAACTCTTTGAATAGGTATATAAAATGACAGAATAAATGATGCAGAAATTAACTGTAATAATTTTATAGCAGAGTTTAACCAAAATAAATTGGTTACCACCACAATACCAAAATAGATCAGAAAGTGCTATGGTCAGAAATGTAGAATTTATTTGCCAAATAAAGCAAGATAGTTGCCAAAGACAACACTACATTAAAATGATAACTAATTTTAAAATATGATGAAGAAAAATGATCAATTATTATGAATAGTATCTTATCATAAAACAGAGATAAGTAACAAAGGGTAAAACCAGGTTAAAGAAAGTTTGGCAAGTCAAACTAAACAAAGTCATCCCAAGGACATTTAAGATTGAAAATGAAAAAAAGGACAACAACAAAAGAAAAATGTCAAAGCACTGTAAATATCATTATAAGAAACCACTTTTTCCATCATGGATAGTGGAACCATCACACTTGGTCCCTTGAATCCACTGCAGTCTATGTACTTAGAAAAAGATGAAAATTACATTAAAGAGGATGAAAAAAGAAAAAGCATCCAGATTAAACCAGATGTTGAAAAAAGATATCCATACTAAAGATGAGACCATCAGGTGAGCATTGTAGGAACAATTTACAAGATATCTGGAAGAAGGAAATGTGACAAAGGTATGAATAAGATCTCAAATATTTTCAATACTGTAAGAAGACAACTGATAGGACATTATCATCTACTGGCCTACATGCTCATTCTCTTTTACCAAAAACAAACAAACAAAGAAACAAAAAAACATCTTTATCAGAGTCATCTTTTAATGAATCAAAGGTATCCTTTATGAATAGGTTTTCAAGAAGAAAGTGGTCAACAATATGCCACATCTTTGGTCTTTCACAATTAATTGAGGACTATAGAGAATATGTGGTGCTTTTTGCATTTAATAAAAAACTATAGCAAAATTTCATCACACAGATGCATTTTTGAAAATTTGTTTTCTATCCATCCATCAAAATCATTCAAGATTCCTTGAAAGATATATCAACAGAATTTACTCGTTCATTGACTTGTGATCATAAACAACAGGTAAGGAATAAAAACATAGAAACACTGACTCATCAGAGGTATTCACCATAGTTAGAACAAATGCAATGTTATTCCAATCCATGTTCAAGAGGGATTCTTTGTAGATGGTGTGGTACCAATGAAATATTCACAGTGTCCACAATCACTATAAATATCCGCATGGCTCTCAATTGCAAAATGTAACATACTCTCCATATAGAAGACAGAAGCAAAACATTTATTCAGGCACCAGAAAACCAAATCTCAACACCAGGGAACTGAATTCATCATGGCAACATATAAGTTAATGTATCACAATGTAGTGGAGAGACACACCATACTTTAGCCTTCCCACAAAACAGTAACAGACCAATATTTACTTAAAAGTCTACCTGTCACTGAGTATTATATTTCAGTGGAAAATATGGACATTCAATAAAATAGAAGACTTTCAGGCATTCTTGACGAAAAGATCAGAGCTGATCAGAAAATTTGACTTTCAAATACAAAAATCAAGAGAAAAATGAGAAAGTAAATAAGAAAAAGTAATCATAAGGAACTTATTAAAGTTGAATTATTTACATTCCTACATGGTAAAACAGTAATTGTAACTTAAGAGACTTTTCTCAGTTTGAGGTTAGTTGAAGGGAATATACACGCACACCACACATATATACTCATGTATATATGCAAATATATGTATGAGTAGAAGGGTGTATGTGTGCACATGTATATATACATGTATGTATATATGTGTGTGTATGTGTGTGCATATGTATACATGTGCACAAAGACAGAGGAAACAGAATGAAGTGATTGGTGAATCAAGTTCTATTTTGGCCTCTGATTCTAAAACATCAGGGCAATTTTCTTTGAGGATTTCTTGAACGATGCATTCCAAGTTCTTTTTTTGGTCATGGCTTTCAGGTAAACCAATAAATTTCAAATTGTCTCTCTTGGATCTATTTTCCAGGTCAGTGGTTTTTTCAAGGAGATATTTCACATTGC
>CM053595.1:28134770-28153780 GCA_028646575.1 Pseudocheirus occidentalis | reverse complement strand
CATGCTGTATGAGAAGATGCTATGTGCAACTACTAAGAATTATTAGGGAAGGTAGGACTCTACATAAACAAAGGACATGGGTATGAGGCAGTTATGCTGGACTGATAAAAAAAATTAAGGACACAAAAATGAGCTAGGAGAAAGTGTTATTTTAAAGATCTTTGGAAAGGAATATTGGAAGAAAGTGACTTTAGTTCTACCTCTTCTCCACCATCTTCGCTGTTACCCAAAAGGCTGCTCGTACCAGCCACTGTACTAGGTCTTAAACATAAAAAGTAAAAATAAAAGCAAAACAACTCCTATCTTTAGGAACTTGTATTTTATCTACGGAAAACAACTTGAACACACATCAGTACATATAAATCACATTCTGAGCAAACATAAAATAATTTCAGTAAGAGGATGGGGAGTACTTTCAGCAGAGGAGATGAGGACAGACCTGCTACAGAAGGTGGTAAGTGAGGTGTGTTTTGAAGAAAGCTATTTAATTATGAAACTTACTCTGGTTGTTTTGTTTCCTGTACCAGAGAGGGAAAACAAAAAATGGAATTAAAACCTTGTCCCACACAGATCATTGTCCAAGGACTAATGAAGGGTACAGATTCAAATTACAATAAAAGTAGGTTTAAATCGTTTGTGTTGGCTTACTACTCTACTAAGATTGTAGCTTCTTTTCTTCTTTATTTCACATTTTTCCTGTCAGAATTTCTAACCTTTACATTGGAGAAAACAGAGGTGGAACTGTGTACATTTGAACAAAGAAAGGCAGCTTTTCATTCCATACATTATCATGTCTAAACATTAGACAAAGGTATTATTTCCTTTTTGTCACCAGACAATATGGATGAGAACTTGTGTTCTTCAAGTGTGTGCAATTTGGGTAGATATTAGAAGAATTATTCTTTGTCTTCCTCCAAAATAATTTCCCTTTGTAATGTGGGTAGTATAATGGGATAAACTTTCATTTTATTGGGAATTGGCTCAGTTTCTAATTCTATTGACAAGTAGGCAAGTTAATTTGGTCACTTCCTTTTTCTGAGACAATTTCCTACTCCATAAAATTAAAGACAAGCGTTGGACTAGATGGTTTCTAAGGCTCCTTATGCCTCTGAAATTTAAATTTGTAAGGTCATTTTCATTAGTCATTCTTAATTCTAAACTCTGAATTTAAGGTGTTCTTTGCAAATTTCCTCTCCTAGTTGTGTTCACACAGCTCAGAGTGGCATTTTTTAATTATCAGGAAACCTTGATTATTAGACAGCCTACTATCTTAGTCTTCAAAGTCTTATTAGGGCCTCAAAGAAAAGATTATAATTTTTTCCACTTCACAGACCACTCAGGCAGCTAGGTGGCTATAGCACTAGCCCTAGACTCAGTGAGACTTAATTTCAATTCTGACCTAATTTGTACATTACTAGCTCTGTAACTTAGAGTCTGTCAGTTAATGTCTGTCTTCCTCCGTTTCCTCATCTATCAAATGGAAAAAAATAGCACCTATTTTCCTGGGGATGTTGTGAGGATGAAATAAACTAATATATGTAAAGTGCTTTCAAAATCATAAAATGGGGGGAGCCAAGATGGTGGAAGAGAAGCAAAAAAACCTCCATGTCTCCCTCTGTAACCACCTCAAAGACCTATAAAATATGACTAAAATATTTTTCAAGCTACAGAACCCACAAAGTGACAGAGAGAATAAAATCTCGTGCTGAAGACATCCCAGTGGGCACACAGGAAGGGTTCACCACAGCAAGTTGGAAGCCCATCCCATCCCTGAATGGGCCCACAGTTTTAGCCCCAGGGAAGCCCTAACCAGCAGCTGCAACAGACTTTGGGAGAGTGGATCACCAGAAACAGTGGTGGTTTCCAGAATTATCAACCTGTAAATGCCAAAGAAAAAGTGAGAGGTCAGTGTAGAACCTTGTTGGAACTGGGGCGGGGGAGAGGGAAGGATGAGCAGGTCCAGCTCCTGCCCCTGGAGCTAGAAGTGGCTGAGTTGAAGTGTTTCTGAAGCTGCCTCCACGTGGCTGCTTCAGAGATCCAGCTTTGCAGATCATAGGGGGACCAAGTAAACATTCAGAGGGTAATTGTTCTTGCTTGAACCTGCCTAGATCTGGATCACAGTCTTCAGTGATGGCCCTGAGGTGTGTGACCAGTGAGCCAGAGTTTTGGGGGGACAGCAACCTCCAAATAGTTCCAGCAGCTGTAAAACCTGCAATTTGGCACAAAGCTCTCCCCTTGGAAGCAGAGTTCTACTGGGACAAAGAGCTCAAAAGTCAAGTAATTGAGTAGCAACATGAGGAAGCAAAGGAAGCACAGAAATCAAATCTTAGATTCCTTTTTTGGAGGCAAAAAGGATCAAAGCATGGAACAGGAGGAAGATAATGAAGTCAGAACTCCTGCAACAAAAGCTTCCAAGAAAAAGATGAATTGGTTACAGGCCATGGAGGAGCTCAAGAAGGATATTGAAAAGCAAGTAAGAGAAGTGGAGGAAAAATTGGGAAGAGAAATGAGAATGATGCAAGAAAATCATGAAAAGAGAGTCAACAACCTGACTGAAGAAAATAATACTTTAAAAATAAATAAACTCAAGTGGCAAAAGAGGCTCAAAAAGCCAACGAGGAGAATAATGCCTTAAAAAGTTGAATTTGCAGAGGAAAAAGAATTTCGAAAGCTCAGCAAAGAAAATTCCTTCATAATTAGGTTGGAACAAATGGAAGCTAATGACTTTATGAGAAATCAAGATACTATTAAGCAGATCCAAATAAATGAAAAAAAGAAGCCAATGTGAAATATCTCATTGGAAAAACCACTGACCTGGAAAATAGAGCCAGGAGAGCCAATCTGAAAATTATTGGTCTACCTGAAAGCCATAATCAAAAAAAGAACCTAGAAATCATCCTTCAAGAAATTCTCAAGGAAAATTACCCTGATATTTTCGAACCAGAGGGTCACATAGAAATTGAAAGAATTCACTGATCACCTCTTGAAAAAGATCCCCAAAAGAAAACTCCTAGAATGTTATAGCCATATTCCAGAGTTCCCAATTCAAGGAGAAAATATTACCAGCAGCCAAGAAGAAACAATTCAAATATTGTGGAAACTCAATCAGGATAACACAGGATCTAGGAGCTTCTACATTAAGGGACTGAAGGGCCTGAAATATGATATTCAGGAGATCAAGGGTGCCAGCATTAAAACCAAGAATCACCTACCCAGCAAAAGTGAGTATAATGTTCCAGGGGAAAATATGGTCATTTAATGAGGTGGAGGACTTTCCAACATTCTTGTGGAAAAACCCAGAAATGAAAAGAAAATCTGACACTCAAACACAAGAAGCAAGAGAAGGAGGAGAAGGTAAACAGGGAAAAGGAATAATAAGGAACTTATCAAAGTTGAACTATTTACATTCCTACATGGAAAAATGATAATTGTAACTTATGAAACTTTTCTCCATATGAAGATAGTTGAAGGGAATATAAATGTATATATGTATACATACATTTATGTCTATATAGGATGGTATATATGCTTATGAATGCATATGTGAGTGTATGTATATATGTGTACAGGTATACATAGACGGATGGCACAGGATCAATTGAATAGGAAATGATGATACTTAAAAAATAAAATTAAACATGAGAGAGAAATACAATGAGAAGAGTTAGGGAGAGACAGGTTAAAAACCTCTACCTGCAAGTTAGGGAGAGACAGGTAAAAAACCTCTACCTGCAAAGCTGTCCTTATTTCTTAATAGCATTTATTATTAATTAGCATTTGATTAATCAATACTAATTATTTTTTATTAATATTTAATAATTATTTAAGTTTTTGTTTAATAATTAAATTAATTATTATTAATTAGCATTTGATCTTCCTAATAGACATGGAATCAGATTGGAAGTTTGGGGAAGTAAGATAAGATAATCCTGTATGACAGGTGAGAATGATTCCAATGGGGCTCTTTCTTTGTTCTCCCTCATTCTAACATCACTTTTCCTTCTCCCTATATTTGAGGCCTACACATTGACTAGCTTGTCAGACTCATGTCTGCCGGACTATAGGCCATTTATCTACTATGTATTAATGACAAAGTACAACAGCAAGAGATAGAAAGACAAATTCCATTTAAAGTTACTGTAGATATAAAATACTTCGGAGTCTATCTACCAAACAAACCCTGGAGCTATTTGAAGATAGTTACTCAACCCTTTTCACACAAATAAAGTAAGATATAAATACTTGGAAAAACATCAGTTGCTCATGGGTAGACCTAGGTAATATAATAAACATGATAATTCTATCTGAATCCAATCAAACTACCAAAACTCTTTTATATAGCTAGAAAAAAGTAATAACACAATTCATCTGGAACAACAAATGGTCCAGAGTATCAAAGGAATTAATGAAAAGAAAAGCAAGGGGAGGTGGCCTAGCCATCACATATCTCAAATTATATTATAAAGAAGCAGTCATCAGAACTTCTTGGTACTGGGTAAGAAATAGAGTGGTGGGTCAGCGGAATATGGTAGTTATGAAAGACATGGTAGTCACTAACTATAGTAATCTACTGTCTCATAAATTCAAAGATTCTAGCTTCTGGGATATAAACTCACTATTTAACAAAAAAATTTCTGGGAAAATTAGAAAATAATGTCGCAGGAACTGGGCATAAAGCAAAATCTCACACCCTATACCAAGATAAGGTCAAAATTGGTACATTACTTGTCTATAAAGGCTAATACTATAAACAAACTAGGAGAGCAAGAAATCATTTACCTGTCAGATGAATGGAGAAGGGAAGAATTTAACACCAAACAAGAGATAGAGAAGACTATAAATTGCAAAATGAATTATTTTGATTACATTAAACTGAAAAGGTTTTGCACAAAGCCATAGCAACCAAGATTAGAAGGGAATCCAAAAGTTGGGAAATAATTTTTATAGCCAGTGCCTCTGATAAGGGTCTCATTTCTAAAGTATATAGATTATTGAGTCAAATGTATATGAAGACAAGTCATTCCCCAGTGGATAAAAGGTCAAAGGGTATGAACAGACTGTTTTCAGCTGAAGAAATTAAAGTTATCTGTAGTCACATGAAAAATATTTTAATTCACTGTTGATTACAGAAATGAGAATTAAAACAACTCTGAGTTACTACATTATACCTATCAGATTGACTACCATGACAAAACAGGAAAATGATGAATGCTGGAGAAAGTATGGGGAAATTGGAACATGAATGCATTGTTGCTGGAGTTGTGAAAAAAACCTAACCATTCTGGAGAGCAATTTGGAACTATGCCCAAAGGGCTATAAAAATGTGCCTACCCTTTGACCCAGTAGTACCATTTCTAGTTCTGCATCACAAAGCAATTGTAAAAGTGAGAAAAAGACCCATATGTACAAAAATATTATAGCAGCTCTTTTTGTGGTGGCCAAGAACTGGAAATTGAGGAGATGCCCATCAATTGGGGAATGGTTGAATAATTTGTTTGAATATAATGGAATACTATTGTGCTACAAGAAATAATGAGCAGGCAGATTTCAGAAAAACCTGGACAGATTTACATGAACTGATACTGAATTAAGTGAGCAGAACCAGGAGAACATTATACTGCAGTAACAATCACATGGTGTAATGATTAACTTTTATAGACCTGGCTCTTCTTAGCAATGCAAGGATCTAAGATAACTCCAAAAGACTGTGATGGGAAATGCTGTCCATATCCAGAGAAAGAATTAGGTAATCCAAATGCTGTTTGAAGAATACTATTTGCTATCTTTTTTCCTTTGTTGTTTCATTTCTTCTCTCTCATGGTTCTATTACTTCTTTATAATATGAGTAATGTGAAAATATGTTTAATATGAATGTATATGTAGAGCCCATATCAGATTGCATACAATCTTGGGGAGGGTGGAGAGGAGGAAAGGGAAGAAAATTGAAATCTTAAAAAACTTATGGAAGTGAATATTGATAACTAAAATAAATTAATAACTTTTAAAAGAATTTATATCTATTCTGCAATTTGAGTTCTTGATTAATACTTTGCATAAATATGGGCTCTTGTTTTAGCCTCATTGTGTACTTTGAGTTCTCTACTTTAACTAGTGTTCTATGTTATTGTTTTCAAAGCTTACATTCTCTAATTCCTCTTTTTTGTTGTTGTCACTCTTGAAAATATTCATTTATGAAGGAAATAATGAAAATAGAAGCCATGACCAATAGTACAAATTTCCTTGTGTCCCAAATAGTATAGATCAATTCTACCTTCTGCCCTTCCCATGATCATTTCCCCAAATTTGCCATGCAATCTATTCTCTCTGGTTGCCTTCTTTCTACCTTTCTGGATGATAGTTGCTTCTCACTGAGGCTGATGGGTAGTGTGAGGCCTGGAATAAGGAAAACCTGAGTTGAAATCTGGCCTCAAATACTTACTAGTTGTGATTCACTGGTAAAGTTCCTTCAACCTTGTTTGCCTCAGTTTCCTTAACCATAAAATGGGGATAATAAAAGCACCTACCTCACAATGTTGTTGCCAAGATCTTTGAGAAAGTGGTGTACTTGTGAACCAAACTCCCTGAACATCAGACTCATTATGATGTCTTTATCTTACGATACAGAATATTGGGTCTTTTTTGGTCCCATGGGGTTGTGTTTCAGTGGGATTCTTTGCTTCTCTTTCAGCTTCTTCCTTTTTCACTTCTGTTTTTCTGCAGCTTCTCTTCCTACTGAAAAGCCAGAAAAAAATTCCCTTCATTGTTTACACGTGTTCTTGATTAGGATCAAGCATAGATTTCCCTTTGTCTCCTGGTTTCCCTTTCCCCTTTTATCAACCCTCTCATTCTCCAAATTTATCCAACAAAATACATTGATTTACATGTAGGAGGCATTGCAGGGTTTATTCTATGGTGTTTCAAATCTGCTTCTTTGTCACTTCTATTTCTTTAAATTCTGCTTTCATCTGTATCTCATTCATTAAAAGAAAAGGAAATGTCTTAATGAGTGCCCTCTCTTATTGTTGTTGCTTGAAAACAGCCTAGTAAGTGTCTTTATCTTCCTTTTTTTCTTTTAATAGTCTTTAGAGACAGAGAAATTTTATTGCTCATTCTTTATTTGGTAGTTGTGTTGATTTACCTTATATTTCTGTTACTTCAGGTGTTTGAAAGTTGAATAATCAGCTTATATCTAGCCTTTTTTTTGTAGGAATGCTTCTTTAGTTTTTCAGTTTTTTCAGTTATTTAATTATGATTAATATATTTATATAAATTTATAATTCATTTATATATATTATATATGATACATATATATAATTTATTTATAATATTATTTATATTATTATATTAATACTATAAATTATATTTATTATATATAAATATATTAAAATTATTATATTAATATAGTATAAATATATTATTTATACTATATAATTTATTTATACTATATTTATATATTTATAATATATAATTTCTTTATATAAATAAAATATATATTTATATAATTATAAATAAATAAATATTAATTGATTCCCTTCTGTCGTTTCTGATGGGTCATGTATTATTTGAATGTCCTTTTCTTTATTTTTGAAGGTCTTTATTCTGTTACTTGCCTAATTATTTATCATTGAAATTGTTACATTTAACATTATGTACCTTGGAAGCATGTTTTTTTTTAATCTATCCATGGATACTTTTGAGTTTTCTCTAAAGTCTTTTAATTCTTTCTTTTCTGTGTTCAGAAGTTCTGAGCATTTTCTTATATTTTTATTTAATACCAGTGTCCAGGTTTTCATCATAGTTTTATAGGGGATCTATGATCTTTAAATTGTTGCTACACATCATTTGCGATAACTACTTTTTTTGTTTATATCGAGATTTTGTATTGTATTAATGTGAGTGCTTTATGCTTCATTTTAAAATTATCTTTCAATTTAGTATGTGCTTATTCTAAATCTGTTGTTCTTTGATTTGCTTCTTTGAAAAGATTTTGCCACCATGGGTTCTAGGGTTTTTTTATTCTGCTCAGTTTCTGCTTTAAATTCTGTAATTTTATTCCCTTTGAATTTCTCTTTTGATTCTTGTTCCCTGTTTAGTCATTTTTGAACATCCTGTAGCAGTTCCGACTCTCAGAAAACTACAGAATTCTGTATTTAATTAGGTGTTAAATTTTCTTAGGCCTGAAATATTTCTTTGTTTTTTTTTTTCTCCTAATACATACTTTTCATTTAGTATTTTATTTTCCTCCAGTTATGTGTAAAAACAATTTTTAACATCTGTTTTTAAAACTTTGAGTTCCAAATTGTCTCCCTCCTTTCCCACCCTCTTCAACAAAAAGGCAAATAATTTGATGTAGGTTATATCCATATAGTAATAAAAACATTTTCATAATAGTGATGTTGTGAAAGAAGAATAAAGTTAAATAAGTATGCTTCAATCTGTATTCAAATGCAATCAGTTCTTTCTCTTGGGATTTTTCATCATAAGTTCTTCAGAGTTGTCTCACATCATAGTATTACTGAGAATAGCTAAGTCATTTTGATAATAATACAATATTGCTGTTACTTTGTATACAATGCACTTCAATTTGCATCAGCCCAAGTTAGTCTTTCCAGGTTTTCCTGAGACCATCTTGTTCATCATTTCATAAAGTACAATAGTATTCCACTATAGTCATAAACCACAATTTATTTAGCCTTTGTCCAATTAATGGGTGTCCCCTTAATTTCCAATTCTTTGCACCCAGAAAAGAGCTGCTACAAACATTTTTGTATGTGTAAATCCTTTCCCTTTTTCTTTTCTTATATCTTTTGAGGTGCAGATGTAGTAATGATAGATTTCTAAGTCAAAGCATTCATACATGGTTTATAGCCCTATGGGCATAGGTCCTAATTGCACTTCAGAATGGTTGAATCAGTTCACAACTCCACCAACAGTGCATTCATGTTTCATTTTTCCCTCATCCCTTCCAACATTTGTCATTTACCTTCTCTGTTCTATTAGCCAATCTAATTGCTGTGAGGTGGTACCTCAGAATTGTTTTAATTTTCATCTCTCCAATCAATAGTGAGTCAGAACATTTTTCCATGTGAATATAGAAAGCTTTGATTACTTGAAAATCATTCATGTCTTTTGTTCATTTATCAGTTGGAGAATGGCTCTTATTTTTTTATACATTTGACTCAGTTGTCTATATGTTTGAAAAAATGAGGCTTTTATCAGAGAAACTTGCTTCATTTTTTTCAGTTAATATGGCTAATTATATTTTAAAGAGACTTCTAGGGACTGGTAAGTTTTTAGTTTTTCCAAGGTGGTATGACCTAAGGAGAGATTGGCCTGGGCTCCAGTCTGTGAGTGACCACAAGCATTTTTTCCTCTGGAATTGTGAGGAGGTTACCTGCTCTTCTGTGGCTGCAAACTGTGATATGTTAGTGCTCCTGCTGACTCTGGGACTGCCACCCAGGATTGTGAACCAGTTCTGAGAATAGGCAAAGCAAAATAGCCCTGCCTCAGTACTAGCAAAGAGAACCTTATAATCACCTTCTGACCAGTTTGTAGATCCCCTTACTATAAGTGGACTGAGAGTTGCTGCTGCTGCTCCCAAGTCTTTTTGTGGTTTGCTGGGGCTCATTTTGCATGGAGCCCAGTCTGTTATACTGTGTTCCCTCCCACCCAGGTTGGACAGACCTTTACTGCTGACCTTCTAAGTTGTGTTTGGCTAAGAGGTCTGGATATTAGGCACTGCTACCACTGATTAAGTCACCTTGAAGCCTGCTCCTAGTTTGTTGGGACTGGTTTTGTGCTGGCCCAGCCTGCTTTGGACTATATTCCTCTCTCACTTGGTGCAACAGACCTTTCCTACCAATCTTCTAAGTTATCTTGCCCTGGAAAAATGATTTATTCTATCTGTTTGTTGCTTCTACCGCTCTAATATTTGTATAGAGTCATTATTTAAAGGTACTTGGAGGAGTTTGGAGAAAAACTCAGGTGAGTTCCTGCCTTTACTCTACCATCTTTGCCCCACCCACTTGTGAAATATTTCTTAAGGAGCTTTGTAGTCTTTTGGATTTTTGCTTCTCATATTCATCTCTGGAGGTGGATAACATCTTCCTTCATAGGTCTTTTATAGTTGAGTATTTATAATCATCAGAATAACTTGATTATTTATGATTATTCCTTAAAGAATATGTTTATAACATTCTATTCATTCTGTTAACTTCAATTTTTTATTTCATGCAAGTCTCTCTGTTTTTCTTAATATAATCAAAGAACTCATTATTTCTTATATCATAGTAGTATTCCTTCAAAATCATTTACAACAATGTGTTTAGCCATTCTCCAGTTGATAGGAATCCCTTCAATTTCCACTTCTTTGCCACCACAAAGACAGCTAATATTAACATTTTAGAACATGCAGGTTCTTTTTTTGTTGTTTGTTTTCCTTGATCACTTTGGGAAACAGACCTAATAGTGGTAAAGGGCATACAGTATTATAACTCTTTGGGCATAATTCCAGATGGTTCTCCAAAATAGTTGCATCAATTCACAGATCCACCAACACTGTGTTAATGACCAATTTTTTCACATCTCCTCCAACATTTGTTATTTTCCATTTTTATTATTCAAATCAATCTGATAGGGGTGAGATGATATCTCAAAGTTATTTTAATTTGCATATTTTAATCAATAATTATTTTAGAGCATTTAGTACAGCTATGTATAGTGTTGATTTATCAGAAAACTACCTGTTCTTATCCTTTGACCATTTATCAAATGGAGAATGGCTCATATTTTTAAAAAGTTGACAGACTTCTCCATACCAGGGCTTCTTCAACTTTTTCCATTTATCCTTTTCACCCAAGAACTTTTTACGTAATTCTGAGTATATAGGTATATAAAATGGGTATATAATTCAAACATTCACTGATAATTACTGATAAAGAAACCTATTTTAAAACAATTCTTTGGTACCCATATAGTCATACATCTAATTCTACCATTTATTAAGAATGAAGACTAATTTGCATACTAATGAGATATATATGCTTGCTTATTTTTACAAAAAGAAATGTCTACATGGAATATTTTACACTTCAGGACACAGAGCATTGTTACTGTTTTTCAGATTTGATCACTATTTTGATTTTATAATTGTCAATGCTGAGAACGCTACTTAGCATAGATATGTAGTACAAAATGGCAGAATTATATTTAGGGTCATTTCAGAAATTATTGACAATTCTGTCCTAATCCCAAGCCAAAATTCGTTTAACATTTTTTTTTTTTTAGGAAACTCAAAATTTAAACCTCAGTCTCAAATTTTAAAAGCCAAATGTTTGAACTTTTAATGGCAGATGACTGACATTTCATTTTACTTCAATTGAGTATGGCTCATGAGTTCAACTTAGTTTTTTGGAATCAAATTTGAAGGGAAGTATTTCTGAGACTATATCTCCAGGCACTTCAGATGATCAGTTATAACTCTTACAATTAAATCTTTTGGAAGGTTATTTTCACTAATAAAATCATCTGTGGCTCTAAACATTTTTAAATAACCATTTCCCACTCTATTCTTCAATGTGTTAACTTTTTTACTAGAACTTTCAATTTTATCTTTTAGCGTAAATGTTTTATTTTTCTCTTGAAGCAATATGTTTAAATCATTGACTTCTTAAAAATTCTGACAAATAACAGTTTTGAAATCCATAATAATTACAAAGAATTAACAAAATTGCATTTCTGCTGTCAAAAATTTTACAAATTCATCTTTTAATTTCAACAGTCTGTTTAAACTTTGCCTCTTCAGAGCCACCTTACCTTTCCATGTAGTGATAAGTTTTTATAATCTGTGTCCATACCTTACCAAAAGTTTGGAAACAAATGACTGTTAAGGGTGTGGCTTTTAATGAAGTTAATGATTTTGGTGGTATCACAAAGCACATCTAATTCTGGTGATTTTTTTTTTTTTGCTACAAATGCCTCCAGATGGATCATGCAGTGATTAAGTGATATGTTCATTGCCGCCAGCTTTAACTTTTGATAAAAATCCAACATTCTCACCCATCATTGCTCCACCATCATCTGTACAGACTCCAGATCAATTTTTGTGTTATAAACTTTCATTTGTGAAAAATTCATAAACTTATATATATATATATCTTCCCCTTTACGTCCCCTTCCAAAGGGTGACAAAGCAATAATTCCTTATGTGTGCTACCTTCATAAACCTTACATTAAGTAACAACTGTGCCATGTTAAAAATATCAATTGTTTGACCTAACTGAATTGCAAACTGTGGCCTGCCCTTAAACCTGTTAATAAGTTCCTGGAATAGGTCATTTGCTAATCTCAGAAAATCTTTTTGAAATAGTACTATTTTTTTTCCACAGAAATGATCTATTATATTATATTATATTATAATGATTTATTATAAAAAGCGTGTGAAGCCATCATTACATAAATAATTTCCCCTGCAAGATTGAATATTATAAGGTAATACCGTGACTTAAAATTATTGTTCAATGGAATGGTGTGCACTTTTTTTGTAGACATCATTTTTACCCTTTGCATAATTTAGTAGAACAGTTGAAAGCTAAGAAATTTTTGGACATAATCAATTGTGAAATGATGTAACAATATGAAGTCCATCTGATATTCTGTAATCATGTATTTCTACATTTTATTTTATTTTATTTATTTTTTTTGCAGGGCAGTTGGGGTTAAGTGACTTGTCCAAGGTCACACGGCTAGTGGTTTTTTTTTTTTGTTTTTTTTTTGTGCGTGTTAAGTGTCTGAGGCCAGATTTGATCTCAGGTACTCCTGACTCCAGGGCCGACGCTCTATTCACTGTGCCACCTAGCCACCTAGCCACCCCTATTTCTGCATTTTAAATTAATTAATTTTTAGTTTTCAACATTCATTTCCACAAGATTTTGAATTCCAAATTTTCTCCCTTTCTCTCCCTTCCCCCCACCCCAAGATGGTTTGCATTCTGATTTACCTTTCCCCCAGTCTTCCCTCCTTTCTATCACCCTCTCCTTATTCCTTTTGCCCTTAATTTCTTGTTGAGTAAGATAAATTTCTCTACCCCATTACCCATATATCTTATTTCCAAGTTGCATGTAAAACAATTTTAACACTTGTTTTTAAAACTTTGAGTTCCAAATTTTCTTCCTTTTCCCCTCCCCACCCACCCTCATTGAGAAGGCAAGCAATTCAATCTAGGTTATACGTGTATAGTTATGCAAAACACTCCCATAATAGTTATGTTGCAAAAGACTACATTTCCATTCATTCTATTTCTTCCCCCTCTTATTCTATTTTCTCCTTTGACCCTGTCCCTTTAAAAAAAAGTGTTTGTTTCTGACTACCCCCTCTTCTAAGCTGTCTTCCCTTCTATCATGCATACTCCCTTATTTCCTTCCCACTTTGCTTTCCTGTAGGGTAAAATACCCAATTGAGTGTGTATGTTATTCCCTCCTTAAGTCAAATCCAATGAGGGTAAGGTTCTCTCATTCCCTCTCCCCTCTCCCCTCTTTCCCTCCATTGTGAAACTTTTTTCTTGCCTATGTTATGTGAAATTATTCTATCTCTCCCTTTCCCCTTCTCCCAATATAGTCCTCTCACCCATTAATTTTATTTTTAGATATTATTATTTTGTTTAATAATAAATATTATTTTTAGATGTCATCTTTTCCTATTCAACTCACCCTATGCCATCTATCTATCTATCTATCTATCTATCTATCTGTCTATCTATATATCTGTCTGTCTGTCTGTCTCTGTCCTGTCTATCTATATATTTATCTACCTCTCTCTCTACCTTTCTATTTCCTCCAACTACCCTAAAACTGAGGAAGGTTTCATGAATTACAAATATCATCTTTCCATGTAGGTTCAACTTTGATAAGTCTCTTATGATTTCTATTTCCTATTTACCTTTTTGTGCTTAAGAGTCTTGTATTTGAAAGTAGAATTTTCTATTTAACTCTGATCTTTTCAGCAAGAGTGCTTGAAAGATCTCTATTTTGTTGAATATCCACATTCTCCCCTGAAGTGTTATACTCAGTTTCACTGGGTAGGTGATTCTTGGTTTTAATCCTATCTCCTCTGACCTCTGGAATGTCATATTCCAAGCCCTTCAGTACCTTAATTTAGAAGCGGATAGATCTTGTGTTATATTGATTGTATTTCCACAATATTCAAACTGTTTCTAACTCCTTGCAATATTTTCTCCTTGACCTGGGAACTCTGGAATTTGGCTACAATATGCCTAGGAGTTTTACTTTTGGGATCTCTTTCAAGAGGTGATCAATGGATTCTTACAATTTTTATTTTACCCTCTGATTCTAAAATATCAGGGAAGTCTTCCTTGATAATTTCTTGAAAGGTAATGTCAAGGCTCTTTTTTGATCATGGCTTTTCATTCAGTCCAATAATTTTTTTGAAATTATCTCTCCTGGATCTATTTTCCAGGTCAGTGATTTTTCCTATGAGATATTTCACATTGTTTTCTCATTTGCTCATTCTTTTGCTTGTGTTTTGTAATTTCTTGATTTCTCAAAAAGTAATTAGCTTCCATTTGCTCCATTCTAATTTTGCAAGAATTATTTTCTTCAGAGAACTTGTGGACCTCATTTTTCATTTGGCCAACTCTGCTTTTGAAGGCATTCTTCTCCTCATTGGACCTCTTTTGCCATTTGGGTTAGTCTGTTTTTTAAGTTGTTATTTCTTCAGTATTTTGGGGGTCTTCTTTAGCAAACCATTGACTCATTTTTCACTATTTTATTGCCTCACTCTGATTTATCTTCCCAGTTTTCCCTCTATTTCCCTTAATTAATTTTCAAAATCCTTTTTAAGCTCTTCCATGGTCTGAGAACAATTCATATTTTTCTTCCATGCTGTTCTTGGTGTTTGTGTTTTGAGAAGTCTGGAAATCACCATAACTGGCAGCAATTCAGTTTCCTGAGGCCTGCTCTGGCCTCATCACACCCAGCACTTACCCACTGGACTTTTTCTCTGCTTTCAGTTCAGTATGATATCCCCTTCTTGTCAGTTCCCCAGGCTGTTGGGCTGAAGATGTGTTTCACTCTGTCATTTTGTGGGATCTGCAGTTCTAGAATTTGTCTTGAGTCATTTTTACAGATATTTAGAGGGTTTGGTGGTGGGCTCAAGCAAATCCCTGCTTTTACGTAACATCATCTTGCTTCCACCCCCCAAAACAGTTTCATTTGATAAAAGAATTTTACAAATTTTATCCCAAACTTTTTTCCTATGAACTATTTATGAAAGTTTAATAGCAGCAGGTAACACAAGATCTTCTCCTATCACATAGAGCTTTTTGGTTTCCTAAGCTACAGGTAAATAAGCTTCATTGACAGTAACAAATTTCTCAAAACCTTGTTTTTATTTATTTGAGAATTTTAAATTTGTCCAAAATATTCCTTTGGTTTATTGTAGTAAAGTACATGTTTGGTATGAAGATGTCATTTTAGTTTGCCTGGCTTCATGCTCTCCACAGCCAAAAGTTCGTTACAAATTAAACAAAGAGGTTTTTCCGCAGCATCATAATTATAAGTAAATGCATATAGCAAAAATGATTCAACATATTTTCTTTTTCTTGTCAGTTTAGGTGTACTACAAACTGGCAGTGAAGACTGTGCCACATTCTCAGTATTTTTACCTCTTTTGTCTAAATTTTGCCTTTTATACATAAATGAAAAACTATTAAAAAACAAAACATTTACTGTTGCCATCTTTTTGCGACCCCCACATTAAGTTATATGACCCCATATGGGATCATGACCCACAGTTTAAGAAGCACTGCTCTGTATACTTAAGATATGATATCTTTATTTGAGTAACTATAAATATTTCCACTCAAGTTTCTGTTTTCCTTAAAATCTTAGCTACATTGCTTTTATTTGTACAAAACTTTTTTTAATGCAATATAATCAAAAGTAGTCATTTTATATCTCCCAGTGCTCTCTATCTCTTTCCTGTTCATAAAATTTTTCTCCTATCCATAAGTCTGAGAGTTAATGTGTTCCATGTTCTTCTAGTTTTCTTATGACATCTCCCTTTCTACCTAGCTCATGTTTCCATTTTTATCTTGTCTTAGTAAATGGTACAAGATATTGATCCATACTTAATTGCTGTCAGACTGCTTTTCAGTTTTCCCAATCTCTTTTCTTTTACCAAGTAGTGTATTCTTATTTCCAAAGTGTAATTCTTTACATTTGTAAAAAAAAAAGGTTGGTATAATTATTTATTACTATTTATGATATGTCTACTGTCTACTTTGTTCCACTGATACATTTTTCTATTTTTTACCCAGTATAAGATATTTCATAATTATTGCCTTATAATGTAGTTTAAGATTTTGTACTCATAAACCTTCTTCCTTTAATTTTTTGCATGTTTTTTCATTTTTGAACATTTGTTCCTATTAATGAATTTTATTATTTTTTTCTAGCTCAATGTTTTCTTTTGTTAATTTAATTGAAATGGCATTGAGTAAGTACATTAGGTAGTTGGAAAGTCATTTTTATTTTAATAGCTCTGTCGAGTCATAAGCAATGAAATTTCTACAATGATTTAAATCTGATTTTATTTATATAAAAAGTATTTTTAAAATTATGTTTGTATAGTTCCTGTGTTGGTATATTCTTAAGTATTTTATACACTGTATAGTTGTTTTACACAGGATATCACTTACTATCTCTTTTTGCAGGGTTTTGTTGGTAATATATAGAAATGTTGATTATTTGTATGGATTTATTTTATATCCTCCAATTTTCCTAAAATTATTGACAATTTTAATTAATTAACTAAATAATTAACTTTTTAGTTGAGTCTTTCCATTTTTTTCAAGTATATATTGTCCACAAGAAGAGATAGTTTTATTAACTCATTGCTCATTTTGGTTCCTTCAATTTCTTTTTCTTCTCATATTGTGATTACTTGTATTTCTAATACAGTATTGAATAATATTGGTGAAATTGAGCATCCTTGTTTCAATCTTGATCTTAGTGAGAAGGCTGCAGGCTTATCTCTATTACAAATAATGCTTACTGATGGTTTTAGGGAAATGCTTCTTCTCATTTTAAAGAAAAATCCCTAAGCTTTCAAACGCATTTTTCTTTCCTCTTTTATGCATTTGTTAGGTGTTTTAAAAAATAATATTTTATATTTCTTGCAATTACATGCCAGGACAATTTTGGCATACAGTTATGCAAGATTTGGAGTTCCATATTTTTCTCCCTTTCTATCTTCCCTCCCCTTTTCCAAAAATAGTAGGTAATTTAATATACGTTATACATGCACTATTATATAAAACACATCTCCGTATTTGTCACATTTATGAAAGAAGAAACAGATCAAAAGGGGAAAAAGCACAAAGAAGAATAAAGTAAGTGAAAAAACTATGTTTTGATATGCATTCAGAGTCCTTCAGCTCTTTATCAGGATGTGGATTGCTTCTTCCTTTATGAATCCATTGTATTGCTCAGAAGAGCTGAGTCATTCATAGTTGATCATCAAACAAAATTTCTGATAATAGTTTACAATGTTTTCCAGGTTCTACTCTTCACTTTGCATCAGTTTGTACAAGTCTTTTCAGTTTTTTTTTCTGAAATCTGCCTGCTCATTTTTGTTATAGCATCATAATATTATGTTGCACTCATATACCACAACTTACTCAGGCATTCCTGCACTGAGGGACATCCCCTCAATGTCCAGTTCTTTGCCACCATGAAAGGGCTGCTATAGATATTTTTTGCACATGTAATTCCTTTTCCTTTTTGAATGATCTCTTTGGGTTACCTGCCCAGTAGTGGTATTGCTTGATCAGAAAATTTGAACAGTTTGTTTGCCCTTTGGGCATAGCTCCAAATTTTTTTCCAGAATAGTTGGATCAGTTCCCAAGTCCAACAACAGTGCATTAATATTTCAATTTTTTCCACATCCTCTATAGCATTTAGCATTTTCCTTTTATGTCATATTATCCACGATGCTGTGAGTTGGTCCCTCAGAGTTATTTTAATTTACACTCTCAAAAGAAATTTAGAACATTTTTATATGCCTATTGATTGCTTTGGTTACTTTTTTATTATTAATTTTTAAATTTGTTTTCTTGTTTACATCATTCATTTTCATGAGATTTTTGAATTACAAATTTTCTCCCCATCTTTCCCCTACCTCAACCCCAAAACAGTGATCCCACTGTAAAGCCACTCCCCTGATCTGCTCTCTTACTTTCTGGTAGGGCAAGGAGGGTCTCCCTACCCCAGCCCCTGTATATCTTGATTCCTAGTTGCAGGTATTGCAGAGCTTTAAATTCTAGATTCTTTTGATTCCTCCCTTGTCACCTACCCCCACTGGAAGGACAAGCAATTCAATATAAGCTGTGTAGGTGTGATTATACAGGAAATCTTCATAGTGGAAATATTGTGACGGTGATCATATGTCCCTCCTTCCTATTCCTCTCCCACTTGTTCTATTCTCTACCCTGTCTCTGTCCCTTTCCTGAAGTGTGTCCTTCCAGCATCCCTCCCCCAGACCCTGCCTTTCCCTCTGTCATTCCCTCTCTCATCCCCATACCCCCTACTCTCCTGTGTGGCATGATGCCCAGTTTAGCATTTATGCCGTTTCTTCCCTAAGCCAAATTCAGTGAGAGTAATTGAAAGTAAAGTTGTAACAGGTATCCCTTGCCTCTTCTATATGGGATAATTAACCCCATTTTGTCTCTCCCTGTCTCCTCTCATTCTAGTCCTCTCCCACCTAAGAATTTTGCCTTTTAAAGTATCATCCTTTTGTATTCAATTCATCCTATACCTCCTATGCCCACATATCCACTCATGCTCAGATATGTATTCATATGCATATATAGCCTCCTATTTAGACATATGTGTATGTATACTTATGTATACATTTGTATTTCCCTCCCCTATCCTCATACTCAGAACAGTTTCCTAAGTTACTATCATCATTTTTCCATATTGGCATGTAAATAA
>CM053595.1:28118142-28134270 GCA_028646575.1 Pseudocheirus occidentalis | reverse complement strand
CCCCAGACCCTGCCCTCCCCTCCTTCATCCCACCTTTCATCTCCACCCCCCTACTCTCTTGTGTGGCATGATGCCCAGTTTAGAGTTTATGCCATTTCTTCCCTAAGTCAGTTTTAATGAGAGTAAATGAAAGTAAAGTCGTAACAGTTATCCCTTGCCTCTTTCACATGGGATGATTAACCCCATTTTGTCTCTTCCTGTCTCCTCTCATTCTAGTTCTCTCCCACTTCAGAATTTCCCTTCATATTCAATTGATCCTATGTCCTCTATATACCCATATATACACATGCTCAGATATGTATTCTTATGCATATATAGCCTCCTATATAAACATATGTGTAAGTATAAATATATATCCATTTGTATTCCCTTCACCTATCCTAATACTAAGAAAAGTTTCATAAGTTACTATTATCATTTTTTCCATGTTGGAATGTAAATAATTCAAATTTGATAATTCCTTATGATTTCTTTCCCATGTTTACCTTTTCATACTTATTGTGTTTGTCAAATTTTTTGTTCAGTTCTGGTTTTTTCAGCAAGAATGCTTGAAAGTCCTCCACCTCATTGAATGACCGTATTTTACCCTGGAATAATATGCTCAGTTTTGCTGGGTAGTTGATTCTTGGTTTTAATCCCAGCTCCCTTAATCTTCAAAATATCATATTCCAGGCCCTTTGGTCCCTCATTGTAGAAGCTGCCAGATCCTGGGTTATCCTCATAGTGCTTCCGCAGTATTCAAACGGTTTTCTCTTGGAGACCTGTAATATTTTCTTCTTTAAATGGGTATTATGGAACCTGGCAAAAACATTTCTAAGAGTTTTCTTTTGGGGATCTTTTTGAAGAGGTGATTGGTGAATTCTTTCAAGTTCTGTTTTTCCCTCTGACTCTAAAACATCAGGGCAATTTTCTTTGAGGGTTTCTTGAAGGATGCTTTCCAAGTTCTTTTTTTGGTCATGGGTTTCAGGTAGACCAATAATTTTCAAATTGTCTCTCCTGGATCTATTTTCCAGGTGAGTGGTTTTTTCAAGGAGATATTTCACATTGCTTTCTATTTTTTTCATTCCTTTGTAACTGTTTAGTAGTATCTTGGTTTCACATGAAGTCATTAGCATCCATTGGCTCCACTTTAATTCTGAAGGAATTATTCTCTTCAGAATGCTTTTGAGATTCTTTTTTCCATCTGGGAAATATTACTTTTTAAGGCATTCTTCTACTCATTGGCTCTCTGGGCCACTTTTTCCATTTGAGTTAATCTATTTTTTAAAGTCTTGTTTTCTTTATTCAGATTGTTGACTCTCTTCCTGATTTTCTTTTCTCTTTTTCATTTCTCCTCCCAGTTTTTCTTCCACTTCTCTTATTCGTTTTTTAAAGTCCTTTTTCAGTTTATCTGTAGCTTCTAGGCATTCTTCAAGTGTCATGGAAGCATTTGGAGTGGGAGTTCTGACTGTGTTGTCTTCCTCCCGTTCCATGACTTGATCATTTTTGTCCACAAAAAAGGTTTCCAGAGTTTTATTGCTGTTCTTATTTTGCTTCCTTTTCCTCCTGTTGGCTAGTAAATTAATTGGTTGGCTTTTTTTAGCTTTGTGGAACTCTGCTTCCAGGGGAGAAAGCTCTGTTGCAAATCCCTGGGATTTTCCCAGCTGCCAGAGCTATTAGTGGGGTGTTGCAACTCCCCCAGCTTTGGCTTGCTGAAAGTATTCCCCAGGACCACCACCCAAGACCACAATCTGAATCCAGGCCACTCAACACAAGAGCACTTGGCCCTGATCAACCAACTCATCCCCCCCCTGTGGTGTCCGCAGGCCAGGGACTCTGAAGCAGCCCAGTGGGGGCAGCTGCCAGTTCCTGCCCTTCCCCCCCACTGCTTCCTTGCCCTGGGTAGATTGGCCAAACTGCTTTTCCTTCCCTAAATTTAGCCTTAAAGCTTCCCTCATTTTCACTGACCTGTTATCCTGACTTAGTAGATGTGAAGATTGCTCGAAGTGCAGTAGATCTTCACTGTAGTAGACTCACACTGTGGCTTGGGAGGCTTGGCTCTTCCTGACTACCCTGGAGCCTGGCTGCCTTATGGTTTCAGGTGGGGCTGGTCTTGGCTCCTGGCCTGCAGGTCTGCACAATGTGCCCCTCCTGCCGAGCTGCCTTTCTCCAACCCTATTTTTCATGCCTTGCTACATGTGGAGTTGCTGTAGTCTGTAGATCTTCTCTCTTGTAGACTTGCTGTGGTGCATCTTGGCTTCTTCCTACTGCCCCGGTCCTGGCCGGAATTCAGTTTCAGCCTGGGCTGGCCTCGGCTCGTGTCCTGCCATGATGATCCCCTGCTGCAGAGCTGCCTTCAGCGAGAGATGTGTTTTCTGTATTTTTGTGAATTTGAGTGTCCTAGATTTTGTCCAGAGTCATATTTTATGGGTGTTTATGGTGGCTGTGTGGGAGCTGTGGGAGCTTGCTGCTTCTATGCAGCCATCTTGGCTCCACCCCCTCTAGAATTCTTTATATACAGCACTGGCCTCCTGTCTCAGGCAATAGCCTTCTTCCACATCAACAGGGGAGTTCATGCCTTCTTAACAATGGACAGAGTTCACGTCTTCCATACTTAGCCTTAAGTTACTAAGTGCTAAGTATCTGATAAACTGATTACTATTATAGGGAGATCTCAAGCAAGACCCGCTTTTACTCTGTCATCTTGGTTCCAT
This sequence comes from Pseudocheirus occidentalis, assembly GCA_028646575.1. Taxonomy (NCBI): domain Eukaryota; kingdom Metazoa; phylum Chordata; class Mammalia; order Diprotodontia; family Pseudocheiridae; genus Pseudocheirus; species Pseudocheirus occidentalis. The sequence goes on along the minus strand of CM053595.1, from coordinate 28,131,577 downwards.
CCCTCAAGTATTCATATTTTGATGGGGGAGATGATACAAGTGCCCCATCCTGTATCAGAGTTAATTAGGTGAATTAAATACGACAAAGAACCTGGAAGTGTGGGGTCTTAGTTTAGGTTTGTATCTTTTAAATGAATGAGAGAAGGAACTTTTTAGGGGAAAAAATGAGGAAGAAATTTGTAGAAAATTAATTCACATAATTAGGGTATACAAGTAAAAGATTATATAAAAAGAAGGAAGGGATTAGTGGACAATGCTTGAACCTCCCTTTCATCTGAACTGGTCAGAGTGGGATATAGACACATATTTAACTAAACAGGAAAATAAGTAGGAATGGGAAGAGGAAGAAATAATAAGCACAGTAGATTCAGGGAGGAATTAGTCATAAGGAAATAAACACTAAAATCAGAGGGTGGATTACAATGAATAATTTTAAAGGAAAGGGTAAGGGGAAAAGAAAATGGGCAAGGAAGCAGAAGCAGATTGGATCCAGCAACCAACACTGATACTGGGCAAACTATTTCTCTTTCAGAATCCTCTTCTTTATAACGAGAGGAGCTTGAGTCTATGGGAGAGAAGATCTGCAGCATCTGGAGCAATCTCCACATTTATCAAGCCAGGAAAATAAGGCTTAGAGAAAGGTCAGTGGAATTCAAGTTTTCAAGCTAAATTTGAGGGAGGAAAAGCAGTCTGGCCAAACTGCTCTCAGGGCAAAGAAGCAGTGGGAAGCAGCAGGATCCATTCAAGCAGCAACTGCCTCCACTGGGCTGCTTCAGAGCTCCTGGCCTGCCAATTGAAGGGAAGCTGAGATGATTCATCAGGGCCAAAGGCTCTTGCATTTAGTGACCTGGATACAGATCATGGTCTTCGGTATGGTCCTGCGGTATGCTTTCAGCAAGCCAAAGCTGGAGGGCGCTGCAGCACCCCCCTAATAGCTCTGGCAGCTGTGAAAACCCCAGCAATTTGGGACAGAGCTTTCCCTCCTGGAAGCAGAGTTTCACAGAGCTAAAAAAATCAAGCAATTAATTGACTGGCCAACATGAGAAAAAGGAAGCAAAATAAGAACAACAATAAAACTCTAGAATCTTTTTTTTCAGACAAAAAGGATCAAAGCATGGAATGGAAAGAAGACAACACAGTCAGAACTCCCACAACAAATGCTTCCAAGGAACATGAAGATTGTCTACAAGCTATAGATCAACTGAAAAAGGACTTTGGAAAAAATAAGAGAAGTGGAGGAAAAATTGGAAAGAGAAATGAGAATGATACGAGAAAATTATGAAAAGAGAGTTAGCAACCTGACTGAAGAAAATAACACATCAAAAAATAGATTCAGTCAAATGGCAAAAGAAGCCCTAAAAGCCAATGGGGAGAAGAATGCCTTAAAAGTCGCATTTGCCAGATGGAAAAAGAACTTCAAAAGCATTCTGAAGAGAATAATTCCTTCAGAATTAGAGTGGAGCAAGTGGAAGTTAATGACTTTATGAGAGACCAAGAGACTATTAAACAGTTACAAACATATTTAAAAATAGAAAACAATGTGAAATATCTCCTTGAAAAAACCACTGACCTGGAAAATACATCCAAGAGAGACAATTTGAAAATTATTTGTCTGCTTGAAAGCCATGATCAAAAAAAGAACTTGGAAAGCATCCTTTAAGAAATTCTCAAGGAAAATGGCCCGATATTTTAGGTTCAGAGGGCAAAATAGAAATGGAAAGAATTCACCAATAACCTCTTCAAAAGGATCCCCAAAATAAACCTTGTAGAAATGCTATTGCCAGGTTACAGAATCCCCAGTTAAAGGAGAAAATATTACAGGCTGCCAAGAGAAAACAATTCGAATACTGTGGGAACCCAATTAGGATAACCCAGGATCTGGCAGCTTCTTCACTGAGGTAATGAAGGGCCTAGAATATGAAATTTCAAAGACCAAGGGAGATTGGATTAAATCTAAGGATCACCTACCCAGCAAAATTGAGTATTATGTTCGAGGGGAAAATATGGTCATCCAATGAGGTAGAGGACTTTAAAGCATTTTGGTGAAAAAACCAGAACTGAACAGAAAATTTGACAATGAAACACAAGAAGCATGAGAAGGTAATCATGGGAAAGAAATCATAAGGAACTTATCAAAGTTGAACTATTTACATGCCAATATGGAAAAATGATAATATTAAATTATGAAACTTTTCTTAGTATGAGGATAGGTGAAGGGAATACAAATGCATGTGTGTGTGTGTATACTTACACATATGTCTATATAGGAGGCTATATGTATATATGAATACATATCTAAGCACGTGTGTATGTGTGTACATATAGGGTATAAAGTCAATTGAATACAAAGGGATGAAACTTTAAAAGGTGAAATTCTGAGGTTCAGAGGGGACTACAAAGAGAGGAGACAGGGAGAGACAAAATGTGGTTAATCATCCCATATAGAAGAGGCAAAGGATAACTGTTACAACTTTACTTTCATTTACTCTCACTGAATTTGGCTTAGGGAAGGAATGACATAAACTCTAAAATGGGTATCATGTCACACAGGAGAGTAGGGGCCATGGGATTGAAAGATGGGATGATGGAGGGCAGGACAGGATCTGGGAGAGGGTTCCTGGAAGCACACACTTCAGTAAATGGACAGGGACAGGGTAGAGAACAGAACAAGGTGGGGAGCGGGATAGGAAGGAGGGACACATGATCACTGTCACGATATGTCCACTATGAAGATGTTCTGTGTAATTACACATGCACAGCCTGTATTGAATTTCTTGTCCTTCCGGTAGGGGTGGGTGACAAGGGAGGAACTGAAAGAATCTAGAATTTAAAGCTCTGCAATACATGCAACTAAGAATTAAGATATACAGGGACTGTGGTAGGGAGACCGTCCCTGCTCTATCAGAAAGTTAGAGGGGTATTGGAGGAGTGCACAAAACAGGGCAGATCGGGGGAGGGGCTTTCAGTGGGATTGCAAGTTTGGGATTGCGGTTGGGAAAAAGATGGGGAGAAAATCTGTAACTCAAAAATCTCATGGAAATGAATGATATAAGCAAGAAAACAAACAAAAAAATTTACATTAAAAAATAAAGAGAGGAGGGGGAGCAAAGAGGAAAAATTATTTAAAAGGGTATAATTAAAGGAGATACAGAATTAATGACCATATCTGTGAATGTGAATGAAATTCACTCATCCATAAAAGTTAAGAGAATGCACAATTTGAACAATGCATTTTATTCGTTTTTGCTTTTGCTTTACAAAAAACTCATTTGAAAAATGAAGATTCACAAAGAGTTCAAATAACGGGCTGAAGCAAAATCTATTACAAAACTAAATTTAAAGAAAAAATCAAGAACAATAATAATGACCTCAAATAAGACAACAGCAAAAAACATACTTGAATATAAAAGAGAAATGGAGAAGCTCCATTATGTTAAAAGGTACCATAGCCATTAACATAACTGCTTAATATAGATGTAATGAATAACATGCAATTTAAATACTTAAAAGAAAAGTCAAATTAGTTTTGGAGAAAATGGTCTGTTAAACTGTAGGAGAATTTAAAGGATTCCTTTCAGGTCTAGTCAAATCTAACGAAATAAGAAAAAAACACATTAAGATTCTGAATAGAATTTTTTAAATTTAGATATGATATGCCTTTGGCAGTTGCTACATGAGAATAGAACTGTGGGTATTTCTCAACTGTGGATGCCACCCTTACAAAAATCGACAGCGAATTAGGGTATAAAAAACTTCACAGACAAATTTAGAAAAATTAACTTTTACTGACAGTGCTATTAAAATTACATTCAATAAAAGGCTGTTGAAGAAATAAATAAAAATAATTGTAGACTAAGTGATCTAATGAGTCAAAAATCATCATTAAGTGTCTAACATGTGCCAGGCGCTGTGCTAAACTTTGAGGATTAAAAAAAATAAAGATAATATCTGCCCTCAAGGAGGTCACAGTTTAATCTTAATAAATTGATAGGTCAAAGTACAAATCATAAAAACTATATATCGTTTCATTAATGATAATGATGGAAGTGGAAGAACAGACCAAAATTTTGAAGATATATCCTAATGTACAGATCTGATCATGTCAGTCTCCATCAGTAAACTCCAACAGTTACCTACAGGATTATATATAAAATCCTCTTGTCATTTAAAGCCTTTCACAATTTGGTTCCCTTCCTAACCTTTTAGTCTTTTTATGTTTTAGCCCTTTCACATTCTCTGTGATCCTGTGACACTGGCCCTTTTGTTGTCGGTTCCAGAGAACAAACCATTTTTAGATTCTGTGCTTTTCTTTAGCACCAATCTATCTCCCTGATTTAAATGTTCTCCCTCTTCACCTCTCTACCTTCTTAATTAATCATATCTCAGCTCATAACTTCATTCTGTAGGAAAACTTTCCTAGTCCACTGAAATCACCTTAAATTTGTCATGTATATGTCTTGCATGTACATAATTGTTTTGCACATTAACTTCCTCATTATAATGTGAGTTCCTTGAGAGCAGGGACTGTTATTTTTCTTTCTTTGTATCCCTAGCACTTATCACAGTGCCTAATACATAATACATGCTAAATTAATCTTGTCCTGACTTGAATTAAGAATTCTGTTCAATGCATAATGCTAAACCATAATTACAGAAAACAGTTAAAGAAGTCTGTTATCCACCTACCGACAGAGGTGATGGACTCAATGTGCAGGAGACATATGTTTTGGGTCTATACAATGGAAGAATTTTTCTTTCTTCATATTTTCAAGGGTTTTGTTTTTGTTTTTCTAGTATGGGAAGAAGGGGAGAAAATAAGTTGTTAATTGAAAAATATAAGCTGAATTTTATTCGTTCAAGGTTACATGAAAAATAAGTGGCCATAATGGGACCAGAAACCAGTCATAATTCTTAACCTGATTATTTCCCATTTCACCATATTGGCTTACTAGATCTTTTCCAAGGTTATGGAAAAGTATGTCCAGGTCAGGACATGACTCATGAGAAAAGGTAGTATTTGAGCTGAGTCTTAAAGGCAGTCAGGTGGTAGAAGGCAAAAGAGTATTCCATGAGTGGATATAAGGCACATAATTCCATCAAAAGATGGAATCAGGAAATGAATCATCACATATGAAAGGCATGGTATACATTTAGCTGTGTTGGGGTGAAACACTTAGTTGTGGAACTGAAGTAGATTGAGGAACTGGGAAGCCAGAGTGTTTGAGGGAGAATCAGTATGAATGCAATTTGCTTCCTAGTATGAGGGCTGGAGTCTGGGTGGAGAGAAAAATTGTGAGCCAGATAATGAACTCATTGAGGGATGAAGGATAGTGTCTTTAGGGTGAATAAAGTCCACCAAAATCCAAATTAAGCAGCTCAAAGGAAAATGTATTTGCATTGGGATATACATGCACATTGGTGCAATATACGAGAGAAATCAACACAGAGTGGACATAGGTGGATTACAGTGGGAACTCTGGGCAAGGTCTGAAATTCTTCTTGTGACTGAGGAATCCTAAAAAGGAGGTAGAAAGACATCAAAGTTGAACATTACCTAATTGCTCTGAATATAGATAGCTGTTTTCCCCCAAAAAACCTGATTCGTATAAACCAGGGGTGGGGAACTTGAACTTAGAAAAATTAACTTTTTATGTTTTAGCACTTTCACATTCATCACATTTCGCATTCTTTCAATAAAGTATTTATTCTGTAAAACTTGGACTCAGACAAAAGACTGCACTAAAGGACCTAGAAAGCCACATGTAGACCCAATGTCACAGGTTCATCACCCCTGTATGTGGTGTATTCTATCACTCACTCTTCAAAAAACATATTTTATTGATTGATTTAATTTATTACACCACGGTGACTTACCAATATATCCATGCACATCCACATGCATATATATATGTATGTATATATGTATGTATGTGTATATATATATGTATGTATGTATGTATGTATACATATATATATATATCAGGCAGTGCAAATATATATGTTGGATATATTGGAACCTTTCATTTTAACAAAGAAAAAGTCATGCAGAACTAAAGCATATAGCCACTGTCTCCAATCATACCCAATATATTCCACCTATAGTCACCAAAACCTTCTACAGATAGCATGACAGTGTACTAAAGATTTTTATTTTTATAGAAATACATGACATGGGTATACTTTCCTTTCAAAGATTTCCACAAGATCTCACATTAGGATGTGATTTATATTAGGACAAATGTATTTTATAAGGTTTACTCACAGGATCAATCATAAACATTTATTAAGTAGCTACTGTGTGTTGGGCACTATGCTAAAAACTGCGAATATAGAAAAAACAAGACAATCTCGACCATCAAGGAGCTTACAATCTAGTGAGAGAGACAACATACAAATAAATAAATACAAAGCAAACTACATGTAGGATAAATAGAAATAATTGACAGAGTGAAGTCACTGGAATTAAGAAGTATTTGGGAAGGTTTCCAGTAAAAGAAGAGGTTTTGGTTGGGTCCTAATGAAAGCTAGAGAGGTCAGTAAGTGGAAGGAAAGAGGGAGAGTGTTTGAAGTATGGAGGATATACATAAAAAATGTCTGGAGCCAAAATGTAGTACCTTGTTCATGGGACAATCAAGAAGCCAGGGTCACTGGAACAAAAAACACATGTTGGGAAGTAAGGTATAAGAAGAATGGAAAGGTAGAAGGGGAGGTAGGTTATGAAGATCTTTGAAAGCCAAATGGAAATTTGTATTTGAACCTAAGATAATAGGGCATCATTTGAGTTTTTTTTAATAAGGGAGTGGCATTGTTGAATCTCTTCTTTAGGAAAATCACCTTGGTTACTGAATGGAGTGAGAAGAGACTTGAGGCAAACAGATTGACCAACAGGCAGCAGTCCAGGCATGAAGTGACGACGACCTGCACTAGAGTGGTAGCAGTGTCAGACAAGAGAGAGGCATATTCAAGAGATGTGAGGAAGCTCACAACAAATGGCATGATTTTTTTTCTGGAAAATATTAGGTAAGATTCTCAGTTGAGAGAATGGTATGAGAATAACCCATGGGATATTTGAAGAGAGATGAATATATTTAAAAGAACCACAAGAGAAAATGTGAAAGTGAGTTGATAAGGGGAGAAAAGAAGCATTGCCTAGAAGCAGTCAGGACCCAGCTGAGGTTGCATGACATAAATTTGTAGTAGACTCATTCAAGATAATTCCACATTTGTCTCCATCTTCATTCAGAAGCAAATATATAGGAGTGAATACAATAGAAGGTGAGAGTGATCCAAGGCTGAAGCTTAGCTGGGCATAATTAGGGATATGACAAGATGGGCAGGGATCCAAGAGATGAAGACGGAGGAGTTGAATTACCTCACCAAGGAGTCGAGATGAGAAAAAGAGGAGAGAGTGACTACTGCAAGGGAGCTAGCCTGCAAAAGAATTGAAGGATCAGTGGATTGGATTTGATGACACAAAGAGTAGGGTCTTGTAATGAGAAGACAAAGGGAGAGAGGAAAAGTCAATACGTTATGGTCAGATATAGTGATTTTAAAATTTTTGAATTTGGAAGTGTTACATATGTGGGTAATCACAAGATCAAGAGTGTAACTACTTTTGTGAGTGGCAGAGGGAAAAGTGGAAAAGCAGCTCATAGGAAATGAAAAGTTTGAGGTCAAGTGGTTATGGAATTTGAGGGAGTCACTACATATGTTGAAGTACCCTAGTATAAGGGCAGAAGTTGGGAAGGAGAGAAAAATTTTGTTGGGTACCAATGGAGGAAGGGAGGTGAATGGCATGGAGATCTATAGACAACAGGTAACAGGATTTTAATTGAGTAGTAGATATGAATAGCATGAACCTCAAAGCAAAAGAGATTACTGAATGATATAGTTAAGGGGGATGGGGGTAAAACAAGGTAATAGCATTGGAAAGAACCATGTATTCCAACTCCTCTAATTGAAACCAGTGAGCTGAGGGAAATGAGTGAGACTGGAGATAGTATTAGAAAGGATGAGCAGGAAGGGTATGTTTTCAGGGGGGAGTCAGGTTTCAACAATAGCTCATAGATGTAAGGAGTAGGAAGGGGGAAATTTCCAAACAAAGTTTGGAAAAGGCATTCCAGAGAACATAATGGAAGGGCTAGGTGATTTTCAGTTGAAACTTTAGCGTAGAAGGGTTGGGAAGGACAGGAATTAATAACTTGGTGGTGAGGGGTGGGGAAAGGGGTTTGGGTGATGATCAACATGAGTTCAATGGAATGTGAAGAATATGACCAGGTAAGAGAATGTTCATTGTTGCATGGAAGATACCATTCCTTCACCCAATAAGACTGGAGACAACTGCAACTTAAGATGAGAGGCAAAACATCAGATGGTGTAATGCCAAGCAAAGGCAACTTCCAAGGTTTGGATTACTAGCATAGCAAACTCCATTTATTTAACAAGCATTCACAGAACAGAGAAAGTCAAAATACAGTATAATTCGTTCATTTAGCAAGTAAGTTCTCAATTCAATCCAGGTACTACTCTACCCCTAGACAGTACATTCAATCAGTTAGTCAAAGTGTCTTCTCAAATGGAGATCAGTTTCCAATCATAAACAAAGTCCATTCATTTGGTCAATCACAGAGCACAAAAAGGCCAAACGGTTCCACCCCTGTACACAAAGCAATTACAATACCATCCATTAATACCAAAGACTTTCTCAAAAGGTGCAGGAGAACACAAAAGGCCATCTACCCTTAAGCTATAACAAGGTCAAGATAACATCTCTGCATTGAAAACCCATCCAAAGGCCTTTCTTTCATATTGACTTGAAGAAAGCCCTCTGCAATCTCAGATTCAGGGGAGACAAGGCTCAACAAAGCCATAGACAGTGTCCTCACCAGGTCACTTTCTGACTGTAGAATAGTCCCAGAACCCCTGAAAACATCAGCAAGGCCCTCTTCCAGGATTTCTGTGAAGATACCACAAGGAAATCCTCCTTTAGGGCTCCTAAACCAACAGCCAGGTTCCAGGACCTCTACAACAGCAACACTGTCCTTCACCATCAGGTGAATCTGGAAAAACAACATCAAAACAGACAAAATACCAGCATCACAGCCATGCCTCCTCTGTTCTTAGCAGCTCTAGGTGGCAGTTCTCAAAAGTCCTGGGCAGCTCCAATGGGCTTTCAGCAATCTTTCTCTCAGCAACTCAGGCTCCATGATACTGGATACTGCTCTCCCAAAAGTCCTTCTGGCCCCTCGACTTGGGCCTCTCCCAATTCACAGCTACTCCCAGTGCAGCCCTCTCTCTTCATGTCAACAAATCCATCCCACAAGTGGGATTCACAAGCTCTGGGCTTTAACACTCAACCCAAAAATCAAGCCAATACAGAGGCATCTCCAAATTCCATTAACATTATAGATGGTTGGGAGGGAAGCTCCACTTCATAATTCTTCCTCCCTTTAAAGGCTGAAGATTGGGTAGGAAAAGGGTGCAACTGGAGATGGAAGTTGAACTTGAACAGCTAAAGAAAAAAACCCCATTTACCCACTAAGTTTTCTCTTCCTTTTCCATTAAAGGATAAGTGCATTAGGATATGGAAGGCCTAAAGTCAAGTAAATTGTTCTCTGTGCCTGAGTTTCTCCACATCCCAGTTTAGTGATTTAACTGGTAGCAGGAGAGAAGTTGCCTTGTACTAGCACAGATGGGAATCACTGCTTTGGAGAAGATGGAAGATGAGTGACCTGACATGGCTCCTTGCAACCTTCCCTCACAAGACCATGTTGTGCCCAGCAAAAAAAAAATAGAAGGAACAAGGTATATGTGGTTAGAGGCCTTCTCAACTGAGAAGGCTGTCTATGAAGCAACATCAGGACATTATAGAGTTCTTGTGCAGAGGGAAGTCTTAAGGGGCAAATGGAAGAAGACAACTAGCCTGGTTCCTTGTACCATTGTCTTGAGCGACACATTGCACCAGCAAGAAATAGAAGGTACAAGGCACTGGTGGTCTGAGGAGATTTGGCTCCTCTTCTTATCTGAGGAAACTGCCTAGGATCTCAGAAAAGAAGTCTATGCTGTAGCTAAGCTAGAGAGCAGGTCCATAAGTATAAATATCTGTAACAAATAACATAAAACAGTGAATTGAGTCCAGAATTAAAAATGGGGTGGAAATGGGTGAATTACCCTTAAAAAATTACAGATCTCCTTTATTGATCCTAAGGTTCCCATGAACTATTTTTTTTCAATACTCATCTACTACTAGTGTTGTTGAATGGTGGTGAGACACAGGACACAATTGTCTCTGGCAAATTAAAAATGATTAGCACACAAAGGAAAATAGATAGGGGCTTACTGGGTGTAAAGATGCTACAGAATATAACAAGTAAGAAATCTGAAGAATTATATTATCCAGGTGTAAATTATTTTATCAAAGAAATTATGATAGAGAAGAAAGAAGATATAGTGAGAAATGACACATAAATGACTACAATGCCTCCAGCATATTAGATGGACCCCAGTGGGATCAAAGCATGAGAGGGTATAAATGATCAAGTAGGCACACATGGATGCATTATAATCTATATCTCTGGAGGGAACTCCCCAAATCATTGAGATCAAACATCACATGGATCATTTGAATTCTGACCCCCTATAGCTCTTCCAACTACATCCCTTGGCCTCATGAGTAAGAAATCGTTTTGTGGGTGGTAAGTTTTTTTTTAATCAGCTATTTATTTAAGATACAATCCTTGTTTGTTTTAAGCGATCTAAATTAAATACAGCTTCAGGAAAGTCTAATTGGTGGTTGTGTTTGTTTCTAGGTATCTTGGGCCTTTTCATCTCTGCTGAAAACTATAATCCTAGCCCTGCAGCACTGTGCAATCTGTCACTGGGGGTTCTGACACCCAAGAGAAACTAATTGGCATGCTCAGAACCCAGGAAGGAGCAACCTGATAGCCAACAAGCACTCATGACTGAAGGGACAAGACAATAATTAGTCAAAGTGTCCTGGGAGGAACATGGGACACATGGATAAGAAAAGCAGAAATGTCATGGGAGAACTAGAATTATGAGACCTTGAAATAATTGACAGAACTATGGATTAGGTATTAAGAAAGTTAGTCTGAAGTTTTGGCTATACCACTTACTAGCTATGAGATCTTGGTCAAGGAACTTTTCCTCCTTGAGATTTATTTTCCTTATATGTAAACTAGAGATAATGTAATGTAAACTAGAGATATGTAAACTAGACATAATGAATAAAATGGTTGTTAAGGTTCTCTCTAATCCTGCATTCTATTTTCCAATAGTGTAGTAGAAATTAAAGAGAAATTACAGTGAACTATGTAGTTGGGGAAGTTAACCAGGAGGTGGTATATTACTGTCCTAGGCACTATATGACAAAGAATGTGTAAATAAGAACAAGGGAGATGTCTTGTGATCCTGGGCTTGTATTCAGGACATAATGGAGAACTTCATAAGGATTGTCAAATCTATTTCCCATCTCGGGTCATTTGTATGGGCGTACAATAGAGTGAGAAAGAATCTAAAAAAACTGAAGAAATTAGGGGAAAATGGTATTTTCATCCTTGAAGGGAAGAAGCATGATCCCTAGTACAGATTTATAAAGCAAACAGTCAGTTGAGAGCATTCTTTTGAGAGGGAGATGAATATCTGGACCTTCATTTCAGATATGGGAACACTAGGGTCTTAGCCAGGAATGGAGACAGCCTGATGAAGACTAATAAAAATAAATCGGTTCAGCCAATACATTCTGGAAAACAATTTGGAACTATGCCTTAAAAGATATTAAATTGTATGTATCTTTTGACCTAGGGATGCCAATACTAGGTCTATGCCACAAGGAGATCAAAGAAAAAGGAAGAAGACTTATCTGTACAAAAAATTCTATATCAGTTCTTTTTGGGGAAGGAGGTAGTAAAGAACTGGAAGATGAAGAGTGTATAATTGAGCAATGGATGAACAATTTGGGGATGAAATTGTGATGGAGTACTACTGTGCTGTAAAAAATGATGAAAAGTACAATTCAGAGAAACCTGGCAATACATGTAAGGACTGATGAAGAGTGAAATTAATATAACCCAAAGTGCAATTTATAAAGCTGTGTGGCACAGTATATATATTGCTCAGCATGGAATGTTAAAGAGTTATTTAAATCTGGCCTCATACCAAAAATTGATTTCATGAAGCTAGAAAAATAATAAAATAATTCCTTTGGAAGAACAGAAGCTTAAGAATATCAAAAGAATTAGTGAAAAATGTAAACAAAGGAGGTTTTGCAGTATCAGATGCAAAACTGTATTTTAAGGCACAAATTCTCAAAGCTATCTTATACTGGCTGATAAATAGAATGGGGGATCAGTGGAACAGAGTAGACGTATAATTAACAATAGTAAATATTAAAAATAACCTTGTGTTTGAAAAATGTAAAGATTTAACATTTTGAGATAAGAATTGATTATTTGGTTAAAAAAATTTGGGAAAACTGATAAGGAGTCTGACCAAAATTGGGTATAAATCAATCTCTTACACCATTTATCAAGACAAGGTAAAGATGGATACATTAGAAGTAAAGCAATGCTTTGAAGATGGTGGTGTAGAAGCAGCAGCATCCCACAGCTCGCACGCAGCCACCCTAAACACCCATAAAAATATGACTCTGGACAAATTCTAGGACTCTCAAACTCAAAAAATACAGAATGCACATCTCTCACAGAAGGCAGCTCGGCAGCAGGGGATCATCGTGGCAGGATGCAAGTGGTTTCCCCCACTGGGCTGCATCAGAGCCCCTGGCCTGCAGACCCCACAGGGGGGCTGAGTCAATCGATCAGGGCCAAGTGCTCTTGCGTTGAGCTGCCTGGATCCTGATCGTGGTCTTGGGTGGGGATCCTGGGGTGTGCTTTCAGCAAGCCAAAGCTGATGGGGGCTTGAACCCTCCCCTAAGAGCTCTGGCAGCTGGGAAAATCCCAGCAATTTGGAACAGAGCTTTCCCCACTGGAAGCAGAGCTCCACAAAGCTAAAAAAAATACAAACAATTAATTGACTGGAAAACATGAGGAAAAGGAAGCAAAATAAGAATAGCAATAAAACTTTAGAATCCTTTTTTGTGGACAAAAAGGATTAAAGCATGGAACGGGAGGAAGACAACACAGTCAGCTCCCACACCAACAGCTTCCAAGACACTTGAAGAATGCCTACTAGCTATAGATAATCTGAAAAAGGACTTTGAAAAACAAATAATAGAAGTGGAGGAAAAACTGGGAAGAGAAATGAGAATGATGCGAGAAATCCATGAAAAGAGAGTCAACAAATTGATTAAAGAAAACAACACTTTAAAAAATAGAATAAATCAAATGGCAAAACAGGACCAGAAAGCCAATGAGGAGAAGAATGCCTTAAAAAGTCGAATTTGCCAGATGGAGAAAGA
>CM053595.1:28099661-28117642 GCA_028646575.1 Pseudocheirus occidentalis | reverse complement strand
AGAGAGAGAGAGAGAGAGAGAGAGAGAGAGAGAGAGAGAGAGAGAGAGAGAGAGAGAGTTCATTTCCCAGTATCTGGAAGCTGACTGAGAACTGAATTGGGATTTTCCTGAGACCAGAATCTGGTGAAAGCCAAACAGAAGGCCAATATTCCTTCTGGGTCCTAGAGCCAGCTGAACTGCTGGAAGACTGAAGATGCATGACTAGGATAAGACTTTGTTTATTCATGGCCTGGCTGATCCTTGAGTTCCAGGCAAGAAGTGGTGAAGGATTTGAGATGTGCTGAACCCTGTGAACTTCAGTGTGTGCCAGGGATTACCCTGAGGAGTGGACAAGACCTGGAAGCTGTCTGTCTCTGAGGATTGGACAAGAACCTGTCATCTGTCTCCTTCTGAATCCAGATGACTGTTCGGCAGATTCAGGAGGGACCTGGAACCATGGAAGGGCATCCAGGGAATCAGAGTGACTACCTAGAGTCAAGATGTAGAAAAGGCCTCCCCTTGGATGAGACTGAGGTTTGCTGGTCACCAAGTGGTGGAAAGTTTGTGTGGTTTTCTAATGACTGTATTAGTGACTAATGATATTTAGTAACTGGGAATCTTGCTTAGTGACTGACTGCTGGATGAGTGACTGATTGGGTTAATGATTTCCCCATGAGTGGAAGATTGGTATATTGTTAATTGATTGATTGAGTCATTAGGTGAGAAGGGTTTCCCCCCATAGGTAAACCAGGTGATACTTCTTTCATTATATTGTGAATTGATTGGTTGAATCTTTAAGTGAAAAGGGTTTCCCCCTTAGGGAAACCAGGTGATTCTTTTGTGTTCCTTGTTCTGAATATTGTGACCACTGTAGTGAAAAAAGTGTGGCCATTCCAGTGTTAAGCTGTTATGAACACTGTATTGTGACTTTCTGTGATAAGATGTAATATTTAAAATATTATATTGTGAATATTTTACTGAGCCTTGATCTGTAATGGAATAAACAGTGTTCACTTTTACCGTGTAACCCGAATCTTAAAAGCTGTTCACAGTAACATCCTTTTGGGAATCTGCTGATGCTTGGCTTAACACTCCCCCAAACCCTTATGATACCTGTCATTTTTTACATTTGTCATTTTACATTGTCATTTTAAATGACTCTAAAAAACTCCAGTGCTGCAGAATCCACAAAATGACAGAGTGAAACAACTTCAGCCCAAGACACCCTGGAAGGTTGACAGGAAGGGTTTATCACACCAAGTTGGGAGCAGGGTGAAGTACAGCATGGGCCCAACTGGGCATTGATTGGGCTGGTGGAGGTCTCAGGGTTCTGAATTGCTGGAAGCTGTGTCAGTTTACATATTCTCAAGCCACAAATGCCAATAATGATGTGGAAGGTCAGTGAGGGCACTCTGTAGGACCTGGGTGAAAGAGGAGAATGTGGTCTGGCCCAAGCCTTGGGGTAGGGATGGATGGAGGTGGTGGCAGCAACAGCAACAGCATCAGTGGTTGTTTCTAGAGCTCTAGGCCCACAGATGGTGGGAGAATTTAGTGACTGACACAAAATCCCTGAAGCATAGGAAAGCACACCCACCCCACAGCCACTGGAAGCAAAGTCCTGACTTGACAGAGAGTTAGAAAGTCAAGTATTTGTCTGTGAAAATGAGCAAACAATGTAAAAAAAGTCAAACTAGAGAATCTCACTTTGATGACAAAGAGCATCAAAACATACAATGAGAATAAGACAACTAAGTCAAAGCCCCTACATCAAAAGCCTCCAAGAAATATTTTCATTTTTCTCATATCATGGAAGAGCTCATAAAGGAATTTGAAAATCAAGTTAGAGGAGGAGAGGAAAAATTGGGAAGAGAAATGAGAGTGGGGCAAGAAAATCATAAAAAAAGAATCAACAACTTGTTAAAGGAGACCCCACCCAAAATACTGAAGAAAACAATACTTTAAAAAATAGACTAACCCAAATAGCAAAAGAGGTCCAAAAAGCCAATGAGGAGAAGAATATCTTCAAATCAGAATTGGCCAAATAGAAAAGGAAGCCCAAAACTCACTGAAGAAAATAGTTCCTTCAAAATCAGAATGGAGCAAATGGAAGCTAATGACTTTATGAGAAATCAAGAAACAGTAAATCAGAACCAAAAGAATGAAAAAACAAAAGATAACATGGGATATCTCATTGGAAAAAAACACAGACCTGGAAAACAGATCAAAGAGAGGTAATTTAAAAATTATTGAACTACCTGAAAGTCATTTTCAAAAAAGAGCTTATATATAATCTTTCAAGAAATTATGGAGCAGAACTGCCCTTATTTTCTATAACCAAAGGGTAAAATAGAAATTATAAGGATCTTCCAGCTACCTCTTGTAAGAGATCCCAAAAGGAAATATCCTGGGCATATTGTAGCCAAATTCCAGAGTTTACAGGTCAAGGAGAAAATACTGCAAGCAGCCAGAAAGAAAAAAATTTGAGTACTGTGAAAACACAAACAGGACAACACAACATCTATCAGCTTCTAAATTAAGTGATCAAAGGGCTTGGAATATGATATTCCAGAGGTCAGAGGAGCTAGGTTAAAACCCAGAATCACCTGAATAGAAAATTTGATTCTCAAATATAAGACTCAGGAGAAGTATTAAACAAGAAAGCAAAATTCTCCTTTCTAAACAGGAAAGAGAAATTATAATGAACTCATTAAAGATGAACTGTTTACATTACTATATGAAAAAGCTGATATTCGTAAATCATGAGACCTTTCTCAGCATTAGGGTAATTGGAGGAAATAGAAAGTCAGTAGGTAGGTAGGTAGGTAGGTAGGTAGGTAGGTAGGTGGGTAGATGGATAGACAGACAAACAGATAGATAGATAGATAGATAAATAGATAGACAGATAGATAGCACATGGTCAGTTGAATATGGAGGGCTGATATCTAAAAATAAAATTAAGATGGGAGAGAGGTATATATTGGGAGAAGGAGAAAAGGAGAGATAGAATGGGATACATTATCTCACAGAAAAGAGGCAAGAAAACTGTTTCACAATTTAGGGGAAGAGGGGGGAGGTGAGAGGGAATGGGTAAACCTTGTTCTCATCAGATTTGGCTTAAGGAGGGCGTAACATATAATCTTAATTGTATATTTTACCCTAATGAAAGTAAGAAGTAAGGAGATAAGAGGGGTGATGATGGAAGGGAGGGCAGATTGGTGGAGGGGGTAATCAGAAGCAAATACTTTAAAAAAGAGACAGGGTCAAAGGAGAAATTAGAATAAGTGAAGGAGGTTGGTATAGGGTGGGGAGAAAATATAGTTAGTCTTTCACAACATGACCATCATGGAAGTGTTTTGCATAACTACACCTATATTGAATTGCTTACCTTCTCATTGAGGGTACATGAGGAGGGAAGAACGGAGAGAATTTGTAACTCAAAATTTTAAAAACAAATGATAAAAAATGGATATTTACATGAACCTGGGAAATGAGATATACAGACAATGGGGTATAGAAATCTATCTAAGAGAGTAAAGGGGAAGGGGTTAAGGGTGGGATGATAGAAGAGAGGGCACAGTCAGGGAAGGGGTAATCAGAATGCATGACATCTTGGGGCATGGAGAGGGGAGAGATGGGGAGAAAATTTGGAACTAAAAATCTTGTGGAAATGAATGTTGAAAACTAAAAAAAATAATTGAAACAAGAAAAATATGAATAATACTCTTTGTATTCTCTTCTTGTTGCTTACTTGCATTTGCCTTTTTGTTTGTGTGTGTTTCTCATGACTTTTGTGTTTGAGTTTTAAAATTACCACCCAGCTTTGATATTTTCATCAAGAAGATTTGGAAGTCTTTTATATCATTATGGTTCCATTATCAGTTGGTACGCTTATACTTGATTTTGTTGGTTAAGTCATTTTTGGTTATAAGCCTTTACACTTTGCCTTTCAAAATATACAATGAATGGGTCCTTATATCATTCCCTCCATCAAAATATGAACATTCCATCTTGCATATTCTCTTCTTATTGCTCTTATTGTTCACTTTCTTTCAATTCTTCATATTCACTATTTCTTATGGTGCCATAATATTTGTGTCATGGACTCCTTTAAGTTTCTCACTAACTTGCTGTATTACCTGTAAAATACACACACACACACACACACACACACAAATCACTAATAATGCTATTGAATAAACAAAAGTTTTCTTCATATTATGTCTTCATGCTACTTAGTCTTCCTTCCCTAGCTAAACTCTCTTAACTCCAAGTAAAGAGAATATTTGAATGGCTAGAGTGGGAAAGATACAGTCTTTGCTTTCAGACATATGAAAAGTGATTATGGGGAAGATGGATTAAATTTGCTCTAATTGAGTCCAAATGATGGAGGGCCAAAGTACAGAGTTTAAAGTGAGATGGAAGTTTCAACTTTATCTATGGAAAAACCTCTAATGATTATGCTATCAAGCCATGGAATTGGGAGGATTCAATTAACAGTGATCACCTCATTCCAGAGGTGTTGAAGGAGAGGCTCATTGATAGTTGTTGAGGATCTGAATCAAAATCTCCTAGGTCTGAGCTTCAAGACTATTGTTCTCTTTGAAACGTTGTGTTGTTGTAGCACAGTGATGTCAAAGTAAAACAGAAACAGAGTTTGTATATACTAATTCCTGCAGCCTCAAATTGACTTAGAAAACCACATCTCCACATTAACTCTGTTCTCTTATATTTTTATTCAGTGAAATTTATGTGAATAATTTTATCTGTGAATTCTGTGAATAATATTTTTAACTGCATAAAATACTATATAGGATCATGAAGGAAACCAATTATATGGGAATACAGTTATCTATATCTATCCATACTATATATTGATATCATGTCTGTGTCTATATCTGTATCACCTGTTTTTCTATCATCCTTCTATCTCGCTATTTTGTATCATTTGTCTTCTCTGTTTCTCTCTCTGTCTCTTTGTCTCTCCGTTTTTGTGTATGTGTGTGTAAGTCTTTCTCTTTGTATCTTCTCTCTCTTTCTCTCTCTCTCTCTTTCTCTCTCTCTCATTTGTACTTAAGGTCTCTTGTGTTTGAGAGTTTGTACACTGAAAAATTACAGCTTTTTTGTATTTACATATTATCATAATTTTAACACAGATGACACAGCATCATGCAGTAGAAAGAGGACTAGACTGGGAATCAAGACCCCTGAGTTTTATTTATGATTCTATCATTCACTTTTTGAGTCATTGGGGTGAATCACTTTCCTGAGTCTCAGTTTCTTCATTGGTAAGATGAGGAGGCTGGATTCCAGAATCTCCAAAGTCCTTTCAGACTTTAATTTTTTATGTTACTAGGTCCCTTCAAATGTCAAAATTCAGTATTCTGTAGATTTATTTGATTGCCAAAATTCCATAATCTTAAGTCCTTTCCATATTGCACCATCTATGTTCTTAAGTCCTTTTAAAATCTAACATTATTTCATAAGTGATTGGTTTCCCATTTCTAACTTCTTCTGGCATTTGTGCAATGCTCAAGGGTGACTTTTAAAAGGTAAAGTATTTAAGAAAAAATGAGATTACTGTATCTAGCACCATATAGCTTCTTAAGACTTGAGAAAAAAGGGCAGGTTTAGATGATTTTAGAGGCATAGGAAACACCCTCACCAAAATATCACTCTGAAATGAGTCTGAAAATTAGAAAAGCATAGGCCCACATTATACCCATGATTTTTGCAGTCACTTTTCTAGTGTATCAGTTAAAACTTAGAACTAACAAGAGTAAACCAGCATATTTCCAAAATTTGGTAGGTCAGAAGTTTTTCCAATCCTTTCTTCACAGTAGAATCATAAAAACCCACATTACTGTGCATTTTAACCCAGTCTTTTCCACTAACTTGCTGTATGACCCATTCATATATACACCTGAATTACTAGTCATACTATTCAATAAAGAAAATTTTCCTCAGATCACATCTTCATGTTACTTAGTCTTCCTTTTCTTAACTCCAAGTAAAGAGAATATTTGAATGGCTAGAGTAAGAAGGACATGACCATTGTTTTCAGATTGGGAACATAGATTAAATTTGCTCTAATTGACCCCCAGTGATGGAGGACTAAAGGACACAGTGAGAGGAAGTTTCAACTTAATCTATGGAAGAACTTCTAGTGATTTTACTATCAAGCCATGGAATTGGAAGGATTCAATTAATAGTGAGCACCTCATCTCAGAGGTATTCAAGGAGATGCTCACTGTCAGTTGTTGAGAATCTGGATCAAGGTCCCCTAAGACTGAACTTCAAAACTAGTGTTCTCTTTGAATGGTATTATGGTATAGCACAGTGATGTCAAAGTAAAATAGGAACCTTGGCCATTAAACTATATAGACATATACATATATGAATTCTTGCAATTTCATATTGACCTAGAAAACCACATCTCAACATTAACTATGTTCTGTTTTATTTTTAATTTGTTTTGTTTGATATATCCCAATTACATTTTAGCCTAGCTTGGTCATACTTTGGAATTTTGCATATTTGGAACCTCTGGTATATTGAACTGGATTTGTATTAAAAATAAACAAAATACCCCATATTTCCTTATCTGTAAAATAGGGAAATTAATCCCTGATTTTCTTCTTTGATCTCTACCCAATAATGTTTTGCAGTTGAAATCAGAGAATGTCTGTGAAAATGGTCTGTAATTTATAAAGCCCTATACACAAGAGATTAAGGGATTTGGTCAATGATTAACCCTTTTCTTTGTCCTTTGGAATATATTGCATACATGAAATTAGTTCATATTTATTGTTGCCAGTTCCATATGGTTAATTTTAAATCATATGTATTTGGGCCTATTTTCTGTCATATTTAAAATGAGTAGATTATATGAGATATTCTCAAAATTTCTGTGCTGATGTTCTGTGTTGGTCTATTATTCTGTAGCCTGGAGACCTTTGTAGCCCAAATATTATATGTTTCATAATCTAAATTGTCCATTGCTTAGGTTTTTCTCAGGTTGAACAGTTTATGTTCTGAGTCCCATCCAACTTAACATTCAATGTTATATATTCTAAGGTCTACATGAGCTTTGACATTCTTTGCTCTGTATTTTTATGATCTTTCTAACTTCAGCATTCTAATTCTACGACTCTAAGTTCATGATTTTTAATAGACATGATTTTTAAGATTTTTGGAATGAAAGCTCAAGCTGCTGAAACATGCAGAAATATTCCTGTTTGCTCTGCAACTCATATAATGACAGATTGCTAGACTGTTCCATTCCATTTAAGAAAGAATACGAATCCCTGTGGCATCTTGTAGCATTCCAGTGTACAGTAGCTACACATTGCTAAAACAGCTGAAAGATTGTTTTATCTCAGTTCTATAAACCTCCAAATTCCCCCCCTTCAAATTAAAGTACAATTTTGATTATAGAAGAAAGCTAGTTAAAATGGTATTCTGGTCTTTCATTTTTATTCCTTCAGGTTGCATTCTGTCTGAAATTGGTCTCAGATTCCAAAATTATCACACTTTACTTTCATAATTGACAGTGCTATCCAGTCCATGCCTAGTGGTAGAAGTCTAAGGTGAACCTTTAATTTTTTTTACTATACAGCTCCTAGAATCATCTGCCATACTAATTCTGTAATTTTTTATGCTTTTTGTTTTGATATAGCTTTAATATATGAATATATCACTCTTCCCCTCCCCCCAGGGAGCCACTCCTTGAAACAAATATTTTAAAATACAGAAAAGAAAGATTCAACAAAACCAACTACCACTTCAACTAAGTCTGACCATATTAGTAACTTTCTGTATTCCTTGTTCCCCGTTGAAACAAAAGAAGAAGGTAGGTTTTCTCAATTCTTCTAGTGTTTTATTTGTGATCATAATACGTATTGTTTAGTTTCTTCATTGTTATTTTTTCATTTCTGTTCTACATATATTTTATAGTGAATATGTATTTATAAATAAATGCATGTGTATATGTGTACATATGTGTACATACATATATACATATGTGTATATAAACATATATAAACATACATATACACATATACTGTACCTTTTTTTGGTTCTTCTTGCTTCACTATGTCAGTTCACATATATTTCTCCACTACTATGAATGAGTAATATTTCACATTTCTCACAGTGCTGAATATTCCTTTGCATTTGTGTACCACAGTTAGCTCTAATCCATGCACATCTCCTTTTTTCTCAATTATTTTCGACCACAGAAAATGTTGCTATGAAAATTTTGGCATGTATTAGGATGATTTTCTGCTTTTGACTATTTTAGGCTATAGATTTAGCAATGAGATGATTGATATGGACAAAAAAAGTATGGATATTTTAGACTCTAGTTTAAATATAATTGCAAATTGGTATCCAGGATGTTTTAGCCAATTAACTCACTGCTCTACTAAATATGAATTAGTGTAATGGTCTTCCAATAGGCCTTCTTCTGGTAATTATATCTATTTTTTGATCATTTTTGCTAATTTCTTGCATTTGAAGATAGACATCAAGATTGTTTTGATTTTTATTTATCTTGTTATGAGGGATTTGAAAAAAAAAAGGTTCCATATGGTTATTAGTAGTTTGCAATTATTTTGTCTACTGTTTGTTCATATTCTTTACTTGTCCATTTGGGAGTGCTCTTAGTCAAATATTGGTGTTAATTTTTATGTAGTCTGGATCTATATGTCATCAAGGACTTGTTTGGATATTTGATGCAAGTATTTTTGAGTTTTCAGTTTCATTTCTTCTCCCGGCTGCACTGATAGAATAATAGTGCAAAAGTTTTTAGATTACATATAATCAAAAGTATCTATTTTACTTTTAGTGTTCTCCTTTGTTTACTTAAACCATATTTCCTAGTCATAGTTATTATAGGTAATCATTCTTTTTTAACTGTTTAATGTTTTATAGTGATCTTATATAATCAGGTCACATATCTATTTTGAGCTTTTTATTGGTTATGATGTAAGATATTGCTCTAAAGTTATTTTTTGAGAAACTGCCATTCTGCAATCTATTTATTGGGTTGGTTTGTATATGAATTTATTTATACTTTCAACCCAGGTTTCATCCAAGTTGGAAATTCTTGACGGTTATTATTATATGATATATGTATATATTTTATAGTGCATAATTATAATTATATATATTATAATTCTATGAAATTTCAGAATTAGAAGGAACTTTTGAATGAAGAAAATAGGATATCAGAAATGGAAAAGTCAGTAGAATGCTGAGAAAGTAGGAATTCCAAAGTAGAAAGAATTTTAAAATCGTAGAACATGGAAATTAAAATCTAGAAACACCTTTGAACAGAGAACACATAATTTCAGAGTTAGGAGAGACCTTATTATATAACCCATTGGAGCTGGGAAATATCTTATAACTCATGTAATCAAATGTTGTTTTTTTACAGAGGAGGAAACTAAGACCCAAAGGGAAAGTGGCTTGTCTAAGGCTATGTGATTAGTTAAGTCACTCATCAAATCAATGGAAATGTTGGAACTAGATTCTAGTCTTCGGATGCCCTATCTAAATCTTTTTCCAAACCGCATTGTTCCATGCAGAGTAGAGGATAAATAGTTGTTTTCCATATACTGTGTTTATTAGGTGACTAACCTTACTTAGTAGCTATCCTTCTCTGGAGCCATTTCTTTCTCTAAAAATGAAAGACTTCATTTAGACCATCTTTACTGTTTCTTTCAAGTCTAAATCCTATGATCCTAAGAACAGATCATAATAATATTATATAGGACCTTAAATGTTTCTGTCTGCTGTAGCTAGTTCAGTACTACAGTGAAAACTACTCATTTCTCATGAATATTCCCAGTGCCTTATGCCTGTCTGATTGGAGTAAAGAATTTAAAGAGGACTCTCAGATTAGCTATATCTTTAATTCCCACCAATTCACACTCCTTGCAGTGTATTCCACATAGCCCTGGAACATAGTAAGCACTTAATACATGTTTATTGACTGACTGGGGGAAATCTAATTACTGTTAACTGCTCTGTGTGAAGAGCTCATGTTCTAATTAAATAGCAAATTTTTATCATGCTGAGATGGATTTGTATGAGCTAACATCTTTTTGTGTTTGTGTAGTAAACTATGGAACTAATTATTTCAGATCTCTTATTTTTAATATTGATGTCATCAAAGCACAAATTTTCATAATTCAGTGGGCACCTGATAAATGTTTGTTGAATTTTTCAATTGAATTAAGTATTAGACTTTTATGACAATAAATATCATTCTAGATACGACTAGCAGGCAGAATTAAAATGATTATATTCTAATGGAAAGAGAAATATTGAAGCCAAACTATTATCAAACTCCCACATTCTTCTTTGGGCATATATTTGACTTTCAGGAGTGTAGCTAGTTGGTTAACCAAATCAGTTGGATTCATTCAGCCTGCACTATCTATAACAGAGCAGTTTGGCTTCATTAGGGTTATGACATCATCAATAATATGAAGATCTTTAATTGTATTTTAAATAGGCCTCATTCTCAATAAAATTGTGAGTCAATTAAGCACTCAGCAAGCATTGTTAAAATGCCTGCTAATATCTAGAAAAGAAGCAGCATATTGTAGTGAGAAGAGAACATTGAATAAAGAATGTCAGCTTTGGCAAGTACCTTAAGACAGTCTATTGAATCTGGTAGGGAATTAAGAAATAAAATATTCCACTTAAAAGGGACCTTTACACATAAAATTTCAGAGTGAGAAGTCTCAGAGATTATTTAGTTCAATCTCTTAATTCTGCAGATCATGTCATTGAGATACATAGACAAAGAGAGACTTGTTCAGTCATAAGATCTGAGGCAGATCCAGAACTCTGATCCAAGCATTCTGATTTCTAGTTCAAGATTCTTTCAAATATAACTGACCACACACATAATCCATAAAAGAAAAATAGATATCAACAAAAGATTTAGATTTTCAGATAGCTATGTTGGATCCAAAAATTGTCTTCCTCTCTGTTACTGAATGTACAAACAGCTTTGGTGTATTTGAAATCTCATTCAGTAAAGAAAAATGCAAATATACAAAAAAAGAGTCAATAAAGTTTAATTTAAAGGATTTTTGCCACCAACTCCATGTGTAACCTTGGGCGCATTTGCATCTCTGAGCTGTAGCTAACTCTTTATCTATAAGATGAAGGGCTTGTACTGAAAGCTCAAATGAGCTCTCTATAGTATAACATCTAAGTACTGCAATAACTTTCTGTTTGACCTCTCTAAGGTCTGGAATTCCCCTGGTTAAGGAGCTCTGTCCCTCTCCTACAACTGTGAGGTGAGTCTGATACCAAAGGAGGAGAGCAAGAGAATATAGACTGATTATAGAAATTTAATGAATCATTATAAATACTTACAAACAGTGGCAGTCTGGGGTAACTGCTAGACAATTCAATAGATCTCCAAAATCCCCATGGTAATTATAGAAATCAGACAAAGGAAGGAGGAGCCATAGCCAGTCATCAGGGGAGTTCATGCTCTCTAAATACGGGACAGGGCTCACACCTTCCATACTTAGCCCTAAATTACTAAGAGTTAAGTATCTGCTAAACTGATTGCTGTTACAAGGTCTATGTGCACTGACCAGACATGGTCCCAGTCTATAACTGTACACAAGAAGGAGTGATGACAAGCTGGTGAGTACAGTTGCAGAGGGGTGGGGCCCCAATGTCTGTAGTCACTCATAGAGAAACAGATTATTAGTTTAGGTTCAAGGAAAAAGAGGGGAGCTGAAACTTAGAGTCCCAAAGAAAAAGGAGGGAGTAAGAGAATTTGGAGTGACAGCATTTCTGGGTGCTCTAGCTGTAGGTCAGTAGTAGAGAGGAGTATATTGGGTTACTAATAGACCAAAGTGTGAGCCAAAGGAACAGTGACTAAGCAGGGCCTTGGATTATAGATCATTCTAAGTACTAAGGGGTCAAAGACCACCAGATTGAGCTCAGAAAACTGGCATTAATAAAATGAAGCCTGAGATATTATTACCCTATCATTCAGTACTAGAATCCAACTCTAACATAGAGACAACAGTTAAGAAATTGGCCACTAAAATGAGTAATACAAAGAGAAAAAAACTGATGATAGAGAGCTACTATGGTGAAAGATAAGATCAGCGCAGAAATACAGAAGACACTGAGGTCAAAACTCTACTTCTAAAGTTTCAAAGAAAAATATAAAAAATGGTCACAAGTGCCAAAACAGTTATTAGAACCTCTTGAAAAGGACTTTAAAAATAAGATGAGAGAGGCTGAGTAAAAGTTAGGAAAAAAAAGATAATAGTAAGGCAAGAAAAAAAAGAAAATTATGAACCTAAAGTCAGCCAATTGGTAAATGATATCCAAAAACTTATGGAAGAAGAAAAGTTCTTTAAAAATTATAATTCGCTAAGAGGAAGTTAATGATTTCATATAACACCAAGAAATAATAAAATAAAATGAAAGGAATGAAAAATATAAGTGAATATTGAATATCTCATTAAAAAAAACTGACCTGGAAAAATCAAAGAGAAAGATATACAAATTGTTGGACTACCTGAAAGTTAAGATAAAAAATAATTTAGACACTATATTTCATGAAATTATTAATGAAATTCGCCTTGAAGTTATAGTACCCGAGTATATAACGAAAATTGGAAACATCCACCAATGATGACCTGAAAGAGACAGCAAATGAAAACTCACAGGAAAATTATAAATAAGATTTGAAGCTCCCACTTCAAAGGGAAAACTATTATGACCAGAAGGAAATAATTTAAATATTGTGGTGACATAATCACTAAATTTAGCAACTTGTACATTAAAAAACTAAAGCGCATGTAACATCGTATTCTAAAGAGCAAAGAAGCTCCATATAACTAAGAATGACTTACACAGGAAAACTCAGTGTGATCCAGTAAGGAAAAAAAGGATGTTAAATTAAAGGACTTTCTGGCATTCTTTTTTAAAATTTGATTTTTTTATTTACTTTTAGTTTACAAGATTCAGTTCCATAATCTCTTGAGTTTCAAATTTTCTTATAGCATGCAATCAAGTATTGGATCTGCAAATATTTTCAAACCGGACATTAGTCTGGTTGTATAGAATGGTTTTAACCAATGAAGGGAACAATGGGAAAGAAGAAAGAGAATCAAACACGAAAAAGAATGATAGAATGTAGATTGCTTCAGTCTCCATTTAAACTCTGTTCCTTCTAGATTTTTGTCTGAATGTAGACATCTCCTTCCATCCTGAGTCTTTCACAGTTGCCTTATACCGTTGCATTGCTGAGAAGAGTCCAGTTTATCAAAGTTGGTTATCACATATACAATGTGTCTGTGATTGTGTACAAATTTTTCCTGGTTCTGCTCTTCTCACTTAGCATCAGTTTGTATAAGCCGCTTCAGGTAAAAATATGAAGTCCATCTGCTCCTCATTTCTTTTACCACAATAGAATTCCATTAAATTCATGTATCACAACTTATTTAGCCATTCCCCAATTGATGGTCATCCCCTTAATTTCCAGTTTTTTTCCACCACAAAGACAGCTGCAATAAATATTTTTGTGCATATGGGTCTTCCTCCCACTTATATAATCTCTTTGGGATACAACCTCAGAAGTGGTATTACTGGGTCAATGGGTATGCAATTATTTATAGCCCTTTGTGCATAGTTTCAGATTGCTCTCCAGAATGATTGTATCAGTTCACAGCTCCACCAACAATGCATTATTGTTTCAATTTTCCTCATCCTCTCCAGCATTTGTCATTTTCCAGTTTTGTCATCTTAGGCAATCTGACTGGTAAGATGTGGTACTTCAAAGTTGCTTTGATTTGCATTTCTCAAGTCAATAGTGATTTAGAGCATTTTTTCATATGCTTATAAATATCTTTGATTTCTGCCTCTGAAAATTGCCTGTTCATACCCTTTGCCCATTTATTAACTAGGGGATAATTTGTATTCTTATAGATTTTACTTAATTCTTGTATATTTTAGAAATGAGGCCTTTATCCAAGACACTGGTTGTAAATATTCTTTCCCAATTTCCCACTTCCCTCTTAATCTTGTTTATATTGACTTTGTTTGTACAGAAACTTTACAATTTAATGTAATCAAGATTATCCATTTTGCATTTTATACTGCTCTCCAAACTCATCTTTGGTCATAAAGTCCTCCCTACTTCATAAATCTGACAGGTAAACTGTTTCTTGCTTCCAAAGATTACTTACAGTATCAGCCTTTATACCTAGATCATGCACCCATTTAGAGTTGACTTTGTTGTATAGCATTAGATGATGGTGTATGCCCAGTTTCTGCCATACTATATTCCAGTGTTCCCCACACTTTTTGTCAAATACTGAGTTCTTATGCTAAAAACTGTGGTCTTTGGGCTTATCAAACAGTTTATTACTATAATTGTTGACTACTTAGCCTTTTGTGCCCAATCTATTCCATTGATCCACTACTCTATTCCTTAGCCAGTACCAAGCAGTTTTGATACCTTCCGTTTTGTAATAGAGATTAAAAAATGATAAGGAAGGAGTCCTACCAAATTCTTTTTATGACACAAATAGGGTATTGATACCTAAACCAGGGAGAGACAAAACAGAGAAAGAAAATTATGGACCAATTTCCCTCATGAATATAGATGCAAAAATTTTAAATAAAATATTAACAAAGAGACTCCAGCAGCTTATCACAAAAATAATACATTTTGATCAGGTTATATTTATTCCAGGAATGCAAGGATGGTTCAGTATCATTGATCATACCAACAATAAAACTAGAAGAAACCATATGGTTATCTCAATAGATGGAGAAAAAGCCTTTGACAAAATACAACATCCATTCCTATAAAAAACACTAGAAAGTATAGGAATAAATGTAATTTTCCTTATAATAATGGGTAGCATCTACTTAAAGCCATCAGCAAGTGTTATATGCCATGGGGATAAATTAGGAGCATTTCCAATAAGATCAGGGGTGAAACAAGGATGTTCACTATCACCCCTCTTATTCAGTCTGGTACTAGAAATGTTAGCAGTAGCAATTAGGGAAGAAAAAGAAATCAAAAGAATCAAATTAGGCAAAGAAGAGACTAAGCTACCACTCTTTGCAGATGATATGATGATATACTTGGAGAATCTTAGAGAATCTGGTAAAAAAATTCTTGAGACAATAAATAAATTTAGCAAAGTTTCAGCATATAAAATAAACCCACATAAATCCTCAGCATTCCTATATATTTCCAACAAAATCCAACAACAAGAGATAGTAAGAGAAACCCCATGTGTAGTTACTGTAGACATTATAAAATATTTGGGAATCTAGCTGCCAAACAAACCCAGTATCTTTATGAACACAACTACAAAATAATTTTCACACAAATAAAATCAGATCTAACTAATTGGAAAAACACCAATTTCTCATGGCTATGTTGAGCTAATACAATAAAAATGACAATTTTTACCAAAATTAAATTACATATTTAGTGCCATACCAATCAATCTACTCAAAAATTATTTTCAGGCATTCTTGCAAAAAAGATCAGAACTGGGGCAGAGTCAAGATGGTGGCATAGAAGCAGGAAAACTCTGTGAGCTCCCCACATAACCACCCAAAACACTTGTAAAATATGACTCTAAACAAATTTTAGAGCTCCAGAAACCACGAAGTGACAGAGAAACAAATCTCACACTGAAGGCAGCCCAGCAGGCAGACAGGAAGATCTAATCATAGCATGCTGGGAGCCAAGACCAGCCCCACAACATTTTTAGCACAAGGGTGGCCTGACCAGCCTGGCTAGAGCATTCAGGAGAGTGTATCACCAGATACTGTGGTGGTTTCCAGAATTATCAACCTATAAATGCCAAAGACAAAGTGAAAGATCAGTGGAATTAGGCTGAACTAGGGGAGGGCATGGAGGAGAGGGTCCGGCCATCTGCCCCCCCAGAGCCAGAAGCAGCAGAAGAGGTGGCCCTGCAGTGTCCTCCACATTGCTGCTTCAGAGCTCCCAGCCTGCAGATTGCAGGGGGGCCAAGTAACCATTCAGAGGCTAAGTGCTCTTGCCTTAACATGCTTGGATCAGTGTGATGGTCTTGGGTTGCGGTCCTGAGGTTCATGAACAGTGAGTCAAGGCTGGTGGGGGTTGCAGAGATGGCAGCCTCCTATTAGCTCCCACAGCAGCAAAAACCTCAGTGATCTGGGACAAAGCTTTCCCCTCTGAAAGCAGAGTTCTACTGTGGCAAGGCACCCAAAAGTTAAGTAATTGACTGCCAAGTTAAGCAGGCAAACAAAGGAAGCAAAGAAAGCACAGCAATCCAACTTTAGATTCCTCTTTTGGGGACAAAAAGGGTCAAAACATGGAATGTAAGGAAGACAATACAGTCAGAACTCCTGCACCAAAAGCCTCCAAGACAAATAACTGATTGCAAGCCATGGAGGAGCTTAAGAAGGATTTTGAAAATCAAATAAGAAAAGTGGAGGAAAAAATGGGGAGAAAGATGAGAATGATGCAAGAAAATCATGAAAAGAGAGTCAACAAACTGACTGAAGAAAATAACACCTTAAAAATAGAGTAATTATATGACAAATGAGGCCCAAAAAGCCAATGAATAGAAGAATGCCTTTAAAAGCCAAATTTGCCAGATGGAAAAAAGAATGTCAAAAGTGCACTGAAGAGAATAATTCCTTCAGTATTAGCATGGAGCAAATGGACGCTAATGACTTTATGAGAAATCAAGATACTATTAAACAGATCTGAGCAAATGAAAAAGTAGAAGGTAATGTGAAATATCTCATTGTAAAAAAAAAACACTGACCTGGAAAATAGAGCCAGGAGAGACAATTTAAAAATTATTGGACTACCTGAAAGCCATGATCAGAAAAAGAACCTAAAAATCATCTTTCAAGAAATTCTCAAGGAAAGATTGCCCTGATATTGTAGAACCTGAGGGCAAAATAGAAATTGAAAGAATTCACCCATCACCTCTTGAAAAAGATCCTAAATAGAAAACTCCTAGGGATGTTATTGCCAGTTTATGGAGTTCCCAGATCAAGGGGAAGATATTATAAGCTACGAAGGAGAAAAAATTTGAATACTATGGAAACCCAATCAGCATAACATAGGAACTAGCAGCTTCTACATTAAATTGAAGGGCCAGAACTATGATGTTCTGGAGATCAAAGGAGCTAGGATTAATACCAAGAATCATCTTCCCACCAAAACTGGGTATAATATTTCAGGGGAAAATGCGGTCATTCATTGAAGTGGAGAACTTTCAAGCATTCTTTTTTTTTCTAGGTACAGGAAAGCATTTATTTAACACCACAGAAATTGCATATCATACCATGCACTCATAGGAGCCTATAAACAAATGTGGAAAATACATGAAGAGACTCACAATAGACTATGAACAACGAATTTCCCTCTCTGGTGGTTCTGACTTTTCCATGATGTCTTTTTTTATTATTTTATTTTATTTTAATTAATTTGTTATTTATTTTCTTGTTTACATCATTCATTTTAATGAGATTTTTAATTAAACATTTTTTCCCCATCTTTCCCCTACCCCAATCCCAAAAGAGCAATCACACTGTAAAGCCTCTCCCATGGTCTGCTCTCTTACTTTCTGGTAGGGCAGGAAGGGTCTCCCTACCACAGTCGCTGTATATCTTAATTCCTAGTTGCATGTATTGCAGAGCTTTAAATTCTAGATTCTTTTGATTCCTCCCTTGTCACACAACCCCACTGGAAGGACAAACAATTCAATACAGGCTGTGGATGTGTGATTATACAGGACATCTTCATAGTGGACATACTGTGACAGCGATTATATGTCCATCCTTCCTATCCCTCCCCCCCCCTTTTACTGAAATGTGTACTTCCAGCATCCCTCCCCAAGACCCTGCCCTCCCCTTCGTCATCCCCCCTCGAATCTCCATGCCCCCTACTCTCCTGTGTGGCATGATGCCCAGTTTAGCTTTTATGCCAT
>CM053595.1:28081921-28099161 GCA_028646575.1 Pseudocheirus occidentalis | reverse complement strand
GGGAGGGGCTTTACAGTGGGATTGCTGTTTTGGGTTGGGGCAGGGGAAACATGGGGAGAAAATTTGTAATTCAAAAATCTCATGAAAATGAATGATGTAAACAAGAAAACAAACAAAAAAGTTATTTAAAAAGAGGAAGATTCAAGGAATCTCTGCTTATAAGAAATACTGGCTGCAGCTGTGCTGACCAGACATGACCATAGGAGAGAAGAAACCAGTGAATGCAGAAGCAGTTGGGCAAGGATGCTACTGGCTGTGGATAATTACAGGAGAATAGAATTCTTGGTTTTCATTTCAAGCTAGAGGAGAGAACTGAACGAGAATTTTAGGGTAGAGGCATGATGCCCCCCATGCCCCAAAATAGAGGTAATTACCAAAATATAAGTTACTGCAAGTGCAAAAAATAGAGCAGGCAAAGGAAAAAGAATTCAACCTTCAAAAGTTACTATGGGAATAGAGAAGAACTGACTTTGTCTTCAGAGGAGGAAACTGAAGGAAAAACATGTCTGCTACCCTTAAAGAATAATATCAAATGGTCATTCATCCAAAAACAATTCAAGGAAGAGCTTTAGAAAGACTTTAAAATCAAATGTGAGAGATTCAGGTAATTCTTTTGATAAGATCAATCCATGAAAAAAAGGAAATTACGAAAATGTAGTCAACCAACTAGAAAAGCAGTTTCAGAATCGTAAGGAAGAAAACAATTCCTTGAAAATTAAAATTGGGCAAGTGGAAGCCATTGAAGTTATAAAAGATCAAGAAATAACCAAATAATATATAAAGAATGAAAAAAATAGAAGAGAAAGTGAGGCATCTTAAAAGAAAAGCAGCTGATTTGTAGAACAAGTCAGGAAGAGAAAATATAAGAATGATTGGACTCCCTGACAGCTATGAACAAAAAAAAAGACTTGATACAAGTATAATACAAGAAATAAATAAAACTTTCCTGAAGTATTAAAGCAAGAGCATAAAGTAGAAAGAGAAAAAATACCCTGATCACCACCTGAAAGAGATTCTATGAGGAAAACCAACAGGAATATAATAATCAAATTCTGAAACCCCCAGCTCAAGGATAAAATATTACAAGCATCAAAGGAAAAAGAAACACAATTTGAATATGGTGGAACTACAAATAGAATCATGCTAGACCTAGCAATGGTTGCACTAAAAGACTGCAATTTTTGGAACACTATATATCAAAGAGCAAAAGAATTGAAGTTGTGGCTCAAAATATCATACTCAGAAAAGTTAAGCATAATCCTGAATGGGAAAAATGACATTTAATGTATTGTCATACTTTAAGGATTTTCTTTAAAAAAAATTAAGCTAACCTGAACTTAATAGTAGGTTTAACATATAAGATCCAAGAGAAGTCTAGGCTACATGGCAAAACATAATTACAAAGAACTCAAAAAGGACTGCTTCCCTTTTATACAAAGGAGTTTAAAACTGATGTCTAAAATTCTTATTAATAATTGAGTAGTTTGTAAGAAAGTTTTTTTGGGTAGACTTGAGTATTATGTGACTTCAAAAATGTAACACCATTTAGGAACAGATAAAACAAGTAATTATTTTATACAAAAGAGGTCTGAGAAGAAGAACTGACAGAAAAATTAGAAGGGGGAATAGGGCTGGTAGTTCTGGAACCCTACTTTCATCAGCAAAGGGTTTCAGAGAGTAGAAGAATATGAAAGTCTTCTAAATTCAGAAAGAAATAAAAAGGTTAAGGGGATTGGAGGAGAGAGGATAAGGAAGGGATTTTTCAGGGAAGGGTGAGGGATTAGCATAAATAGAAGAGTGCTTAGATTAATTGGATTGGGAAAATAGAGGCATTCTTAGAAGGGGGGTAGGTGAAGTAAAAAAGGGCAAAACCCCCACAGAATCCTGAAAGTCTGACAAGAAAGATACAAACACAAATCTTGAAATATGAATAGTCCAGTTTGACAATATCCCTCCTAAAATGTAATTATTAGAGCTAAGCAGAGTGCACTGGGTTGTTTTGACAAAATTTCACAATTCTCATCCTCATTATTCCCTAACTAAAACTCTCTCTTCTACCCATTGATTCAAACTGTTTGGATTTTTCATTCCCAATATTTTATATTCCCTAAGTTTCCTTCTCTATCTCATCATTTCTTGATGACGGAGAACAACAAGTTTTCCAAACTGAAAGGACTCCCCTCCCCTCCACCTTGTCAAATCCTACACATCCTTAAGAAGCAACTCCCTCTAAGATCATTCAACTTGCTGAAACTCCTGTAGTTTTTGCTTCCTGAGGTGCTCTTCAGAGGATGTTCTATAAACTCCCTTATGTTTTCAGGACCTACCCAAAGAGATGGAATATAACTTTCTGCCCCTTTTGCATTCATGTAATAGGTTCTCCATGAAGCCTTTCTTGATGATCTAATTGGATCTATATCCTGTCATAATCGACAAATCACACATTGTACTAGACTTATTTCCCTATTATAGTCTATATAGTTATTATGTTTTTATATGGTTATTATATATTTTAAACGTAACATAAATAATCTGTATCTTCCACAACATATAACCTGTTTTACTCCCTGTGTAGAGTACAGTTGTCTGCATTTAATTGATTCTTTTTTTTAACAGCTTATGGATTCAGTATTTATTTTTCTTCCCTCTGTCAAACCCTGAGCCCATGGCTTTCCCCAAGGCTGTCTGGTAAGATGGAGGGGGAGGTACACACAGGCTGGAATAGAAATGGAAGGACAAGAGGATGAGGAGGAGCATTCAGAAACGCTGTGGGATAGAAATGGCTCCATCACATGGTGAAGAGGATGAGGAAGTGCACCATCAGACAAAAGAGTAGAAAGGCCAAAACCCAAGACAGCATAAGAAAAAGAGCTGCTGCTTCAGGGAGGGGTTTCTGGCATAACCTATGATGAGACTTCCAATCACAGTCCCAATTCCAGGTCCATGGTCAAATATCCCCACAGTGACAGCCCCGGCCCCAATAAACTTGGCTGCTGTGACAATGTCACTCGAGATAACACTAGTTTGGAACTGATGTTGTCAAAATGCTGAGGTTCTAATCTGTCCAAATCTCTGGCCATGTTATCACCACTTCAGATAACAGTCTACTCAGCAACTGAGAGTTGCTCCTTACAAGAGCAGGGGTAGAGATGAACTTGGTGCAGGCATACATTCTCAGGAGAGGGACAAAACTGAAGAGCTGCCAGCAGAGCAGAAGAAACAGAGTCATTTAATGGACTCTTAAGAAATGTTTACTGAATTAATGAATGTATAGATGGATGTGTGGATGAATGAATAGAGGAAAAATTAAGATGTCAAAAGACCTTTAAATCATATCATCTGAGGGTTGGTAAGACAAACTAAAAATGTTTATCATTGAGAGCAAAAGACTTAGAGAGTATATGATGTCTTTCTTCTGATACCTGAGAAGTTATCATGTGGAAGAAGATTTAGGATCATGGGATCTAGAGTTAATAAGGACCTTAGAGATTCTTCAGTCTATTCTACTCTTTCAAGTTTTGTGTGAAGAAGTTGAGCCTCAAAGAGATTAGGTGATGTGCCAAGCATCAAATAGGAGATTTTGGTTTATTGTTTCACTAACTTAAAATAGGAAGTTACTTCCAAGATAGGAAGTTACTTCCAAGATCATCTAGCCCAACTCCAAATTCTCCAGATGGGGAAAAAAAGGCTCAAGGTCATATACGTTCCATATAGGAGAGTTAATACTGGAGCCCAAGTCTTTTCACTACTGATTGGTCCTCCCATTAGTAGATTAATTCTCTCTAAAGAAACTTCATGTTCGACTTTTCACAAGAGGGTAGAGCCAGGGCCAATGGGATGAAAATTGTAGAGAAACAGATTTCTGCTCAATAAAAAGAAAACATTTCCTCATTATTTGAGCTGTTTAGCAATAAAATGGGTTTCTTCGGTAGGTAATGAGTTGCCCATCATTGGGAATTTTCAATTAAAGGCCTGATGATCACTTGTCATGGAGGTAATAGATGAGATTTATTCATCTGACATAGAATTAGACTAGATGACCTTTGAGGTTCCTTATGACTCTGATGTTCAGTGATTCTCTATTTTCTCTTTTCATTAACCCATCATTATCCCAAGTTCAAAGCAAAGTGACTATGACATTTCCACAGTTAGGATGGCATTTCTAATAGCCAATGTTGGCAAGCCTTGACTAACTTCCTAACACAGCACCTGATAGGTTGGAATTTAGCTGTTCTTAAGCATAGGTACTTTTCCTTTTGGCATTCTCAGAGATGATAGCCTTTAATAGAGCTTAAGTCCTTCTTCTGCTGAATAGTTTAAAAGCTAAAGATGTATTAGGAGAATCAAGGCAGCATTGTCATCCCATATACAGCACCAGGTGGAAAGACAACAGGGGACATTGCACAGAATCTAAATTAGACCTCTTAGTGAGCTATGTAAAGTGCAACTTCACCCAACAAAATTGTATTTTCAATGCACCAGATGATAACTGACGCTATCTGAGAAACCATAGGGGTGGTAGAGGAGATGGAGAATTTGCAGTACCTGTGGTGCTAAGTCTTGAACAGTACTGTTTGATCACATGGAAAAAGTCTTTAGGTCTGGGCTAAAATTTCTATCACCTTCATTCATGACACTTCTGGTTTAATGCTAGGGAAATCTGAAATGATAAATGCAGCTTAATTAATCTGTTCTCCAGAGACATTGCTCCATTTTACAACATAGTAACCTGAGGAGGTGTGTGTATGTGTGTGTGTGTATGTGTGTGTTTTTGTTGTTGTTGTTTATTGTTGAGAGTGGGAGAAAGAGTTGCATTATAGGTTAAGTTGTTCAGGTGTCAATCTAACCAAGAGTCAATGAAGTTTAATAGATTTGTAAGTTTAATTTCATCTAATCTATGATCAAAGGAATAGTTAATAATTCAGTAATATAGTCAAAAGATATGGGATTTAAAGGCAAAGAAACTGGGTTCAAACCCAAACTTTTATTATATGTATAAAAATTCCTTTCCTTCTCTGCCCCTCCCTCTTCCCTCTCAGTAAAATAAGTGAATGGGACAAGATTAATGTGAAGTAGAACCTCAAATAGTACTGAAGAGGTCGTATGTGGTATGAAAATATGAGTGAACCACATGTGGTGGCAGTCAAATAAATAAATGGGATTTTAGTCTCCACAGAGAAAAACATCCTGTCTAAAAAGGTAGAGGTTATGGTCTCTGTGTGCTCTGTCCTCGTCAGACCCTATCTGAAATATTTTGTCCAGTTCTGGGTCCAGAAATTTAGAAAGGACATTTACAAACTATTAAACAACCAGAGAAGGGAGAGCATCATAGTGAGGTGCTGGAAACAATATCATTTTTGTATTGGTTGAAGGATATGGGGTGTTTAGTCTTTTGAAAAGAAGATATAGGGAGGATACAATCACTTTTTAAATATCTAAAGGGTTGTCATGGAGATGGGCAAAGAGAATTGTTCTCCTTGGCCTCTTGCCCATGAGTTATATCTCTTCTACAACATTATTCAGTCCTTCATTAAGCAGATCCAGCACCAGGAGTTCATCATATTGCTGAGGCAGCCCACTTCTTTGTCAATTCAAAGTCCTAGCAAATACTTTCTAAGACCCTGTAACTTGCTTTCTTATGTTTTTCGTCCACTGTTCCTCACTTCTCCTTCTGGTGTTGTTAATCGATTGATTAATTTTGAATGAAAAAAAGTGCTGGACACATAGTAGAATAAATTGTTGGATTATTGAAAATGTAAAAAGAAAGGGAATGGAAGAAGGATGGAGTGAGTAGTGGATTTGGAATAAAAGGATCTGAATTCTAACCCCATCTTTGCCAGTCCCTTCTCCTCTCTGTGTCTCAGTTTCCCAGGTGAAAAGGGAAGGGTTTAGACTAGAATAGTTACTTCTTTTAGCTCTATATCCTATGATACTGCTTCTTATTCATAAGTTTTTATTCACCAGTTTCTTCTTGGATTTAGGATCTGAAAAATTAGGAAGCTCCAGGCTCATTTCCAAGTATGATAGTGGGGCCTGGGGAAAATAGTGTTTTCAACTTGTTGAGTCACAGTTCTGGGTCTTCCATGTGTGAGCAGATAGGAGCTCCTGCTGGGTCCTGTCAATATTTCCCAGAGTCAGGAATAGAATCACATGCTCAAAAACACAATGTTCTCAAGGGCAGGTTTAACATGTGTTTGAATTCAAACCAAGTCATGGTGAATGTATTCATTATTGTCTAATTATAGGCCATCCTTTTCCCCAAATCTGATGTATTGTCAACCATGAAGACAACTTGTAATTGATGCTAGTTTTTAATACATTTTTCTCCTTTTCAAAAAGATCTAGTTTTGAGGAAATGGATCATATTTAGATTGCTTTCTTTCTACTAAAGTCTCATTATGGTGCTTTAAGATGTAGTGATAGCCATGGACTAAAAAAGAAAAGAAAACTGTACTGGATAAATGGAAACTTTTGGAGATATCACCAGGATGAAAAAATTTCAAATTTTGACTAGAGAAAAAAAGAAAATTCTGGAATGCCTGGGATACAAGGGCATAGAATGTAGTCTTACCCCACCTTTCTAGGTTTAGCTCGCATCACTCTCAAACATATACTATCCAGCACTTCTTAACTTTAAGAAGTGCTGCAGGGTTTGTGAGCAGAAAATATTTAATAAGCTTAGCCCAACTCAACTTTCTCTACGTGTCCTGCTTCCATGCCTTTGCTAACCCAAATTTTCATAACTGGAATATAGGGTTTATTCTTCAAAATCCCATTGAAATATTCTCACTAAAATATTTGGACTTCAGACCCAATGAATTTTAAAGTAAAAATCTTAACATTCTATTTTCTAAGTTAGGAGTTTTTAGCCTTTTTGTACCATTGACCCGTTTGGTAGTCTTATGAAGACTATGCATCAATTCTCAGAATGTTTTTAAATGAATAAAATAGAATGCTTAAGTTTGCAAAGGAAATCAATATATAGGAATATAATTATCAAAATATATTTAAGGTTGAGAGCACCTTGTCCCTTATAGAATTTAGAATTCTGTATTATTTGTTCTAAGGTCCATTCTACTAAGGTCTTGCATTCTTTTGCCAAACAACCACCTACCTTCAACATTCTATGCTCTAGGATTTTTTTAGCCCATACAGTCTATATTCCATGCCATGTAAATTTCTTTCCATCTCTAATATTCTATAATTTTAACAGAAGTAGTATGGAAGTTTGGCTAAAAGATTACAATAGAAGTCAGGAAGAATTCAAACCCTGTCTCTTACAAATGTTAGCTTATGTGATCACAGACAATCCCTTGACCTCAGTGAATAAGGCAGTTCTTCATGACTATAAAGTTCAGACGAGTTTCAGCTATGCACCAACAGAGAAGGTTTCCACCATGTTCTTCTACACTGATAAAATCAAAAGAATAGATCACACCCCATCCTGAATAAAATAAAATAAATAGAAGAAAAATATTATAAAACAATAACCAGCAAGCACCCAGAAACATATGAATAAAAGTTGATTGAGATAAACCATCTATCTGAAAATGTTAAAGACCAGTCCTACCAAGAATTTTTCAGATCTAAAAAGATTTGAAAGTGACTTCCATTTCTAGGTAGTCCATTTAATTATTTTGGAAGTATTTACTTTGAAGAACTAACACACACTTGAAGTTGAAGATTAAGGAACCATGTTTTAATAACAGTTCATTTGAAAGATCTGTGGGTTTTAGTGTATGTCAAACAGAATATGCATCAATAATGTGACAGAGAAGCCAAAAAATCTAACTTGATCATGTCTACATTGTTAAAGTTTTAGAGTTCAAATTGAAGGTGATACCCTCACTGTCGTCTGCTCTAGTCAGATCATATCTGGAATATTATACTAAGTACTGAACATTACATTTTGGAAGGACATTAAAAAAGTTTACCCTGTCCAAAAAATGCAGACTAGGGTAATGAGAGGCAGAAATATCATAAATTTAGAGGGTGCTTAATTAGAGAAATGAAAACTTATAGGGACATGATAGATGTTGTCAAGAATTTGACGGGCTCTCACATGGAAAGAGGATTAAATTTATTCAGCTGTGGCTCAGAATTAAGAATAATCATGTTGTATTTATATCCCCAATGATCAATATAGTGCCTTTCACATAGTAGGTACTTAACAAAGTCTTGCTCAATTGGGCTTTCTATTGTAAACTGATTACTATTCAGGTACAGGTTGGACTACATGACCTCTGAAGTTCTTTCTAACTGTGAAATTCTGTGATTCAAAGACTACTTGCATGGCCATTTTCAAAAAGTTTCAAATGTAGGAGACCATAGAATTTAGAGCTGTA
The DNA here is from genome assembly GCA_028646575.1 of Pseudocheirus occidentalis. Lineage (NCBI taxonomy): Eukaryota > Metazoa > Chordata > Mammalia > Diprotodontia > Pseudocheiridae > Pseudocheirus > Pseudocheirus occidentalis. The sequence continues at coordinate 28,090,816 of CM053595.1, read as the reverse complement.
CACTGGACTTATGTTCATCCTCTTCAGATCTCTTTCAAATGTTGAATAGAAAGAGTTTATTTGCTCCCTTTTTCTGGGTCATAAGGAGCCACACTGTGTTCCTTACATTGAAGTAAAGCACCGGAATTTATGATGTGGTTTTAAACACCACTGAGACCCCATTAGGCATCAATTGACAGCACTGTTGCTGCTTTTTGCTGCAAACACTAATTGATGCCATTACATTGAAACGTGAGCACATATAGCAGAATGATCCCAAGCAGAAATGGTAATAAGTACACTGATAAAAAAAGCATGCCACTGTCAGCAGGAGTTGCATGAAGAAGTGAAGTCCTGAGGTGTTGTTGCCCTAACCTGCAACATGATTCTAGTATCTTATGGGATTACTGAATCTTAGATTCTCAGAGCTGAAGGGGGCCTCAGAGGGCATCTTGTCAATCTCATATCAGAGGAAGAATCTCTTGCTAGCACTCGCAACAAATGGCCAGCCTTGGTGCTTGAACAGCTATAGTGATAGAAAGCTCACTATCTCATTAAGCAGTATATCAATTACTAAGAAGTTTTTCTTTATTCTCACCTGAAATCTATTTCCCTAGACCTGCCTTCATTGGTCCTAGTTTGCCCTTTTGGGGTAAAAAGAAAAGCCTAATCTCTCTTCCATGTGTCAAATCTTCAGAGAACTGAAAATAACATTCATGTCTCTCCTACTCATCCCCTTCCCCAGCCAAAATTCTCCCTTCTTTGGTCAAAGCATCCTATGGAGTTCCTTCAACCAATTGTTATATAACATATTACTTTGAGTCCTCTTTCCCATTTTGGACATCCTTTCATAAACCCATTTTAAGTTTGTTAATACTTTTCCTAAAATGTGGTATCCAAAATAGTCTACAAATTCATCAGACTGGCACAGAGGGAAGAAGGCATGTATCACCTCTCTTGAATCCCTAGATCCTATGATTCTATAATACAGCCTAAAAGCACATAAACTCTATGGCTGGTATACCACACTGTTGACTTATGTTGAGCTTGCAATCTTGGAAACAGTCAGGACTTTTTCATGTGAAGCACTACTAAAACACTTCTTACCAATTGTTGACTATCATTAGGATGTAACGTTATAGAACAGGGGTTACTCTAGATGCACAATGGAAGAGGCATTGGGGTGGGGGAAAGAATTTGAATAGAGTACATAGACAGTGAGAGGAACTCAAAAGAAATGGGGAAGCATTAGGAGAGAAAAATGAGAAAGTACAGAGAAAAGGAAGTGGTTAATATAATGGAATATTACCTCTAGATACTATCTTAAGAACTATCCATAGGAAGCTTTCTTCCCCTCTTCTGTTCTAGGAACAGCAACTCTCCCCTCTCCCCTTATGTATTATTATATATGTACACACACACAGATACATATATATATGTATATAGTACATATATAGTACATAGTAGATACTTCATAAATTCTTGTTGACTGATTACTTGATTCATTCATTGATGTAATAAAGGAATGTCTTCTAGAGTTTCCAAATAAATGTATAGCTATCTGCTCCTAAATAAATGTCCTCAGATTACAGGACTTTTATAATTCTGTCAACTTGGTGAAATTCTTCTGCCCCTCTCTCCATGATCAGCTCTCATTTCCCTTTGGCATTACTGTGTTTTAGCTATATTATGATTGGTAATTACATTATTACTATTATTTAATTTTCACTGCTTAGAATATCATTATCCTATTTTATATAGAATTCACTTACTGAAAGCCTAAGGGAGGCTTCACACCTTCCCAAGAGCAAAATGGATAGGATTCTGATTATAACCTCAGTGTTTGGTCTTGTGAACATTTTATATTTTTCTTATGAGAGAAAAAGCAACAACAACCCAGTGGTAGAATACTGTCTGTAACTGATGACCATGAATAAATGTTAAGGATGATTGGGTTATCTCTACACATTAAGGCTCAAAGGAGTCTAGTTATGGTCTTTGCACCAACTGGAGTCAATTTGGGAAATCCATCTGTTTTATGATCTCATTTGCATTTGGATGCTTACCACAATGTTGCTGGAGGAAAATAATTTTCCATTTTATTCTGGAACTTGACTTTTTGGCCCTGAGAACCTAGAATTTTATACCTTCCAAATGCCTTATACCTCTGGATTCCCACCCCATATTAGGCAGTTCTTTGACCTCCTCCAAACATCTGCAGTTTACTGATTCCTTAGCAAAAATCTCTATCTGAATCTGGATTAAGCCTGGGTCTAATGCTCAGAGACCAGTCAGAGAGTTCTTGGCTTAATTTCAGTTACTAGGTGGGATTCTAGATGGCAAATAGAGCCTGCTTTCATTTACCCACCAAATAGCTAAGCAGTATTAGGAGTGATCCATACCCAAATACCTGACCTCACATGTTCCAAAATAGAGTACATGCTATTTTTCTCTCATGTTTTGTGACAATCAATGAGACAGCACAGTTGAGATGTGAGAGCAGGAAGGTAGCAGTTGCTGCCAAGAGTCCTGACAGAGGAACCTGCCTGCCACCAATGATGAAGGAGCCTGTAGGAAGCATATAAAAGCAGCAATAGTCTAATCCACTAGGTGTGTGTTCTCTAAATTTTTCTTGTTATTTTGAATGTGCTTACTGATAGAAGGGAGAGAAAGGTAAGACCTCATTGTGTAAGAACAGTACAGCTGTGGTGAGTCTTATTATCTAAGTCACTTTAAAAACAATTGTTTTTCTACCCACTCTTTTGTTTTTACATTAACTAAATTTCCCTCTGTGTCCCCTTCCTTATCATGGATCCATCCTTCATAAGATTTTTAAGATGAATGAAAAAAAGAAAGAAGAGAAAATAGAGCAACAAAATCAGTGTACAGGGAAAAATATCTGACAATATGTGCAGTATTCCACATGCATGGACCCCCATTTCTCAAAAGGGAGTGGGTGGATGTTATTCCTGAGAGACTTTCAGTATGTGTCGTGTTCCTCTGAGTCATGAGTATTCTTGGTCCTTGTCTTATTGGTTGCAAGACACTTGAGATTTGACACAGAGCATACCCAGAAGCTGGATGGTGATGAATCAGTTTCCCAGGGTAAACAGAAACTCTTTCTTTGATAACACATTTTGAGTCCTTCTCCTTTATCAAATTGGATAATTTCTAAGGCCCATTCCAACTGTACATATATGGTCCCAAGAATCTGAGTATGGCTGTATCTAAGGTCACAGGACCTTGGCAGTCAGTGCTTATAACAACCAAATACTCCGTTGATAACCTTTTGTCTATTGATAATATCCCTTGGGTATTTCCTAGTGATTACAAGCCCTCCTAAGCATCATCTGCTGGTCTTGTCATGGGGGTTATTACTCTGTCAATCAGGATGTTAATAATGGTATGAAAAAAGTTGAGCACTGCCTTCTCTATTTTTCCTTGTCAAGAGAAAAGCTTCAACAAGAACAATACTTTGTCAGTTGTCAAATACAGCAAAGATGCTGATTTCAGTAACACATGAGTTGCCCATAAAAGATCTGCAACCAGAGTCAGCTAAGGTTTAAAGTTCTCTTCTCAGGGGCCTACATTCTCACATAATACACTGTCAGAATATGGTAAAGGAAACTGTCAGAACTTCTTGCCTTTGCTCAGGGCATTCCCTCTAGCTGCAGTGTCTTTCCTTCTTTCCCCTCCCACTCTCAACCTATTTTTATTGAAAGCCCATCCATCATTCAAGGACTAGGTCAAGGGCCACCTCTTCCATGAAGTTGTCCCTTATCACCCTAACTGGAAATCATTTCTCTTTTCTCTAAATGCTGAATAGATTTTAATAGATTTTCTATTTTAGGTCTTATCACATATAGTATATGGAGTCTCTACAGGTTGTCTTAGTGAAGCTTTAAACTTTAATAACTTAAAAAACTTGATTGACCTTTTATAGTTTAAAACTGAACCAAGACTTTTGGGACACTGTATTGTAGCTACTTCTATATATCTCTTTAGGTTTATGAACAGGTCAAATACCATGTCTTCTATGAAGCAATCCCTGGTTGCTGTACGTGGAAGTAAATTTTTTCCCGTCTGATCTATATATCTCCTCCCATACTCAATTATATATATTGTATGCCATGTAGCATATATTATACCCTATCCTACCCTTTATCATGTAACAAGCTTATACATAATAGTTTGCACGTTGTTTCTCCTGTTAGACTGCGAACTACTTGAGAACAGGGAATTATTTTTGTCTTTCTTTGTATCCCCAACTCATAACATGGTGCCTAGCACAGAATGGACACTTAGTAAATGCTAGTTGACCGGTCATGACATTTATCTTCGGTGTCCAGAACATGGTTCTATACATGAACACTAGATAAATTCATTCAACTAAAAAGTGTAGAGTGCAAAGAGCAATGAAAATTGACTCAGAGAAGTTGGCTTCAGGTCCTGGCTCTGCCATTTACTAGTTATATGGTGTTGGGCAAATACTTCTCTGCTCAGGGCCTCTGTTTCTTTATTTATATAAAGTCCATAAGGGTACCTGTATTGCCTTGCTTATAATGTTATAAAAATCAAATGAGATCTGAAACACTTTTTTAATATATGAAGTGCTCTATAAATATAACATAGTATGATTAATCCATCAAACATGTATTAAATGCCTACTCTATTCTAAGCACTGGGAATAAAGAGACAAAAGAAAGATAGCCCCTGCCCTCAATGAGCTTATATTCTAAAGGGGAAGAAAACATGACTACATGAAGTATATGCAAAATACATACGGAGCACAAAGAAAGTGGCCTTGGGGGAGGATTCTTGCAGCTGAGGTGATCAGGAGAAACCTATAGAATATGGTTCTTGAGATGAGCTCTGGGGGAAAAAGCAAGAACAACAACAGCATAACAGAATTTCAGGAGGCCAGAGATGAGGAAGTAGAACATTCCAGAGATAGAAGACAGTCAGCAAAAAGTTGTAGAGAAAGGAGATGAAATTCCATATATTAGTTAAAATAAACAGGCCAGTATTATTGGACCATAGTAAACATTACTGGGAGTAATAAGACTGAAAGTGCAGAAGGGGTTATTAGTGGCTATGTGAGTAGAGAGAAGGAGACCAATGCCAGAGATGCTGTGGAGATATAAACAAGACTTGGCAACTAATTGGATATGTGGAGTAAGCAAGATGGGTGTAGGATAACCATGAGGTTGAGAACCTGAAGTATTGAAAATATGAGGAAGATGAGAAGAGCGGTAGGCTTTGAAGGTATGGCAGTTCTGCTTCAGACATTTTGACTTAAAGATGCTGGAGGATATCCTCTTTGATATGTTCAATAAGCATGTGCTGAAATGGGACTAGAGTGAGGAAAGAAACTAGGGCTGCATACATAGATGTTCTGGTCATCTACATAAAGATGATAATTAAACTCATTGGAACACTTGAGGTCATAAGCAACTTGACAGCCATACTGCCAAACAAGTGCCAAACAATCTTCCATTTCTCTTGCCTCATCCTCTCTTCTTGATTTGCATTGCATTTTTACTTAAAACTTTGATACAGTTGCTAGTTTTCCCAACTCCATTATGTTCCTATAATGCTGGTTTCCTGAAAGTAGGATTTCACTTTCTGAAAAATGGCAGTGTTAAGAACAATTATGGGAAACACACACCCAGTAAGAAAGACTGAAAGACACAAAAATTCAAGGCAATACAATGACTTCTAATGAGTAATGGTAAAATGTACTTTCTATTTTTCAAATGAAAATTTTTAAATTATACGACCAAAAATTTGTCATGCCCTGACAGATATAACAAATTGTATAGGTTTCCTTTTCTCAAATATAAATCTTTGTTACAATAGAGAGTTCTGAACAGTAGTAGGATCATCAGATAATGACATCAGAGAGTAATATAAAAAAATTTAAAACCTTGAAATAAAAAGAAATTGAGTTTTTCTTTTGCCTTTTTACCAAGTGGTATTTAAATCATTTCTAGCATTCAAATCATTTTCCCTGAATAGCTTACAGATTGACAGATAGATTCTAAAGGGTGATTTTCTCCTAACACTCAGCCAATGATTTTCTTGGCAAGAAAGAACAAAGTTGTAAATGTATGCCCAATATACACTCAAAGAATTTTGGAGTAGGAAGACAACTTAGCACACTAAACAAAAAGTGCCAGACACATGCAGGTGATAATGACAATAACAACAATGACAATAACCCTGTCAAAGCCCAGTCCCATTATATATCCTGTGTGTGTGTGTGTGGTGGGGGGTGGAGAATTGGGAGAGGTAGGTAACAGCAGTATAGGTAGCTTCTGGTCAGAGTAATTGATGTACAGCAAAGACTTGATGTGCCCTGAGATGACTATGATAGCTGTGAAAGGAACCTTGGACCTTTTATAAATCAGGTTCTGGAGATGGAAGTTATTGGATGGTAATCTAATTTTACTTAGTGTTGCTTATCAACTCCAGGTAGTGTAATTCAACTACTCCCTAAGTCAAAGTGACTTAAGGTTGTAGTCTAGCTGTGTTCAAAACCATTATGGTGATTAGCATAATATAGAGGACAATGAAGCAGGCAAAGCTCCTTCATGTTTTAATGCCATCAGAATGCAAGAAACAATGGAATGAATTATATATATATATATGCCAGTATCCCTCTTTCTGGGAATGCATCTGTGCAGAATGAGTTGACCCATTCAAAAAAGTAAACCATATATATCCAGTAATGGACTATTTTCATTATGTAAAACTGTATAGCATAACAAAGCTAGAAATAAATCTTCCCAGCTATACCTGTGGATTTCATACTATTTCTGTGACCAAAACTCTCAGCTCCTACTTATACAGCAACATATTGAAGACCAGTGTAGGACAATCATAAAAATCACAGTGAATGAAATAAGAAATGACAAAGAGGTCAATTAAAATATAGAGGCGGAGCCAAGATGGCAGCATAGAAGCATCAAGGTTCCGCAGCTCCCACACAGCCATCATAAATATGGATAAAATATGACTCTAAACTAATTTTAGGTCTCCCAAACTCACAAAAATACAGAAAACACATCTATTGCTGAAGACAGCTTGGCAGGAGGGGCTCATCTTGGGAGGCCGGGAGCTGAGACCAGCTCAGCCTGATAACCAAAACTGCGGCTAGGCCCCAAGGCAGATGGGAGGACCCGAGCCTCCCAAGCTGCAGCGTGAGTCTACTTCAGAGAAGATCTACAGCACCTCAAGCAATCTTCGCATCTATAAAGCCAGGATTAGAGAAGGTCAATGGAAGTGAATATTTGAAGCTAAATTTGGGGGAGGAAAAGAAGTTTGGCCAATCTGCACCCAGGGCAAGGAAGCAGTAGGGGAAGGAGAGGAACTCTGTACCAGTGGCTGCCCCACTGGGCTGCGTCAGAGCCCCTGGCCTGCAGACCCCGCATGGGGGGGCTGAGTCAATTGATCAAGGCCAAGTGCTCTTGCATTGAGCGGCCTGGATCCAGATCGTGGTCTTGGGTGGTGATACTGGGGTGTGCTTTCAGCAAGCCAAAGTTGATGGGGGCTGCAACCCTCCCCTAAGAGCTCTGGAAGCTGGGAAAACCCCAGCAATTTGGAACAGAGCTTTCCCCACTGGAAGCAGAGTTCCACAAAGTTAAAAAAAAACAATTAATTGACTGGCCGACATGAGGAAAAGGAAGCAAAATTAGAACAGGAATAAAACTCTAGGATCCTTTTTTGTGGACAAAAAGGATCAAAGCATGGAATGAGAGGAAGACAGCACAGTAAGAACTGCTACACCAAATGCTTCCAAGACACGTGAAGAATGCCTAGAAGCTATAGAACAACTGAAAAAAGACTTTGAAAAAGACATAAGAGAAGTGGAGGAAACATTTGGAAGAGAAATGAGAATGATGGGAGAAAATTGTGAAAAGAGAGTCAACAACCTGATTGAAGAAAACACTTTAAAAATAGATTAACTCAAACGGCAAAAGAAGCCCAGAAAGCCAATGAGGAGAAGAATGCCTTAAAAAGTCGAATTTCCCAGATGGAAAAAGAATCTCAAAAGCATTCGGAAGAGAATAATTCCTTCAGAATTAGAGTGGAGCAAGTGGAAGCTAATGACTTTATGAGGAACCAAAATATTATTAAACAAATAAAAATGAAAAAAAAAGAAAGCAATGTGAAATATCTCCTTGAAAAGAACCACTGATGGGAAAATAGATCCAGCAGAGACAAGTTGAAAATTATTGGTCTACATGAAACCCATGACCAGAAAAAGAACTTGGAAAGCATCCTTCAAAAAATTCTCAAAGAAAATTGCCCTGATGCTTTAGAATCAGAGGGCAAAGTAGAACTTGAAAGAATTCACAAATTACCTCTTCAAAAAGATTCCCAAAACAAAACTAAAAATGTTATTGCCTGGTTCCAGAATACACATTTAAAGGAGAAAATATTACAGGTTGCCAAGAGAAAACCATTTGAATACTGCAGAAGCACTATCAGGAAAACCCAGGATCTGGCAGCTTCTACACTGAGGGATAAAAGGGCCTGGAATATGTTATTTTGAAGATCAAGGGAGCTGGGATTAAACCAAGAATCAACTACCTAGCAAAATTGTGCATATTATTCCAGGGGAAAATATGGTCATTCAATGAGGTGGAGGACTTTCAAGCATTCTTGTTGAAAAAACCAGAACTGAACAGAAAATTTGACAAACACAAGAAGCATGAGAAGGTAAACATGGGAAAGAAATCATAAGGAACTTATCAAATTTGAATTATTTACATGCCAATATGGAAAAACAATAATAGTAACTTATGAAACTTTTCTTAGTATGAGGATAGGTGAAGGGAATACAAATGTGTATATGTGCACATATATATATATATGTATATGTATGTATGTATGTATGCATGTATGCATACT
>CM053595.1:28060126-28081421 GCA_028646575.1 Pseudocheirus occidentalis | reverse complement strand
ATTTCACATTGCTTTCTATTTTTTCATTTCTTTGTAACTTTTTAATAATATCTTGGTGTCTCATAAAGTCATTAGCTTCCACTTGCTCTACTCTAATTCTGAAGGAATTATTCTCTTCAGAATGCTTTTGAGATTCCTTTTCCATCTGGCAAATTTGACTTTTTAAGGCATTCTTCTCCTCATTGGCTTTCTGGGCCTCTTTTGCCATTTGATTTAATCTATTTTTTAAAGTGTTGTTTTCTTCACTCAGGTTGTTGACTCTCTATCATGGTTTTCTCCCATCATTTGCATTTCTCTTCCCAGTTTTTCCTCCTCTTCTCTTATTTGTTTTTCAAAGTCCTTTTTCAGATTATCTATAGCTACTAGCCATTCTTCAAGTGTCTTGGAAGCAGTTGGTGTGGGAGTTCTGACTGTGTTGTCTTCCACCCGTTCCATGCTTTGATCTTTTTTGTCCACAAAAAGGATGCTAGAGTTTTATTTCTGTTCTTATTTTGCTTCCTTTACCTCATGTTGGCCAGATAATTAATTGGTTGTTTTTTTTTAGCTTTGTGTAACTCTGCTTCCGTGGGGGAAAGCTCTGTTCCAAATTGGTGGGGTTTTTCCAGCTGCCCCAGCTCTTAGGGGAGGGTTGCAGCCCCCATCAGCTTTGGCTTGCTGATAGCACAGCCCAGGATCACCACCCAAGACCACGATCTGGATCTAGGCATCTCAACGCAAGAGCATTTGGCCCTAATCAATTGACTCAGCCCCCCCGCCGGGTCTGCAGGCCAGGGTCCCTGATGCAGCCCAGTGGGGGCAGCCCCTGGTTATAGCAGTTCCTGCCCTTCCCCTATTACTTCCTTGCTCTGGGTGCAGATTGGCCAAACTGCTTTTCCTCCTCCAAATTTAGCTTCAAAATTTCACTTTCACTGACCTTCTATCGTCCTGGCTTGATAGATATGAAGATTGCTTGAGGTGCTGTAGATGTTCTCTGAAGTAGACTCATACTGTGGCTTGGGAGGCCCAGCTCCTCCTGGCTTCCCTGGAACCTGGCTGCATGGTGGTTTTAGGCTGGGCCTTTCTTTAATCTGTATTTTTCACCCCTTTCTTTAATCCCTATTTTTCACACCTTTGTAGATGTGGATTTGCTGGAGGATGTAGATCTTCTCTCGGCTTGGCTTCTTCCTACCACACGGGGCCTGGCCAAGGTCTCGGCTTCAGGCTGGGCTGGCCTTGACTCTGGGATGATCCCCTGATGCCGAGCTGCCTTCCACGAGAGACGTGTTTTCTGTATTTTTTGAGTCTGAGAGTACTAGAATGTGTCCAGAGTCATATTTTTATGGGTGTTTAGGGTGGCTGCATGGGAGCTGCAGGACCCTGCTTCTTTTACGCTGCCATCTTGGCTCTGCCCCCACCACAAGGCTGATTATTAGCTGTTTAAAGTAAAAAATGGTAATTTCCCAAACAAAATGACTCCTAAGTCACCCAATGTACATAATACAAACATTCAAAACATTTATATATACATATACATACATACAAATATATGTGGTCTACATGCAGACACACATGCAGAGACACAGACATTGACATACACATACTGAACAATAAATATTTACTCAAGTTTAGAAATCAATGGCAGTCTTGCTTGTTAAGCAAAAGTTATATACATCATGAAGAATTACGCCTCCAAGCTTTCCTTCACTCTCTGATTTTTCTTAGTCCTCTCTCTTTTCTTCATACTAAAAGAACTACTGGGATGGAATTGCTTTCTCTTTATTGTCTTCCTTGCTTTCCTTCAAAGTAGAAATCTACTTTGTTTACCTTTCAGAACCATTTTGATTTATATCTAAATCTTCCTTTAAATATGAAGAAACTAACTTCCTAACAGATGAATCTATTCAAGTGTTAATATAACTAAGAAATATTTCCACTTTATCTTGTTGCTCAGAGGTTCAGTTCCTTCAACCTGTTCATGCTATAAATGCTATATCAACTCGGCTGGTCAGGCTTCACATCCTGTCTTAAGTCATAGGAAATGACAAAGGAAGTCATTCCTGGTTATTCTTCCTTGGGGTAAAGTTTATTGCAAGATTGCATAAAATTGGAAAAATTTTATATTTAGAAGTAACTTTAGCCAATGCCTAGTCTAATCAAAATACCTACAGCAATCCTGTTATAACATGCCCAAAGGAAGAAGAAGGAGTGTATCCACAGTGGAAGAGTAGAGGCAGCAACCTAGCTATTACCTAACATTACCCTCTAAACAACATTAAAATAATTACTAAAATCAAACTCTGGAGGAGCAGAGCCAATAAAATTTCTGGGTGAGGTATTTTTAGAGGCCAATTCATCATAAAAGATCAGAAGGAAAGAACTGTGACACCAAGATGTGAGACAACTGAAGACTCACATGGTAGCAAAGCCATCAGTGATAGAAACAAGAGCAGCTTTGGGAACTCTCAGACCAGAAACAGAAAGGGAATCAGACAGCCTAGTCAGAAAGAGTTTAGGACAGGGTAACACTATGCTAGCACTGGGTGCAGGACTACGTGTTTGGCAGCTCCAGTGTGTATGCCCACTCCTGAATCACAGTTCCAGGGCAGAGAGGAACACTCATAGTCTCAAAAGAACAGGCCTCTTTAACAGTGCTTCTATTTGCAAGGGATTAAGGGCCCTGCAGATCAGTAGTATTTATGGCTGCAAGGGATCAGGGATCCTTCCTGATTAAAGAATAGTCTAGGTGAGCAGTGACCACACTTCTCCCCCAAATCACCTCATTTTACAAGCACTGAAAACTTTAAAACCCCTAAAACCAGCTTTGAAAATAGTGGAGTGAAAAAGCCTGAAACTTGGGACAGTGTCATTTCACCTCCTCTCTAAGAAGAGAGCTCAACTCTAACATAAGATTCAAAGTTAATAGACAGGCTAGAAAACTGTTGCTAATAACAGAAGTCATTTCATTCACATCCAACTCTTTGTGACTCTGTTTGTTATTTTCTTCACGAAGATACTGGAGTGGTTTCCCATTTCCTTTCCCAGTTCATTTTACAGAGAAGTAAATGGGCAAACATGTTAAGTAACTTTCCCAGGGTCACACAGTAAATATCCAGATTTGAACTCAGGTCTTCTTGATTCCAGACCAAGCACTGTACCATCTAGCTGCCCCAGAAAACAACAACAAAAGGAAGTGACCAAAAAATTCTGTTATAGTTACAAGCAAAATCAAGCCATAAATTGAGGACAACAATGTCAAAACAGCTACAAGCTCAAAAAAATGTGAATTTGACATGTCCAGTAAAAATTCCAACAAGAGCTAAAACATGCTTTTCAAAATCAAATGAGAGTGATAGAGAAAAAAACTCAGAAAAATGAGAGTGATGCAAGAAAATAAATAATTAATAGCTTGGTAAAAGATGCACAAAAATTACTGGAAAAACAATCCCTTGAAATTGAATTGACAAAAGAGAAAAGGAGGTACAAAAACTCATCCAAGAAAATCATTCCTTAAAAATTTGAATTGGGCAAGTGGAAGCTAATGTCTCCATGAGACAACAAGAAACCATAAAACGAAAGCAAAACAAAGAAAAATATGAGAAAAATGTGGAATATCTCAGGAAAAACAATTGACCTTAAAAATAGATCAAAGAGAGATAATTTAAGAATCATTAAGTATCTGAGACCATGATTTTAAAAATCCTAGACATCATACTCCAGGAAATTATAATGAAAACCTGCCCTGACATCCTAGAACTAAAAAGTGAAATTAAAATGGAAAGAATCCACAGGTTATCTCCTGAAAGAGATCCAGAAATAAAAAGCCCAAGGAAATATTATAAGCGAATTTCAAAGCTTCCAAGTTAAGGAGAAAAATATTTTAAGTAGTCAGAAAACACACACACACACACACACACACACACACAAATATTCAAACTCCATGACTAGGATCACAGAAGATTTAGCAGCCACCACATTAAAGAAATGGAGGACTTGGAATACGATATTCTGGAGGGCAAAGGAACTAGGACTGAAACAAAAAATAGCCTACCAGCAAAACTGAGTATAATTATCTAGGGGAAAAATGGACATTTAGTGAAATAGAGGATTTTCAAGTATTCCTAATGAAAAGACCAGAGTTGAAGAGAAGAACTGACTTTCTGATACAAGATTGAAGAGAAACAAAAGCATGTAAACATGAAAGAGAAAGCATAAGGGATACAATAAAAATAAACTTTTTACATTCCTTTGTGGAGAAAGATCATGCATGCAACTACCAAAGGCTTTATCACTACTAGGTCAGTTAGTTAGAAGGACTCTATACAGACAGAGAATAGGGAAGTGAGTGAATTTTGTTGGGATGATCTCAAAAAATGAAAGGATGAGAAAGAGAGATGGACTAGAAGAAGCAGAAGGGAGAGAAAAATGGAAAAATTACCTCTTAAATATACATATGGGTATACGTATATACATACATACACATACATATACATATATATGACAGATATTATGTGTTTATACATCCATACATGTGCTATATATAGGTGTGTATACACATACAAACTAAATTCTTCATGGAAATTTATTTTACCCAACTGCAAAGCAAGAGGGGGTGGGAATAAGAAAAAAGGGCAATAAAATGGAGGGAGAATGAGGAAAGACTGAACTAAAAGGTGTAGGAATGCTGAATATAGAGTTAAGAAATTTGCATTTTGTATTCTTATTCTGTTGCTTACTAACTGTATGGTGAGAAGAAAAGGAATCATTTTTGCGACCTCACCTAAAAAATTAGATGATCTTTTATGGTGTCTTCTGGCCTCATATTTATGATTCCAATTAAGGTTTACTCAGAAGCCTCTAAAGAGCTGCTAACAATTGCTGAGCAGAAGACTGACATGACTAGGTCTTTGAGTAAAAAAATTCTGGAAATGATTTGAAGAATGAATTAAATGGGTGAGAGATAAGAGGTGGGAAGACATATCACAATAGTCTAACAGAATGTTAATGAGGATCTTGGCTATAACATTTGCAGTATGAATACAGAAGATGGAACATATGAAAAATAATGCAAATTGACAGTGAATAAGAAATACCGAATTTGACAAAATTGCCTTGAAACAGTGATGCTTAATTACTGAAAAATGGTGGTAGAGGAATAGTATGTAAACGGTGATTAAGAGCAATTAGCCTACCCCTATCCATCTTCCTGTGAGTTACAGTGAATGAAAGATGGAGTGACCATCAGTGGAATGAGTTGGAAAATATATTTTGCACTTTACCATGGCTGTGTTTAAGTTATGGCTAGGAGGAGCATTGACTATGAAATTTCTATATAAATTTTGGCACATACAAATAGTAGAATATGAGTGTCCTCTGAGAAATGATGAGTAAAAAGAATTCTGGAAAGCAGAAGAAGATGCCTGTGAACTGAACTGAGTAAAGTAAAAAGAATCACAAACCTCACATAGACTATGACTAAAATAATGCAAAACATTAGGCCTTGATTCAGGAAGTCTCATTGCCCTGAGTTTTAATCTGGCCTTGGACATTTTCTAGCTTTGTGACTCAGGATAAGTCACTTGGCCCTATTTTCCTCAGCTGCCTCATCTGTAAAATGACACAGAAAAGGAAATGACAAACCACTCCTGTATCTTTGCCAAGAAAATCCCAAATGGGAACAGCTAGGTGATACAGAGCATTGACTCTGAAGTCAGGAGGCCTGAGTTCAGATCTGGCCTCAGACACTCACTAACTGTATTATTCTGGGCAAGTCACTTAACCCTGACCCTCCTTTCCTCCTCCCCCAAAGCGAAAACCCTATACAGGATCATGAAGAATCAAAGATGGCTGAAAAACTGAACAGCATCAACAAAATAATGTAAATGGAATGGTTCTATCACAAAAACACAAAATGTTGAATAATTACAATAACCAAGGTTGTATTTGAAGAATAAATAAGAAAATGAACCTCTTTGCATATGGCATCAGACTCAGATGATACACTGATTAGTTTCTTTTGGATGATTTTCACCTTCTATGCATTAATTCTAATATCATGCTACTTTCCTCTATGTATTACTTGCTTTGATCAAAATGAATCATTCTTTACACCTCGTGTACTCTGTATACTCTCAGGTCATTGTGTTATTGTCTAGTCTTTTCCACATATTTAGAATGTTCTTTCTCCACCCATTGTACCAGTGTTTAAACAAAATAAAATAGTGCTGTTTCCAAGCACTCTTTTGTAGTCTTTCTGTTTGGTAACAAACAATTCTCTCAGTCTTATTCAGCATTTTATTTCCTTGCTTTCTAACACATTTTCATATCATATTATGTATTATTGCTACTCGTATTGATATCTTTCACTCTTATATACTACAAACTTACCAAGAGCAAAGACCTCATCTTAGATAAAATTTATATTTCCCCAGTGTCTAGTAATATTTTTCATGCAATAGGTGTCTAGTTAATGCAAATTGATCAATTGATTGGGGTTTCGGTGCATATGCCTCAAACATTATTGAATGTAATTTCATCTACATATCATCTCTATGAAATATGGCAAAGGAAATATTATTATAGAAATTACATAGGTGAGGAATATGATGCTCAGAGGATTTCAGTGACCTGCCCTCAGTAACATGGCAAGTGCCTCCCTCAGTAACATGGCAAGTGCCTCACAGAACCAGGCAGATCCTAGATCCACAGACTCTCAGCTCAGGAATGTTCATTCCACTGACCTCTTGATGAGAAAAAGCCAGAGGTTAACTCTATTAGATATTTATTTTCTTTTCTCTCTCTCCCTGTGGGATCTTTTAGGAATCATCTAATTTGGAAACCTGATGAGAAATTTAACATAGTGAAAACCCTTCTGTCTATGAAAGAAGTGAAACTGATTCATGTACCTCAGCAAGGTTGCTTCTGAGAAGAGGTTAACACTGTGAAATTTAATATTAATTTCTCCTTAATCAGGCTACCATATCTGTTGGTGACAGTGAGAGCAGAGAACCTGTGAACTGGAATGAAGAAAGGAAGTGGATATTTTAATGCTATCTTATGTTTTTCCCTAGATAAATTAAATAACAAGTATATAGGAGAAATGTGATGGCTGTTAGTTTTTCCATCTTATGATAAATCTGAAGAGTTCACCATTTCAACAAGGCTGCTGATTTTATTATCTTGTATAATAAGATGGAAAAGCCATTAAAATAGGAGGCAAGAGAGACTTAATCGTCCTTTCAGCTGCTACAGTGTGCATTGGTCATCAGTCTGGGCGATTTTGGCATATGGTTGGAGTATACATGTTCACAACCTGGGAAAGAGGACTAAAATAATGGAACAACAGAATCTCAGAGTTGGAAAGGAACTCAGAGATAATGTGGTATAACTTATAAATGGAGCATGAATATCATCTTTAATATTCCAGAAAAATGCAACTTTTGCTTGAAAAACTCCTCTCTCTGTCTCTCTTTGTCTCTGCCTGTCTGTCTGTCTCTCAGAGTCTCTCTCTCTCTCCCTCCCTCCCTTCCCCTCCCCCATTCTTTTCTTGTACACTTTTTATTATTAGTAAAATGGTACACATTGATTCTTTATGATGCCTGCTTACTAGACAACTTTTGGACTCTCCTCTCTTATCCCTAGAGATGTTATGATACTAAGTCTGACCAAGTTATCCTGACTGAGGAAACATTTCTGTCTCAGTTGGGGGAAGAGAGCACCTTGGAACCATACTCTCATATAATAGGTCAACTAAACAAATTTGGGGACAGTTCTGAACTATGGGAACAAGCATTGGTATTCTGAATAGCTTGAAAGAATGTATATCCAATGAGGTCTTCAACATTTTTTTAACTTTCCAGAGACAGAGAAGATGAAATTTGTTTCTCCTAGACAAGTACTAGCCCAGAAAGAAATATCATATTCACAATAAGCATAGGATTCGGGCAATTATAATTTTAGGACTGGAGCTCCTTGGTGCCTTCCTTCAAATAAGCACCAAGGCAGTATGCTGCTGTCTGACATCCAAAAGACTCTTTTGGAAGAATTTTACCTGGACCTTGGCCACAGACTCACCTCGTACCACCACATGCTTTAATATTTCACACTTTCTTTTCTAATACTACATCCTACCCTTATCAAAATTTTAATTTTCTCAGCATTGTAGAGTTCTTCTGAATGTGAAAGGAAAATCAATTACTCTGGTTCACTTTAAAATGCAAATAATTGATACCCTTTCATCCTTCTCAATAGGATTTGCTTAGTAAAAGACGAAATTTCTTAAATGATTTTCTAATCCTTAGAAATCCTTATTATACTTAAAATATACTTAAATACTGAATAATCTTTGAGCATTGTTCTCTAATTTGTAATGGTTCACTCCCTCATCCACAGGAGCCAGCTATGATTTGACAATGAAGGTATCTTGGTCTTGTGTTGTGGATGATATGGAAGGTCTATAAAAGATTCATTCACTTGCTTGATTTTTTAGTTAAAAATTAAACTAAAAAAGTACCCTTGTTGTGGTCTTTATCAGAAGGATGGTATGAGTCAGACAACGATTGCAATCAGTGTGATTATTAATAGAATTTCTCCTCCATCTTTGGACCCAGATTCACCACTAGTTATCTCCGCTGGCTTTATAATCACATATTTCTGTGCTAAACAACTACCCAAAGTAAATGAAATTGCCTTGTCATTACCCTCTTGGAAACATCCTGTCCTCCCTTTCCATCTACAGCCGGTGTTTGTTCAAATGCCAGTTCTAATCACCAGTGATGGGAGTAAAATCATCATCGTGAGAATGGTGACCAATAATATCTTAAATGGGTGTATAAAAAGTGGCCTGACCCATCCAAATTTGGCTAATAGAGACACTAGGATACTCATTTCAGATTATAAGCAAATCATTTGCTGTAGACTCTGGTCTGTTCTACCAACACTGAAAGATTCAGTGGATGTGGAAGAGAGAATCCCTTATAAGTTATAGATTGGGATAAAGATTCTTTGAGATCACTTCAAGATCTGAGAACTAGTCCTCAGAGTCTATAAATCAAGTCTCTCTCTGCCATTTGATTCTCTGCCTAGATTTATGCTACTTCAGCTTATAATGAATTTGCTCATTCTTGATCACATCTTGCATCATACAAAATACATTTTTTCACTGGATTTATCATTTTGTTGCTGTCAGGATGTACTGGTGAGGAACATCCTCTACCAAAGCAAAGAAGCACCTTTTCTGCAACTTTTCATAGCATTGTCTAAGGTCACAGAGACATTAAAAAACTTGCTCAGGTACATGAAAGAGGGGGGATTTGAAGTCAGGTATTGCTAACTCAGAAGCCAGTTCTCTATTCACTGTGCCATGTTGCCTTTTGAGTATATATTTTAAAAAATAACTTTTTAAATTAACAAATGAAGGCCTACTTATAGCATTTATGATGCATGCTATTTATTTTATTGTTAATTTTGTTTAGTTAAGTATTAAAATGGAGGGCGATGACATCTGATGAAAGGAACATAATGTGGAGTACTTACCACAGCAATTAGCACAATATGTGGCATGTAATAAGTGTATAATAAATGTTTGTTGATTGACTGACTGGAGGTAAGACATCCTAGCTTTGATTTTTGTATTTTACATCTTCCTAGATACATGGCCTTGGATAAGTCAGTTCCTCTCAGTGTAGTATAAAGAACATTTAGAACCAATGGTCCCAGATATGAATCATGACTTCCATTTACAACTAGCTGCATGTTTTTGTGTTTCAATTTATTCATATATAAAATGAAGAGGGTGGAGCAGTTTGCCTCAAATATTCTTTCCTTTCCTTAACTAAATCTCTGTCTGTATATTTTTAAATGAGCAAAATTCAGAAAATCCTATTTTTTGCTGCCTGTCCCATGTAATTGTGAAGATCTTCTAAGATAAAGTATATAGAACATATTGATAATTATAAAATTTTTTACGTATATCAGCTATTATCATGTGACAGAAACAGAATTTTAGCATTGGAAAATACCTCAAAAATAACCTCTGTGATATTCTTGACAAGTGGATAAAACTTCTAGTGATGGGAACTCACTGTTTCAATGAAGAACCCTACTCCACATCTGAGCATTTATATTGTCAGAAAACTTGTCCTTATATGTAGATGAAATTTTCCTTCCTATAACATTCTCCCGTTAAACCTATTTTTGTCCCCTGAGGCCAAAGGGAATAAACTTTCTATATTATAACCCTGCGTATATTTTGAAATAGTTGTTGTGTTGTTCTTCAATCTTTTCTTTCTTAGGTATTTTAACCCACCCTTTCATATCTTGATTTCCCTCTAATCCTATTGGCTTTCTTAAAACTGCAATTTAGTTTATAGATATCTTTAAATTTTGGCACTTAGAATGGGAAAAGTATCTTTTCTTGTCCTGAAATCATTTCTTGCTTGTACAATAATATTTTATTTCCCTTATTAACATGAACTGTATAATAAAATAACAATAAAAATAATAGTTATACAATAGTTGACAGTAGCAACAATACTTAATATTTACAGAGAACTTTATGTTTTAAAAATATTAATATTAATTATGTTACTTCATCCACACAATAATCCTATGGGAAAAAAGAGGCTCATATTTGTTAAATAATTTGCCTAATATCACATAGATAATATATAAGGCAGAATTCAAAGTCAGATCTCTGACTCCAAGTGTAGTATTCTGGCCTTTATACAGTACTGATTTTCTTAATGAGAAACCAGAATTTTATTACACTTATAGCATTTCATGGCCGAAAGGCATTTTTCAATCTATTGTATCACTTGATCCTTAAACAAACTCTAGGAAGTAGCTAATGTAAATGACATTGCACTGTTCCAGATAGCTTAAATTTCATCAAGGCTATGATTAGAATAAGTAGCCAAACCCAATCTTAACATCCAGGTTTTAAAAATTTAATTCCTTTGTTTTTGTTTTCTATTACATCACATTTGCTTCTTTAGATTTCTCAGAGTACTGGGCATTCAATAAACCCTCACTGAACAGAATTGAATTTGAATGTTAGGCCAAGAGAATAGAACTGTTCTTGGTACTGAATGCTTTTGAAAGTAAAGCTTGTGAAAAGTATGAAAGGTTGGATTGATGTTATGGGGCAGATGGTAACTTACGCCTACTTATCTATTTATTCCCAAATGAAAAGATAGTGATAAGGTGCCCTAGTTACTGCCTTTCTTCTTATTTGGAAATGTTGAAGAAGCAAAAAAAGTAAAATAAAAAGAAACAGTAAAAATGATGTCCTAATCCATACCCTCCCCAATCCATAGTCTAGTGTACACCTGTTGTCTGATCAGCCCAAAGAAAGAAGGGACATAATAGGTTATATTAGATCAAGGAGGCAAGAAGAAAATACAAAGAACATATACACTGTTGTAAATTCTGCTCCTGTGAGTGGTGCTACCAGTCAATACCCTACCAATAATGATATAGAACAGTGATTCTCAACCTTCCTAATGCAGCAATCCTTTAATACTCATATGCGGGCGTGTCTGCATGTGGATGGACCTACCTGGAGACTGATAGAGGAGCACAGTGTCGGGCCCTGAAATATGTGTTTTCTGATTGTCTTAGGCAACCCCTATGAAAGGGTCGTTCAACCCCCAAAGGGGTCATGACCCATAGTTTGAGAACTGCCAACATAGAAGAAATGAAGGAATTGAAAGTAGAAGCACATTTCTGTTTCCTCTCTACAAGTCTTAGTATATAAGAAATCAAGATAACAAAGATAAATAAAACATATAACAATTTAAAAATATTACTAAATACATTAACGCAATTGACTGTACTATCGAATCAACGATGATTTTAAGCAACAATTCAGTTAGTAAGAAGCACAATTGTATTAACTAACACAGTCATTTACTACTTCAGTTTGTCACAGTTTCTGACAGGATTTTGCAGACATCTTCATAAAGCTTTCCTACAACACTTACGCAGTAGTTTATTCCAAAGTCCATATTGCCTATCACTATTTAATAAGTTAATCATACTAACACAGGTCTTTAGGTAAAATCACATTATTTTAGTGATAAAAGCAAAATAATAATAGTGGTAAAGCACTGATTTAGAATGTAAGAAAAAAAGTTGTTAGAACATATAGCATTCAATGTCAGAGATAAAAGTGATGTTACATTCTATTATTTCAGAGTTGGAAGGAAACTTTAAAAATGGAATATTAGAGACAATAGAAATCATAAATCAGTATTTAATATAGGATTTTCCAGTTTCAAGGTCCCTTTGGAGAAATAGGACCAACACATACTAGTCAATCATGAGAGTCATAAATAGAAATGTTTGCACCCATGGCAAGTACTATAAGCGGTACCCAAAGCAATGGGCACATAGTATGCTCTCAGCTAAGTGGGGATGTGGTAAGTCACAGTGAGGGACTGAGACATGAGAATGAGGTCATTTTAAGGGAGGCCATATGGTGTGTAGGTTATGAGGGAAAGGGACCTATCCTAATATAAAATCTAGTAGCATCTTGGTTTATTTTTTATTGTTTGTTAATTAAATGAGAATCCAGAGATTCTCACCATGTTCTAAATTCAGCATTCTTGGTCAAAACCCAGGTAATCTTATCCTGGTTGAAGTTCTGCCGACTATCAAATCCTGAGGGAAAAAAACCCTCTCCTAGATAAAAATAAAGTGTCACATAAGTTCTGTGTAAGAAGAAATAATTTTATTAATTGTATCCCCTAAAAACATTGTCCGGTATCTGGCACACAATAAGAAATATTTGTTGATTGATTTATTGCCCAAATTGTGAATGCATGAAGATAAGCCAAATGCTCTACTAGACTAAATCAAAGTTCTCTAGGTGTGTTAAGGTCCAACTAATACTCTGGGAGGTGGAATCACAGCATGTTGCTCTAGTGTAAAGCTGGAGAAATTAGCATGAGATCAAAGAGAATATATCTCTGCTCTGGAAATTGATAGTAAAATTATAATTTATCTGACACAATATCCTCCTATAGAAAATTATATGTTTTTTTCGTGGTGATATAGTTACTTTACCTAATACTTGCTCTACTATGTTAGCAAAGTTATGTGAACAGGTAAAAGGAACCATCAAAATTACCTGGTACTCAGGAGAATATTCCACAAAATTAGAGACACATTGTATCTGTGATGACTAACTTTGATAGACTGGGCTCCTCTCAGTAATGGAAGTCTCTAAGACAGCACCAAAAGACTCATGATGGAAAAGGCTGTCCACATCCAGAGAAAGAATTACAGAGTTTGAATGAATACTGAAGCAAACTACTTGTTCTGTTTTTTCTTTCTTATTTCTCATTGTTCATTCCATTGGTTACAATCCTTATTTACAACTTGACTAATGTTAAATGTAAAAGTATTTTTAGGACTTATATTAGATTGCATGCCACCATGAGGAGGTGCTTCAAGGAGAGGGAGGGAGAGAAAATTCAGAACTCAAAAACTTGTGGAATTGAATGCTGTAAACCATAAATGAATGAATGAATGAATGAACAGATAGATAGATAGATAGACAGACAGACAGACAGAAATACAGACAGACAGATAGATAGTTCCATAGACACATAGATAAATGAATGGATACATTGATAAATAAATTAGTTAATTAAATTAAATAAATGAATGAAATGCATAAAATTTTACTTTAAAAGAAGTAATTATCTGGTTCAGTTCTTTCACTTGACATAAGAGAAAACTTGCGAGTATATTTTCTGCCAGTATTCACTTAAAGGAAAGCAATTAAAATTATCCAAATAGAAGTATGCTACAGTAGAATTGACCATTCAGCACTACCGTCATAGCAACTGATTTAGAATATGCCATCGAAAATATCAGTTTGATAAATCCTAGATGATGATTAAAGATGTTTATTCTCTTTCCTCAAATATTCTTATAATCCAAGGGTGGTGCTGCTGCTAATTTGGGCTTCAAGACTTTGATGAGACATATTCAATATTGACATTCTAAACACATTTTTGACTTAGCTTATTTGTATTTCATTTTTCCTTTTCTGATTGTAGTATATCAGTTCTTTTAATAAGATAAAAGAGTGCTAGAGAAGTTTCTGTGAATGCATTTCAATCCAAGACTCAGACCCAGAAGTCGATGTTCCTCATTTTGGGGAAATGGCTTGTTAAAGATCACACAATCTAATAGAAGCAGAAAGTTTCCTAAGTCATTTCATTTTATTTTCAAATAGCTAGCATTCATGTGCCACTTTAAAGTTTATCCAGTATTTCAGATATTATGCCATTTGACCATTATGCCTTTCCTATGGCTACAGAGGTAACATTGTATTCATTGTTTGTTGAACAAATATATTCTGTTCACACCAAAATCTATTCATGTGCATGGCTAACTTCCTCTTTTCACTCTTTTTACTTCTTGAAACTACTTGTTTGTTTCTATGATAAGAAAGTTCTTGATAACATGAGAAGCTTTTTGGAAACTTCTGGGGAATAATATTCACTTTCTATAAGGCTAACTTTCATCCTTGCCAGTAGGATGTAACAAGAAGAATCCTGGACTAGCTTCCAGTTCCAGATGAATCACTTACTTGAAAGTCACAAATCATCTTTTATTCTCAATTTCCTTACCTATAAAATTGAAATAATAATTCTGACACTAACTACATAGTTCTAACAATTAACTGAGCTAATTCATGTGAGAAAGATAGTTGGAGTTATAAAGAATTATGTACATGTAAACCATGACCACAATCAGCATCATTTTTTCATGTAATATATGTCAATTTGAACAGATGGTTGCAATTGAATCAGGCTAGAAAGAAAGGAATGAGTTAGAAAGAGGAAATTAACTAATTGAGAAAGCTTTCATGTTAAGTATAAATCATAGATGTTTAAGGAGAAGTTTGCTTTAGACAGAATTCTGGACTAGGAGCAAGGAATTTTGGGATAAGCAGTTGTCTGAACTTATCATAAGCAAATAACTGTAGAAATTATTAGACCATGAGCATATTAGTTTAGAATTGGTCCTTAGCATGAATTTTAGACTATGAAGAAGTCCATATTAAGTTTTCATCACCTTCTCAACTCTCTTCTATCCTATGAGGTCACAGCAGAGTAACTAGGAATATAAAGATGCTAATTTATCAGATCCAAAGAAGTAGACACAAGTAGAAACAAAATGAAAACTTAGTCCACTGGATTAAGACACTGAGAGAAGAGGACTGTCCTGGTAGAAACACATTTAAGGGGGAAAAAGGTGGACCAGAAGTCCAGTACTCTGCAGTCTTGAGAGGAAATATGGAGAAGTTAGATGAAAATGTGTCAAGCTAGATCATAATGCCTGAATAAATGAAACAATCAAACAATGTGTTATTTGTTAAGTACATCTGTTAACAAGCATTTGTTAAGTACAAACTATTTGTCAAGGGAATATGATAACTGTTAAAGATACAAATATAATAAATGAAATAATCTCAGCACACGATGAGTTTACATTCTAACCAGGGATAAATAACATAAAGGGTACATTTAAAGGGAATAAATACAAAGTAATTACCTCTAAGGTAGTTTGGGAGGGATGGTGCTAGTATAGGAATGGGGAACATTTGGCTTTGAGGCCACATGTGACCCTCTAGGATCTCAAATATGGTCCTTTGATTGAACCAAAACTTCACATAACAAATTCTTTTAGTAAGGGGATTTGTTCTGTGAAGTTTGAATTCAGTCAAAGGGCAGCACTTTAGGACCTAGAGGGCTACATGTGGCCTTGAGGCAACAGGTTCCCTATGCCTGTTAAGTTGGGAGGATCACTTAATTGATTCTTTAGAAGATGGTGCTTGGGATGTATCCTTAAAGGAAATAACAATTCTGTGAGGTAGAAGAGAGAAAAGAAGAAACTCTAGGCATAGGCAGGGTGTTTGGGGATGGCAGTCAGGACAAAGGCACAGACAAAGGAGATGGAGTACAATGTGAAGAACAAAGGAAAGGCCTGTTTGTCTGAGTTACAAAGTGTGGAAAGTAAAGCAATATATAGCGAAGCCAGAAAAATAGCTTGTAACCAAATTCTGAAGG
Organism: Pseudocheirus occidentalis; assembly: GCA_028646575.1. Taxonomy (NCBI): domain Eukaryota; kingdom Metazoa; phylum Chordata; class Mammalia; order Diprotodontia; family Pseudocheiridae; genus Pseudocheirus; species Pseudocheirus occidentalis. Next base: position 28,065,360 of record CM053595.1, on the reverse strand, counting down.
GCTTTACAAACTAAAAGAAATTCTTATAAGAATGGAGTTAAGTAGAGCAATGACATAGCCAGATGTGAGATTAAGAAAAATCACTTTGGCAGCAATGTTTAGACTGGACTAAAATAAGGAGAGACATATGGAAGGCAATACCAATTAGGACATGTTTCAATAATGTGGGTGAGAGACAAGGTGATGAACTTAAGAGTAAGATGAAGGACGTGTTGTGGATATAGGAATGGGAAGCTGGTCATCAGTTTTATAACACTCATACATTTTATAACACTCATATTAACTCACATGCATGCATGCTGTATATGTGTGTATGTATCCTGGGACATTGAAAGGTTAGGGATGCCTTCAACAAAAACAGAGAAGTTTAGAAAGACGGATTTTGTGAGAAAGATAATGAATTTTGTTTTGGACATTTCAGATTTGAGGAGTTCCTGGGCCACCCCATTTGAAATTTCCAATAGGCAGTTGGGGATGTGGGATTGAAACATAAAATTTCATGGACAAAAATAAGGCTGCATAGAATTACTGCCATAAAGATGATACCTAGACACATGGGATTTGCTGAAGAAGTCATGAACAGATACAAATAAAGAAAAGAGGATCCAGGATAAAGCCTTGGGAAACACCCCCAAACAGGAAATATGAAATGCATAATAAACATGCAAAAAAGACCAACAAGGACCTATCAGACAGATAGAAGGTAAACCAGTAAGGAAATTACTCCCCAAAAGGAGAGATTATCCAAAAGAAGTCTATGTTCAGCAATGTCAAGGATGAGGACTCAGACAAAGACCATAATATTAGACAATTCAGAGACGAAAGATAATTTTGCTTAGAACAGTTTCAGTTTAGTAATGAGGTCAGAAGTCAGATTTGTAAACGATGAAGAGGTAGCAAAGGCAAAGGAAGTGGAGACCATGAGTTTAGACATCTTTTAAGGAATGACTGAGAAAGAGGAGAAACAAGAGAAAAAGGACAATGGCTTAATAGGATGCAGAAGCTAGCAAAAATATATATATTTTTTCAGTATAGAGGACATAGTAATTTTAAAGTCAATACAGAAAGAATTAGCAAATAGAGGCTGAAGTTTAGAGAGATAGATAGCATTGCTGAGCTTGTAATTTTCTAGAAAAGACAAGAGAGAATGAGAATGAGAGCAAATGTAGAGGGGTTGGCCTTGGCAAAAAGTAAGGTCACATCATTCTTGCCTATAAGGAGATAGGAAACAATGGAGGCATGTTGTACACCCGCTATTACGAAAATGGCTAGCCCTTTCATTTTAAACAAAAGATTCTATTTATAGAAACAGAACTTTATTCTTTGAAAATCACTGTGATAGATTCCTAATAGGTTAAAGGATAATAGTAATGTGTGCAGGTTATAATAACATTTAGTTTATATAGTATTTCATGACTTATAACGTGCTTTAAAAATATCTCATTTTACATTCACAATAATCCTTTAACTGAGCAGGTATTGATCATCTGTCCAGTGTGGTGGTTAGGGTACTGTTCCTTATGATCAAGAGAAGTCTGCTACCATTTCTTGCAAATCTCTTTCTCAGTGTGCCACATGGCAAATAGGACTGACTTTTTCAGTAAGCATTTATTATTCTCTCTATTCTCAAGTACAGGAAGGAAGGAAGGAAGGAAGGAAGGAAGGAAGGAAGGAAGGAAAGGAGGAAGGGAGGGAGGAAGGAAGGGAGGGAAAGACGGAGGGAGAGAGGGAGGAATGGAGGGAGGGAGGACAAAGAAAAAATGAAGGTCAAAATAACCATTTATTAAAAACCTACTATGTACCAGCCACTGTTATAAGTGCTTTACAAATATCTCATTTGATCCTCACAGAAATCCTGGGATGTAGGTGCTATTGTTTTCCCATTTAATAGATGATAAAACTGAGGTTGAAAAGGATTGAGTGATCTTCCCAGGGCAAATCAGGTAGTCAGAATCTGAGGTTGGACTGGAAATCAGGTGTTTTGTGAGTCCAGGTCTAGTGTTACACTGAGTCACCTAATTTCCCTCAAGGCATTTCCTTAACCTAAAAACATCCCTCAGTTTTGGAAGATATAGTCAGAGACTCTCCAAAAACAGATATCAGGGTACCATTTTTAGATACAGAAATATAGATTTGTACTAGGGAGACAATTATTTTATTATTTAAAGAGAAACTTAGAAGTATAGATTGGAAGACTATCACAGCTGCAGGCCCCCTAGAGTATTAAGCATGATATTTTGATATTGAGAGGTATGTTAGGACAATAAATGACACAGTTGGAAGAGATCTCAGACAAGACAAATCATTAAAAATTTATTAAGTACCTACTATGTGCCAGGTACTTTGTTTTGTGAATGAATAAAGCAGTCAGAACCTAGGACAGAAAGTATTAGTGCCAAAAAGAAAATCAATTAAAAAACTTTAAAACAGACTGTTATAATATGTTATTTAAGATCTTGTTAAAGCCTTAGAGACCATACCATCCAACCTCTTCATTGAACAGAGAAGAGCACTGATATCTAAAGAGGAAAAAAATTCTTTGCCAAAAGGTAAAAAGTGAATTGAAAGTCTGGTTCCCTAATTTTGGCATTTTTTTTTCCTTCTGTAATGCTACAAGGGAAGAAAACTGAACTAGTATTGTAAAGTTCTGGGGTTTGGGGAGGAAAATTCATGCATAACAGAACTGATTTGGGGGAACAGATAAAAGTTTTCAGGGTACTTGGGATGTGATTGGGGAACAAAAAGAAAAAGGGCTCTCAGAGTACTGGGTGACCTTGATAAATCTGAAGTGGTGATGGTCAATGTTTGGGAAGGTACAGTGTGTTTTTGTTTTCTCCTTTCTGAAATCCTATGGCAGTGTCTTTTTCTTGTATTAGCATCCATAATAATGCCACTAATTTTTTTTTCTTTTGGAGTACACATAATTTTTTGAAAAATTTGAAAATAGTTATTCAGTTTTGGAAAATGTAAGCATATGTGCTTTTCTCTGCCAGACTTGACAAAATATTATATCCAGTTTAAAATGGAGAACATTTTATTGAAATTATCTACATTTGTATTCATGAAAATGTCTTTTTACTTGTTCATCTTAAATTTGAGACATTTGTGTAATGGAGAGAGGAGTACCAAAGGCTGCTGTATAATATTTAATTTGAATGGCACAATGGTGTCGTTTTCATCCAAAGTAAAATTTTAGTTATAAGTATTTACAGGAAGAACAGGAAAAAAAACTTAAATAAGATGTTTGAAGAAATGGGCAGATGTTCACCTTTTAGAATTCCCGCCTACACTCTAAAATTAATTTCTCTAGTTTATATGTATTTTCCATTAATACGTGGGTATGATATATATTATATAATATATAATATATATATGCTTGTAATATACATATGAATTAATAATTATATATGTATATTATATATGTGTGTATATATATGTATATATATAATATATGTAAGGAGAGAGAGAGGGAGAGAAATTCTCCTCCATCAAGATAGTGAGTATTCTTGTTTTAGTATCTCTACCACCTAATACACAATTCTTGGTACATAGTACTAGGTGCCCAATAAATATTTGTTGCCTGATTGATGTTGTGAAATTATTCAGAGTTCACAAAATTTAATTTCAGAGAAGAAAAACAGGTGTTCCAATTTTTGTTTCTAGAATAATAATTGGAGGTTTCTATAATTGAAACCTTATGGCTATATCTATTTCTGTAAGTTTGAGCTTGATCTATCCTAACTTTGACACTTAAGAGCCTAGTGATTTCTGGCAAAATGTATCATATCTCTGCACTTTAATTTACCTAAGTATAAAGCAAAGATAATCAATTAAATTTCATTCAAAAATATTTACAAGCACATATTTTGCATAACAAACTGTTATGCACTTGGAATGAAAAAAGACAGTGAAGCTGTTTCTGATTTTGAGGAGTTTGAAGTCCACTAGAAGGGAATAGCATGCACACAAAGTCAGTCAATAAAAAAATTTTAAGCACTATTATGTGATGGTTGTGGTGATAAGTGCTAAGTTTGGATGTTAATTTCATGGAAGATATAGTTATCAAATTTTACTAGACCATGAATGGACTAGCACAAAATAGAATTGGAGAAGATAGAAGCATGCAGATTGTGGAAGATCTTAACTGTCAGGTCAAGGAATTTTAATTTATTCTAGAAAAAATGGGGAGCAACTAAATGGTTTTACCTTTGAAACAAAATTCTTAATATCTTTTAAAATAATTTTTGAACCTGGAAAGACCTCCCTGAACTGATACAAAGTAAAATGAGCAGAAGCTGGAGAACACTGTATACAGTAACAGCAGTATTGCAAGATGATCAGTTGTAAATGACTTATGATGAAAATTACTATCTGTACCTAGAGGAGGAATGGAAGGAATCTGCTTACAGATCAAAGCACACTTTTAAAACTTTTTAAAAATTTTATTGGATTATTATTTGGATTTTATTTCTTTTCTATTAACTAATTTACTTATTTTTAGTTTTCAATGTTCATTTTCACAAGATTTTGAGTTCCACATTTTCTACCCATCTCTCCTCCCACACCCACCACAAGATGGTATGCCTTCAGATTTCTTCTTCCCCAGTCTGCCTTTCCTTTCATCACTACCACCCCCATCCCATTTTCCTTTACTTTTTTTAAAGACAAGATCTATTTCTACATTCCGTTACCTGTATATCTTATTTCCCAATTGCAAGGAAAAAAATATTCTCAAAATTTGTTTTTGAAAGTTTTGAGCTGCAAATTCTTCTCTCCCTACTGTAATGTTAAGGAAATCAGAAGATATTCCATGCCCCTTTCTATTGGCATCTAGTAAAGGCACTTAGCTCCTAGTAAAGGCTTAGCTCCTTACTTCCAGTTAACTCCTTGTAGTTCACACCTTAACAGGAAGGGGCTGAACAGGAAGGAGCTACTTGGGAGTAGTTGACACCTTAACAGGAAGGGGCTGAACAGGGAGGAGCTGCACTGTATATAAGGAGAGAACCAGGAGGACCTTGAGCTCTTTTTCTCAGTCACCACCTGGAGATTGCACCTTTTCCTGAGATCCTCCTTCTACAGCTTCTACTGAGAACTTCTAAGGACCAGGCTGAGAAACTGTCGTGAGTCTGAGACCGATGCCTGCTTGAGGGAACCTGTTCTATTTGTGAAGACTTGGGAATGTGGGTGTCCACTGCATTAACTATGGGTATTAACTTTGTGACCACTATAATGAC
>CM053595.1:28035405-28059626 GCA_028646575.1 Pseudocheirus occidentalis | reverse complement strand
GAAATAATACATTCAGGGATGGGGGCAGGGAGCCCCTCCCTGCCCTGCTAGAAAGCTAGAGGGGTGTTGGAGGAGGGCATAAAAGGGAACAGATTGTGGGAGGGGCCTTCAGTGGGATCAATGTTCTGGGCTGGGGGGTAGGGGCAAAAAGGGGAGAAAATCTGCAACTTAAAACCTTGTGGAAATGAATGATTTAACCAAGAAAATAAACTAAAATTTTTTAAAAATGAGTTACAGGAGGAAATAGAGAGTAAAACTGTAGTAGTAGAAGACTTCAGTTTTCTCTTCTCATAGAAGGATAAATCTAACCAAGAAATAAATGAGAAATGAGTTTAAGGGATCAGAGCCAATACTGCAGATTAGAAGGAGGAAGTTGTCTGAGTCCTCACTCCAACCTCTGCCAATACCTGTAAGATTTTACTCTAAACAAATTTTAGAGCTACAGAACCCACAAAGTGACAGAGAGAAACAAATCTCCCACTGAAAGCAGCCTGTCAGGCTGCCAGGAGGGTTGTGGCATATGAGCTGGGAGCCAGCCCCAGACACACGTGATCTACATAGCCTGAGACCCAGCGAAGCCCCAACCCGCAGCACAGATTGACCAGAGTCAACTTCAGGAGGGTGAATCACAGGCAGTTGTGGTTATTTCCAGACTGCTCAACACATAATAAATGCCAAAGAGAAAGAAAAAAGTCTGTGGGGAACTCTGTTGGAATCAAGTGACAGAAGAGTAGGGTCTGGCCCCTGACCCTGGGGTGAGAGGTGCCAAAGGTTTGGCAGCTGTAGCTGCTGCTGCTTGGCTGCCTCTGGAGCTCCTGGCCTGCAGATTGAAGGGTGACCTAGTGACCATTTAGAGAGCAATTGCTCTTGCTTTGACCTACTTGGACCTGGGATGTTGTCTTCGGCAGTGATTCTGGGTTGAGAAATGCCAGTATGCCAGAGCTTCTTTTGGCTATAGAGAGAATGCACTACTCATTGCTCAGACAACATTTGTGAAAATCCCAGCAATTTGGGACAAAATTTTCTCCACTCCAGAAGCAGATTTTTACTATGCTAAAAACCTCAAAAGTCAAATAATTGGCTGGTAAGATGAACAAGTAGAGGAAGCAAAAAGAGGGAGACTATTGAATCCTTTTTGGGGGACAAAAAGGATCACAATATGGAACCAGAAGAAGACAATGAAGTCAAAACACCTGCATCAAATGCTTCCAAGAACAGTATGAACTGTTTGCAGGTTGTGAACAAGCGAAATAAGGATTTTGAAAATCAAGTAAGAGATGTGGAAGAAAAATTACAATGAAAAATTAGAATGATGCAAGAAAATCATGAAAATAGAGACAGCAGCCTTCTAAAGAAGACCCAAAAAATGCTGAAGAAAGTGACACCTCAAAAATACACTAACTCAAATAACAAAAAGAGACCCAAAAAGCTAATGAAGAGAAGAATACCTTTAAAAGGCAAATTGCCAAGATGGAAAAAGGAATTTCAAAAACTCACTGAAGAGAATGATTTCTTCAAAATTAGATTAGAGCAAATGGAAGCTAATGACCTTATGAGAAATCAAGATACTATAACACATATCCAAACAAATGAAAAAAGAAGGCAATGTGAAACACCTAATGGGAAAAATCACTGATCTGAAAAATAGATCCAGGAAAGATAATTTACAAATTATTGGACTACATGAAAGCCATAATAAAAAAAGAGCCTAGACATCATCCTTCAAGAAATTCTCAAGAAAAATTGCCCTGATATTTTAGAACTAGAGCGTAAAATAGTACTTGAAAGAATTCACCAATTACCTCTTGAACATGATCCCAAAATGAAAACTCCTACAAATGTTATAGCCAGGTTATGGAATTCCTAGATCAAGAAGAAAATATTACAAGCTGCCAAGAAGAAACAATTTGAATATTGTGGAAATACAATTAGGATAACACAGGATTTGGAAGCTTCTACATTAAGGGATAGAAAGACCTGTAATATGATATTCTGGAGAATCAAGGGAGCTAGTATTAAAACCAAGAATCACCTACCCAGCAAAAGTGAGTATAATGTTTAGGGGGGGAAATGGTCATTCTATGAGGTAGAAGACTTTCAAGCATTCCTGTTGAAAAAAAAAACTATAATTGAATAGAAAATTTGACATTCAAATACAAGAAGCATGAGAAGGTAAACATGAAAAAGAAATCATAAGAAACTTTTCAAAGTTGAACTATTTACATGCCAAGAATGAAAACTGATAATTGTAACTTATGAAACTTTTTTTTATTATGAAGATAGGTGAAGGGAATATAAATGTTTGTGTGTATATGTATGTATATGCATGTATACATACACATATGTCTATATAGGATGGTACATATGTGTATGAATGCAAATGGGAGTGTGTGGTGCATATATGTGTACAAAGAGAGCACAGGATCAATTTAATGGGATGTTATAATATTTTAAAAAGTGAAATTCTGAGGTGGGAGAGGAATAGAATGAGAAGAGACAGGAAGAGACAGAATGGGATTAATTCTCTCATATAGAAGAAGCAAGGGTTAACTGTTACAATGGAGGGGAAGAACAGGAAGGCAAAAGGGAATGGGTTAACATTACTCTCATTGAATTTGGCTTAGGGAAGGAATGACATGAACTCTAAATTGGGTATCTTGGCCTATAGGAGAGTAGAATATTGTGGAAACACAATCAGAATAATATAGGATCTGGCAGGTTCTACATGGAGGGATCGAAGGACTTGGAATATCATATTCTGGAGGTCAAAGGAGCTTGGATTAAAACCAAGAATCACCTACCCAACAAAACTGAGTATGTTTCAGGGGAAAATCTGGTCATTCAGTGAAATAGAGGACTTTCATGCTTTCTTGATGAAAAAAAAGAGTCATAAAGAAAATTTGACATTAAGATACAAGAAGCATCAGAATGTAAATGGGGAGAAGAAATCATAAGGAACTTATCAAAACTGAACTATGTACATTCCTACATGGAAAAATGATAATTGTTACTTAGGAAATTTTTCTTAGTATCAGGATAGGTGAAGGGAATATAAATGTGTGTGTATACATAGATACACACATAGATACATATATATATATACACATATATACATATACACACATATATATTTATTTATGTGTGTATGAACATAGATGTACATGCATTATATATATATACACACATACATATGTGTCTATATAGGAAGATATATGGGTGAATAAATATATATGTGAGTATGTGTATATATGTGTACAGGTACAGATAGATAGAGGGCACAGGATCAACTGGAAAGGAAGGGATGATACTTAAGAGGTGAAATTGAGAGGTGACAGAAGAATATAATGAGAGTAGATAGGGAGAGACAGAATTGGGTAAATATTCCCTTATAGAAGTGGCAAGGGATAACTGTTGGGCAAAAGGGAATGGGTCAATCATACTCTCATTGAATTTGGCTTAGGGAGGGAGTGACATACACATTAAATACGGTATCTTGCCCTCCCACAGAGTAGGAGTTAGGAGACTGAAGGGAGGATGATGGAGGGGAGGGCATGTTGGGGGGGAGAGTAGTTAGAAGCACACACTCTTGACAAGGAACACGGTCAAAGTAGGAAACAGAACAAGTGGGAGGTGGGATAAGGTGGAGGACAATACATTCAGTCTTTCACAATATATCCACTATGGAAATGTTTTGCATAGCTACACCTGTACAACCTATATTTAATTGCTTATCTTCCCAGTAAGGGTGGGTGACAAGGGAGGAAGGGAAAGAATCTGGAATGTAAAGTTTTAAACTCAAATATGTGTGTGTGTGTGTGTGTGTGTGTGTGTGTGTGTGTGTGTGTATAATGTGGGAGAAGGGATAAAGGAGGATATAGGAGAGAGCATATTGGGAGGGTGTATACAGTAGGATCGCTGTTTTGGGGTGGTGGTAGGGAAAAGACAGGGAGACTGTGTAACTCAAAATCTTGTTGAAATGAATAATATAAACTAAAAATAAACATAAAACTTAATTTTAAAAAAAGATCTCAAAAAGAAAACTAGAAATATCATAGCCAACTTCCAGAGTTTCCAGGTCAAGGAGAAAATATTATAAGCTGTCAGGAAGAAACAATTTGAATATTGTGGAAACACAATCAGGATAACACAAGATCTAGCAGCTTCTACATTAAAGGATCAAAGGGCTTGGAATATACCCTGGAAGTCAAAGGAGCTCGGATTAAAACCAAGAATCACCTACCCAACAAAACAGAGTATAATATTTCTGGAAGTATATGGTGATTCAGTGAAATAGAGGAGATTGAAATATTCTTGATGAAAAAAAAACAGAACTGAACAGAAAATTTGACTTTCAAATACAAGAAGCAAGAGAAGCATGAGAAGGTAAACAGGAAAAAAAATCATAAGGAACTTGTTAAAGTTGAACTGTTGCTTATCTTCCCAGTAAGGTTGGGTGACAAGGGAAGAAGGGAAAGAATCTGGAATGTAAAGTTTTAAAATCAAATGTGTATACATACATACATACATACATACATATACACATGTACACATTATATATATGGAAACACAATTACATGGAAAATGATCCTGGTAACTAATGAGATTTTTCTCAGTATGAGGATAGTTGAAGGGAATGTATGTGCATTCAACTTTTTTCACTGGTGATCTCTTTAGCAGTTCTTAAATTGTTGGTCAAGATTTTGTCCCAGGTATGTCTTTTCTGGATGTGTGGTTGTGAAGCATTTTTCTGGGGCCATTATCTATCTTCAACTAAAGGTTTTAGTTACATCCCTTCTTCATCCTGATAAGGTGAAGAGTTGAATGTGCCATTTCTTTTTAGAGTACAGTTGAGCTTAAATTCTTTTCTTGAGTGAATTACTTCCAAATACCTAGTATCCAACAAAGCAAAAGCCCTTAGCTGTTTGCTTATTTCCCCCCCACACATAAGAAGATATTTTCTATTATCATAATTTAAGAAGTAATATATTTTTCTTCTCTAGAAAGAAAGTCTTTACTGAGAGAACACACAAAACTAAACACAGTATACAATCCAGAAAATTAACTGTTCAGTTGTGTTCTGATCAGGGCAGTTTACAGCTGAGGACTCACTTCCTTCTCCATGAAGAATATACCCCTCTATGTTATCACAGGTAGAATTCATTCTTTTTCTTCTTTTAAATTATTGAAAATTATACAATTCTCTTATAAGTTTTCACTCAACTGGGGAAAAATAAGTTTAAGAAGAAGAATGAAATTTTAGAAAGATTAGATATGGTAAGTCTCCAGGAAAAGGTTAATGGGAATGGACAGGAATATATATTTTACTCTGAAGTACAAGGTATCTACATAAAAATTGACCTCGTATTAGGGCACAAAAATCTCACGACAAAATGCAGAAAAGTAAGATTACTAAATTAATCCTTTTCAGATCATAATGCAATAAAAATCACATTCAATAAAACACTGTGGAAATATAGATTTTAAATTGATAACAAAATAATTTAATGCTAAAGAATGAGAAAATAAAAGAATAATTAGTAGAAATAATAAATAATTTTATTGAAAAGAATAAAAACAATCAGACAAGATATCAAAATTAGCAAGTTATAGTCAAAGCAGTACTTAAAAGAAAATTCATATCTCTAAATACTTGCATCAATATAATGGAGAAAGAGCAGATCAAAATATTGGGCATGTAATAAAAAATACAGTAAAAGAACAAAATAAAAATCCACACTTAAGCATCAATTTGGAAATTTTGAAAATCAAAAGAGAGCTAAATAAAAATTGAAAGTAAAAAATACTGATTAATAAAAATAGTAGCTGCTATTATGAAAAAAGTAAACTTGATTAATTTGATTTAAAGAAAAAATAAATATCATCATAATTGAAAATGTTGTCTTCCCTAATGAAGTTGAAATTAAAGCAATTATCAGAAGCTATTTTGCTTAATTATATACCAAAAAAATTGAAAAATATGAGACGAATGGATGGACATTTCCAAAAATATAAATTGCCCAGATTAATAGAAGTGGAAAAAGAAAACTTGTATAACACTATATTAGAAAATGAAATTAAATAAGCCACCAATGAGTTCCCTAAGAAAAAATTCCCATGTCCACAGGGATTCACAAGCAAATCCTACTAAACATTTAAAGAACAATTAATTTCAATACTACATAAACTATTTTCAAAAATAGTCAAAGAAGGAGTCTTGCCAAATTCCTTTTATAATACAAATGTGCTTACACCTAAACCAGGAAGAGCAAAAACAGAAGAAAAAAATAGACCAATTACCCTAATGAATATTGATATAAAATTTTATATGAAATCAAGGAAAGAGGTTATAGAAATATATCATAAAAATTATTCACTATGAGCAGGTGAGATTCATTGGAATGCAAGAGCTAATGCAACATTAGGAAAAGTGTCAACAAATTCTCCATTTTAATAACAAAAACAATAGAAAATATATGATTATCTTAGTAGATGCAGAAATAGCTTTTGACAAAATACAGGAGCAATATCCTATTTAAAACACTACAAAGCATAAAAAATAGGTGGTTTTATTTTTAATTGTTCTTTTTTCTAATTAATTTATTTATTTTCTTGTTTACATCACTCATTTCCATAAGATTGTGAGTTATGCATTTTCTCCCCATCTTTCCCCTACCCTGCACCCCAAAACAGTGATCCTACCATATAACCCCTCCCTCAATCTTTTCTCTCCTAGGTCCTTCCCCATCACCCCTCTGACTTTCCAGTACAGCAGCACATGGGTCTCCCTACTCCAGTGCCTGTATATCTTAATTCACAGCTGCACGTAGTTAATAATAATATTAAATATTATTATAAATAATATATATAACATTTGATTATAGAACTTTAAATTTTGGATTCTTTGTCTTCCTCCCTCATTACCCACCCCAACTGGAAAGACAATTCAATACAGGTGGTACGTGTGATTTCGCAGAATATCTCTACAATGGACATACTGTGAGAGACTTATTATATGTCCCTCCTTCCTATTCTGCCCCCTCCATGTTCTATTCTCTACCCTGTCCCTGTTCCTTTGCAGAAGTGTGTAATTCTAGTAACACTTACTTATAGGCAGTCTTCATGTTTCTTGGAAGCTTTTGGTGTGGGAATTCTGACTTTGTTTTCTTTGTTCCATTCCATGGTTTGATCATTTTTGTCACCAAAAAAGAATTTTAGAGTTCAATTGCTGTTCTTACTTTGCTTCCTTTGCCTACTTATGCTGCCATTGAATTACATGATTTTCTTGCTCTGTGGATCTCTCTTTCCAGGGGGGAAAGCTCTGGTGCAAATTGCTGAGATTTTCATAGCTGTTGGAGCTATTGGAAGGCTGCTATAGCTCCCACCAGCTTTGGCTCACTGAAAATGTACCCCAGGACCACCACCCAAGACCACAATCTGGATCCAGTCTGCTCATTGCAAGAGCACTTAGCCTCTGAATGATCACTTTGCCCCCCTGCAGTCTGCAGGCCAGGAGATGTGAAGTAGCTATGTGGAGGTGGCTGCAGGGCCACTGCTTCTGCCACTTCCTTGCCCTGGAGGCAGTTAGGCTGGACAGCTTCTCTCTCCCCAATTTAGCTGAGTTCCACTGACCTTTCACTTTTCCCTTGTTTCTTACGGCTTGACAATTCTGGAAACTGCCACAGCTGCTGCTGATCCACTTTTCTGAAGGTTCCAGCTGTGGTTCATTCTTGCTGCCCAGGGCCAAGCCTCAGTTTCAGGCTGGGCTGGTTTTGGATCCCAGTGTGTTGTGATGAGCCCTTCCTGCTGAGCTGCATTCAGCAGGAGATATGTTTTTCTGTATCTTTGTGTGAGTTGTGGAGCCCTAAAATTTGTTTACAGTCATATTTTATGAGTATCTGAGGTGGCTATGTGTGAGCTGTGGCCGTTTCCTGCTTCTATGCCTCCATCTTGGCTCCACCTGGAGTTTTCTTTAAGATAGTAAGTAGTGTTTATACTAGATTTTTACTGTATAACTACTATATATTTAAAACCATCAAATAAGTGAATTTTTGTGCATCTTTTTCCATTTGGTCAATACTTTTTAAAGAATTCTTCTCTTTCATGGATTTATATGCTTCTTTTGCCATTTGTTCTAATCTGTATTTTAAGATGTTTTCTTCTTCAGTATTTTTGTGTCTCCTTCACCAAACTGCTGACTCTTTTTCATGATTTCTTGAAACACTCTCCCCAAATTTTTTGCTACCTCTTTTATTAAACTTTATAAATCCTTTTTGAGCTCTTCCAGAGTCTAAGACTGTCCACATTTTTCTCTGAGGATTTGCATATAGTTGCTTTGATTTTGTTGTTTTCCTGTGAGTTTGTGTTTTTATCTCCACTATCACAATAATAACTTTCTATAGTCAAACTATTTTTGCTGTTTTTCTTTGCTCATTTTTCTAGTCTATTTCTTGACTTTTAACTTTATGCTAAAGTTGAGCTCTGAGCCCAGGATGAAGGAGGCATTGTTCCAAGCTTCACATTTTCATGGTGCTCTTTTCACATCTAGCTTTGGTGTCTGAAAGTTTTCAGTTCTTCCAAGGTGGTATTAGTTAAGGAAAGATGTCACTGTTCTCCCAGTCTGTGCACTGGTCTATGCATAACCACAAGGACTTTTTCACCATGAAACTGTGACTGGGGTCTCTTTTCCTAGTACTGAGATGCAAAATAATATATGGACAATGAAACAAGGTCCTTCTCCCAGTGTCAGAAAGGCTACAATTTCCTATGTCATTCTGACCAGCTGTTTGACCACCTTATTATTTCTGGGTTAAGAGATCTGGAGGTGGGGCAGCTAGGTGGTGCAGTGAGTAGAGCACCGGCCCTGGAGTCAGGAGTACCTGAGTTCAAATCCGGCCTCAGACACTTAACACAAAAACTAGCCGTGTGACCTTGGGCAAGTCACTTAACCCCAACTGCCCTCCAAAAAAGCAAAAAAAAAAAAAGAGATCTGGAGGTGATTACTTGTTGGCTTGCCAGGGTGCAGTCTGTGCTGATCTGAGCTCCACTCTCATCCCAGTGAAATAGACCTTTCCTGCAACTTTCAAAGTTGTCTGGGGGTTGAAAATTGTTTCACTCCATCCTTTTGTTCATTCTGCTACTCTTTAATTTATATTGAGATGTATTTAACAACGTTTGTTTTGAGGGGAATTTGGGAGAACTTAGATGTGTCCCTGCCTTTATCCTGCCACCTTGGCTCCCCTCCATTCTTCCATTTTTTTTATCAGTTCATATATGAGTGATAGGTTCAAGTGCCAACCCTTTCCCAACCTCCTACTTCTTTTTTTCTATAAATGTCTGCTTGTGTACCTTGATTATGTGAGATGGTTTCTCTAAACTTCATTCCCCTCCCTTAAACCAAAGTCATTCTTCTGCTCTCTGTTATTTTCTTAAGAACATCACCACCAAGCTTCCTTTAATTGTACTCCATTATGAATCCTGATGACAGATTTGAGAAGTGACACATGGGTCATCTTAAATTTAATTACAAGCAGTGTTTACTTTATTATTGTCCATTTGTTTACATTATTTTATGCTCCTTTTCTCTCCTGTGTTAGAACTTCAAAGTTTCTTCACAATGCTGATCTTTTCAATAGGGTTGTTTGTTATTTAATTAAATGTCCATTCCCTCTCTTTGGATTTATATTCAATTTTGCTCACTAATAATTCATGGCTGTAAGCTCTTATCCTTTGCCTTCTGGAATGTCATATTTCAAGTTCTCTGCTCCTTAAGATTAATGGTGGGTAAATAATGTGTGATCCTGAGTATGGCTCCCCTCGGTAACTGAATATTTTTTTCCTATTTGCAGTGCTTTTCCTTTGATCAGGAAGCTCTAATTTTTGGACAAGATATTCCTGGGGCTTTTCATTTTGGGGTTTCTCTCAGGAGGTGCCTGGTTGTATCAACAATGAAGCATTCAAAATGCCTATAGTCGCTATAAATATGCTGATATGGTTATTAATCACAAAATGCAATAGGTTCTCTAAATGGTGGATATAGCTAGAATATTTATTCAAATACCAGAAAACTGAGTCCCCAAACCAGAAAATCAAAGCCATCATAGTAGTTATGGAGTTGGCACAGACAGTTAATGTAGTAAAAACACACATTCTCAAGCCTTCAAAACAGAACAGGGTTCCTCAGGCAAAGATGCTCCTCTCCTCAGTCACAGCAACTGCTCAGTGTCCATGCAACTTGCTCCCAGCAGTGCCACCACCCTGCAATTCCTGTCCCTGGCAGTTCTCAGCAGGAATCTTTAGCAGAAATTCTGGTTGCTCAAAAGAAAAAAAAAAGGATTTCACACCCTCAGCTGCAGCCACCACTGCTTCCAGTCCACTGACTTCCACAATGACTCCAGCTTGGCTCCAGCTTCCTCTTGCCCCACCCCTTCCTGCTACATCAACAAGTTCAAGGGGCATGGAAGATCTTCAAATCCCATAACCATTACACTGGTGTATTCTTTCTTTTCCACTTTGTCCTCTACTTCTAACAAATGTGGACAGTTTTCTTTTAAGAGTTCTTGAAATATCATGTCTAAGTTCGTTGTTTTAGTCATGGCATTTCAAAAACTCAATGATTCTTAAATATTTTTCCTTCACTTTGTTTTCCATGTCAGTTGGTTTTTACACTAAGCAATATCTTTCATCTGTTTTTCCTTTTTAGCCCTTTGATTTTGTTCTTATATTTCATGTTGCCTTGTGGAGTCATTAACTTCTATCAAGCCCATTCTAATTCAGCAAGTTTTTCTTGGGCAAATTTTTGTATCTCTCCCATCAAGCTATTGATTCACTTACCAACTTTTTTTCCATAGCTCTCTATTTCCTTTCCTTTTTTACTCAAGTATTCTCATTTTATTTACACATTTTTCTAATTATTTTTTATTAATTCTAGTTCCATCACTTCCAGCAATACTAGTTGAGTTTGTTTCTAAGTTGTTTTTTTTTTCTCTTAGGCAATGTTTGTAGATATTTTGTTTCTTCTCTGTGTCTTGAGCCACCATGCCACCATCATAGTTCATTATGGTGTGGTTCCTTTTTTCTTTGACTATTCTTCTATGGGCTTGACATTAGGGCTAGAATCTGCTGGAGAAAAAGTCTGGGTTGGTCCTGTTGCTACTTTTTTGGAATATTTGGTATTGTGCTATTCCAGAAATCTCAGACTAGGATATTCTAAGTTTTCAGTGCTCTCAAAATGTCCTCATTCAGGGAAAATATAATTGTTACTCCCTTCATTTTCCTGACTAAGGTTTGGGTCTGAATAAAAGTATAATGATATCAAACTTGGTCCCCATTGGACAGATGGGAAATTTTGCTGCCTCAGAATGGCAGAATTATGGGTTTCCCTTTGGCCTTGGATTCCTGTTCTGGTTATTCCTCTGTAGGTTAGACATTGGAAGTGAGACCCTGCTTTGAGCCTGAGGTGTGGAGCCACTGCACTACTGCTAATTCCTGAGCTTTCTCCTTTCTCTGGACAGTACTTAAATAAGGTCTTCCTACTTAAAATGTCACTGATATTCACAGGTCTCCTCATCTGCACCTGGACGTGTGGTTTAGTAAAAGGTCGTAGATGACAAAGCTGCTATTTAACACCTATCCCAGTAATATTGCAATGTGGAGCTGATTCTACCTTTATGTGGACCTGACATCTCTTCTTTCTCTGATGAACAGCATCTCTCTCTCTCTGGAATCTGGAGTGCTTTTACAATACTGTACTCCTGACTTGACTCCCATTTCCAATGTCTACAGATCTTGTGTTTCTTCTAATAATAAGTTGTGTTGGACAAAGGACTCACTGTGGCTTTTTATGTATTTACCCATGAGGATTTTGTCTGGTGCATTTTCTAGATTTGTTAGGAAAAGTTCACTGAGAAGATCTCAACTACATTGTTGTCCATCACTGTGCCATTTTGGATCTGACTCCCTTTGTTTTGTTAATTGTAATCTGTTATTAATAATTTTCTTAGCTTCAGATTTAATGCAAAGAATAATGAAAAAGAAATAGGTCTTTAATGTAACTCTAATTAGTTATCTCATTATTGCTTGAAAATCAAATTTATATCAATGGTTATGGGTAGGGATATAATTAATCCCACCATGGCATTCATGGATGTAGTTCTAAGCAAGTTTTGATACAAATGTATAAAGGACAATCACATCAAAACTAATTTGTCTTTGAACTATAGTCACTTATAGCTGTCATACTGGATAGTGCACATTGAATTTCATGTTTTCCTGTATGCTAAGTTTACAAACACTGCAGATTTAATTGAGGTGCCTGATATTTAACAATTTTGACACAGTCAAAGAATTAATGAAATTCATTAGGTGAATAAATCAAGGATTATAGGATTCACCCCTACTCAGAATGGGCATAGGAAGTCAGGCATACCAGTGTATTCACCCAGAGATATGTAGATTGACAGGTAATGAAAACTGCAAGAGACATTGATGAAGTGGAAAAAGTGTTGGTGCTAGGAAAAATCTAAATTGGATGGGGAATGTTTTCTGTACCTGTAATTCCATCAAAGAGGGAATTGTATAAATGGAAATTCCATTTACTAGTTCAGATGAGCGATTTGTCTGTACTTTATGATCATGTATAACTTTGAACATTGAGGAGTAAAATGACTTGCCAATGGTCATGTCAAGTATATGTCATGGGAAAGATTTGAGCCCAGGTTTTTCCAAATCCAAAACATATCCTATCTACTATACCATCCTTATTTTACAAAATTTGATGAGCTATATTAGTGATAGGCAATATAATTACCATAGTTTTCTTTTCAATTACAGAAATATTTCTCTAACTGAAATTTGATTGAAGGTGTTAACCTGAAAGTTTGGTTAAAAGAGACAAACAGGCTAGGTGATATGCATTTGTATCATTTATTCCCTTAAAGCTAGCAGATATGGGCTTGTATGGAGCCAGAACTTAAGTTATGACTACCTGATACAAAACTAAAAAGTTTTTTATGTGTTTTAGTACAATTCCAGGACATCTGTGTCCCTTAGACTTATGCTCTTCATCTGTTTTTCTCTCCATACCATGGGAAAGAGAGTTTCTTAGCTGTAAATACAGATTGACAAGAAAATAGACAAAGTAGGGTCAGATTTGGAATTTATGATCTCAGGATGTCTGTGTTTTCCCCCTGTATAGAGTATGCTGCAAAGATAAGAGAAATACCACTATTAAGTCTTATCTGGTCTCTGCAGTTGATGACACAGGGAAAGACAGTCTATTTGATCAGACTTTGATCAAAAATGATACTTAATGATTATTAAAGGCTATATATTCAATACTAAAAGACCTAGCTATTAGAGGACAGGTAACAAATGACCCTAACTCAAGGCATGGGTATGACCCCAGAAGAGCCCACAAAGAGTAACAATGCACGAGGAAAAAGCAAAGATCACAAAACCTGGAGAGGCATATATAACATTAAAATAATTTAGTATTTAAAAGTTGTTGATACCCCACTAAAGTTAAACAACAACAGGAGATTGTCATGCTTGGTGATTTGCTATTCCAAAGAGCCTGGCTTCATTGTGTACTAAAAATATGAACTACAATACTCTAAATTCAGAGTGAATATACGTGGGTCTTTTCAGAATAGATATAATGCAGGCTCATTGGTGTGAATTCTTGGATTTTCCTTATTGATTAATAGTTTGGTCTGTCTGGAGTTCTTTTGTCTATCCTATTTTCATGCACCCCGCATGATGCTATTGTTTTAATTTTTGTTTTCATTTACATTCTTTTAATTTAGGTACAAGATGTGGAGTTTGAAAGCTTGGATGAGAATAAATGATCTAGAAGATTTGCAGACACATAGAGTTTAAAAAGCACAGAGGATAAATTGTCTTTTGACTGCTACGCCCTACATTGCAGCTGCAACTAATTGGACACTTGCTAATATTGGTGTAGAAAAGGAAATAGTTAATCAGCAACACTGTATTTATGCAAAAAGTTTAGCATGGCTTGCTATGATTGAAATGATTGCAAATGGAGCTAGCTGTTTAAGGTGAGACCCATCAGAACTATAGTTGCATCTCGCAACTTGAATGTGATCCTGTTTTGATCTTGGTTCCATATATCAATTGAACACTTCTATTTTAGTAGACTTACTAAATTAGAAGACCAAATTGATGCTAGAAATTATTATTCATATGGTGGTCATGCTGATGAATCAGCAGCCCACCAGCAGAGGAAGATCATCAGTATGCTGCTTAGTGAGTTACTCATCAAAGACACAGTGAAGTCATAAGAGTGGTCCTATGCAACACATCTAAATATCAAATTGATCACAAGTAGATATGTAGAAAGAGCAGGAAATATTAGGAAAAATACCACTCTCAAAGGGTATTGTAGAACTCTTCTGAAGACCCTATTATTTCCCTCCCTTGAAAGGAGTAGTTCCTACCTGGATAATAATAGGCCATGGTTTAAGAACAGAACAAATATTGCATGAATTTACAGTTTAATGAGCAATCTTTACCAACAATCACAATAGGATTAAAAGAAAATTGGGCCCAGGGGAAAAATCAAACAAGAAATTGCAAGATCTATCTATAATCCTTAAATCAAAGTCTAACAGTTCATGATAACTCTTTAGACATGACAAGGGAGTAAATGATTCTACTTTTGCAGAATCAGCAGAGATTCCTTGCTAAAATACTGTGTGACCTATGTATTTGACAAGAGCTCATAAAAACTGGTCAAAATATATATATATATATATATATATATATATATATATATATATATATATATATGTATACTTACACATAGGTCCATATACGAGGCTACATATGCGTATGAATCTGAGCATGTGTGTATATGTGTATATAGAGGGTATAGGAATCTGAGCCCAGGAGGGTGGAGCCAGCAAACCCTAAAAAGAAAAACCCAGGTGTGCTTTAGTATCACCAGGCCAAGCAGCAAACCGCAACCCTGCCTCTGGGTCTCCGGCTGTAGCCTGCTCTGAGTGTGCCTGAGATGTAGCCCAGAGATACAGACACAGAAACCTGAAGGGGCCAGTCTACTCCAAAGGTTACTCTGCAAACCCCAGGGTAACTCAGGGGAACCACAGAGAGTCTTGGTCTTAGCCTCAGGCTACAAACTTGGAGCCTACAGCTAGCAAACCCCTCCCTCCAAGCCTAAGAAGCACAATACTCCAGCACCCCAGAAGCAGATATCCACTCTAAAAATCCAGGACAAAGGCACTTACAATGGAGAAGAAGGAAATTGCAAGGATAGGACCATCAAATCTTTTTATAGTGAGTAGGAACACACAAATTCAGAAGGCAACAGGGACTCTGTGTCCACAGTGGGGACCACAGAAGAAAATGTGAATTGGTCTCATGCCAAAAGATCCTTCTTGGAGGATCTCAAAAGAGATTTTAAAAATGAAATTAGAAGAGGTAGTAACCAAATTGGAAGAAAAAAACTCTCACTGAAGAAAACAAATCCTTGAAAAGCAAAATTGGAGAACTAAGAGAGGAGGTCCAAAATCTAACCAGAGAAAATATCTCCCTAAAAATGTAAAATGAACATATAGAAAAGGAACTCCAAAACTAGCTGAGGAAAATAATTCACTAAAAATTAGAGTCAGACAAATTGAAGCTAAGGACTCTATGATGCAACAAGAGTCAGTCAAACAAAACATAAAGATTGAAAAATTAGAAGGAAGTGCGAAATATCTTACTCAAAAAACAACTGACCTGGAATACAGATCCAGGAGAGATAATCTAAGAATTATCAGCCTACCAGAAAGCCATGATGAAAAAACCAGCCTGGACAACATCCTCCAAGAGATTCTCAAAGAAAACTGTCCTGAGGTCCTAGAATCAGAAGAAGAAATTGTTATTGAAAGAATTCACCAATCTCCTCCTGAAAGAGATCCCAAATTGAAAACTCCAAGAAATATAATAGCCAAACTCCAGAGCTACAAAGTCAAGGAGAAAATACAGGCAAAATGCAGGCAAAAAGAAACAATTCAAATATCATGGAACTACAGTTAGGATTACACAGGATTTGGCAGCTGATGCATTAAAAGATCTGAGGGAATGGAATGTGATATTTCAAAAAGCAAAGAGCTAGGAGTGCAACCAAGGATCAACTACCTGACAAGACTGACCATATTCTTTCAGGCAAAGAGATAGTCATTTAACGAAATAAACGACTTCCAGAATTTCCTTATGAAAAATCCTGAGCTCAATGGAAAATCTGATCTACACTTACAAGATCCAAGAAAGACACAAAAAGGTAAACAAGGAAAATATACACATACACATACACACACAGATGCTCCCACATGCACATAACTAGGGACTCAATAAGAGCAAACTGTTTACATTCCTTTATGAGAAGCAAATATCTGTCAATACTAAAATTTGTAGAAGTATTGTGACACTTATAAAGGTTGTACGCAGAAAGAGGCTCTGGGTATAATTGGACGAATATGAAGATTGGGGAAAAAAACCTATTAAGGTGAAGAAAGGGAATGTAATGGGAGAAAAGGAAAAGTAGAGGTAGAAGATGGTAAATTATGCCACAAGAAGAGGCATAAAAACATACTAACATAGAGGGGTGGGAAGGAAGGAGATGAGCAATGTATGATTGTTACTCCCATTGATTCTAATTTAAAGAGGGATCAATATAAATGGCTAAGCTTAGATTCTAACATGAAGAGACATAAAAATTCATAATACTAGAGGGAAAAGAGGGAGAGAGAGGAGCAATATATGAAATGTACTAGCATTGGTTTTGGTTCAATGAGGGAATAACATACCCTGTTAAGAATAAAAATATATCATACCCTACAGGCAGTAGGAGAGATAAGGGGAGAGAGGTGTAAGAAGGAAAAGGTGCTCAGTAGGTAGGGGAAGAGTAGCAAGGGGAAAGGGTAGTAAACAGGGGGGAACACAGGGAGGGAATACTGAGTTAGCTGGTAGTCAAAAGGAGAATTCTTAAGGAGGGGAAGGGAAAAGGAAGACATAAAGATGAAATAGGGGAGGGAATAAGATGGAGGGAAAGTCACAGATAGTTATCATAAATGTTAATGTGAATGGGATGAACTCTTTCATAAAACAGAGGCAGAAAGCAGAATGGATTAAAAACCACAATCCTCCAATATGCTGTCTACAAGAAACACATTTGAAACAAGGGGATGCACACAGGGTAAATGCAAAAGGATGGAGTAGAATGTATTATGCCTCATCTAAAGTAAAAAAACAAAAAGCAGGGGCAGAAATTCTTATCTCAGACAAAGCAAAAGCTAAAACAGGTCTAATTAAGAGAGATAAGGAAGGAAAGTACATCCTGCTAAAATGCACCATCGAGAATGAATCAATATCATTACTTAACATATATGCACCAAGCAGTATAGCATCCAAGTTCCTAGAGGAAAAGTTAAGGGAACTAGAGGAGGAAATAGATACCAAAACAATACTAGTGGGGGACCTCAATCTCTGCCTCTTTGAACTTAATAAATCTAAACTCAAAACAAACAAGAAAGGAATTAAGGAGAAAAATAGAATTTTAGAGAGGCTAGACATGATAGATCTCTGGGGAAAACTGAATGAGGTTAAAAAGGAATATACCTTCTTCTCAGCAGTACATGGCACATTCATAAAAATAGACCATGTACTAGGTCATAAAAACCTCACAATTCAGTTCAGAAAGGCAGAAATATTAAATGCATCATTCTCAGATCATGATGCAATAAAAATTATATGTAATAAATGGCCATGGAAAGGTAGGCAAAAATCTAATTGGAAACTAAATAATCTATTCCTAAAGAATGAGAGGGTTAAACAAAAAATTATAGAAGCAATCAGTAATGTCATTCAGGAGAATGACAATAATGAGACATCATACCAAAATTTGTGGGATGCAGCAAAGACAGTACTTAGGGGAAGCTTTATATCCCTGAATACTTACTTGAAAAAATTAGAGAAAATGGAGGTCAATGAATTGGGCATTCAAATGAAAAAGCTTGAAAAAGAACAAATTGAAAATCCCCAGTTAAAAAATAAATTAGAAATAATGAAAACCTAAGGAGAGAATACTTATAAATAAAACTAAGAGTTGGTTTTATGAAAAAAAAAACAATAAAATTGACAGACCCGTAGTCAATATGATAAAAAAGAAAGAAGAAAACCAAATTCTGAGTTTCGTAAATGAAAAAGGTGAATGTATCTCCAATTAAGATAAAATTAAAACAGTACTTAGGAAGTATTTTGCCCAACTGTACGGACATAAATTTGACAACCTTAGTGAAATGGATGAATATCTACAAGAACACAAGCTGCCCAAACTAACTGAAGAGGAAGTAAATTACTTAACCCAGAAAAAGAAATTGAACAAGCTATCAAAGAGCTACCTAGGAAAAAATCCCCAGGGCCGGATGGATTTACTAGTGAATTCTATCAAACATTTAAAGATCAATTGATTCCAATACTCTACAAACTATTTGGGAAAATTGGTGAGGAAGGAGTCCTTCCTAATACTTTCTATGACACAAATATGGTACTGATACCTAAATCAGGGAGAGACAAAAGGGAAAAAGAAAATTATAGACCAATCTCCCTCATGAATATAGATGCAAAAATCTTAAAAGAAATATTAGCAAAAAGACTACAGCAACTTATAACAAGAATAATACATTTTGACAAGGTTAGATTTATTCCAGGAATGCAAGGATGGTTCAATATTAGGAAAACCATCAATATCATTGATCATATCAACAATAAAACTAGCAGAAACCATATAATGGTTTCAATAGATGCAGAAAAAGCTTTTGACAAAATACAACATCCATTCCTGTTAAAAACACTAGAAAGTACAGGAATGAATGGAGTTTTCCTTAAAATAATAGGTAGCATCTACTTAAAGCCATCAGCAAGTATTATATGCAATGGAGATAAACTAGAAGCATTTCCAATAAGATCAGGGGTGAAACAAGGATGCCCACTGTCACCCCTCTTATTCAACCTAGTACTAGAAATGTTAGCAGTAGCAATTAGAAAAGAAAAAGAAATCAAAGGAATCAAATCAGGCCAAGAAGAGACTAAGCTATCACTCTATGCAGATGACATGATGATATACTTGGATAATCCTAGAGAATAAAGTAAAAAACTTCTTGAGACAATTAATAAATTTTGTAAAGTCACAGGATATGAAATAAACCAACATAAATCCTCAGAAGTCTTATATATTTCCAATGAAGTCCAACAGCAAGAGATCATAAGAGAAACCCTATGAATAGTTACTGTAGACATTATAAAATATTTGGGAATCCACCTGCCAAAACAAACCCAGTACCTTTATGAACACAACTACAAAACACTTTTAACACAAATAAAATCAGATCTTACTAATTGGAAAAACATCACTTGCTCATGGCTGGATAGAGCTAATACAATAAAAATGACAATTTTACCTAAATTAAATTATATATTTGGTACCATACCAATAACCTACCAAAAATTACCTTATAGAACTAGAAAAAATAGTAACAAAATTCATAAGGAGGGGAGAAAATCTGAAACACAAGTGATTCTGTAACTGAATCTGGTAAACCAAAAGTAAATAAACAAGTCACAAAAAAAAGAAAAGTGACAGGGTCAAAGAAGAAAATAGAATAAATATGGAGAGACAGGATAAGATGGAGGAATGTATATTCTTTCACAATATAGCAACTATTAGAATGTTTTGTGTAACTTCTTATGTGCAACTTATATTGTATATCTTATCTTCCCAGTGGGGGTGTGTGAGGAGAGAAGAAGGAAAATAATCTGAAAATCAAAGTTTTAAAAACAAATCTTAATTATTTTTTTAAATGCAAGTGGAAAATGAGATGTACAAGCACTGGGGTATAGAAATCCATCTTGCCCTACTAGAAATTCAGAAGGGGTATTGGGAAGCATATAAGAGAGGGTAGAGTGTGGGAGGGGGTATTCAGTAGGCTTGCTGTCATGAGGTGGGGTAGGGTAAAGATGCGGAGAAAATTTGTAACTAAAAATCTTGTGGAAATGAATGCTGAAAACTAAAACTAAATTTTTAAAAAGCTAATGCTCTACTAACTACATTGAAAGGTATATTGACCAACATTAGGGATGGAATAATTCCAGGTTAGCATTCTTTATTTGGGTCATACCTGCAATACATTGTTCAGTTCAAGGTACTATATTCTAGGAAATACATAGTTAAGCTGAATCGCAAGCACTAAAATGAGAAGCCTGGAGAACATGCCTTTAAATGATCCTGTAGGAGAAAGGACATAATAGCTTTCTTCAAAGTATTTGAAGGCCTGTCAGGAGGGAGAAGGGATTAGTCTTATTCTGTTTGGTGTCAGAGGGTAGGAGTAGAAACAGTGAATGGGTCTTGAAAATAAGATTAAGGTTTGCCTTAAGAAAAAAAATTCTTATCAGAACCTTCAAAAAGTGGAATGGGTTGCCTTGGTAGATTCCTCCATTATGTAAGGGATTCTTGAGGTCCCTCCCAGCTTCTACATACTATTAAATAAATGTTAAAAATCAAATGTACTTTAGCATGTGGAATTCAGAATTTTGGAGAGAGAATGAAATTTCAAACAGGCTAAAACATACATGGAAAAAAATGGAATCTTAGGGATGGATATGACAATAAAATATAAAATGTGAGAGACAGAAAAGACCCAAGAAAATAGTAATAGAATTGGAAGGGGTTTAAGAAAATAACAAACTTAATGTGAACTCTAGAAAGGACTTTAGTGCTTAGAATGTTGAATTCTGCAGTGGGAAGATATATTAGACTATAAAGTGTGTCACTTCAAAGAACCCCCCAAAATCTATCATTTTGAAAGGGAATTTAGAAGAGAAAGTACAGCTCTAAGGGGTCTCAAAGATTATCAAGTTCAACTCCTTCATTTTATAGAGGAATGAACAGAGTCTCAGGTTGGGGAATGTATTTGCCCAAGATCACTCAGTTTGTGAGTGGCTGGCTTCCAGCACAATGCTGTTTCTACTTCCTGAAGTTGCATTGTCTAAGGCCATGTGACTTTCTTCCTATTTCTTATTTGGAAAAAAGAAATGGAAATGTGTTGGCATTTAAAAAATGCATTAAATATTTAAATCTTCAATTATCTTAACAAGAAAGGGCCTCTTCAAATATTTTCTTTCCAGACGCAAGAAGGAAGAGAAGAACAAAAAAAAGTCCTCTCTCATAAGGAAAAGAAATTGGTATCATTTGATATTTGTTTTCTTAAAAGGAGAGAATAATTATTGCTCATTGAAATTCCAGTTCTTAATTTTTCATTGTTTTTCTTGACATAAACTCAGCAAATGCTTTGGTTCTATTTTTCCCTCTCTAACAATCTCATAAACTTGAGTTGTTTCAGAAAGATAATGACTCACGTCCGGATTTGCAACCTGCTGGCATATCTCTGGGATAGGATATTTTTCTATGATAACCTTATGCCAAAGCCTTCCAAATAAAGAGGGATTTGAACAAAATAGCAACAAATCTGGCATGCTTTTACTCCTTTCAGTACTTAGTACTTCTATCTGAAAATGTTTTTAATTAAGTAATAACTTAGGAGCAGAGAGCAATCACAGTCATGAAGGTCAAAGTCTGCATAAATTTTAAATGTTGCTATCTCCACTTTTTGTTCTCTCTGAAAACCTGAGCAGTCACAAGAAACAATATGGCAACAGCCAGATTTTCTTGTGTCCTAGACATATGCTACCTGGGGACTTTTATCACAGGGGCAAATACCTTTGCACACCTAATGTTTGGTGTTTATGCTAGTTTATACTAGCAACAGACAGCTATTTTGCTCTGCAGTTGACATTGCTTATATTTTGTGCTCAAAGTAAAATGTATTATTTTTTAACCAAGAAATTAATGGGAATTATTGGTGCGACAGTGATGGGGTGGGTTAAGGGGGAGGAAACCATCCATTCTAGAAATGATGTTAATTTATCATAATCCTTACTAGCTGTGTGACCCTAAACAAGTCAGCTAATCTCTGTTTTCTCTAGGTTTCTCATCTGTACAATGATAACAATAGTGTTGACCTCCCAGGGTTGTTGTGGGGATCAAATGAAATAAGAATTGATTAGCATTTAGCCTGGCACTCATTAAGAACTATAAAAATATTAGGTACTATCATCATCATCATCATCATCATCATCCTCATCCTCATCATTGCTAGTACTATTGTTGTTATTATTCAATCACTTGCCAACTTTTACCTCTACAGTACCTTGCAAATCTGTTTCCTTGTCTCCATTGACACAGCCCCCAACCCCAACCCAGTTCAGGCTTGCATCACCTCTCACCTGGACTACTGAAATATCCTTTTAATTGCTCTCTCTCTCTCTCTCTCTCTCTCTCTCTCTCTCTCTCTCTCTCTCTCTTTTTCTCAGGTATCTCCCCACACCAGTCCACAAACCACACAGCTACCAAAATGATCATCTAAAGTATTAGTCATAGTAGCAGTAGGTAGCATTTATATAATGCTTCGAGTTTTGCAAAGTTCTTTTCAAATATTATTTCAATTTCATCCTCACTACAACCCTGAGAGGTAGGTACTGTTATCTTCTCCATTTTCCAGATAAGGAAACTAAGGCAGACAGTAGTTAAGAGGCTTGATCAGTCAAATACTTAGGAAATGTCTCAAACCAGATTTGAACTCAGGTTTAATCCACAAACTATGTCTAGTGCTAGTGTAACTATTTCACTTCCCTGCTTAATAATTTTTTTATTCCTTCTTAACTCTCTAAGCAGATATAAATTCTCTTGCAATTAAAAATCATCTGATCTTTATTGTAACCTAACTTTCTAGCAATGTCTTATATCTCTTATTTATGAATTTTATTGTATAACAAGACTAGTCAAACTGCTGTGGCTACATGTAGCATTCTTTGTTCCTTTATGGAGGCTGTTCTCTTTGTCTGGAAACATTTCCTTCTCATGTATATTTCTTAGAAAGCACTATCTCTGTGACAGCTTTGGTCAAATGTTGCCTTTAACACAGAAGCTTTCTTGGAAGCTACTAGTGCTTCCATCCAACAATTCATTTATATTTCTTTTTATTTAATATTGTAGATACAGACTGATACATGTAGATATATGTTGTCTATGCCAATAGAATGTAAGTTCCATGAAGGCAGGGATTTAATTTTTTTGTCTTTTTATCCATAGTAATATCTATTACCAAATACCAAGTATGTAATAATAATTTAATAAATCAAGTAACAAAATAAATTATTTAATAAGTAAACTCAATTGATTTCCAAAGGGATCTTCATAGGTTTCAGAGTCATAGATGCATAAAATTTTACAGCTGAAGCAGACTTTGGCATCTATCGAGTCATTTAATCAAATCCTTTAAAGGTAATGTACTGCAATTTATTTCTTTTGTTTTTCAAATTTGAATTTGATATTTCTAATTGTCAAGCATTTATTTTTTTCTCCTACATCCTTCCCTATCACAATGGAACATGAAAGAAAGGAGAACAAAACCCTGATTAACAAATAAGTATAGCTAAGCAAAACAAATTTCCATATTTGTCATGTCCAAAATCATAAGTCTTATTTTGCATATTAACCCATTTCATCAGGAGATGAGTAGTTCTTTACCATAAGTCTTTTGGAATCATGACTGATCACAGATTGATAAGAGTTCTTACATCTTACAAAACTGTTGATTTTTTACAAAGATTATGCTATTAATTGTCATCCAGGTTCTATTTTCTTCACCTTGCATCCCTTCATGAAAGTCTCCCAGATTTCCTTGCCCTCATGTCTTTCATAATTTTTATACCCCAATAGTACTGTGTCATATTCATATGACATAATTTGTTCAGCCATTCCCCTACCTATTGGTACTCCCTTGATTTCCAGCTCTTTTCCACTACAGAAAGAGGTTCCATAAATATTTTTGTACATATCAGACATTTTCCTCTTTCTTTAATTTCTTTGGGGTTGTAATATGAATCTGAAGCTCTTTCCTGCCCCTAGCCCCTTTGCTTAAGTGGCTCCAAGAATGTTCACATGGAGCTCGTGGTGAGAAGCTTGTTTTTTTGGAGGAAGGGGAATGGCCACACCTTGTTGCTTTGTAATTGGACAGTGGATCAAGGGGGCTGACCCAGGAGAAGCCTATATATACGCCCTGATGTGAGGCTTTGCTTTGGGGCTC
>CM053595.1:28014016-28034905 GCA_028646575.1 Pseudocheirus occidentalis | reverse complement strand
TAATTTATTTTCTTGGTTACATCATTCATTTCCACAAGGTTTTGAGTTACAAATTTTCTCCCCTTTTTGTCCCTACCCCCCAGCCCAGAACATTGATCACACTGTAAGACCCCTCCCACAATCTGTTCCCTTTTATGCCCTCCTCCAACACCTCTCTAGCTTTCCAGCAGGGTAGGGAGCTCCTCCCTGCCCCTGTCTCATGACAGAGATTTTTTAAAGTATAAATAAAATATTTTAAAATATACATTTTTTAAGTCAGAAAAAACATAAATATATATATTTATGCTACTACTGTATGGAATTGACCTTACACTTTTAAAAGACCATACAAATCTAAGTCCATGGTTTCAATCCTCTTTTGTTCTTCTTTGTATATTGAAATGTTCATGTTTGTTAAATTCATTATAAAAAAAGAAAAATATCTTCTTCATCCTATGTAAGAGGTCTTGTCACATACACTTTAATTTACTTCTTGGCACTCTTTTTGTTTAGGTGCACCATGAACTCGGCAAGGTGAGAGTTCTCCAATGAGTGACCCCATCAAGTACTATTTCTTGATGCCTTTGGGTACATGATAAAATCAATTCTTTTATTTTCTTCTCAGAGTAGAACCTGTGGGTCATTTTTTCCATTTACTGCAATTTGCTTCAGTCTTGCAATTTCATTTATATCAGGAATATCAAAATGGATATTAAATTGACATTACACACAACCACACAATAAATACCATTATATAAGAGTTCAGAGGATATAAAGGTCAGTTTAGACTACAGGAATGAGTCAATCAAAAAGTATTTAATAAATGTGCCTACCATGTATCAGCACTGTGCTAAATACTGAGGATCAAAAGAAAGGCAAAATGACAGTTCCTTTTCTCTAGGAACTAATAATACAATGGGAGGAAAACAACACAGAAAAAAAAAGCTGAAGGGGGCAGGGTGCAGCTGGGTGAAAAATAAAGAGATAGCTAGGCTATGTAGCCTCCTTAAACACGGGATTTTGGAGAAACCCTCTACTGTATGCTCTCGGTCTTCTTCATTCAGAAGGAGGGACAGGAGCCAAGATCAGAGGGAAGGCTCCTGGATGAAGTCAGACTTGACAAATGTCCTTTGAAACACTTCTTATTTTAAGAGGGAGAGTGGCATGCCCAGAGAAAGAATGTCATCAATGAAAACAATTTGACTTTTTTCAACTCTAAGATGCTTTTGGGAAGTGTCAGTCAAATTCTAAAATTTATCATGCATTCATATTTCAAGTCTGCTAAGCAATTTTCATTGAATGCAAGGAAAATAAAATATTTTTTGGCATGGACCCTAACATGACCTATTCACAAAATTTAAGAAGGATTTTAAATTCAGAGTCCAGAGACAATACTTGATTTCAACCTTGCATTTCCTGGATTCATAGAGCTAAAAATTACAGAATTACAAGTCTAGAGAAGACCTTAGAACTTAGAACACAGAATGTTATTTTTAGGAGGATATTGAAAACATAGTACAAGAGTGTTAGATGGGTCCTTAGAACACAGGACAGTAGAGAAAATTTGTCCCAATACGTCAACTCCCAAAAAGTTTAATAAAGTTTTTTTAAAAATAGAACGTAATGATTTACTGAAATGACCAGATATCTAAATAAGTCCAAATATTTCTGGGTAAATATCAAAAGACAAATGAAATAAAATGATCATCTGATGAGGGACAAGACCCTCTGGATTCCCAAGAGAACATGAAACCACAGAAAAAATTTCCATAAAGGTTTAAGAGAGAAATAAGAGGAGCAGCTAAGTGGTGCAGTGAATAGAACACCTGTCCTGGAGTCAGGAGGACCTGAGTTCAATTTCAGCCTCAGACACTTGACACACTTACTAGCTGTGTGACCCTGAGCAAGTCATTTAACCCCAATTGCCTTGTCTACCCCCTCAAAAAAAAAGAAGAGAAATCATAATCATAAAAGCAGACATTAGGGCATTCAGAGAAGAAATAATTGACAGAATAAAACAAAACTTCAATATATGATGATGAATATATTCAAAGCAATTAAAGAAAAAAAATTTGGTGGGAACACAAATATAGAAAAGTAAAGGGCAATCTGGAAGAAAAGAAGAAAAGAAAGGAAAATGTTTTTAAAAAAATACATTATCACCAGGTTTTGTGGCACATGATTGTAATTCCTGCTACCAGAGTGGCTAAAGCTAGTAGATAATTTGAGCTCAGGAACTCCAAGTTGTAGGAGGTTTAAAGGCAATCCAAACTAAGTCTGATACTAATATGGTGAGCTCCTGGGAGTGGGGGGGGGGGAGGGCAGAGTTTGACTAAGGAAGCGTGAACTAGTCCCTCCGCTGTCTGCTTTCTATCTTCTACTATGGATAAGTCAAAGCTACTGTGCTAACCAATTTGTTGTTATTCATTCATTTCAGTCATTTCCAATTCTTTATGATCCCATTTGTAGTGTTCTTGGAAAAGATACTAGAGTGTTTTATCATTTCCTTTTCCAGCCCATTTTACAGATTAGAAACTGAGGCAAACAGAGTTAAGTGGCTTTCCCAGGGCCAGACCACTAGTAAGGGTCTGAGGCCAAATTTAAACTCAGGAAAGTGAGTCTTTCTGACAACTACCTGCCCGTGCTGATCTA
The DNA here is from genome assembly GCA_028646575.1 of Pseudocheirus occidentalis. Lineage (NCBI taxonomy): Eukaryota > Metazoa > Chordata > Mammalia > Diprotodontia > Pseudocheiridae > Pseudocheirus > Pseudocheirus occidentalis. The sequence continues at coordinate 28,032,274 of CM053595.1, read as the reverse complement.
TAGTAGGATTAAAACAGAAAGGAGTCACTGCATTTCCATCCTGCTTGAAATATAGAGATCTAGTCTCAAAACAAACAAACAAAAAAGTTATTTCTATGCAAGCAAAATGTATTGATCTCCAAAACAGCATGGATAGGGACCACTCAAGGATCCGGAAGAAAATGACAAGAGATAATACAAGAAAACTGCCCACAAATTCAGAAAACAGGAAAAAAGGACCAATAAAAAATCATAGATCACATATTGAAAAAAATGCCCTTTGCTGTAAACACTAACATACGTGATCAAATTTTTAAATTCTAATAGTTTCTTCAAGTAACCAGAAGACCTCCATATATAAAAGAAATAAATAACACAAGACTATTCTGTATCATCCAGAAATCACAAAAGGGAATGGTATAACACATTCCAAAGAGTAAAAGATCTCCAAATACCACCCAAGTAACATTCACCCAGAAAGCCTCAGCAAAGTAAATACTCAATGAAAGGAGATGAACATTCAATAAGCATTTGAGAAGCAAATTCAATAAACTAAAAATCACTTAAAATATTCTTACAAGTAAAACAGACATATGCAAATTGTTTGCTTTACAAACACTCCAGACAAAAGAAAGTCAAGATAAATAATTATAGCTACACAGAATAGTACAAGAAATAAAATGTTGTCCCAGAAAAAGAGGGAGGAACGAGAAAGAGGAAAACACTTATGGCATTAAAAACAACAGCTATGACAAAATGACATATGGATCCTTAAGCAATTTCTACCTAAAAGTACACAAAGAGATAAAGATAAAAGTGGGAAATAAAAAGCAGTGACAGTGGATGAACAGGACTGAATCAACATGGATTGAACTCCTAAGACCCTGCTGACGGTGAATCAATTTGTTGTGGTTTTGTAGGCCTAAACTGAAGAATTAGAAAGTACATAAATAAGGATATGGAAGGAAAAAAATAGAAGGGAATATGTAATGTTCAGAATCAAGTCAATGGTAATAAATGAAGGGAAAAATAACACCTTAAATCTCTCAGGAAGAAGAGGAACTATCGGAAAATGAGTGAGGTGTCAAAGGGAGGCATTGAAACTGGGAGGAAAGGGAGAAGGTTTCAACTCAGCAATGGGAGGGGATCCCAGTGAAGGGCACTCCTGGGAAAGGGAGAGATCCTGTGATGGGAGAAAAGTACTTTATAAAGAGTATAATGTGTAGGGACCTGATACAGAGGGAGATCAATACCTCTGAGTGTGTATTGTGTATCCATGAACAGACTCCTGAATTAGGAGAAGGGGAATCAGAACTCCTGAGGGTAACCAACATCTAAAATACTGAGAGGACATAGATCAAATGTGGAGATCTGCTAGAAAATGGGAAAGAAAATAATCATAGGGAGGTCAGGGGATAGTAAAAGGTTTCATTAAGAAAGACACGTGGAAATTTCTAACAAGGTGTAGTAAATTTATGTTCTCTGTCCTACAGAAATGAACAATTATAAGAGTGAGGCATAAAAAAGTTGGTGGTGGAGGGGGAATTGAGGAAGATCTATAAGGCAATAAAATAGAGATTCTTTAAAAGACATAACATAAAATTGTTATTTTACAAGCTTTAATTCAATGAAAAAAACAGAGAGTAAAGAAGGGATGAATAAGTATTAGTGCCATGAATCAAAGCATAGAAGTTTAGAATAAACAGATAAGGAAGGAAAACAATGAATAAAGTCAGAAAAAGACCCTTTTAAGAAAAAGGTACAGAAAATGAAAATAAGAATTTGAAGGAAAAGAGAGGAACAGGATTTAGTTCACTTATTTAAGAGGAAGAAAGAAGGGAATAATTAATTATTAGATAAATGGAAGAAAGAAAAAGGAATATTTAGATCAATAACTTTAAAACCAAGGAAAGTTGGAAGGATGAGTGTGGAGAGTGAAAGAAACGTAGCCTAAGGAAATAGAGTTGCCTTAAAGTAGATCAAGAAAAAAAGATTGGAGACAAAGTCCTTTCTTTAAAGAAAAAGAGGAATATAGATAGATAGATGATAGATATAGACATACATATATATACACACATACATATACACACACATATATGTGTGTGCATATTATATATATATATATGTATTATAATTTTTAAAATATGAGAGACATATTGAAGAAAACTTAAATCTATGTCTAGGATAACTTTTGGAAGGCAGATAGGTGGCTCAGTGAAAAAAGTCCTGGCCCTGGAGTGAGGAAGACCTGAATTCAAATCTAGTCTCAGATACTAGCTGTGGGATCCCAGAAAAGTCACTTAATTTCTATTTGCCTTAATGTACTGGAAAAGGAAGTGACAAACTGCTGCATTATCTTTGCCAAGAAATCTTAGATACAGTATTGGCAAGCTATGGCCCACAGGATTATGAAGAGTTAAATACAACTGAACAATAATAAAGGATAACTTTAATTCAAAAGGATTAAACAATCTACTAAATGATAAAAAGTAACAAATTGGATAAGAAAACAAAGCCCTAAATCTGTTGCTTACAAGAAATACATGTAAAAAATAAAAAGACAAACAGAATAAAAATTAAGGTCTGCCACAAAATTTATTATGCACCAAGTGAATATGAAAAAGACAGTAATTGCATTTAATAGTACCAGACAAAGCAAATGTGTGTGTGCATGAACACACACACACAGATATATAGATATTTATATATGGATGTGTAAAAATATGAATAAATATAAGCAAAAATGTATGTTAAGCTGAAAGAAACCATAGATAAATACCATTTTAAATATTGAATTTATATGATCCAAATGTTTTAACCTCTAAATATAAAAAGGATAAAATAACTCAGTTATGAGAAGACATAGATGATGGTACAGTAATTGCATGATCTGTTACTATCCTAATTTCCATTTTGGAAAAATCAAACAGAAAGTTAAACAAAAGGAAAAAGAGTAAATTTAACAATTTTTTTTGAAAAACCAAAGCTAAATATCTTCTAAAAGAGACTGCTTAAAGAATATACATATTTCTAAGCACCACACAGACTGTTTACAACATTGTACACATTAGATCACAGAAATATTACACATAAATTTAGAAAGAAGAAATGGTAAACATGTCCTTTATAGACTGAAATACCAAAAAAAAAATAGTATCAGAATGGGAAGCATAAACAAAAGACATAAACCCAATGGAAACTTAAAATGAAATTCTAAATTATGAGTAGGTCAAAGAATAGATCAGAGAAACATTTGTTACATATGAAAAAGAAATATATAATGATTAAACAATATATCATAATTTTAAGTATTCAGCTAATGCAGTCAAGAGATAAAAAATTATAACCCTGAAAACACATACTAACAAAATAGAAAAATTAAAAGATTAATGAGTGACTGTGTATTTAAAAATTAGAAAGTCAACAGTGGCCCACGGTGCATATGTTTTCACACTTTTTCAATGAAATGATCAATTTGATGATGTTTCTTCCTCATTTTGTCTATTTTTTTCAAATTATTATTCATCAAACGTGATCTACAGTAGGAAGGAGGAGGGAGACATTTTGTGGGAGAAATTTTGGCAATCTATATATAAAATTTATCAATAAAATTTTATTTTAAAAGAACAAGAGGTTAATGGAAGTAAAGAGAATACACTGGTCACTTCCACAAAGAAAGCTGAAGTTGAATAGATCCAGGAAAGTTGTCATAGTCAAAATGCAGTTTCCAGATTAAAAAAACAACAATGACAAATACCACAGACAATCAGAAAAATCATTTCAAGTACCAAAGAACCAGAGTCAAGATCATGAAAGAGTATGCCATATCCATTCTTAAAGTTAGGAAATCTTTGAATATAATATACCAACAGACAAAACAAAAACATAACCAAGAATAATCTTTTCAAATGAATATAATAATACAGAGACAAAAAATGGAACCCTAATAGACTAAAGGACTTTCAACTAATCATAAGAAAAATATCAAAGTTAGGTAGAATCTTTGAAACTCAAAGATTGTGTAGGAAGCAAAAGAAATATATAAAGGCAAATGCATTTAGTCAATCAGAAAGTGCTAAGTGATGATAAAGTGCTTATATTTAAATATGAAGATAAGAAAAAAATGTCATTTCATAATCCAGCTGTCAAAGGAAATAGAGAGAGAAAAGAAAAGCAAATGTAGAACTTGAAATGGTTTCACTCTGTAGTGTTGATTTTTAAAGAGTAAATGAAAAGGAAGCAAATAAGGAATTCATTAGGAAAGGAATGAGAAAGAAAGGGGATAAATTTACAATTTCTCATAATTAGGGGGTGCCAGAATATCTCACAAATAGGAAGAAGGTGTGGGAAAATTAAGCATCTTATGAACCTTAGCCATGTGAATGCAAAGAAGAGTTGAACACACTGACATAGTGTTTGTCGTGTAAATGTATTAAATGCAAATGGAAAACAGGCAAAGGTAGGCAGAAAAAGAGTAGGGTATAAGAAAGAGGGTATGCAAATTACTTGCCTTCTCAATAATGGAGACAGAAGGGAAAGAAGAGGATTTAGAACTTAAAATTTAAAAGAAATGCTAAAGTTGTTTTTACATGTAATTGGGGGAAAAGAAAATACTAAACAATTAAACATTTTTTAAAAAGAAAGAGGGTATAGGCATAAACAAAATGGATTTCAGTTTCATAGGGAAGATCATAAAGTGGGAAGTAAAAGAAGGGGAAAAAATATAAAATCCAGTGATCATGGTCTGGGTTAAAACAGGAGGAGGAGGAGTAAGGTCAGACCACTTCAATTTTAGCTAACTTCTGTGAATAATATTCCTTTTCTTTATGTTTTTCTTCTATGTAAAGACAAAGATAGGAGTGGAGGAAGGTGTGTAAAAATGAATGTATGCTAGAGGGAAAAATACAATTAAAAATCTTAACCATGAAGGTGAATGTACTGAACTCATCCATAAAACTAAGAAAGGTAGCAGAGTGGATAAGAAAGCAGCAGCCAACAATATGTTGTTTGCAAGAAACACCCATGAAGCATAATGATTTACAAAGATTTAAAATGAAGGGTTGGAAAAGAATTTACTGTACCTTAAGCAAATTCAGAAAAGCAAGGATGACAATCATGCTTTCAGGCAAGGAAATTGTAAAAATAGACATGATTAAAAGAGATAAGTAGGAAAATTATGGTATGCTTAACAACACCATAGGTAATGGAATATTAAAAATGGGAATATCATTTAAGTATTGAAAGCTAAAGTAAATAAAATTATTAGGAGAGATGGATAACACACTATAATATTGTTGGGGAATTCAATATGCCCCTTTGATATCTAGATGAGTTTAACAAAAGATAAAGAAATTAGGATTTTTTTTAAAAAGCTACATTAGATGCCTAGTCATTATTGAATAAGAAAGGAACGTATGTTTGTGTGTATGCACGCATGCACGTATATGTAATTTTTCCTCAGCTTTGCAAAGCATGTTTATAAAAATTGACCAGTTGATCATATTCTAGAACATAAGATACTTATAAACAAATGCAAACAATAAAAATATACTCAAGGGCATTTGAAGAAAGCTTCAAATTTAGAGACTAAATAATATAATCCTAAATAATATGTAGGTCAAGGAACAAATCCTTGAAATAACAGGTTATTTCATCAAAAAAATATGACAAAAAGACAACGTATGAAAACTTGGGGGAGATAATCAAAGCAGCCTTTGTGGGAATTTCCATATTTCTAAATTGTAATCATCAACAAAATAAATTTAGAACATATCAATGAAATGAGCACATAAATGAAAACAAAACAAAAAACCCTGAAAAAAAACCAACTAAACAAAAGCAGGTAGGGAGAAGATATATACATCATAAGAAAAATGAATGAAATTTTAAAAAATAATAGATAAATGCAATTGAAAACAACATCACTGGATTGATAAACAGAATTAGGAGCATTTTTGAAAAATAATGAAACAAACTGCTATATACATTCATTTTCATTTTTTTCTTTTAACATTCATTAAATTTTACTTTTTTCTACCATCAAAAATGTGAGTTCTGTCGTTATTATCCCCTGCCTCCCACCAATGCAGGGGTGTGTGGAGCCTATTACAAATCTGTATGCTTAAGCAAGACAAATTTCCTCCTTGTCTTAGGAAAAACAATCAAACAGTTTCATTCTGCTCTGAGTCCTTCATCTCTTTATGAGAAGGTAGGTAGCATGCATTATAAATCCTGTACAATCAGCCATTACACTCCCTAGAGTTCTTAATCTTTCAAAGTGGTTTGTCTTTATAATATTGATATTATTCCAAAAATTGTTCTACTTCTACTCACTTCACTCTGCAACAATTTAAACAAGTTTCCTCAGGTTTCTCTGAAACCATCCCCTTTATCATTAATAATAGCACAATACTAGGCCATCCCATTTATATATCACAACTTGTTTACCTGCCCCCAATTGATAAGAATGCCCTTAGTTTCCAAGTCCTTGCTCACACACACACACACACACACACAAACACACACACACACACACACAAAACAATGTTATAAATACTTTTGTAATGCTTAGAGTTTGTTTTGTTTAGGACTAATTCTTTTCAATATTTCTCACCCTCTCAGTCTTCTCTTTTCTCCCTTGCCTCTTGTTCCCCTGTTTAATGAAATATATTTTTTGTACTTGACCATGTGTATATATTCTCACCTCCTGTAACTACTTTAGGTGAGATTGAGATTCAACTCACTCACCCACATCTTCCTTCTTATTTGTACAGATTTCTACTTGCATACCCCAATTATATGAAATAATTTCCCCTAAACTTCCTCTCCTGTTTCTTCTCCACCCCACCCCAGTATATTCTTCTTCCCCTCTCTTTCCATTCTTCTTTTAAATCAAGATATATTAGAACCCCTCTCAATCCCTCTGTCTATTTAAACTCCCTCCATTACTCCTCATGATAGGGTTCAGGGGAAATTTCATAGATAGATAGATAGATAGATAGATAGATAGATAGATAGATAGATAGATAGATAGACAGACAGACAGACAGACGGACGGATGGATGGATGGATGGATGGATGGATAGATAGATAGATAGATGCATAGATAAATAGATACATAGAAAATAGAAAGATAGATAGATGATAGAGAGATAGATAGATGATAGATAGATAGATGATAGATAGATATAGAGATACAGATAGAGATATATGTATGTATATGTATATATACACACGCATACATACATATGTGTGTACGCACATACACATGTGTATGTATATGTATGTGTGTATATATATAATCTCAACATATTACAATGTAAATAACTAAACATATTGTTTAGTCACTTATAATTGGTTGCTAATGTTTGCCATTTTACATTTCCCTTAATTATTGTGTTTGCAGTTCCAAGTTTCTATGCTGCTCTGGTCTTTTCAGCAGGAATGTTTAGAAGTCTGTATTATAAAAAATTTATTTTTTCCCCTGTGGAATTTAGTTTTTTCTGGCTAAGTTATTCTTTGTTGTAAGTCTATTTGTAAAGTAAAATCTTTTGCCTTCTGAAATATGATATTCTAAGTTCTCCACTCCTCTATAGTTATGGCTGCTAAATATGTTATTCTAATTGTGGCCCCCTGGCATTTGAATTCTTTCTATTTGACTGCTTACAGTATGCTTTCAGTCACCAGGAACCTCTGGAATTTGACTGTAATGTTCTTGGAAGTTTTCATTTTGGGGATTTCTTTCCCTAAATGATCAGAATTTTATTTCTGCTTTTCTCTCTGGTTTTAAGAGATATGCACAGTTTTCTCTTAGGCTTTCTTAGAATATATCTAGGTATATTCATTCATTCGTTTGTTTATTCATTCTTTCATTCATTCATTCATTCATTTGTTTATTTAGTCGTGGCCTTTAGGCTGTCTGGTGATTTTTAAATTATTTTTCCTTGATCTGTTTTCCAGGTTAGTTGTTTTTGCTGTGATATTCCTGCCATTTTCTCGTATGTCTTTCAGTCTTTTGACTGAATATTTCTGGTTCTCTTGTAGTCATTATGAACTATTTATTCAATTCTAATCTTTTAGGGAGTGTATAGTTTGGGGTGAAGTTTTCTTTCTTTCTTTTTTCCTTTTTTCTTCTTTCCTTTCTCCTTTGTTCTTTTCTTTCTCTTTTCTTTCTTCTATTCTTTCCTTTTATTTCTTTCTTTCTTTTTCTTTCTTCCTTTCAGTCTTTCTTTCTTAATTTACTATCTTTCTTCCTTTCTTTTTTACTTCATGCCATAATTTTAATTTTCTTTCCAATTCTTTTTTTCATAATTCTCATTTTATTTCTAACTTTTTTCCCACTTGAGCTATTTTCTTTGTAGATTCATCCTCTAACTCTTGCTTCATTCTTCAAAGGAATTCTACTTGAACACGTACAAGAAGCATTACTTACAGATGTTTTGGAGTTATTTTCTTCTTCTTGCTTTGTGATTTGAGTGTTCCTGTCACCATAAATGTCTTTTATGTTGCTATTCTTTTTTGTATGTCAATGCTTCCATTCTCCTTTCTAAGTTTGGATTGTATATTAAGGTCAGCCTCACTTCTGCAGGGAATGTCTGGCTTGACCTACCTGCTACTGTCTCAGATGTTGAGTGCTGCGTTAGTCTAGGATCTCAGGGACAAATCAGACTAGAAACCTGCAAATTTTTAGTGCTTCCAATTACCACCCCTTACTCCTCAGCACCACCTGAGCCCTACAGTTTCCATGCCTGGGTTTTAATCTAAGCAAAATGCAAGTGATTTTACCTTGTTTGGAGTTCTGATAGATTCTTCCTACATTCAGCCACTAATAGTCAACTGGAAAGTTTTGCTGGTCCAGAAACATAGGCTTCCCATTCATTAGGGATTCTCACCCTCATTATTTCTCTGTAGGCTTCAGGCTGGGGTGGAAGCTGGAACTGATACCCATACCTACTCCACGGGACAGAGATAAATAGTTGCTGCTTGCTAATGAATTTACTCCTTGCTAAGTACATAGTTTAGGGCTTAAGGCTAATCTTTGACCTCTAGGCAGAGGTACCCATCCTGAATCTATGACTTAGATTTCTATATTCAACTACTTGTGTATATTATATCCTCTTTGGGCCAGTATTGATGAGAATAAGATTCAAGTGATGCTAATCACCCTTCTTCCTATTTTCCCCTCCATTGTAATGGGTTTTGGTACCTCCTCACGTGAAATAATTTACCCCATTCTACCTCTCCTTTCCTTCTGCACCCAGTGTACTCCTCTTTCTCCTCCATTATTTTTATGCCATTTCCTCAAGTTTACCTTATACCTGTACCCCCTATGTATATTCCTTTTAGCTATACTTTTAATGGTATGATTTTTAATAATTACAAGTATCATCTTCACATAAACATTTTATTTCTTTTGAATCACTTATGTTTTCTTTTCCCTTTTGACCTATTTAGGTAAAATATTGATATTGAAGGTCAAAATTTTGGTTTCATTATGGTCTTTTCTGTATAAAAACTCGAAATCTTTCTGTTTCACTGAATGATTATTTCTTTCCCCTTTATGTATTATGCTTAACTTTGCTGCTAAGTGATTCTTGGTTGTAGTCCTAGCTCCTTTGCCTTCTGGAATATCATGTTCCATGATCTTCAATACTTTAATGTTAGAGTTGCTAAGTAATCCTGATTGTGGCTCCCCAATATTTGGATTGTTCCTTTTTGGCCACTTGTAGTATATTTTCCTTGATCTGATGGTTCTGAAATTAAGCTATAATATTCCTTGGAGCTTTTATTTTGGGATTCTTTTCCTGAGGTGATCAGTGGATTCCTTCAATGCCTATCTTACCCTCCAGTTCTAGGATATCAGGGTAGTTTTCCTTGATAATTTCTTTGTTCTTTTTTTTTTGGAAAAGGCAGGGCAATTGGGGTTAAGTGACTTTGCTGAGATCACACAGCTAGGAAATGTTAAGTGTCTGAGGCTGGATTTGAACTCAGGTCCTCGTGACTGCATGGCTGGTGATCTTTTCACTGTACCACCTAGCTGTCCCTCCTTGACAATTTCTCAAAAAATGTCCAGGTGCTCCTTTTGATTATGACTTTTAGGTATTTCAATGATTCTAATGTTGCATTTTCTGGATCATTTTCCCAGGTCAGTCATTTTTCCCATGTGGTATTTTACATTTTCTTCCATATATTTTTATTCTTTTGAATCTGATTCATTCATGATGTCTCAGAGTCATTAGTTTCCTCTTGACCAATTCTAAATTTTAAGGTGTTGTTTTCTTCAATTAGCTTGTATACTTTCTTTTCCATTTATCAAGTTGTACTCTTTAAGGAGTTGTTTTCTTTGGTGGATTTTTGTATGTCCTTTTCCATTTGTCTGATTCTGCTTTTTAAGCAATTGTTTTCTTTTTCCAAGCTGTTGAATTTTTTCATAATTCTCTTGCATAACTTTCATTTGTTTTTCCAATTTTTCTTCTACTCTCTTATATGATTTTTCAGCTTTTTCTTGAGTTCCTCCAGGAGATTTTTCTGGGCTTGAGACCTCTTCCTATTTTACTTTGGGGTTTTGCCCATAAGTATTTTTCAATGTTGTCCTCTTCTGAGTTTGTGTCTTGGTTTTCCCTATCACCATAATCATGTTTTATGGTCAGGTCCTTTTTTGTGTTACTGTTCGCTCATCTTTTTATTGTTATTGTTGTTGTTTAATTTTAGATTTAATTTGAGCTCTTCTCCCAGGGTGGAAGGGGCAGTATCAGCTTTCTTGTGCCAGTGGCTACAGACTCTGATAGTTTACTTCAAGTTGCCCTTTGGCCAATGGGTCCTGTAAAGCCAAGCACAAGCAGCTTTCCAGAGGACTGCTATTGCAGATAGCTCTAAGGTTCTGATCACATTGTTTAGTGAACTCTCTATTTATTCATCAGTAAATTAAAGTAAAACATTCACAGAAACCAAAGAACAACAATTACAATGTTGTAACTTAACAACTTATTACTAAAGAGGCCACATAGTTTTAAACAAAAGATATCATTCAGTAAGTCCTTAATTTAAAAATGATTATTTTAAGGAGCAAGTCTAGTTAAGGGACACAAAGTACAAAGGTCAAAATTCTCCACCACTAGGACACATCGTCTTAATTTCTCAGTCAAAAAGTCTTCTGTCTTCTTAATTGGAGATTAGTTTGCAATCATGCTTAACTCAATCATCCTAAAAAAGTACAAAGTACAGAGTACAAAGTTCTCCAACCCCTAGATAAGAGTAAATCATTAACTTGTCAATCAGCACAAAGTACTCAAGGAGATGTCTTTTCATGTTGACTCAAGGCTAGCTCCAAATTTCCATGGTTCTTCTTCCATGGTCTCAGCTCCTGCCTTAATCTACCCAACTGTCACCTGGATTCAAAGGTAGGCAACACTCAGCTCCTCATCAACTCCTTATCCAGTTCCTCGTCCAGTTCCATATTGAAGCTCACAGTGTCCAGTCCACCTCAAGTCCTTTGAAGTTTCAGTTTCTGCGAAGACAAAGATGGACAAAGCCACGATAATATCCATAAACATTGCCGACACCATCACCAATTCACTATCTGCCTGTGAAATCAACACAGACCCATATACGAAGTCTGAGAACTCAACACAAATCCCCAGTATAGTCCCAGGACCTCTGCATCCTTCCTCCAGTACTTCTGTAAACAAACATCAAGAAAATTCTCTTTCAGGGCTTCCAGTAAGGTCCCAGGGCTCTGTACAAAGTTTCACAAACAAAAATCAACACAAACAGAACAGACAAACAGAGTACCAAGCCACTACAAAGTTCCCCTTCTCAATTCTGTTCTTTCCCAGGTTGGGCTTCTCCCTATATATAGTTGCTAGCTCCTCCCTCTATGACCCTTCCTGTTACATCAGTGATTTCCTCTCACTGTGGGGTTCACAACTTCTGTTTCTTAACAAAGACTTGATATAATCATAGGCAATGCTTAAAAGAAACTTGAACTGAAACAAGGTGCTAAGTATTTATTTGCCTACCATTACACCTCTGTGTCTAGTACTTCACTGAGGAAGTGGGGTGGAGGTAGAGGTAGCTGGCACTGCTGTAGGCCTTAGGAGTTTGGCTGATTACCTGGTGCTGAGCTAGGGTTCTAGCAGTGGTGTATGACATGTACTGAGACCCAGTGGGGTGTTTCTATATTGCCCTGGGGCTACACTTAAGCATGTGATGGTACTGTCTCTGATGGCTGCCTGGTTTCCTGGAGCTGTGCTGAAGCATGTGAGGATTTCTGTTGTACCTGGGGCTACACTAAAGCACATGGTGGTTCTCAAAACTGTAATCTGTCAGTTCCCCTAGCCATGCTAATGCACATGGGTGGTCCTGTTGTTGGCATTTACCTCCTCCACCACACTGGGGATCAGGATTTCCCACTAGTTTGTTAAGGTGGAGCTTGCTGTTGGCTTGCTGGGCTGGCTCTTGTTCTGGACTGTACTCCCTTTTAACCAAGTGTTACAGACTTAATATTCTTCTAAGTTTCTTGGGCTAAAAGATTATTTGACCCCATCTTTTTGCTCATTCTGTTGCTCCAGTATTCATTTTGGGGCACTGTTTTATGGTTATTTGGAACTGAATAGGGGAGAGTTACAACAATTTTGTGTTTACCATACTATTTTGGCTCCAGGATGTCTTTCCTCTAGACTCTCCTTCCAACATTATTACTCAAGGAAAAAAATGTTTCTTTTTCCTATAAGTTGTGCTCTATCTAAATATATTATGAAATTCAGAATCCAGAGGCAGTTACTGATTAGTACTCAAGCTATTCACCTCCATTCTTGAGTTCATTCTTTGGATCGCCATCTTTTTCTTCACCTTAACTCTTGCCCTTATACTAGGGCAAGTATTTTGCAAAGATATTGATATTCCTTCAAATACCCTCACCTCCCACTTTTTCAGTCTCCTCAGGTTCCAAAATTGATTGTTCTACTTTACCTCAGTCAGATACCTTTGATTCTTCCATCACCAATAAGCATTTCATTTACAAGATCAGACATTCTAAAGTCCCCCATTTGACCACAGTCTTCAATATTCCCATCTCTTTTCCTTACTCTCCTAACCCTATTCTTTGTCTTTGCTTTGAACCCCAGTGCCCCTTCCCTGATTACTTTCCTAGGTCATCATTCCTGTACTGGAGTGATGGGGGATCACTTTCTTCTTTTCCCTTTCTTAATCCTTTAGTTGATCAATTCATCTAAAGAGTGTTGTCTATGTCTGAATTTCCTGCCCCTAAGCTGGAGGAAGTCATACAGCTAAAGCAAATATAAATTTATTTTGCTTAATCTAAACTACCTTCACTGCATCAAGGAAATCTTTTTTCTCCCCTCAAATTAAGCCTCTAGTGCATTACCCAATAGCAACTGTTTTAATTAATCAATCAAAAAATATTTATTAAATACCTTCTATGCACTAAGAACCATGTTAAACACCTGGGGCACAAAGACAAAAGTAGAACCACTACTTATTTCAAAGGGCTTATCTTCCATTGAGGGAGACATGTACATATATTATCATATACAAAGTAGACAAAAGAGATATAAGGCAATGATGAAAAGAGGTAATTGGTAGCTGAAGGGAGTTAGGAAAGACATGTAGAAGAAGAAACTTAAAGAAAATTAGACAATTTAAGAGGTGTAGGTGATCATTTGTTACATTCAAAGCATAGCAGATAGCTAATATAAGGCTCTGAGATGGGAAATAGAGTGACATGGGGGCAGCTAGGTGGCGCAGTGAATAGAGCACCAGCCCTGGAATCAGGAAGACCTGAATTCAAATTTGACTTCAGACACTTGACATATTTACTGTGTGACCTTAGGCAAGTCACTTAATCACAATTGCCTTGCCTTCCCACCTGAAAAAGAGAGAGAGAGAGAGAGAGAGAGAGAGAGAGAGAGAGAGAGAGAGAGAGAGAGAGAAAGGAAGAAAGAAAAAGTGTGACATGTGTGAGAAACAATAAAAAGGCCAGGTTTTTAAAAATTCATTTATTTATTTTTAGTTTACAACGATTCAGTTCCACAATCCCTTGAGTTTCAAATTTTCTCCTCCTCCCTTTCCTCCCCCTTCCTCCCAATGGTGGCATGTAATCACATATGGGATCTACAAATACATTCACATTAAACATTAGTCATATTTTAAAGGAGGATTATAACCAGTGGAATGAATAATTAGAAATAAAAAACAAAACAAAGTGAAATAAAAAAGAGAGAGCAAGTAGTTTGCTTCAATCTGCATTCAGACTCTGTAGTTCTTTCTCTGGATGTGGGTATCTCTTTCCATTATGAGTCTTTTGGAGTTGTCTTAAAACCTTGCATTGTTGAGAGAAGCCCAGTCTATCAAAGCTAGTCCTCACAGATACAATGTATCTGCAACTGTATACAAAGTTCTTCTGGTTCTGCTTTCCTCACTTAGCATCAGTTTATATGTCTTTCCAGGTTATTATGAAGTCCATCTTTCTTCATTTCTTATAGCACAATAGTATTCCATTATATTCATATACTACAACTTGTTTAGCCATTCCCCAATTGATGGGCATCCCCTTGATTTCAAATTCTTTGCCACCAGAGAAAGAGCTGCTATAAATATATTTTGTACATATCTTTTCCCATTTCTATGATCTCTTTGGGATACAGTCCTAGAAGTGGTATTGCTAGGTCGAAGGGAATGAATTTTTATAGCCCTTTGGGCATAGTTCCAAATTGTTTTCCAGAATGACTGAATCAGTTCACAACTCCAGCAACAATGCATTATTATAACAATTTTTTCCACATCCTCTCCAGAATTTATCATTTTCTGGTTTTATCATCTTAGATAAACTGCGAAATGTAGTGGCTCAGAGTTGTTTTGATTTGCATTTCTCTGATCAATAGTGATTTAGAACATTTTTAATGCTTATCTTTAATTTTTAAAGATTTTTTGATTTAATTAAATTTAATTTTTTTTAATTTTTAATTTGTAAAGAAATCTTAATTTCTTCCTCCGAAAACTGCCTCTTCATATCCTTTGACCATTTATCAATTGGGGAATGACTTGTATTCTTATAGATTTGACTCAGTTCTCCGTATATTTTAGAAATGAAGCCCATAAGGCCAGTTTTACTAACATGGATGAGTATAGTGTGAATAGGACCAGAAATGTCACTTAGGGTCAGCTTGTAAAGAATTTTGAATGCCAAACAAAGGAGTTTCTGTTTTTCTATAGAGACAATAGAGAACCATCAAAGTTTACTGGGTAGTCAGTTAATAAGTACTTATTAAGCACCTACTATGTGCTTAATAATATATCCTAGCTATCATGACTAAAAAAGGTTAAACAATAGCTTTCATGAGTGGCATGGTCAAACCTAAACTTAAAGAGAAACTCTGACATCTCTGAGGGGATTTTTCAGTATGAGGTAGAGAAACCAGTGAGGAGGGTATCACAATAAACTAAGTAAGAAATGATGAGGACCTAACTAGGGTGGTGGCTGTGTGAGTATAGAAAAGATAGATATAAGAGATGATACAGAGGCAGAAATGACCAGATTTGAGGAGTGGAGGACACCAAGGTTTTAAGTCTTCCAAATCTCCTCTTCAACTTCTCCCTCCCAATCCCCTCTGAAGAGGACCTCACATCATATTTTACTGAGAAAACATCAGCAATTTGCTCTGTGCTTCCTCTTCTCTTCTTTTCTACGTCTCAACACTGCTTGATACCATCTTCAATTGTTTCCTCCTTTACGCTAATATCTGCTAAAAAGATGTCCCTTTTCTTAATGAAGCCCAACCCCTGTGATTGTATTCTTGATTCCATCACCTCCAATATCCTCCAGAATATTATCCTTGCCATCATCCTTTCCTTTCTCTAGTCTTCAATCTTTCCTTATCTACTAGTTTCTTCCTTACTGCCTAATAGCATGCATAATTCTCCCTCATCCTTAAAAAATAGATTATTCCTACACATCTATGGATAAACATGCTATATCTCTCCTACCTTCCAATCAAACTACTAGAAAAATCTGTCTTTACTTCAGATCCTCTTACTCCTCAGCTCTTTGCAATATGGGTTTTCACCTCATCATTCAACTGAAAATGATGTCTCCAAAGTTACCAATGATATCCTGATTTCTTCATCTAATGGACCTTTCTCAGTCACCACCATTTTTGCTTTCTGCATCATCTGACACTGCTAACCACCTTCTCCTCCAGATATTCTTTCCTCTCTGGATTTTCTTAACACCTTTGTCTCTTCCTGCACTTCCTACTATCTAATCACTTCCCAGTCATCTTTCACAAATCATGATCCAAGTCTCACACCCTGAACATGGGTGTAACCCAAGGTTCTGTCCTTGTCTCTCTTTTGATCTCTACATTATTTCTCTTAATGATTTCATCAGCTTCCATGGATCTGAATATCATCTATATTCATATGACTTCAGTTTGCCATGTTCATCTCTGCTCCCTTTCCTAAGTTCCAACTCAGAATCTTTCCCATTGGCCATTTCCAGTTGGATATCCTGTAAGAATCTCAAACTCTGCATGTCTGAAAGTAAACTCACTACTTCACCCCCACCCCCTTAACCTATTTTCCAAATGTCCCTATTCCTGCCAAAATTATTAATATCTTTTCAGTCATCTAGATTCATAAAATTAGAGTTGTCTTTGACTCTTCTCTTTCCATATCCCTTAATATTTAATTAGTCACCAAGTCTTGACAATTTTGTAAATGTCTCCAGTCATTGGTATCTTAGTCTGGGATCTTATTACTTTTTACCCAAATCATAATAACCTTTTATTGGACTTCCTGTGTCCAGTCTTGCAACCTTTCTAATCTGCCCTTTACAACTCTACCAAAGTGGTTTTCTCCAAATACAGGTTTGACTTTGTCCCTCCCTTTCTCAATGAATTCCAGTGATTTCCAATTGTCTTTAAAACAGAATATAAACTTCTCTGTAAAATACTTGAAGACCATTCCTACCTCTTGCTCCTGAGGCAGCTGGTATCTCTGTAGATAGAGCAATGTACTTGAAGTCATGAAGACCTGAGTCCCAATCCAGTCTCAGATATTTCCTAGCTGTGTGACCCTGGGCCAGTCACTTACACTCTAGTTTCTTGGAAGAAAAAATGGATCCACTGGAGAAGGAAATGGCAAACCACTCTGGTTATTTTACCAAGAAAACTCCAAATGTAGTCATGAAGAGTCTAAAATGACTCAACAACCTTTTGTCCCAACTTGTCTTTCCAGCCTTTCTATACTCCTCTTCACATACTTTATGGTGAAGACAAACTAATCTTCTTGCTCACTAATGACTTTGATCTTTCATCTCCCATTTTTGATGCTGCATTGGTCCTTCTCACACCTGCCTGTTAGAATACTGTAACAGCAAGCACTCTAGCATACCCAGGATGGCTGCTAGCACAGGTTCTTTGATCTGCTTTACTAAAGCAAAGCGTTGACAATCTTTAATTAAAAATATACATATGTGTATGCACATATGTGTGTACATATACATGCATATGTACATAAAGTATAGTATAACACAACAGAGCATAGTATAGTATAGTATAGTTTAGTATAGAATAGTATAGTATCTATAAAATTCAATTGGTTCAGGGGGAAAAGTCAGCACTATGAACTTCAGAAAATACAAATAGAAATTATAAGCAGACAAGTACAGACAGAGGAGATAACACAATTTAGCAGACCAACTGACAGGGCTTCTACCTATCTGATCATTACATATACACATAGTTATCAGAAAGAGAAGCACCTGTATCTAGGTTTTCAAAGCCAGGGGCTTCAATGGCTACCCAGACTGTCATCTGGCCAAATCACAAAACTCTTCCCATAAGTGAACCCCAAAGCAAAACCTCACCTCAGAGTACATATATCCTTCTTCAGGGTCAGAGGTCATCACAACCTTTGTGACCCACTGTCTAATTACAAAGTAACAAAACACATGGACCTTCCTGAAAAACAACCCCCACCCTCACCCCCAGTGAAGTCCCTCCTGTTGTGTTCCACTTGAGGCCCATTAAGGGGCAGGGAAGATCTTAAAATACCCTAGGTCTATTAAGAAAGATCTTTAAATTCCCTTATCATTACAAATATGTTGTTTCCTTCAATAACAAAGCAACAGTTAACATTAATATAGTGATTTAAAGTTTTCAAAGCACTTTAAATATATTATCTCATTTGGTCCTCACAACTTGTAAAGCCAATCAGCAGTAGATTCCTGAGAGAATGCTACTGTGAACAGCCTTTAAGATT
>CM053595.1:27990370-28013516 GCA_028646575.1 Pseudocheirus occidentalis | reverse complement strand
AGGAAGGAGGGACATACAATTAGCCTCTCACAATTTGCCCACCATGGAGATGTCCTCTGTAATTACACAGGTACAGCCTGTATTGAATGGCTGCTCCTCCCAGTGGGAGTGGGTGACAGGAAAGGAATTGCAAGAATCTAGTATTTAAAGCTATACAATCAAATGCAACTGGGAAATAATACATGCAGGGACGGGGACACGGGGCCCTTCCCTGCCCTGTTAGAAAGCTAGAGGGATGTTGGAGGAGGGTATAAAAGGGAACAGATTGTGGGAGGGGCCTTACAGTGGGATCAATGTTCTGGGCTGGGGGGTAGGGGCAAAAAGGGCAGAAAATTTGTAACTCAAAACCTTGTGGAAATGAATGATGTAACCAAGAAAATAAATTAAAATTAAAAAAAGAAGAAGATAGGCTATGCATGTGTAGCTCTTAGGGTCAGTTTCATGGAATCCTCTCCTCATTAGTGGAGGCTGATTTTTCCATATCCCACGCTTGGATGAGGTACAGGCGGATTTGGTGAGAGCTAAAGAGAGACTCACTCTCTCTTGGCTATTAGCTTTAGAATAAAAGATGCGCTATTCTAACCTTCTTTAGGTCCCAGAATGGAGAGAAAGTCTGGGAAGAAGCTGACCTGAAGTGAATCTGTCAATCTCTATCTTGTCTCTATCTCCTGTTTGCTATACCAGAAATATCAGGGAGTTTTCCCTTTGGTAATGTGTGGGATTCACTTGAGTTGAGTTATCTCTCTCCAAAAGGGAGGGCTCATTCTCCCTGTGTATTGTCTGGTATATTATTTCATATGTATATTTTCACTGTTTTCTGTTTGCTATCTATTTGAATAAACAGATTCATTTGCTATATGCTATGTGTGTTCATTGTGGAACTGACATTTGGTGGGAAGAGAGTCAAGCCTAGGATATCTAGCTCAATATCCTAGCTTGGAATGCTCTGTTACCAGTGAGAAATAGTATTTGGGAGCACAACTTGAACCTAAAAATTACATATCCTTATGCTAACAATATTTAAGGGAGCAGAGAGACATAATTTTAGCCCAGTATCTTTTCTCTAAGGAAAGCATAGTGATCCCTGTTTGTATCTGATCTCCTGCTTCTTTTCCTAATAGGGGGAGGGTATGGGAAGAGGAGACTCTTCAGGGATGATGAACCTGTGCCCTCAAGGTGACAAGTGGTCCTCTAGGTCCTCAAATGTGACCCTTTGACTGAATACAAACTTCACATAACAAATCACTTTAATAAAAGGATTTGTTTTAGTCAAAATGTCACACCCAAGAACCTAGAAGGCCACATGTGACTTTGAGGCTGCAGGTTCCTCACCCCTGCTCTATATATGTTTATTATTAGCTCCCCATGAGCCACATCTACACAGACCTATGGGAACATACATTACCTATATAATCAAAAAAACCAACAGTGTCTGCACACACACATACACACACCTTCTTGTCTCTCCTCAATTCTTATATGAAATCCCTTTTCTGACCACCTCAACTGAGAATTTTGCCTTATACTTCACAAAATAAAATGAGAAGATTTGTTGAGCGTTCTCCCTTCTCCACACCTCTTCATGTCGCATTCCTCAACCATCTCCCACCATTATTCTCTTTTTCTTTCTAATATCATATAAAGAGACTGCCATTCTCTTTGCTAAAGTAAACACTTCTACATGTGCCTTTGATCCTATCATCTCCCAGCTTCTTGAGCAAATCACCTCTCTCTCTCTCTCTCTCTCTCTCTCTCTCTCTCTCTCTCTCTCTCTCTCCCTGTCCCCCTTCCTATTGATTTCTTTCTTGCTGTCTACAGACATGCCAATGTCTCCCCTGTCCTTAAAAATAACCCTCATTTGATGTGTCCATCTCTGCTAGGATTTGTCTAAATTTCCTCTCCTCTCCATGTCTAAACTTCTTGCCAAAGTATTTACATTTGGAGCTTATGCTTCGTCTCCCCTCATTATTTCTAAACCCTGTGAATTCTGGCCTCTGTTTTCATGAATTTATTTTATCTACCTTCTCCAAAATTCTAATGAGCTATCAATTATGAAGGATAATGGTCTTTACTCAACTCTGATATTTCTTGACCTCTGTGTAACATTTGACACCATTCATCATTCTTTTTTCCTGGGTCTTGGCTCCTTTCTAGGTTTTATTGATAACACTCTCTCCTGGTTTTCCCCCTTTTGACAACTCAGTCTCCTTTACTAATTCTTCATGCAGGTCAGGCCCACTAACTAGGGCTGTTCCCCTAGGCATTGTTCTGAGCCCTATTATTTTTTCCACACTATCTTACTTGATGATCCCATCAGTTCCCATGAGTCCAATTATTTTTATGAAGATAATTTCCAGGTCTACATATCCAGCCCTCAGAGCACTCCTGAACTATAGTCACATATCTCCCAATGACCTCCGGGACACCTCAAAATGAAGGTTATGTAGACATCTGAAACTTAGTAAGTCTGAAACAGAACTTAATTTCTATCTTTTCCCCCCTTTCAAACCTCCTCCCTTTCAAACTTTCCTGTTTCTGTGGTCAGTACCAAACTCTCAGGCATCCAGGCCCACATCCTTGACTCTTCACTCTTACTTCACATATGGAATCTATTGCAAAATGTTCTGGTTTTTATTTTCATAGCAGACATGAATTCAACATCAACCTCTTTGTGTGGCTAAGCACATCCTCCTAGGCCAGTGGTTCTCAACCTGTGGGTTGCAACCCCTTTGGGGGTTGGAACAACTCTTTCACAGGGGTCACAGGGATTGTCTAAGACCATCAGAAAACACACATTTCCAATGGTCTTAGGAACCAAGACACCATTGCTCTATCTGTCTCCAACCAGGTCCGTCCACATGCAGATAAGCCCACATATGATTATTAAAGGGTCATGGCAATTAGGAAGGTTCAGAACCTAGGCAGAATTGACTCCTTTGTGAAAGGCATCATGGTGTGACGATAAGAATTTCATTTGGAGTCTGGAAACACAAGGTCAACACTTCATAGCTGTATAGTTTGCAACATACCACTTAATTTATCTGAGCCTTTTTTCTCATATGTAAAATTAGGATAATAATATTTGCATCACTTGCATATAGGGTTCTTGTGAAAAAAAACTATGCTGCAAAACTAAGAACTTTATATATGTGAGGTGTTTTTGCTTTTCCCCCAAACAAGCCACCTTAGTTTGTGCTGGTGTGTGTGTGTGTGTGTGTTCGCGCGTGCGCATGAAGTGGAAACTGATTAACAAGTCCTACAGAAATTAGAGTTAAACTGGAGACTGACTGAATTCATGGAATCATTACAGCAAATTACTTTGACAGTACATAGATGGTCCTTCAGGGGTGGTGAGAAAGTAGAGAACATGTGTACATCACATGTACATGTGATTGTGGTATCCTTGCCACCTTATTGAACTCTTTCTCCATAAGTTTCCTCGAACAAAATTAAGATGGCTTGAATTGGGCTTCAGTGTCTTCCCACTTAGCATAATCCTTAATATTTCCAAAGGGCTGTGCAGTTTTAAAAAATTTTTCACTTATCTCATTTATTCCTCAAAACAGTCCTTTTGGTGAATAAGTCAAAAAAGCATTTATTTTAATTTCTAATAGTATTTTATTTTTTTCCAATTACATGTAAAGACAATTTTAATATTTATTTTTAAAGAATTTTGAGTTCCAAATTTTCTTCTTCCTTCTCCTCCCTCCTCCCTAAAACAGCAACGATTTGTTTTAGGTTATATATGTGCAATCACATAAAACATATTTCCCCATTAGTCATGTTGTACAAGAAGAAACAGACCAAAGGGGAAAACAGAAAAAAAAGTCAAGAAAGTGAAAATAGTATGCTTCAATCTGTATTCAGACTTCGTCAGTTCTTTCTTTCTCTGGATGTGGATAGCATTTTTCAACAGGAGTCCTTTGGAATCTAGGATCATTGTATTGCTGCAAATAGCTAAGTAATTCATAGTCAATCATTGCACAATGTTGTGTTACCGTGTACAATGTTCTCCTGGTCCTGCTCAATTCATTTTGCATCATTTCATGTTTGTCTTTGCAAGTTTTTCCCCCCTGAAATCTGTCTGCTCATCATTTCTTACAGCATGATATTACATTGCATTCATACACCACAGCTTGCTCAGCCATTCCCCCATTGATAAGTATTGCTTCAATTTCCAATTCTTTCCCACCACAAAAAGAGCTACTATAAATATTTTTGTACATTTAGTTTTTTTTCCCTTTTTAATGATCTCTTTGGGATATAGACTTGGTAGTATTGCAGAATCAGAGGGGATGGATGCACAGTTCAATTACCCTTTGGGCATAGTTCATAATTGCTCACTAGAATTGTTAGATCAGTTCAAAACTCTACCAACAGTGGAGGGACATTACTATCCTATTTTTCCCACATCCCCTCCAACATTTATCATTTCTCTTTATTAGCCAATATTATTAGCCATATTAGCCAATCTGATAGGTATGAGGTAATATATCAGAGTTGTTTTAATTTGCATTTCTCTAAATATTTTTTTTATATAACCAGAGATAATTTTGATTTCTTCATCTGAAAATTGCCTGTTCATATCCTTTGACTATTTATCAATTGGTGGATGACTTCAACAATCATTTGTTATGCTTATATTATGTGCTAGGCAGGGTAACTAGGTGCTATAGTGTAAAGAGTGCCAGACCTGGCATCAGAAATGAGTCTTCCTGAGTTCAAATCAAGCCTCAGATACGTACTAGTGACCTAGGCAAGTCACTTGACCCCATTTGCCTTAATTTTCTCAGCTGCAAAATGAGCTAGAGAAGGAAATGGGAAACCACTTTAGCATCTTTTTCCAAGAAAACTCCAAATAGAGTCATGGAGTTGGACACAACTAAAGAATTACTGAACTGAATGTGCTAGGCATTGTGCTAAGTAATGGAGGAAGGACAATAGTCTAGTAAGCAGAGGCATTTCAGGGACTGCCATTCTCTTACTGAGGAGAAAAACTGAGTTGTGAAAGAGCTGAATGACTTACCCAAGGTCACACAGCTAGTAAAAGGCTGATCTGGGACTTAGATCAGCCCAGGCCCTGTCACTTAACCAGCTATATGAAATGTGATTTAATCTCTCTGGGCCTCAGTTTCCTGCTTATCTGTTAAAAAAATAATGGAATTGAAATCAATGACTTCTATATTTCCTCATGGGTCTAAATATATGAGCCTATCATCTCTTCCTTTGGGCCATAATTTCCTCATTTATGAAATTAGGATAATCCTTATTTCCCTCCCTCATTTCACAACTATTTTTCATTTTTGTCATTGTGTCTCCAGTTCCTAACACAGTGCTTTATGTATTGTAGATGCTTAATAAATGCTTGGTTAATTGGATGGAATAGAATCCCACTTGCTTTTTGCTCTCTCTTCCAAGTAGTAGGGATAGTTTTGCACTACAGTCTTCATATTCCTTCACTTTATATCCCTGGTGACCAGTGTCCATTGGTCTGTAAGACATCTGGCTAAGGTGAGTTATTCTGTTAACTAAGGACTAATCCCATGTGAGATTCAAGGAGTCATGACTCTGCCCTCTCCTCACAACAAGGCAACAGGGTGTAATAGAAAGAACACATTGGATATGATCTTTGAGGAAATGAGTTTCAATCCTGGTTCCACCATCTGTGACCTTGGCATATCACTTCTCCCTGAGACTCAGTATCCATGCCTTTAAAATGGGGGTAGTACTCTCTCTCCCTGCCTTTAAAGGTTGTTGTATAAGAAAGTACCTTACAAAGCTTAAAA
This sequence comes from Pseudocheirus occidentalis, assembly GCA_028646575.1. Lineage (NCBI taxonomy): Eukaryota > Metazoa > Chordata > Mammalia > Diprotodontia > Pseudocheiridae > Pseudocheirus > Pseudocheirus occidentalis. The sequence goes on along the minus strand of CM053595.1, from coordinate 28,007,730 downwards.
CATTATAGAAACATTGAATTCATTGCTATTGTTGGCATTATTAGCATCACTGGCCTTGTCATTAGCACAGCTATAGGATTACAGGAACTAAGAACAATAGATCAAAGTTCAATATCTATTATAGAAGTCCAGAAAGCACATCCATTAACACAGGTCCATACACTTGACCAACACATTCTATCTCTCATCACTGTGAATCAGGAGGTGGGGCCTCTGTTCTCTCTGGATGAATAATAACATGGGTGATAAATATCCTTCGTTTGCTCCTTTGATTCTTTTTGCTGTTCTAGTCGTGCAGGTTGTAGCTACCCAGCTGCTGATACTGTAAAAATGTTGCTTAGCAACCTGGTAATACGGGGAAAAACCCTCCTCAAAACATTAGGGGTTTTGTCTTTCAAAATGTACTGGTTCAGCACATGATGCCTCCCACAGTTAGATTTAGTAGAAGGGAAAAAAAACCCACCACTCTGAATCACTTTTTTCCCCCCTTATAATAAAATCTAACTGATTTTAATGCAGTGAACTCAGAAATGGGGCAGGAAGGTAGACAGACACATAAGAGACCATTCAGAGTCAGCTGTTGTGAAGATGGAAGACAGAAAGCCCCTGCACATGATTCTCTGAGACGAAAGATATGTAATGCCAAGGCCTTGGGAATAGGCATGAAAAGCTTGGGATGTGAGTGCTGGATCACTTGCTAGCTGTGTGACCTTGGGAAACCTATTTACCTTCTCTGGACCTTAGATTTATAGTTTGTAAAAAGAAGGGGATTATTTGCATAATTGTTCAGCTCCCTTACACCTCTAGTATCCCACACTGTGTTCCAAACCCTAAATTTTTATGTTTTATGATCTATAATTATCGAAAGGACTGGCAGACATGATTACTGAGCTGCTATTGGTGACCCTTTTTTCTTGTGGGAGGTGGTATAGTGTGTAGAAAAGCAGACTGAAATTGCTGTGCAGAGACCAGTCTTCAACTCCCAGTTCTGATACTATCATTGTAATTGGAAACAAATCACCACATTCTCAGTGCTCCAGTCTTCACTTCTATAAAAAGAGGGGCTTGGACCAGGTGGTGATCTGAGGTCCCTAGAAACTCTAATGTGCTATGACTCCTCCAGGTATGTTAGGAAGAGAAGAGAGTTAATGTCCTGATTTTCAAAAAATGAAAAAGAATGGAATATGCAAAGCAAAGACTGATAATCTTGACTTGATTCCTGGAAAATGTCTAAATATATCTAGAAGGGTGTTTAGTGATATTTAGAAAAAGAAACAGTCATCATAAAAAGCCCATCATGGTTTCATCTCTTGCCTATTTTGCCAAGGTCACTTCATTACACTTTTTAACAGGATTAATAAATTGAAAGAACAGGAGAATGCTAAAGAGACAGTTTACCTGTTTGTTTTAAAGCAGAGCATTTAAAGTATATCTCATAAAGACAATGAGGAGAGACAGAAGAAAATATCCTAAGTTAACCAACTAGTTGAATGTCTGGACTCAAAATGTCGGCACTAATTGATGATCAATGTCAACTTGTCCATCAATAAGCATTCATTAAACACCTACTATGTGGCAGGCACTCTGTTAAGCACTGGGGAAACAAAGACAGGCAAAAGGTAATCCCAGGTCTCGAGGAACTCACAATCTAATGGTTGGAGGAAGGTTTCCAGCGGAGTTCCCCAGAGATCTCTGTTTGTCCCTTGTGTTGTTTGACATTTTTTGCCTGTGACTTGATTCCTGGTCTAGAAGGCATGTTCTTCTCAAGTTTTCAGGTGATTAAAAAAACTGAGAATAGTTAAAACCTTGGATACAAGAACCAAGATCCAATGAAATCTCAACAGTCAAAAATATTGGTCAGAATCCAATAAGGTTAAAATTAATAAGAATAATTATAAAATCTCACACTTGGATTCAGTAAAACTACCTGTAGACATCCAACAGGAGGAAACATGGCTACGTGGTATTTTATTTGAAAAAAAAAATATGTGGGGATTTTAATGAGCTACAAGCTCAGTATTTCTTAATACTGCAACAGTGTAGTTTAGCTACATTAAGAGAGAAACAATATCCACAACAAGGAAAATGATAGGATGCTAGTATTATGCACTAGTCATATCACATCTGGAGTACTATTTTTAAATTTGGTTGTCATGCTTTTGAAAGGGTATAAACAAGCTGGAATATTTTAAAGTAGGTTTTGTGGGATAGATACGGACTATATTCCTCAGGAATACTATTTGAAGGAATTGAGAATATTTAGGCTGAAGCAGAGAAAACTTACTAGGGGTATGAGGTATGATGGCTTCTTCAAGCATCTCAAGACTGACTAGTTAGAAGGGATTTTACTTGTTCTGCTCTGCTTAGACCCTAATCTTAGGCATATCAGTCAATTAGTGTTACAGAGAAGGAGATTTTAGGAAAAATTCCATTGACAATCAGAACTGATTGACAGTAAGTTGTTTGCATCCTATGATGTAGTACTCGTTCACATCTGGGTTGGATAAGATGATTTTAGGAGTCCCTTCTCACTCTCTGAGTTGACTGTTCTTTCTAGATCTCTTTTTTGAGAGAGCTGTCTTCCACTTTAAACATTCTATGTCCCAATGTCCATTCCACATCTAATATTTTCTATTTTAAGGTTCCTCATATTCATCTCTGACATTCTCTTTTCTTTTTTCTCCTTCTTCCAACTCTGACATTTTGTGAATTTATGAGTAATATGGGATATGAAACCACAATCCTACCATAGAGAAGATGCAAGCTTCACCCTATCCAGCATTTCTCAGTGCCCAAGGCATCCTGGAGCCTTCTCCAGATATAGTCCAACTGTTCACTGCAAGGTGGAGTCCCCATGAATCAACGTCATAGTTAATGAACCATGAGGGGAGAATGAAGCAGCAGGGGGAGAGAGCTTATCAGAACTGTATGAAAAGCCTAGGCTGCTCAAGAATGTACTGAGCAGGGGAGCTATTTTAAAACTCATTCAGTTTTAGCAACTGAAAGCCAGGCCAGTGATTTAATTACTGATGGGCTACATCAGAGGTAAAATTACCATGAGATGAACTGAAATTAGGACAAATAGTAGATTAACCTGCAGACCTGGAGGATGGGGAGGGAGAGTCTCTTTCTGAACCTTCATTCAGATTTCATTGTCCTAAATTTTCCTCCATCTCCAAAGAAACCCTTCAGCAGGACTGGACATCAGGAGACACGGGTTCCAGTGCCAGCTTTGTAACTAACTGGCTTTATGTCTTTGGAAAAGTCATGCCCCTGCTCTAGCACTTGATTTCCCCCAACTTTAATATGAGGAGTTGAAATGGATGGTCTCTGAAGTCCCTTCTTTCTCTCTCATTCCACAGTGTATGTTCTAAGGTCTCTTCCAGCTCTGAGATTCTTAAACAATTAGATCTGCATTTTTCCCAGTAAACTTGCACAGTGCTAAATATGACTGCCATTTTCTGAAAGGATTTTTAAGACTATCCAAATTCTAAAGGTACTTTATTGATAGAACAATTTGTTCTCAGTCACATGTTCAAGGCAGACCCTTAACAATTTGAAATCCCTCCTTCCTATGGTACAAATGAAGACATATATATTAAGACCCTATTGTTGTTTATCAGTAAGCATGGCATATTTAGCCATATAAACACACAACCCAGTTGAAGGGTTGTCTTTATTCTAATCTGGGAATTCGTACCTTCTACAAGCTTTGCAAATGGCTGGATGGATAATGACTGGGTCATAGGCTTATGGGAGCATATCTCATGACCCAGAACCAGAACATCACTCTAGATGAATATAGGTGGGTTCAGTCTTAAGAGTTCTTAGCAGGTTATCCCCCTGGATGAGAGCACATGGTGGCTTGGAGTGTATATGTAGTTGAACAAATTTACTTCTGGAGAACTTTTGTGTGTCCTTGACAAGTTCATTGTCCATCTAACCTTACACCTCTGGCTCTATGTGTGATCCTTCCCCTTTTTTCCTTTAAAGTTCAAGTCCAAGGATGTAGATCAAGCTAATCATTCTCAAAGTGATGTTGAAGGAGCAGTCTAAGACTAAATAAATAATTTGTAACCTTTCAAGGATGTGTAATGGTAATGGAATTTGGAGATGCCTTGGTTTTGGGATAGAGTGTTAAAGCCCAGAGCTTGTGAATCCTACTTGTTGGATGGACTTGTTGACATGAAAAGAGAGGGCTGAACTGGGAGGAACCATGAATTGGGAGAGAGGCCCAAGCTGAGAAAAGACCAGAAGGACTTTTGGAGAGCAGTATCCAGTATTGTGGGGCCTGAGTTGCAGAAAGACTGCTGAGGCTCCTTGTTGCTGCCCGGGACTTTTCTGAACTGCTACGCGGAGCTGCCAAAAACTGAGGAGGCATGGCTATGATGCTGGTATTTTGTTTGTTTCGATGTTGTTTTGCCAGATTCACCTGTGGTGAAGGACAGTGCTGTTCTGGAACCTTGTTGTTGGTTCAGAAGCCCTAAAGGAGGATTTTCTTGTGGTATGTTTACAGTAATCCTGGAAGAGGGCCTTGCTGATGTTTTCAGGGGTTCTGGGACTGTTCTATAGGCAGAGAATGACTTTATGAGGACACTGGCTATGGCTCTGTTGAGCCTTGTCTCCCTAGGAACTGAGATTGCAGAGGGCTTGCCTTGATTCAAGATGAAAGAAGGGCCTTCCATTGGGTTTTCAATGCTGAGATGATATCTTAACCTTGTAATTTAAGGGTGACTGACCTTTTGTGCTCTCCTGCCTTTTTTGAGAAAGTACTTGGTGTTAATGGATGGCATTGTAATTCAATAGTGTCCAGGGGTGGGAAACCTTTGGCCTTTTTGGGCTCTGTGATTTACTAAATGAATGTACTTTGTTTATGATTGGAAACTAATCTCCATTTAAGAAGAGACTAAATGAATGTACTACCCAGGAGTGGGCTACTTTGACTACTGATTCAGGGGTGGGATACCTGGACCTAGGTACTTTGCAATTGAATTGAGAACTTACTTGTGAAATGAATGAGTTGCACCGTATTTTGACTTTCTCTATTCTGTGAATGTTTTGCAGAATAAATGGGGTTTGCTATGCTGGTAAACTGAACTTTGGAAGTTACCTTTGCTTAGCATTACAGGATGCCTAATCAATGCAGGAACAAAGTTCCTACCTAGCCATGAGGATCCAGGACAATATAGTGTTTTTATAGTGTTCACTATAAAAAACAAGTATAGGATTGATATCACTTGGAATGTGAGTCTAACTGTTCTCGTTATATAAAGAGGAAATCTAGGCCTGGAAAAGGCAAATGATTTGCTCAGAGTCATAGAACTAGTAAGCAACAGATCTGGGATTAGAACCCAAGTACAGGCAATCCAAATCTCAGGTCTTTCTTATAAATAATGAGGACCATAAGGTCTTCTTCCAGTGGTGATGGCTAAATGAATAAAGTATTTAAGCACTAGGTATAAAATAATGTGCTAAGTGATGGGACTAGAAGTAGAAAATAACACAGTCTTTGCTCTCAAGGAGTTCTCATTCTAATTGGTTGAGAAAACATATAAGAAAAAGATCTCAGCTGCAAGTCAGATGGAAAGGTCCCATGGACCGTAAGATGCAGTGCTAAAGCAGATGGTAAAGCCTCATCATGATGAAAATAAAGTACTTGAGTAAGAATGTTTATGCTTAAGTACTTCCAGACTTTCTGGAGTGAACACAGATTATTTCCTAAACTGCAAGGTCCTTTATGGCAGGTAGAAAGATTTACTTCCCTCACCAATCTATCAGCACCAAGTACAGGGTGTTTTACACAACAAGAGCTTAATAAATGTTTGTTGATGGATTAATCGACAGAATGAATAAGTGAATGTAATTGGCATGACCCTGACTTTTTATCCCTATCTCATGTAGCTCTACTGTATGTTCCAAACAAATTGCACTATTCTATGACATCTAAGCAAATTATACTCTTAGATCTGAATATTTGCTCATGCTGTTCTCTGTGCCTATAAGATCTCCTTCCTTTCCTTGTTTCTGCTCAATTCCTATGTATCTTTTGAAGCCCAATTCAGCTGCAGCCTCCTCTAGGAAGTTTTCCCTGATGCCAGAAGCTAGTAGTAATTTTTCTCATTTGAACTAAAATAACCCTTTGATGATACCTCTCTTCTGTAATGTCATATGTTATTAGTATGTGTTATAATTACATCTTTGTATTTGTGAAAAATCCCTACTAGACTATAAGGTTCATGGAAGCACAGAAACTCAATATTGTTTCAATATGCACTTCTCTGAGATCTAGCATAGGGTCCTGGCCAAAATTAATACATTATAAATGGCACAATGGGCCATTGTTAGTCATCCTGATTTGTCTTGCCACTGAATTTTGATGACTCTTGAAGAGAGAGTGCTTTGTGCAATTCTGCCTCACATATTTAATTCATACACAAGTCAAGACATCATCTGTGATGTCATTGATCCTTTTTGAAAATGAAATCTAAGCAACAATAAAGGACAGACAAATCACTCCATAGTAAATGAATGTATTTGCTCATTAATTGGCTAATGTTGTGCCAGCAGGTCTGGCCATGTAAAACTTTTGTAAAGATGCTCAGGTACTTGTACGAATTGTGTTTGAGTACAGTAATAGCTGGCATTTCTATATCACTTTGCAGTTTACAAAACACTTTCTTCACAGCCGTCTAGTAAAGTGGATAGTTTCACTATCATCTCCATTTTAGCAAGAGACAAATTGAAGTTCAGAGTAAAGACATGACTTGCCTGAGGTCACAAGACTGCTATGTATTAATCAGTACTCAGCTCCTGGTCTTTTCATTTGGAAGTCAATGGTCTTCCTTTTACATGATAGGATCATAAAATCTTCGATTTGGAAGAAAACTCAGAAGCCAATTAATCTGACCTTTAAATGAACCATAAATCCTGTCCATAGCACTTTGGACAACTGATGGTCTGTTCTCCACTAATGGAGAGTTTATATTCTCCTCCAGGCAGGCCATTCCACCTTTTAGGGAACTGTGATTTTTAGGTAGTTCTTCATATTGACTGAAAACTACTCACTCAAACTGTAGTTTTTTTCATTCATGTCTTTGGAAAGAGAAAAGAAAGCTGTATTGGTGCTTTGATATTCACATGCACAAAGACCAATCCAAGGGACCATTATTAAAGAACATCTTGAGCCTCTGGGAGGACAATTGAAATGTGTAAAAAGCCTTCCAGGAAAGATATGAAGAATATGACAGCATCAAGATGTCCCTCCTGCAATACCTCTGTGGAAGGACTTAATTAATGAACTTAATTGTTGAGAGATATGTAATTTGATTATTCAACAGATTGCTTGCTTATTCTTTTCTTATTGCTAATTGCATTAATTTGCAATGATGCTCAGGAGGAAAGATGAATAAGAAGAGTGACTCCATTTCTTTTGAGCAGAAGAAGAGATAATCACAGGGGGTAATTTGATTTTGATGCATTATTTGTTTTTTTTCTTTTCTTTTTCATAAAGATTTGGGCTTTGTAAATAAGAGAGGGTGTGCGCATTCCTGCATAAACCTCCAAGAGGTGATTACCACAATGGCTACAAAGTGAGCTATTTCAGTACCTCCTTCCTGTAGAACATTTTCTTTCTTGGGGGGGGGTGTCTGAGGAGAAATATCTGATCTCCCTGGTCCAAGCAGAGATTCTTAAACTGTAGGTCACAACCCATGTGGAGTTGTGACTCATAGTTTAAGAAGTGCTTGAAGGAGTCATGAGTGGAAAAACTTAAGAAGCCCAAAGTCTAAAGCATTTGACTGAATAGCTAAAGGTAATTATATATGGATTACCAAATTGGCAGGTCTTCTCATCCACATTTCATAGCTGAGGTACATAAGACTAAAAAATCATAATCTTCTTACTCCAAGGATAAAGAAGGAGTTATGTCAGACCATGGAGAAAGCATTGGTATTGGAAGTCAAAAGGACCAACAGTCAAATCTGGCCTCTGTCACTGCCTCTGTCACCTTGGACAAATCACTTAATTTCTTTTCCTCAGTATCTTACTCTGTAAAATGAGGGTATTGGATTAAATGGACCCCAAGGGGCATTGAAATTCAAACTTTTGATCTTAAGATACTGAGATCATGGAAGAGAACAGTGTGGTGCTGCAGGAAAAGTACTTGCTCTAGAGTCAGGAGACCTTGGTTTAAATCCTGCTTCCAATGCTTATTATACACAGAGGTGTGGAACTTTCAGCCTGAAAACCACATGGGGAACTCTAGGTACTAAAGGACAGCCTTTTGACTGAGGCCAAGTTTTACAGAGCAAATCCTTTTATTAAGGGGATTTGTTCCATGAAGTTTGGGTTCAGTCAAAGGGCTATACTTGAGGACCTAGACTGGTGCATGTGGCCTTGAGGTCTCAGGTTCCCCACCCCTGTTAAATTTTGACCATATTACTCTACCATTCCCAGTCTGTTTTCTGCTTTGTAAAATAAAGAAATTGGTCATCTGATCCAATTTGCCATAGACTAGTAGCATAAATTATTTTAGCTAAAAAGAATCTTGGAAAAGGGAAGTTAGAACCATTTGAGACTGGATACAGTTGAAAGCTGCATACACAGTCTTAAGGATTATTTAATTCAGCCCGTATTTCTACAAAGGAGGAAAATACTGGCCAGATTGGTGTAGTGACCTCTCTGAGAATATTTAGAGAGAGTCTGTGCTTTGGGCAGCTCTCTCTCTAAATGAAGCTCTAAGCAGTCAGCTGGCTGGTTACCAGAGCCCATCTAGCTGCAATTCAATGAGTTCTTTGCACTAACACCACATAACTGAGACTGAGAACTACTGGGTGAGGAGACCTTTACGCTGATGTCAGCCCAGACAGCAAAATGCCTCTCAGATATCAGCCAGTAAAGACTGAGCATGGGACTCTAAGATTCTGTGAATGTTCCTCAAAGTAAAGAGTCAGAACTTGGTATGTGCACATAAACTGGTTGAATTATTTAGATCAACAAACAGTTATCTTGAAAACAACCATTTAAAACTAATCAGCAACTGATTGTTTGAATTCAGCTGTGGTTTTTTACATTCATGACTCCAGTTAAGTGTATTTGCTTCCAACTCTCTTTAGCTGCACTGGGTCCTCCTAGCTCAGTATAACTGCGATTTAGTTAGAAGAAGAATAATTACTCTAAAATACCTCCATTCTCTTTTCTCTGTTTTTCACAGGGCCTGGCTCTGACTCAGCTCCCACTGGAAAAGATGAGAGATAATCCCAATGTGCTTATCTCTGAAATTTCTCTACTGTTGATGTTTTAGATTTTGTTTTCATCCTTTCCTGAATTTAAATTGTTATTACTTTTAAAAATCTATCTGTCACCCCTGTGTTGTCTCTAGAGGTATGTGCTTGGTTCAGCTCTTGGTTTTGTAGTCACAGTTTGGTTCAGTCTTTATAACATCTTTATAACAAAATCAGCTCTCTGGTCACTGTGGTGCTTCCTGATGTTGCTAGAATCATAGGTCAAAAGGACGTGACTCAGGCAAGAGTACATCTAGGGAGGAAGATCCATTTAGACTTCCTGTGTTGTCGCTGTACCAGTGAATCCAAGTGTCTTTCCACTTCCCCCTCAGGCCTGGCTTTTGTATGGGGGGACAAAGTGAGACAATGGCCAGGATTTTTGAGAATGGAACTGAAAAATGAGGAAACAAGGAACAATACTAGGTTTTGAAACCTAAACTTTTGAACTACTCTCTGCTTGAAAAAATGATCTGAATTATCCTTAGAAATCTCTAAGAGAGAACCTTGCTCTTCCCCATTCTCAAACATTCCCCACACCCCAAACCTGACTGTCATCTTCTTGGAAAGTGGTAATGAAGAAGAAAAGATTGTATCTCATTTCAAGACTTGGAGCAGGAAATGGGACTTTATTCAGCTTCAGTCAACTAGGTCTGTACTCTGAAGACCAGACCAGGCAAGGACTAAATTTTCTATGGTGCAACCAACTTCTACATCCTTGGAAAAGTTGAAATATAAAAGAGCACTTTACTAGGAGTTCAGATACTTGTGTTCTGACTTCTAAGGCTGCAAGTAATTGGTGGCATGCCCTTGCCATCAACTGTTCATAGCAACATTGAGCCCCTACAGTACTGCTTAGTTAGGAGATTTAGGTCTCTGTTGATTCATCTACAAAATGGAAGTATTTATAATTCTTGGTTCCTTCTTACTAAAACAATCTATGTTCTAGGGTCTTTTCCACCTCTTATATCCTATGTTTTATGCTCTAAGGTCTTTTTCAATTCTTTCACTACATCATCTATGTTCTGAAAGCTCTTGAACTGCTGAGAAATCAATTGCCTCTGACAAGGCAGGGAAGTGAGCTTAGTTAAGTTGCAATTTACGCTTAAGGAAAAATAGGGGGCCATATGTACCATGCATGTCAAACCACCACAAGTATACAGACCACTACCTCTTCTCACACTTCAGTGGATATAACCCAGGACTCTGAGCTCAAAAACTGGGAAATACAGACCATCTCCAGACCATCAGTGATGCTTACATTTAGTCCTTACCATCACCATCTAGGTAACCAAGCCTTGTGCAGATATGACCTGGCAACTGTTCCTAAGGGTGCTATGGTTTCCAAGTCCTCAGCAGCTGCAGTTACTGAAGACCCAGAAAAGACAATTCTCATCCCCAAAGTTTTTGGAACTGTCATATGGTTCAATGTCAGAATTTCATGTGGTTTTTTCAGTGGAAGTAAAATGAAAAAGATCTATTACCATCTGCTTTGCCACTGTGCCATAAGGACCATGGGGCCTTTCCATCTGACTTGCAGATGAAACCTCAAATATGTAATACTTGCCCCAATTACAAAGTGAGCTTCTAGAGAACAGGGACTGTCTTGCTTTCCTATTTGTACCAAGCATACTGTTTGCCCATAGTAAGACTTGATAAATGCTTGTCTAGAATATATACTATTCATTTATTTTTCCAGCTCCTTTCATTGTTTCTCTTTTTCATTCTACAGGGTTTTCTGGGATTAAATTAGGCAGCCCAACCAGCCAAGAAAACACACAAATGTGAATTATTAAAAATACATGTTCATAGCATGTAAATTATTTTATCTTTCTTTGCATGTTTGAATAGGGATAGAAACTGGATCTGTTGCTTCCTCGGCATAAAAACTTCTTCTACCAATGTAGGTCACCATTAAGTCTACAGTATATAGTCAAAAAGAGATACCTGGAGCTTTGAGAGGTAAATTGACTTACCTGGGGTCACACAGTCAGTATGTGCTAGAGATAGGACTTAGAATCCACATCTTTCTGGCTTTTTGTCCATAACCGTCAGCTAATGCCTTAGAAAGAACTAGTTTTCAGTACTCTCTATAATGTTAAAACCTACCAGCATTCATCAGTTCTTATTATCACCACCATCACCATCCCACTCCTATCCTCAAAATTGGTTCCCCAAGGAATAAAATTGAAACTTTGGATCCAGGAATTTCACAGTTTAAGATCCTTAACAACCTAGATCCAATCTATTTTCCTAATTTTATACCATTTTCTACCACATTCTCTATATTCCAACTATATTTGATTAGCATAATTCCCCAATTGTACATCTTGATTTCCCACCTCCACATTGTTGTTCATGCTTGTCTGAACTAAGCTTAGAATAAAGAATGTGAGAACTGGAAAAAAAGATATGAAACTGTAGAATGAGAAATTTGAAAGGAACTTTATAAATAATTTAGCTCAAGTCACTATAACATGTCCCTATATTATAGATGTAGAAAAGGAAAAAACATACTTGGATAATCTGGTCCAACCTCATCCTTTTATATATAAAGAAACTGAGGATCATAGAACTGTGATAAGCTGCATTAGTAGAGTTGCTCAACTGAGAGTTATACAGTAGCCATTCTGAAATGAATTTCCACAATTGGTGAAAAACCAGCCTTGGATACTCCATGGAGAGGTGCTTGGAAATATTTAGAGTTATTTTTCCCCCTGAGCAAAGTGAGTAATACTTCTGCTAAGCCAGCTGTGGGACTTCACAGAATGGTAAATTATCATTTTTTGCAAGAAACTCCTACGATTCCAGGATATTCTCATCGTATTCTTAGACATTATCACGCTCAAACACTCATTTTCAATTTCTGAAGTCAGAATGGATGGCTTTTCTGATTTCTCGGCTTGAGAAAAATAAATGTGGGAAAGGAAAGACGAGACTTATTTATTTTATGAGCACAAATGGCACTTCTTACAACATAGCATCATAGATTGTTACTGCTCCACAGAATCTTAGAAAATTGAACAGAGCTGGAAAGAACCTTTAGAACACAGAATGTCTAAAGTCATAATAGTGCAGAGTTGAGGAGGTTAGAAAATGGATCATTAAAAAGTCAGAGCTAGAAGGAACCTTAGGTAGCTGGGTGGCATAATTGATAGAGCACTGGGATAGGAGTCAGCAAGACCTGAGTTCAAATTCAGCTTCAGAAACTACCTATGTGACCCTGAATGGGTCACTTAATTGATGTCTGCCTCAGGAGCCGCAACTGTAAAATGAGAATAAGGATAGCATCTACCTTACAGGATTGTTGTGAGTCTCAAATGACATAATATTTGCAAAATGCTTTGGACAGTACCTGGCACAAAGTAAGTGGCGTATAAATGCTTGGGGCAGCTAGGTGGTATAGTAGACAGAATACAAGGACTGGAGTCAGGAAGACTGAGTTCATATCAGGCCTCAGATACTTACTAGCTGTGTCACCCTGGGCAAGTCAGCTTACCCCTAACTGAGGAAACTGCCTCAGTTTCCTCATCTGTAAAATAAGCTGGAGAAGGAAATGGTGCACCACTCTAGTATCTCTGCCAGGAAAACTTCAAATGGAGTCACAAAACAATCTGACATGACTGAAATGACTAAACAACAAAATGGAAATGCTTATTCCCTTACCTTCCCTCATTTATCAAAGGACATTAAAGCTGCAAAGAAGGAGACTGAGTCTAGCCTCTTCATTTTATAATCTAAGAAAGCAAGCCCAGAAGAGCAATGGGCACACTGCATAGAGTGCTGGATTTGGAGTCAAAGGAAGGATTCAGACCCTAGCTCTGCCACTTACTGCTACCTTTGTGATCTTGAACACGTTACTCTTGCTCACTTAGAAGTAAAGGAAGGGGTACAATCAGATCACCCCTATAAGCCTTTCCACCTTGGCATATGTGATCTTAAAACTGATGTACGCAAGGTCACAAGATGACTCAAGGGCATAATAATGATTAGAATTCAGGACTTGGGTCTTCCAGTTTCAGGCTTTTTTTCACTGTACTTCACTTCAGTTCCTTAAAAGGAAAAGTATCTGTTTCCTTGGATGTAATTAAAAACACCTTTTTGCATGCGAGCCTGATGTGCTTTTTACTGTTAACAGCTGACAATAAACCATTTACAAGGAGTGATTTGATGTTTATGCCGAATCATTCAATAGCCCATCTGAAGGCTCATATAGTTTCTGTAATGGATCTGAAAAGCCGCAAAGCAGGGACTGATATCTAACAGCCAGACATTCAATTTATCAGTCAAAATATTCATTCTTAAGGTGTATGTTTAACCCCCGGGAATGTATTTCAGTATTGTCATTACAGGGAAAGTGTGTGTGTGTGTGCGTGTGTGTGTAAATGTATTTTCTCTTCATTATTACAGCTCTAGGACAAGGCATCTCAGCAGATGAAATAATTGAACTGAACCTAGAGAGTTTCCAATCATGTGCATTTCAGGCTGTGTTTTTCTCCCTTTCACACCAAAGAGCCTCCTAGTATTACCCCAGTAGGAGCTCCTATGGACAATTCAAGAGAGTCTGCACTGCATTCCAGCCAGGATTATAGTCAAATCTATAGAAACTGTGTGTATATGTATGTGCTCTGACCACTTGTCAAGGATGTCAAGAGATTCCTATATTAGCAGTGGTGTTACCTCAGATAAACTGAAACATGACCTAGGATATATGGCCTCAAAAATTAAAAAAAAAATTTAAGTTCCCTATCCTCTACTGCATTAAGTTTATCTCATTTTACCTGGTATACAAATCTCTCCAAAATTTGGCACCAAGCCTAATGATCAAACTTTAACTCTCATAATTCCCCAGCACTCATGCTTATGGTACAAGAGAGAGAGTTTTGGAAACAGAAAAGAATACCAGACTTGGAATTAGAAATCTTAGCCCCAAGTCCTTTTTCCTTCATTTACCAAGTACTTGGCTTCTATCACATGTCTCTGAGTCTCAATTTTTACATCTACAAATGGGGACAATACAACTTCATAACTATATAGGTCTTTAAAGGATATTTTCCTCATAGTGGTCCTGTGAGGCAAGGAATTTATTCCTTAACTAGATCCTTGACTGAATTGTTACTGTTTAAGTACTTTATAATCATGAAGATCAACCAGTTCATGCAGAATTGTGCCTGGTATCAGGAATAACTTAGTTAAAATCCAACTTCAGACACTTACTAACTGTATGGCCCTAGGCAAGTCCTTTAACTCTATCTATCTCAGTTTCCTCAACTGCAAAATGGGGTAATAATGGTATCTACCCCACAGGGTACATAATAGGTGTTTAAGAAATGCTTGTTTCCTTCCCTTCTTGGTCCACTTTCCAGTTTTTAGTTGTGGGGGGTTTTTCCTATTCAAATGAGAGACTGGACGAGGTGATCTCTATTGTTGAACCTAGCTGTGACAAACTCTTTTCTTTGTTTTCAGTTCCCTTTTAGTTTGAACATTCTGAAGATTAAGTTCCCAGAGCCCTTCCTGCATGAGCACTCTATTTTCCATGTCTTAACGTTTTATGTTCTGAGGTCCTTATGCTCTTTTACAATCTATGATTCTAATTATCTCTTTGTCTGTTAAAAAAAACTTGTCTACAATTCCACCTTTAGGATTTTGCTTTGGGGGAGTTATCAAATTGTATGTAAGTGTGATAACAGCTCTCTATGCTTTGAGTACTGGCAAATTTCTCCTTGAAATAACAGCCTGTTTCAAGAGGGTCTTGGAGAGTGGTAGATATAAGAAACAGATGAACTATATTGTTCCAAATGTAGGTAGAGGTCCTCTACCAAATCAGGCTTTTACAAAACCTAAATATGACTTGCAATCATGAGGTAATACATACAGTAAAGCACAATTAATGCACACTGAATCTGAAAGATAAAGGCATGATGACACAAATTGGTTTAATGTTTATATTTGAATTGAAATACACCTAAACAAACAAAAGAAACCCTTTGGATGAAATCTATTTCTATCATAGACTATAAATTTCACTAAGGTGAGTTCTGTGTTTTATCCAAATCAATGATAGCTCAGGGCACTCCAGATTCTTGTTTCATATACACAATGTCTAATTTAGCTTACTTCCCTCATCGCACAAAATAAGTCTCTGGGTCCTACCACAGCACAGAGTTTTCTCTGGATAATTTCCAAATAAATATTATATATAGCTAGTTTCTAGGTTGTCACAAATATGGTTAACACGGTCTTTATCTTCAGTAGAAGCATTGAAAATAGATCATAAACAATTTTACTCCACAGGAAAAAATGCAAAAGGTGAAAAAGACACACAGAAACATATGGAAAACATGTAAATTACTGACAGTAGACCATAAGCTTCAATTAACCCTTCCAAGGTAACTGAACTGGCATTTGATATCAAGTCAAGATTCAGAAATTCTGGTGAATCCATCATAGTGGAAAGAATTCTGGATTTGGAATCAAGGGATTTGGATTCAAATCTTCATCCTGCTACTTAGTATCTCTATGATCTTGGAAAATTATTTAACTGCTCTAGGCCTCAGTTTCCTAATAAGTAAAAATGAAGAGGCTAAACCAAGTGACCTCTAATGTCCTTTCTTTATCTAAATGTTACAGTCACATGGTACTTAGATCTTGCATACAGTCCTAAACAATCCCTTCTAGACTCATAATTTCATGTTACAAGTTAGATTTACCCTGAAACACAAACACATTTTGGGAATCTCTGAAAATGCAACTCCCTTCCCATTGGACCATCATTGCTCGCATAATTTCCTGCAATATTGAGTAGGGGTAGGGAGAAGGAGGGTGCAGTTTGCAAGATTCTGATATCTTGCCCACCCATGTCAGGACTTAGTCCCTTGTGCTCCACCAATCATTGGGCCTCCCTGAAGATGACCTTACTTTACAAATGATATTGCATAGCTACTTCTGTTCTCTCTCTAAGGTGTCAGATCTCTACCACTCCTAGAATGATCCAATTAGTTAATTGTTCTATGGTTCCACTTACCATTACCATGATTTCCCAGTAATCTTCTATGCCTACCATTTCCTATATATCTTGCCTTTTCCTATTAGAATATAAGCTCATTGAGGCCAGGAAGTATGTTGCTTTTGGGGATTGTAACTAGTGCTTAATATACTGCCTAGTATATAGTGAGCAATTAATATATGTTTTTCATTAATTCATTCATGAACTCTCTTTTCAGAATGCAGAGGCATCATCCATAGGCTTCTCCAGAATATTCCATCACTATCCTGACTGCTATCATTTCCTGGGCTTAAATAGTCTACCCTCAGGAACTCTAATCTTTTTAAAAATTCTTTATACATATATTTTTTATATTTAGTTTTCAACATTAATTTCCACAGTATTTTGAGTTACAATTTTTTCTCTCCCCATCTTTCCCCTACCCCTCACCCAAGAAGAGCAAGTCTACTGAATACCACTTCCCCCAATATGTTCTCTCCTATATCCTCCCCTTTCACTACCCTAACTTTCTAGTAGGGCAAGATGGCTTTCTATACCCTAGTACTTGTCTATCTTATTTCCCAATTGCATGTAAAAAAAAAACAACAGCAACAACAACAAATTTTTAAACAGTTGTTTTTTTCCCCTTCTTCCCTCCTCACCGAACCCCACTGGGAAGATAAGCAATTCAATATTGATTGTACATGTGTAGTTACCCACATTATTTCCATAGTAGTTATAGTGTGAAAGACTTACTATATTTGCTTCCATCCTATCTTGTACCCCACTTATTCTATTTTGTCCTTTGACCCTATCCCTTTCCAAAAATGTTTGCTTCTAACTACCCTCTCACCCAATCTGCTCTCCCTTCTATCTTCCCCCCTCTTATCTCCATATCCCCTATTTTCCTGTAGGGTAACATACCCAATTGAGTGTGTATGTTATTACCTCCTTAGGCCAAATTCAATGAGAATCAGGTTGTCCCATTCCTTTTACCTTCCTGATCTTCCCTTCCATTGTAACAGTTTTCTCTTGCCTCTTTTATATGAGATAATTTACCTTAATCTAATGCTCCCTTTTTTCTTCTCCCAATAAAT
>CM053595.1:27971479-27989870 GCA_028646575.1 Pseudocheirus occidentalis | reverse complement strand
GTCAGATGTTTGGAAGCCCATCTGCTGATCTGTTTCTTGGTCTGTTTGTAACTTGTGTTTGTAACTTGTGCTTGTAACTTCGGTTTGTATTCTCTGGAGTTCAGGGCGCTGACTTTTTCCCCTGAACTAGGTAAATGATGTTTGTTTGATTAAAGAAACATTCTTAACCCATTTGGAGTTGCTTTCCTTTAGTAAAGCAGATCTAAGAACCTGTGCTAGCAGCTGCCCTGGGTATGGTAGGGTGCTTGCTGATACAAGGGGCTGGGGTAGGGAGACCCTCCCTGCCCTACCAGAAAGTTAGAGAGCAGATCAGGGGAGGGGATTTAAAATGGGATCACTGTTTTGGGTTTGGGGTAGGGGAAAAATGGGGAGAAAATTTGTAACTCAAAAATCTCAGGGAAATGAATGATGTAAACAAGAAAACAAATAAAAAATTTATATTACAAAATAGGCAATCAGTGAATTCTTTCAATTACTTTTTGCCCTCTGGTTCTAGAATATCAGGGCAATTTTGTTTGATGATTTCTTGAAAGATGGCATCTATGCTCTTTTTTTGATCAGGGCTTTCAAGTAGTCCAACAATTTTTAAATTATGTCTCCTGGATCTATTTTCCAGGTCAGTGGTTTTTCCAAGGAGATATTTCACATTGACTTCTATTTTTTCATTTGTTTGGATCTGTTTTATAGTATCTTGGTTTCTCATAAAGTCATTAGCTTCCAATTGCTCCAGTCCAATTTTGAAGTAGTTATTCTCTTCAGTGAATTTTTGAAATTCCTTTTCTATCTGGTAAATTTGACTTTTAAAAGCATTCTTCTCTTCATTGGCTTTTTGGCCTCTTTTGTTATTTGAGTTAGTATATTTTATAAGGTGTTATTTTCTTCAGTATATTTTTGGGTCTCCTTTAGCAGGCTGTTGACTCTCTTTTCATAATTTGCTTGCATCATTCTCATTTCTCTTCCCAATTTTTCCTCTACTTTTCTTACTTGATTTGCAAAATCCTTCTTGAGCTCCTCCATGTCCTATAATCAATTCATATTTTTTTCTTGAAGCCTTTTGATGCAGGATTTCTGATATCTCTGCCTTCCTCCTTCTCCATGCCTTTATCCTTTTCGTCCCCCAAAAAGGATTCTATGGTCTATTTGTGCATCCTATGCTTGTTCATTTGCCAGCCAATTACTTGACTCTTGAGCTCTTTACCAACATAGAACTCTGATTCCTGAATGGAGAGAGCTATGTCCCAAATTTCTGGGGGTTTTGCAGCTGCTACAGCTTTTAAATGGGTGCCCTCTATACAGCCCACACATGCTCTGGCTTACTGATCACTAACCCCAGGACCACCACCCAAGGCCACAATCTGGATGCACTCAGGTCAAAGAAAGAGCTTGGTCCCCTTACAATCAGCAGTCCAGGAGCTCCAAAGCAGCCATGTAGCAGTGGCTGTGACCACCACACCTCCTCTTCTTGTCACTGGGGATGGTGAGGGTGAGCAGCCAGAACTCTCTCTTCTATCTCTCCCCCACCCAGACCAACCAAGTTCCACACTGACCCTTTACTTTGTGTGTGGCATTTATGGATTGAGAAGTCTGGAAACCAATACAGCTGCTGGTGATTTATTCTCATTAAGTCTGTTCCAGCTACCTCTGGGTGAGGCCACCCTGGGGCTAAACAACAGCTCAGACAGAACTGCCCTCAACTCCCATCTTTCTGTGATGGAATGTTCCTGCTGGCCTTCTGGGTTTCCTTCAGTCAGAGATTTGTTTCTCTCTGTCACTTTGTGGGTTTTGTAGCTCTAAAGTTTGTTTACAGTCATTTTTTACATGTATTAGAGGAAGTAGAAGCTGGAGCGGCATGGAAGTGCTGTTTCTAGTCTGCCATCTTTCAAGAACTCCAATCTTGAGCCAAATGGAAGAGAAAGCTATGAGTAAAGATATGGTGATCTGAGGCAGCCATTTATTTTTCCACAAAATATCTGCTCAGTGGAAAGGGGATGTGTTTATCCATGGATTTACCCCTCAGAATACAGATTCACTCTGCTGTTCTCTAGCCTTTCCTCTGTATAGAGAAAAGGAAAAAAAACTGATAATAGTTTTTTAGCTATCTTTACCAGCATTTCTCCACCCTGAGACCATCCTTCCTAGAGTTCTGATCAACCAGACCATCCTTCAAGAAACCCAAATCACTGAAAGTTATTCCTTAGGAAGCAGTAACAGATGATTCCAAATGAACTAAATTTTCTTGAGTACAAGTTTAGTCTCAGAGGTCAAATCAGGGACTGTCTTTTGCCCTCTTACCAAAATGTGGATGGCCACATCTATACATTATAGGCAGAAATTCTTTTAAAAATCATATTAAATGGCGCTGAATTTAGAATCTGAGTTCAAATACTGACTCTACTATTTACTGCCTCTGTGACTTTAGATCAGAAATGGCTGCATGAACCAGCACTACTCCAAAGTATGGTCTGAACCAGATTAAAATATAACTGGGAAGTATTAAAATGCATAAAAATAAAATTTAACATAGATAATATCAATATGTGGCTTTCTAAGTCAATATACAAGCTGTAAAGATACTTATCCATTTCTGAGATTGATACCACTACTTTAGCCATCTCCCTTAGCATTTTCTGAGACTCTATTTCCTGCCATGTATAATGGGGAGATTTACAACAGAAGACCTTTCATGTCCCTTCTAGTTTAAAATAAATTATTTTATGGTAATCTCATGATATGATTCTCTACTCTGCAAACTCATCAGATTGATTTAAGAATTATCTTAATCAAGTTACTTCAAATATTTATTTCTTTAGCACATAGCCTATACCAGCTTTATATGGTGGATGATATACAAATGTTATTTAAATATGAAAACTTTATGTAGTTACGTTTCATTTTTATATCCATATGAACACACACATGTATTTAAAGGATATTTCATTTTATGACCACATCCTATAATCTGGGGCAGCCACTACCTAGAAGAACCTCATATTATTTGTTAGAAGTCTAAGAAACTTGTATTTCCATTAAAAAGTAGAGGTTGCAGAGCTTTACTTTAGAGAGTGAATCTTCTGTACCTTTTGTGTCTCTGAGCAAGTAAGGGGAACATCTAGTGATTGTTAGGAGATGGAAATTATTGTACAGAACTATTGTACTGAAATGAATCTGCATTGCTGTAATGTTCGTAGTGAGCTAATAGCTGTTATTATAACTATGCATGGGGGCCACTCTGGGGAAAAAAAACACAATTGGCCATTGCCATGGCCATTATAGATTTTTGTGTGTGCTTACACTCAGAGTTCTATCAGTGATTACCCCAAATCCAGGTTATGGTCAGAATTCTTAGTTTGCTTTTTTTCCTTTCACTAATCAAAACAAGGAATTTGAATCCTGTTCCAGTTTTACACATCTCTTTTTCATTGAAAGGAGGAGAGGGTGATGTTAAAAAGATCACTGGATCTGCCACCAAGAAAACAGTCTGAGTAATGGGTATGCCACTGAACAACTTTGTGACTTTGGATGCTTGCTCTCTGGGCCTCAGTTTCCCCTCTGTAAAATAAGTAAAAGATTTTAAAATTTCCTTCCCTTGACCTTGACATCCCTTCAAGCTATAGTTTCTCCCCACCCCTTTAATGCTAAAATTTACTGCTTAAATATTCACTGCCTCCAAGACTTGATGACCCACTCAATATTTGACCTCTTGTAGTACAGCCTGCATCCCTTCCAGAGAAATTGCACTGGTGTCATCTATGACTTTTTAATTGTCAAATAAGATATCATTAAATCAATTCTCATCCTTTTTGAACTTTCTGTATCATTTGACACTGACGAGTATCCTTTCCTTCAGAATACTGTCATCTCTTTTGATTTTGGTGACCTTAATCTCTCCAGGTTCTCTTCCTACCCATTTCACTTCTTCTAGATCTCTTAATTCATAGTCTCTTCCCCTACCTCGAGTAGCTCTATGTTTTCCAAATTATAAAAATATGAACTCTTTAGTTTGGCATTTAATACTCTTAACAAATTGACTGCTGTATTCTCCCCCCACCTTATCTTACATTTCTCTCCTCATGTATTTTGCATGCTATTTAAAGTAGATTATTTGTAATCTCCTACCTTGTGCTCTCCTTTCTTTTCCAACTTCATGGAAAATGGTCATTGATTCCCACAACTGGAATGTATTTTGCCCATATCTCAACTACTGACTTTCTTTCCTTCCCCTCTGCTTCAATGACACTTCCTTGATGAGTTTTCCTTAATAAATGTCTGTGAAATAGTATTGAATTCTCACTCTCAAGTCTTATGCTTTCAGTGAAGTGTGAACAAAGGAATAGGAAGGGCAAATTAGTATTAAGGAGTTGGCCCACATTTTGTTGAGATGTAAGTAGTAAAAATATGGAGTAAATATAACTGAATCAGGTGGGACTTAGAATGCTGCCTCATTGTGTATCAGAAAGGGATTTAACTTCAAAGGACCAAGGTTCAAGCCCTAGTTCTTTGACTTAATAACTCTGCACCTTTAAGGAAGTCTCTTAATTTCCCTGATACTCAATTTCCTTAGCTATAGATGAGGATATAAGTGAGGATAACCGTATATGTATTAGAGGGAACACTGTGTCGTGGGAGGAAAATTGATTTGATTATATGAGAGTCCCAGATTTGAAGCTCAAAATTGATACTAGCTATTTGACCATGGGCATATTACTTATTGTGTCAGAAGCTCAGTTTCCTCCTTCATAAAATGAGGAGTTTGGACTAGATAACCTCTAAAATTCCTTCCAGTTAACCTCAGGTCAAATAAGTATTAACTGGCAGAATCCCAATTCAAACACATTTATTATGATGCCACATCCAGCACTCTCCTTTAGTATACTGTGCAAGCCTCCAACACTGCCTTCCTACTTTCTATATATCTTGTTTCTTTGTACACACACACACACACACACACACAAACCACAAGAGACACATACACATATGTATACAGACATGTGCTGTCATTGTCATTACTATTGCCTTTCCTTATTAAAATGTAAGCTTCTTTAGGGAAGGAGATGTTTTTGTCTTTCTTTGTAGCCCTAAAGCTTAGTACATTGCCTAACACAGTGCCACAGTAAGCACTTAAAAGCTATGCTTGCTTACTATATTCACCACTTGTATTTCAAGCCCTACCTTTCCCCATTTTACCTATCTAAACTAATAGGCCACAGAGAACAAATCTAATCTCTTCTTTGTATGAATATTCTTCAAACACTTGGGAATATGGTATACATCTTTTATTCTTCTCTTCTCCAGGATAAATGGCTTTAGTTCCTGGAGTCAATCCTAGTGCAAGGGTTAGGGACCTGTGGCCTCAAGGTCACATGTGTCGCTCTAGGTTCTCAAGTGTGGTCCTTTGACTAAACCCTAACTTCACGGAACAAAATTCCCTTAATAAAAGCATTGGTTTTGTAAAACTTGAACTCAGTCAAAAAGCCCCACCCAAGGACGCAGAAGGCTACACATGACCTCAAGGCCACAAGTTCCTCACCCCTGGACTACAGTCCAACACTGTAATGGGAATGTAATTTCATCCCTTTGTATTGTTAAAGCTAACAGGTACTTAGCACTTAGCAATTAATAAAACCTCTGTTAAAGAAACAGAAGGTATGAACCCCTATTGCTGATGTAACAGGAAGGGGTTGAAACAGGAAATGGCTGAAACAGGAAGGAGCTAATGCCATGTGTGTATATAAGCCTCTGCTTATATACAGATAGATCTTCTTGGAGACAGGTTCTGGAGGCTGAGGAAGAGAGGCCCAGGCTGGAGAGAATTATTTTTATTTTGAGAACCTGGATAAAGTGATTTTGATCCTAGGAACCAGCTGAAACTTCTGCTGAGTCTGAGCGCCAGCCAAGCTGCTGAGAATTTCTGTGGACCACCCAGTGCTGCATAAAACTGAGGAAGCATGACTGTGGTGTCACTATTTATCTGTTTGTCACTTTGTTAAGCCTTGACTTTCCAGGAACAGTCTATGAAGGATTTACGGTCGACTGGACACTGAGCTTCAGTGTGGAGCAGGGACTTCATAGAGAGCTGGAAAAGGAGCTGGGAGCTGTATGCCTTTGAACCCAGGTGACATTTTGGTGAATGCAGGTAGGAGCTGCGACCATAGAAGGAGATCCAGGGAATCTGAGAGCCTACCTTGGGTCAAGATGAAGAGATTTCTCCATGGATACTGAGTAGTGACTGACTGAAGTTGTAACTTACTTATGACCTTGAAATTGTAACTTATTTGTGACTGAGGGGTGAATGGCCTTTGTATATTACACTATTCCTTAAAAGAGTGCTGAGTAATGACTGATATTGTAACTCAGTGTGCCCCATTAGTGAAGAACATTACATTTGCTCTGTTGAGTATTGTATTCACATTATTGATTCTTACTATCTTGCTAAGCATAGTGCCTGGCACACATTGTTGTTCAGTCATTTCCCTTTCTGACCCTTTGGATCACAGCATACAAATACTGTCAATTGGGTTTTCTAGGAAGAGATTCTGAAGTGGTTTGCTCTTTCCTTCTCTAGTGGATTAAGGCAAACAGTGGTTAAATGACTTGACCAGGGTCACACAAATAGTAAGTGTCTGAGGCTGGATTTGTACTTAAGTCTTCATGATTCCAGGCCCAACACTCTATCTACCTCTCTGCCTCCTGTGCCTGAAACATAATAGGCCCTTCATAAATGTTTGTTGATTGACTTACAGACAGTCACACAAACCCACAGATTCTTTTCATATGAACCATTGTCTAGACAGACTTCCAGCATTATGTACTTATATGACTATCTTTTTTAACCTGGTTGCAGACTTTGATCTTGTTTTCTCAGGGCACCAAATATAGACCTGGACTCACAGGAAATGCTTGTTGAATGAAGTCTCCCACACATGGTGCATAATTGACTCTGGGGTCAGGAGAGGCAATAGATTGTATGAGATTAACTCTTCATTCCCTAGGATTCTAAGGGTGGTTGATCTTTCTTACCAGTGTGGTGCCAAATCTTCATGTAATATAAATGAATTCCCAGCAGGATGGAGACCCCTCAGGAAATGGACATTTTCTCTGCTGATTGATGGGAGTGCAAGTTCCAGGAATCCAAGGTGAATAATCAACACAATCACGTGCCTTCACTGGAACCACTGACTGTGAGCCAGCCTCTTGTCTGGCTTTGAACTCAGTGTGAGTTCCGTTCTCAGATCAGCTTGAGAAACAGAGGCTTTGCAATTAGCTGTAAATTCTGAAAACTTTGCCTACATAAACTTCAACAATAAATCTGTAGCAAATGGAAGGTCATGGCCAAATGTTATGAACAGAACCCTGAGTTCCAGTGCTGGCTCTGTCACAAATTTGTTTCACAACCTTGGTAAAGTAACTATCTTGCTGGGCTGTAGGAACCACTAAAAATGAGGAGTTTGTTGGGAATGGAGTCTAGGATTAACAGCAGAAAAATCAGGTTCTTCTTCAAGCTGTAGTCCTGACTAGTTGTGAATGTGACCTTCCTTTGCCTAAACACAAGTTTCATAGATTTCAGAGTTGGAAGGAACTTTACCTAGAGATATTTTACATAGATATCATATATTATAATTATATATATATATACATCATAGATATATGTAGACAATTATAGAGGAATATGTATATATATATGTATATATATATATACATATATATATATACAGAGAGAGAGAGAGAGAGAGAGAGAGAGAGAGAGAGAGAGAGATTATTTAGCAACACTTAAATGACATTTTTCAGTTGTGGAATCTGAGACACAGGAGGGTTGCATGACATGCCCATATTCTCACAGGTAGTAAATTACAAGGCCAAAATTTGAATCATGATCCTCTTATTTGGTTCAGTGTTCATCCAACTATACTATGCTGCCTCTATCTGTGTGTAAGAGGCAAGAGGACCTTGCTTGAGACATTGATTGTAGCTCCAAAAAGAGTATGGATGTGTTCAGTGTGCTTGGGGATTGGGGGATGTCTAGTGGAACAAGTTCATTGATAGCTCATTGAAGATGAGTGATTAAATTTGAGCTGTAGGAAAAGAATTTAATATCTCAGGCTATGTCCAGTTAGAGCAGCCTATTTTAAAGTTGTTTTATTTTCCCCAGAGAGAATTGAGTACCAGTTAGAGACAAGAAGCCAGACTATTGTCCCTTGGGAGAAAGGTGGGAGAGTGCACATTAAAACTAACTCCCATTTCCTAGGAACAGAGTGATTTTGGTCTCTGTGTCTTTCTCTGTCTCTCTGTCTCTTTCACACACACACACATACACACACACACACACACACACACACACACACACACACACACACTGAGAAATGCATGGGGTAGTGTAGGTAAAGTAACAGACAATGGTTCATATCCCTATAACCACATCATACTGATCAAGTTCATATCATCCAGACCCCCAAACACAGGCACAAATGGCCTTGGTCTACATGACCTCTGAGCTCCCTTTGAGGTATAACAATCTAAGTTTCTTTGAGGTCCCATCTGAAAATCCTTAAAATTCTAAAATTATCCCTTAAACATAATCTACCTGGAAATAAAAGAAGAAAAGTTCCTTCAAGTGAGATTTAAGCTAGATATCAGGAAGGACATCCTGATAGGTTAAGTGAGCTTTGAGGTGATAAAAATGATTTCAGGGATAGAAGAGATATGTTACCATTTAGACAGATTTATATTCAGTCTAGGTTGGTGGAGTGGAATGGAATAAATGTTATTTGAAGTTTCCTTTCAATTTCAAGTAGCAGAAAATTTCAAATTTATAAATTCTCTTCTGATTGTTCCTATATTAAAAGTAGTGGACTCCTACATTAAAAGTCTATCATGAATTCAGTCATTCCAAAATCAAATGTAAGGAGAGTGTTGAGGTTCATGTTTATATCACATAAGTACTCATGATAATGCTCAGTCTCATTTTTATGGAGGTCATAATTGAAATGAAGCACAGTTATCAACTAGTCAGATTCACTCATTTTAAAAAGAGTGAGAACTGAGGAGTGAAATAAAATTATCAGAGTAAAATAACTTGTCTAAGGCAATACAGGTAATAGCAGAGTTCGAATTCAAGCCTAAGTACTCTAATTCCTTAGCAAATGCTCCTTTTACTATGCAACACTGCAGTTTCCCGTAAAATTAGGAAATTGTGTATATGACTCTCTAAGGTCCCTTCTAATTAAGACATTCTCTAACATATAAGACATGAGAAGATGACCATCATTTATGCCCACGTTAAAAAGAATACTGTTTCCTCATGGAATCCTATTTCTGCTTGATTAAAGGACTTCACATCTGCCCCTATAGCCAAATGACAAAATGGACTCCGTTGAAAGCTTCCATCTTGCCATGAGGGGACTGTCCCATTTGCTAATAGGTGCAGCTTTTTGCTAAGAATTCAGTTTTGGGTCTGAAGAGAACTTCTTTTAATCTTCAACAAAATTTGAAGCAGGTAAAAAATAAATGGTTTATATTTTATTTACTTGCCCTGGAAGGAAAATGGCTTGAGGAGAACTCGAGTCTTCTCTCTCATATAATTTAGATTGCAAGAGGAATTTGTAATGTAATTGATAATTTTAAAGAAATTTAGAACCACATAACAACTTAGAATATAGCCCACAGCAAGTCTACATTGGAAGAGAACTTAAAATATAGAATATCAGAGTGAGCATATAATACAGAATAAAAAAAATCTTACACATTATTATTTAAACCACCCCCTTCATTTAACAGGAATTTAAAGACTGAACCTCAGAAGTGAAGTGACATG
Organism: Pseudocheirus occidentalis; assembly: GCA_028646575.1. Classification (NCBI taxonomy): domain Eukaryota; kingdom Metazoa; phylum Chordata; class Mammalia; order Diprotodontia; family Pseudocheiridae; genus Pseudocheirus; species Pseudocheirus occidentalis. The sequence goes on along the minus strand of CM053595.1, from coordinate 27,980,062 downwards.
CAATGAAATTTATAGAGAAAGAAAGTGCAGGAAAGATTATTTATTATACTTTTGGGGAAAATTTAGTATATAATTTAAATCCAGCATTATGTGATTAAAGAACTTTGGGTGACCCCAATAGCTCTCTAGCAATGACAGAGATGACTACAAAGTATTTTCAAGTCTCCCAGGTCCCGTCCACATGAACGATTTTTTTTTGTTTCGGGTTAACACACCCAGAAAATAATGCCGGGTCTACCCCAAGCTTCTGCTTTGAGTTACAGTTCCTCATATCTATCTCAATCTATGTTACTTTCAGGTTGTCCTCTTCTGCAAATTTGCTTAACTGTAAAAGTAGGGTCAATGGAGTTAATGTGCAGAAAATCTTTTTCAAAATCCTATATAATGTAAATCTTCTAGAACCTGAGTAGAGGGAGAGCAACCTCTCCCCTTTTGGCTTGCTCTCCTTAACCAAATGATCTAATAAATTTCTTTCTAAAACCATTTTGGAGTCCATTCTTGTAAACAACAAAAGCAACTTATCCAGGGTAACATAGACATCAAGTGAACAAGATGGGAATAGAATCCTTATCTTCAGATTCTGAAGCCCCCCCCCCAACTCCCGTGTGTGTGTGTGTGTGTGTGTGTGTGTGTGTGTGTGTGTGTGTACATGCGTGTGTGTGATTTTACTTTTTCAGTCTGGTCTTCTGTCCAGAGAAGATAAATTAATAATGTTTAGCTCAAAAAAATGTCCTTCTAGCGCAATGCACAGGAAAGACAAATAGATAAATGTCCGAAGAGGTCAAAGAAGTAGTTTTTGAAGTAGTGTTTTGTTATTATTAGACTGTTAGAACTGAGAGTGGAATTTTGAGTTCAACTAGTCCTACCTCCTTATTTTGTAGAGGTGGGAAGAGAGAACTAAGTACCAGAAAAAATAAAATGACTTGCTCAAGGTTAAGCATCAATTGCATGGCAGAGGCAAGGGGAAAACATCCAGAGGATGATTACCCCTTGGGTTTCCATCACACAGTGTTCTTTTTCTATGAGGCTTCCATCTAGCTGCTGTTGATGGCAGCTAGACGCCATAGTGGAAAGACTGCTAGGTCTGGAGTCAGACATGACAGAAACTGCTCACCACCAACAACTGATTTCCTCCTCACTAGAATTTTTTTTGTTTGCAATTTCAGAAATTTCTCCTTGTGTTTTTCTCAGTCTTTGATTTGTCTTCCTTATAGAAACGTGTAGCATCTAGGACTCTTTCTCTGAATACTTTGAAATGTTTTCCCCATATCTATGGTCTGCACCAAATTAGTCCCAGATATTTTTCTCTTTATTACAAATTCCAAGATAGATTGGTAAATTTATTCCAAGTTTCCAATTATTTCTATGCCAGCAACCATTTTCTCCCTGCTGGTCTGAGTAATGTTCTGAATAGCAATTCCCCTTGTTCCCTTTATCTTTTGAAGAACATATTATAATTAAAGCAAGACCTTTGAATTTGTTGTGCTTCATAGCTCCCCTATTCTTTATCCTTATTGTGATCCCCAATTCCTCTGTCATTTCGTTCTTTCCCTGACTATGATCTTCCCTATCTCAACCTGTTGCTGAATGAATACAACTCTCTTTTATCCTCTTCCCTTAATTCCTTTCCTCCCTAGAACTATGACTGATCATACCTTCCCAACATCCAACTCTGGACTCTTCTCATCATCTTCTTCCTTTGCTCTTATTCACGTATAGATAAATGGAGTTGGCAAAAATAGTGAAACCACAATGAATGGATCAACTTTTCATTTTAAATAATCTAATCTGGTCCTCCACTGAAACAAGACAAATATTTTATTTCTCCCTAATAATTTCACTGTCTTATTTTTCTCACCAACTGTTCCAAACCTTTCCATCTATCCTCAAGCCCCCCACATCAACTCTTCCACATTCTCTAAGCTGAAGACTTTGTTTCATACTTCACTGGAAAGAAATTGAGACCATTTATTGAATGCCCCTTCTTCCTTCCATCTATCCTCCAGTCTTGTATGATGAAGTAGCTCTTCAACTGCTCCATATGAAACCTGGAACCTATCCTCTCATGATTCCTAACAAACCACCCTCATTACCATTCTCCACTATCTTTCACTAATATGTAATCTCTCCTTATTTAGGATCTGCTGCCTTGATGTTTATAAGCACTACTACAATATTTCACCTCATAATCATTGCCAGTGCATAATCATTGCACCCCATTTTTCAGTACAAAAATATTTTTAGAACCTTTCATTACATAATAGTTACATGATATGATTTTGCTCATCACGCTGCTTAAAAGGTAAAAAGAGAGGCAATGTATTCACCAGTAGCATATGGCTATGCATTTATCTCTCATGCATTGTGAGTCACAAGCCTACAATTCTCAATGCATACATATTGTCAGTATATTTCTAAAAGCTGACTTACATAATTTCTTAGAGCTCAGCAGTACTAACAATATTGTCACTCAACACAATGATGAGCCATAGGCACAAGAGGAGGAGGTGGGCAAGTGAAGCTACCATGAGTAAGTCATGTGACACTGACTGACATCTTCCTGGGCTAGCTAAACTGTACAGTTCATCTGCCAGCAATAATGTTTAGTAGTAAACTATTTTTAAGAAATACTTGCACAAAATTTTAAAGCTTCACATAATGGTCACATCCCCCCCTTTTTTTTGCAAAAAGGTATCATAAAAATCTGTGACAATTATGCAGTGAAATACAGTATATTTATCCTTTACAGAAAAGTCCTCATGATCCTACCAACCCAGTTAGCTATTTTAAATCTCTAATCTAATCCCCCCCAAACCTGTCTATAGTTGGTGCCTCTACTTTTCTTCTCACTTTCTTCTGAACTTTCTACATTCTGGCTTTCAATGTTGTTATTCAACTGAAACTGCCCTCTCTGAAATCACAAGTTATTTCTTTTTTTTAAAATCTTTACTAACTTTTCTGTACTTTTAATTAATTCACTTATTTATTTATTTATTCATTCATTCATTCAATCAGTTATTTATTTATATATTTATTTATTCTTAGTTTTCAATATTCACTTTTATAAGATTTTGAGTTCTAAATCCCCCTTTCCCAAGATAGCACACAATCCTGTATAGGTTATACATGTACAATCATATTGAACATATTTGCACATCTTTTGAAAGAAGAATCAGAAGAAGAGGGAAAACCAGGAGAAATTTTAAAAAACAGAAAAATAGACTGAAAATCGTATTCTTCAATCTGCATTCAGACTTCTCTTTTTCTTTCTCTGGATGTGGATAGCGTTGTTTTTTTTTTAATTTTGCTTTAAATTTTTTTAATTAAGTAATTTATTTTCTTGTTTACATCACATATTTCCACGAGATTTTCAGTTACATATTTTCTCCCCATCTTTCCACTATCCACCACCTCAAAACAGCCATCCCACTGTATAGCCCCTCCCCCAATCTGCTCTCTCCTATGGTCTCCTCATTTGGCAAATTCAACTTTTTAAGGCATTCTTCTCCTGATTGGTTTTTTCGGCCTCTTTTGCCATGTGAGTTAGTCTATTTTTAAGGTGTTATTTTCTTCAGTCAGGTTGTTGACTCTCTTTTCATGATTTTTTTGCATCATTCTCATTTCTCTTCCCAATTTTTCCTCCACTTCTCTTATTTTGTTTTCAAAATCCTTCTTAAGCTCATCTATGCCTGGTAGGCAGTCTAAATGTTTATTGGAAGGTTTTGGTGTGGGGATTCTGACTGTGCTGTCTTCCTCCTGTTCCATCCTTTGATCCTTTTTGTCCCCCAAGAAGGAATCTAGAGTATGATTGCTGTTCTTACTTTGCTTCCTTTGCCTGCTCATGTTGTTGCCAGTCAATTTCTTGACTTTTTAGCTCTGTGGATCTCTGCTTCCAGAGGGGAAAGCTCTGTCCCAAATCACTGGGGGTTTTGCAGCTGCTGGAGCTATTAAGAGACTGCTGCAGCCCCCACCAGCTTTGGCTCACTGGAAGCATACCTCAGGACCACCACCCAGGACCACAATCTAGATCCAGGCAGCTCAATGCAAGATTACTAAGCCTGTGAATATTAGCTTGGCCCTTCTGCAGTCTTAAGGCTGGGAGCTCTGAAGCAGGCACATGGAGGCGGCTGAAGGGCTGCTGCTTCTGCCACTTCCTTTCCATGGAGGCACTTTGGCTGGACAGCTTTTATCCCCCAAATTTAGCTGAGTTCCACTGACCTTTCACTTTATTCTTGTTTCTTATGGCTTGATAATTCTTGAAACTGCCACAGCTGCCACTGATCCACTCTCCTGAAGGTTCTAGCTGTGGCACATCATCACCACCCTTGGGTTAAGCCATGGTTTCAGGCTAGGCTGGTTTTGGCTCCCACCATGCAACGATGAGCCCTTCCTGCAGAGCTCCCTTCAGTGGGAGACGTGTTTTTCTGTATTTTTTATGAGCCCTAAAGTTTGTTTAGGGTCATATTTTATGGGCATTTGAGGTGGCTATGTGGGACCTGCAGAACATTGTTGCTTTTGCACAGCCATCTTGGCTCTGCCCCTGTGGATAGCATTTTCCATCATGAGTCTTTTGGACTTGTGTTAGATCATTACATTGCTGAGAAGAGCTGTCTATCAAAGTCTGTCATCACATAATGTTGCTGTTATTGTGTTCAATGTTTTCCTGGTTCTGCTTAACCAGTGATTTCTTAATTCCCAAAACTAAAGGGTTTCCCCCCCCCCAATATACTATGCAGAATGATCTCTCCCTTGCTTAGGTCCCACTACTGAGTCCTCAATAGTTGGTGACTGAGCAGTAACCATGGAAAGGGTGGAAGGAATTCTTTAGACATATTGCTATTAAGCTGAGACTTTGATGGCATCCATGTACCTATTTGTTCCTAGATGCCAGGGATATAGTAACAGAAGTGTACACAGTATATCCTTGCTAAGGTAGGAACAGGATGAAAGGATATTTTTAATGTTTTGTAAAAATTGACTAGTGGTAAGCTTGTAAGAAGATTTGAAATCATTGTAACAAAGCAGAGTTGACTTTTTCCATGTTTGTGGTTTTTTTAATTGGCATTTTCAAAAGAAAACATCTATTAATGTCTTGAATGTAATTCTGGAGACCAAATTGAAATTTTGAGGTTATTTTGTGAATAAATAGGTACAATTTGTTTTGTGATGAAGGAAAGACCCTGTACTAAAGAAGTTTGGCAAAATGTACTTTATTTTAATGCTACTAATATTTTCCCTTTTTAATGTTATGTTGTTAGGTTATCAAGACCTGAGCTTAATGATGAGTTCTCTCTCTATTTTACTTAAGGTGATATTTTCTATGAATTTGTACCATATCATTGCTTAGAATATTAGAAATTAAAATAAAAATTTGTTGGGAAGCAAAGAAACAAGCTTAACAACAACAGGAAATTAATGGCTTCCTCCCACCCACCCCCAATTCTGATCCTCCTTGAACTCTCTGTAGCTTTTGACATTACTGAATAATCTCTCCTATTTGATACTCTGCTCTATAGGTTTTCATGATTTTATTCTCTCTTGGATATGAAGAGTCCTGACTGTCACACCATTCCTTATTTATTGTTTTCTTTGCTGGTATTTCATCTGAGTCATGACTTCCAAGAAGATATTCTGAATGTCCTTTTGTTTTACTTTATACTACCTTGTTTGGTGATTTCACAAGCTTCTGTGTGTTCAATTTTCTTTTCTATGCAGATGATCCCCAGATCTATATGCTTAGCCATCAACTTCCTCATGAGCTATAGCCACACATCTCTAAGATACATCTTCAGCATCTCAGACTGAATATCTTATAAATATCTCCAACACCATATGTCCAAAATAGAACTCATTATCTTTCCCCGTAAACTCTGCCTCCTCTGCTAAACTTCCCTATTACTATTGAAGGCATTACCATTCTCACAATCATCCAAGCTCAAAACGTCAGTGTCATCCTCACTCTCACTCAGCCCACATCCCCAGGCCATCGCTAAATCTTGTCATTTGTACTTTCACAAAATTTCACATTCATTGTATTTCTGTCTATGTGGATATATGTACATTATACACACACAGAGATATAAATATGCATGTAATATTCACGTATGTATTTGTATATATGTGTCTATATATATGAATGTATGTATGTATGTATGCATGGATGGATGGATGGATGGATGGATATTGTGTATATCCTTTACAGATTGTATGTAGGATATATTTTCATAGGGAGAGATGAGGCAAGAAGACCAATTAGAAGGTTATTATAGAAAATTTTGAACCAAAGATGGTGGAGTGAAAGCAGGGACTCACCTGAGCTTTCTCATAGATTCCTTCAGTTGCCTCTAAAAAGTGAATCTGAAAAGATTTTAGAGCGACAGAAGCCATTAGAAGATCGAGTGTGGTCACATTTCTAGCCCTGGTCAACATGTAAATTTGACAGCTAGGATTTGTTGCGGTAGGCAGGGGAAGCACAGAGGGTGTGGGCTGCACCAGCACAAACCCAACTATAGTTGAGCTGGAGCAAGCCCTGGTGAACTGATTCTTCCCCCTTGTGGCAATTCCCAGGCCTCTCTCTACAAGATAGGGTTCTGTTGGAGATGGAGGAGAGACAATAGCAGGGCCTGCAGAAGTGGCAATAGCTACTCCTGGGGTTATCAGCCTACAGGTTGGATGCTTCAAGGTCACCTACTTGAACTTCAAGCAGTCATTATTGCAAAGTAAATCATAGGTGCTCTCATTTACCCCTTAAATAGGAGAAGAGACTAAGTTATCACTCTTTGCAGATGATATGATATAGTGATATACTCAGAGAATTGTAGAGAATTAAGTAAAAACCTACTTGAAAGGATAAATAATTTTAGGAAAATTGCAGCATGTAATATAGACCCACATAAATCCTCAGCACTCCTATATAATTTCTAATGAAGCCCAACAGTAAGAAATAAAAAGGGAGGAATCAAAATAATATAGAATTTAAATTTCTGCAATACCTGCAACTAAGAATTAAGATATACAGGGGCTGGGGTAGGGAGAACCTCCCTGCCCTACCAGAATGTAAGAGCGCAGAGCAGGGGAGGGGCTTTACAGTGGGATTGCTCTTTTAGGGTTGGGGCAGGGGAATGATGGGAAGAACACTTGTAATTAAAAATGTCATGAAAATGAATGATGTAAACAAGAAAACAAAAAATATATCATGAGAAAAAAAGTGAGTTCCTTGAGGGCAGAGGCTAAGAGTTTAATAAATGCTTGTTGAGTGATTCCGAAAAAAATGGGAAGTATGATTACATATACCCCATGGAGTTCGTAGGGTCAACAAGCATTTATAAACCACTTACTTTGTGCCAAGCACTATACTAAGCTCCAGGAATAGAATTAAAGGTTAAAAGAGTCCCTTCCATCAAGGAGCTCAAAAAAAAAGAGAAATTCCATTTAAAGTTACTGTAAATATTGTAAAATATTTGGGAGTCTGGCTGCAAAAAAAAAAACTAAGAATTATATGAACACAATTGCAAACCACTTTTCACACAAATAAAGGCAGATCTAAATAACTGGGGAGGGAGCAGTTGCTCATCATTAGGCTAAGCTAATATAATAAAAACAATAATTTTAACTAAATTAATTTACTTATTTAGTGCCTTACAATCAAACTACCAAAAATATATTACAAAGCTAGAAAAAATAATTACAACATTCATCTGGAAGAACAAAGGTCCAGAATATACAGGCAATTAATAGAAAGAAATGCTAGGGTAGGTGGTCTAGCCCCACCTGATTTTAAACTGTGTTATTGCTGCGGCCAGCGCAGTCTAGGCCTAGCTACTAGTCAAGGAACATAGAGAGAGAGAGTAAGAAAAGCTTAAAGCCAGCTGGATTACAGGAAAGAGACAGAGAGATGGGGAATGGATTTCATAGTCTTTTTTTCCAGAGCTATTCCATACCAATCCAATGATACAAGAAAACCATAGGGCTTATATTCCTTATTGTATCTTAGGTCTTGCCCATCCCTCAACCTCAGCCCAAGGTTAATCAGTCATCCAGATCTTTATCCTAAAACCACCTCTAGGGGCACAATAGATCAAGAGTCCTAATCAGGACTTGCAAATGTACATACTTTAGATATTCAGGAGACCAATGAGAGCATCCACCCAACAAGATTATACTATCCTTGCATATCTGCCTAATGCCCTTGTAGAATTGGGGAGCTAGTGTGCCAGGACCTCTGAAGGTCTTGCCCCCCAACATCTCCCCCATTTTATTTATTTATAGGAGAGGGGAACATCCCATTAACAAAGCCCTGAGAGCCTCCTGAGAGTTCACTACTTCTCCCCTATGTGCTTATAGGAGGTGGGGAACATCCCATTAAGGAAGCCCTAACAGACTTCTGAGAGTTCTCCTCAACACCCCCATAGTGTAAAGGGCCACGGACAGAATCAAGCAGCTGGACATTATATATAACTTGTTGAATGATGCGAGAAAAACAGGAAATAAGGATGGGCAAACAGGTACATAAACCCAGTAAAGCCACCCCTATTCCTATGAAGGTTATAATTTGTTGTGTTTGCCCAGTTAATATCTCCTGAG
>CM053595.1:27947094-27970979 GCA_028646575.1 Pseudocheirus occidentalis | reverse complement strand
CAAAACTGTAACATCTACCCACCACTTTATCCACCTTACCACCTAGCTCTCTTTCATCTGTTTTCATGTCATTTGCTTCCAATAAAATGCAAGCTCCTTGAAAACAGAGGTCATTTTGTTTTTATCTTCACGTTCCAATTATCCAATACGATGTCATTCACATATTTGATGCTTTATGAGAATTTATTGTAGAATTTGATGTAGAATTAGAAAGACTTAGAATACATTTCCAGTGACAGACTGTGTTTGAATTACTTGGTTTGAATTTTATCTCAGACAGATGTATGACTTTGGGCAAGTCATTTAACTTTGCTTAAAAAAAAGTTTCTGTACCTGAATGAAAGTGTTAGACTCAATGGCTTCAAGGTTTCTTCTGCCTCTAAACTCTGTTTTTATGATCTTATAACCAACTTATCTAAATACAAGGGGGTTCATTACCAGAATTTTGCTCAATAGGATAAACACATAAAAATACACAAAGGCTCTTACTGTCCTTTGGCACTCCTTTTTCATTCTCTGGTCATAATGGAAGAGATGGAGAAATGGGTGCAGAGGTTGCCAAGAATCACACATTTTTAGACCTTATGAAATCATCATTATAACTGTTAGTATGCCTGATATGAGGCAGTGTGGTTCAATGGGAATAGTACTAGCTCTGGAGCTAGAAAACCTAGGTTCAGATTCTACCTGTGATGGTTACTTCTTATGTGAGCATTGGCAAGTCAATTAACCAACCTAGACTTCAATTTGCTTACCTGTAAAGTGAGGGAGTTGGCTTAGATGGTCTCTGAAATTCCCTCTAAATCCACATTTCTATCATCTTCATCCAATATAACATTGTAACAGCTGACTTAAGGATGAAATTTATTTTAGCCACATCCAAGCTTTTAAAGTCTGGTGCAGGTTCAATGTACTCAAAGTAATGCTCCTGAATTTTTATCCATCCAAATTTCCTTCTCAAAAGATAACACCATTTGTACTATCAATTTTATTTCATAACATTACATGGCAGTGGTTATGATGGACAATTTACTTAAAATAGAAAAGCTAGGTACACTTGGTAAAAAATCCATGAGCAACAATCACTCTCAGTATTCATAGCTCAAGCCAAACCAATTCATAGCCACTCAAAATGAAAAGTGGTGAGTCCAACCTAGTCTTGGCTCTACAATTAGAAATTTTGTGACAACAAATTGCCCATTATTACCAAAATGCTTTTACTTCCCTGCCTGAAAACTAGTGTCTCTCCCTACAGGAACTTAACAGCTACCATGTATTGTCTCCATTGTTGCTCACTACAGGAATGCCACATCAGTTGGATCTGGAAGTTAACGGATGGTTGTCCCATACTGAGAAGAAATAGTTCAGTCCAAGGTGGGTAGTGTACACACATGCAGGTCAAAAACTCTCCTTATCAGAGATGGGGAGAGAGCTTAATGTCTAGCTGTGGCTGTCAATTCAATGATCAAATATATATCCCTATATATCCATATCCATATATTATATAAATATATCCATGTATATTCATTTACATTTTGAGCATATAGAAGGCAATTTTTAAAGTATAACAGCAACCAAGTGGAGGAAGTAGAGATCAAGGAAAATTACTTGTAGAAAATAATGCTTAATGTGAGTTTTGAATGAGACTAAAGATTTGAAGAAGCAGGTTGAAGGAAAGAAAGTGAGGAAGGGACATTATAGAAACTTGGGAAAGCTAGTAAGGCACAGAGACAGGATATGGAATATAATAGTGAGGAATGGCAAGATGCCCAATTTGAATGGACCTAATAGTGCTTGAAAGGGAGATGATGTACAAAAATATTGGGAGTGTAGGTTGGAGGTAGGTAGTAAAAGACAAAATAACAGACAGAAAGGAACCTGTATTTTGTCCCAGAGGTAGACGTTGGATTGTACTAATCAGAAAGCAATGTGGTTAGAGAAATACTTCATGAGAAAAAGAGCATACATTTAGAACTCAGAGGGATGTTGGAGGTTATCACATCCAACACCGTTTTTCACAAATGAGGAAACTAAACCTCAAAGAGGTTCAGCAGCTTGCTCAGGGCTATACAGCTATAAGTGGCTGAGAGAGATTTCCTACCTCAAATTTCTTGACTTTCAGTTCTTTATACTATCCACTATGCTATCTCTAGAAGATCAGTTTGACAACGATGTGGAGGACAGATCAAAGAGGGGGGAACATGAGTCAGGGATAGTCATTAGAAAACCACTGCAAGGGACCAGGTATGACCTGATGACTTAATGAACTAGGATAATAATAGTCCTATAAGTAGAGAAAAGTAATGAGAGCTATTATGGAGGTGAAATCAATAAAATATGGCAACTTGATTAAAAATATGGTACAAGGGACAGTGAGGAGCAGATAATAATTCCAAGATTATAAACCTGGGAGACTAAAAGGATGATGGTGTCCCCTACAGAAAAAGAAAAGTTAGTAAGAAAGGTGAATTTAGGTGGAAGTATGTGTGTATATATGTATATATACACATGTACAATATGTATACACACTACATATATATGATATATATACACACAGTATATATGTGTGTATGTCTATTTTATATCTATCTATCTATATCTATCTATGTATAGATATGAAGAGAGAGAGAGAGAGAGACAGAGAGACAGAGAGACAGAGAGACAGAGACAGAGAGCTGTTTAAAATTCTTATGGAACATGCTATTCAAAATGTCTAATAATTTAAATGACATTTATAGTGTTTTGAGGTTTCCAAAGAACTTTCCACATCTCTCCTTTGATCCAAGTTTTACGCATGTACAAACTAAAGGAAACAAAGGTTAAGTGACTTGCCCACACTCACTCATATAGCTACTAAGTTTCTGATGCCATATTGGAACAAAGGTCTCCCTGACACCAACACCAGGGCTTTATCTAGTGTACCACTTAACTAGTGATATAAGACTAAATTTCAGGAGAGAGACCTGGAGTGGAGAATGAAGATAGGGTAACTCCACAGTCTGAGGAGATGATTAACTTGTTTAAAAAAATCAACAAAAATAAATTCTACATAACACAGATCATGGGAATCATTTACATAGAGATGATGATTAAACTGTAGGAGCTAATGGGTTACCCAAGGAGAGAATGTGGAAAGATTAAGTAGTCTCATCTTTGATGACAGCTAAATGAAATCATTTGGATTCTTTTCCTGCTTCTTCTTCCCACTGAGGCTGTTAATGACCCTTCAGGCAGTCAGTCAATCAATAAACATTTATTAAGCACCTACTATGTGCCAGACACTGTGCTAATTTTTGAGGATGCAAAGAAAAGCAAAAGCAAAAAAAAAACCCAGTCCCATTTGTAAAGGAGTTCACAGACTCACGGGGATAAAAATGCAAACAAATTGTAGACAGAATAAAAAGAAAAGGTCAAAAGAAGGAATGCATGCATTCCCTAAAGTCTGACTCTTACTATGATGTCAGGAAGAGAAGCTGAAACTGAGCAAATTACATATGCTTTTTAAAATCTATGCTGGAAACAAGTTATTTTAAAAACACTCAGGGATGAATTTTCAAATTTGTGAAAGAAAATTCTGAAAGTATGGGGAGAGAATCCTAGATGGCATTATTATTCCAAAAAAGGTGACTGACTGTTAGGAACATTACTCTCACTGTCATGCTGTTTTCACATATGTTACTCTTCTCCTTACCTATTCAATCACTCTGACAGCAATGATAGCTCTCCATCAACACTCTTCCTTTCACCATGCTCAGAGTCTGTTTTTTTCCCCTCCAGTGCCTCTAACACCAATAAAAAGAGTACATCCCCCAAATTGCTTAAATCTGTCCAGGGGTTTTTGTATGCCTCCATAACTTCAGGCAAATGACAACTTCTTGCTCGCAGTCTATAATATAACAACCCATTCTCCCACCCCTACTGGCTCCTTTTATATTCCTACTTCCTTGATCCCCTCCAGAGTGAAAGGTCAAGGGATCACAGGGATCATAGATAACAGCTGCCTCCACCTTCCATATATTTGTTTTTTTTTCCCTTTGGTATGAATTTCATATTTTTCCAATACTGTGACATTATGGCTGATTGTGTCCAGAGATTTAAATCATTCATAATATTCTTCTTCTTCTGTGGCATCATACATCTCTTTTCTCAAGTCATTCTCTTTATTCAGTCTTTTATACTGGTTTCCTCCTCTATCAGGGTTTCTTCTCTTATTCCCACTGCTATTATTGATGCTGTTCCCTCTTCTTCATTGTTGCCATTTTAACTTGTAATCCTTCCCATGGAATTTCATAACACAGCATTTGCCATTTAAACCTGTTTCTTGTTCTTAATATCCTTCAGTCTCTACCCCTCATCTACAGATTTTCTTTTAACTTATGTGGGATATGGTGACCCCAAAAATCCATTACTTCCCCCAAATTAGAAGTCATGGATGTCTTAAGGAAAGAGCAGAAGTTTTATTCAATTCTCACAAGAAGAGGGCATCCCTTCCACCAGTAAGAACCAGTATAATGATGAGTGTTACAGAAGATGGAACAAGAATTTATACACTAGAGTCAAGACGGCACCATAGAAGCAGGAGAACTCTGCAGCTGCCCCCATAACTACCTCATATACCTATGAAATATGATTCTAAAAAAATTTTAGAGCTCCAGAACCCACAAAATTACAAAAAAAAACCCATATCTCCCACTAAAGACAGCCCAGCAGGTGGACGAGAAGGGCTCATTGCAAAGCACTGGGAGCCAAGCCCAGCCTGGCCTGAAACCACAGCTTAGGCCCAGGGTGGTCAAGACAAGCCATGGCTGTAGCACTTGGGAGAGTGGATCACCGGCAGCTGTGACAGTTTCCAGAATTATCAACCCATAAGAATCAAAGACAAAGTGAAAGGTCAGTGGAACTCAGTTAAGTTTGGGGAAGAGAAGCAGTCCTGCTGAACTGCCTCCAGGGCAAGGAATCAGCAGAACTGGCAGCCCTGCAACCTCTTCCACATGGCTGCTTCAGAGCTTCTGGCCTGCAGATTGAAGTGGGGCCAAGCAATCATTCAGAGGCTAAGCACTCTTTCCTTAACTTGCCTGATCAGGATCTTGGTCTTGGGTGGTGGTCCTGAGGCGTGTGGCCAGTGAACCAAAGCTGGTGGGGGTTACAGAGATGGTGGACTCCAGTAGCTGTAAAAACCCCAGTGACTTGGGACAAAGCTTTCCCCACATAAAGCAGAGATGTTCTATGGTTCAAAAATCAAGTTAATTGACTGGCAACATGAGCAGGCAAAAGAAGAAAACCAAGCTTAGCAAGCCAACTTTAGATACATTTTGGGGGACAAAAAGGATCAGAGCATGTAACAGGAGGAAGGCAACACAGAACTCCCACACTAAAAGATTTTAAGAAAAGTGTAAATTCATTACAAGCCACAGAGGAGCTTAACAGGGATTTTGAAAACCAAATAAGGGAAGTGGAAGAAAAATTAGGAAAAGAAATGACAATGATGCAAGAAAATCATAAAAAGAGAGTCAACAACCTGACAGAAGAAAATAACACCGTAAAAAATAGATGAACTCAAATGGCAAAAGAGGCCCCAAAAGCCAAGAATGAGTAGTTCCCGGGCCTGCCGGACTGTTAACTTCCCGAGTCACCTACCTCAGTCCATATGGACAGTCTCAGTAGCCTCTACAACCCTCTCGCCTCCATGACCCTTTGGGATATCCCAGTTTGGACAGAATAGTCAGACACCTCTCGGTGGAGTAGTATAGGTCTCTTTATTCTATCCTATTGTGTGCCCTATCCCCAATGTGTGCTGTGCCTCCTTGTGTGCCGTGTTCCGTGCTCTCCCGCACTCTTCTGCCTTATATACACTGTCTGTCTTCCTTTCATCACATGCCTCAGTAACAGTATTCTGATGGGGGGAGCACTCTTCCAATTATTCACGCATGCTCTATGCCACCCATGACCTTTAATCCTCCAAGACCCCTGTACCTGTGGGACATGGGAAAGCTAGTGCTTGGTAAACAGGAAGTATAGTCATGGGGGCGGGGCAAATGCACAGATGCCTCTTAGACCCACCTCCAGTCTTCCTGTTTGCTAGGACACACTGACTGAGTTCAGACGTCTAGTCATTCAAGGCTTAAAGTGGCCCTTACAGAGTAGAAAGCCTTAAGAAGCCAAATTTTCCAGATGGAAAAAGAATTTCAAAACCTTAATGAAGAGAATAATTCCTTCAGAATTAAAGTGGAGGAAATGGAAGCAAATGACTTTATGAGAAATCAAGATACTATGAAACAGATCCAAACAAATGAAAAAATAGAAGGCAATGTGAAATATCTCCTTGAAATAACCACTGACCTGGAAAATAGATCTAGGAGAGAAAATTTAAAAATTATTAGACTACCTGAAAGCCATGATAAAAAAAAAGACCCTCGAAATCATCCTTCAAGAAATTCTCAAGAAAAATTGCTCCAATACTTTAGAACCAGAGGGCAAAGTAGAAGAATTCACCAATCACCTCTTGAAAAAGATCCCAAAAAGAAAACTCCTAGGAATGTTATAGATAGATTCCAGAGTTCCCAGATCAAGGAGCAAATATTACAAACTGCCAAGAAGAAACAATTTGAATTCTGTGGAAACCCAATCAGGATAACCCAAAATCTAGAAGCTTCTACATTAAGGGATCAAAAGGCCTGGAGTATGATATTCCAGACATCAAGGGAGCTAGGATTAAAACCAAGAATCACCTACCCAGCAAAATTGAGTATAATACTCCAAGGGAAAATATGGTCATTCAATGAAGTGGAGTACTTCCAAGCATTCTTGATGAAAAAAACAGAACTGAACAGAGAATTTGAAATTCAATTACAAGAAGCATGAGAAGGTAAATATTGAAAAGAATTCATAAGGAACTTATCAAAGTTGAACAATTTACATGCCCACATGGAAAAACAATAGTTATAACTTATGAAACTTTTCTCAGTATGAGGATAGTTGAAGGGAATATGAATGTGTGTCTGTGTATATAGATAATGATATAGATATAGATACATATACATATTCATACATACACACATATATGTATATATGTATACTTTTATGTGTGTATGTATACATAAGCATATGTCTACATAGGAGGTAATATATGTGTTGGAATACTGGTATGTGTGTATATATGTGCACATAGACAGAAGGATCAATTGAATAGGATGGAATAATATTTTAAAAGGTGAAATTGAGAGGTGGGAGAGGAATAGTATGAGAGGAAACTGGGAGAAGCAGAACAGGGTTAATCCTCTCATATAGAAGAGGCAATGGATAATTGTTACAATGGAGGGGAAGAAGAGGAAGGCAAAAGGGAATGGGTCAACCTTACTCTCATTGAAGTTGGCTTAGGGAAGGAATGACATACATTCTAAATCGAGTATCTGGGCATACAAGAGAGTAGGGTGAGGGCATGAGAGGGGGAGGATAGAGGGGAGGGCAGGTTGGGGCAGGAAGGGTTGTTAGAAGCATAGACTTTTGTAAAGGGACAGGGACAAAGTAGAAAATAGAAAAAGTGGGGATGGAAAGGGAAGGAGGGAAATATGCAGGTACTGGGATAAGGAGATACATCTTGCCCTACTGGAAAGTCAGAGGGTTGATGAGGGAGGATATAGGAGAGAGCTGATTGGGGGAGGGGGTATGCAATGGGATTGTTGTTTTGGGATGGTGGGTAAGGGAAAGACGGGGAGAAAATTTGTAAATCCAATTCTCATGGAAATGAATTATATAAACTCAAAATAAACCAAAGTTTAAAAAAGCAAAAAAAATGTGGTAAATAAATTCAAATGATGAATATGTAATAAAAAGAAGAAAATTTGACATTCAAATACAAGTAGCATGAGGAGGTGGACATGGAAAAGAAATCATAAGAAACTTATCAAAGTTGAACTATTTACATGCCAACATGGAAAAAACGATCATGATAACTTATGAAACTTTTCTCAGTATCAAGATAGTTGAAGGGGATATAAATGTGTGTATGTATGTGTGTGTGTGTGTGTGTGTGTATATATATATATATATACACACACATACGTACATATAGATGTATATGTATACATACACACATGTCAATATAGGAGGGTATTTCCATATGTGTGTTGTGTGTGGTTGTGTATGAATACATATCTGAGCGTGTGTTTATATGTGTACATAGACCCAGGGCACAGAACCAGTTATACAGGAAGGGATGATATTTTTGAGGGTGAAATTGTGAGGTGGGAGAGGAATGGAATGGGAGGAGACAGGGAGAGACAGAATGGGGTTAATCATCTCATGTAGAAGAGGCAAGAGATAACTGATACAGTGGAGGGGAAGAACAGGGAGGCAAAAGGGAATGGGTCAACCTTACTCTCATTGAATTTCACTTGGGCAAGGAATGACATGCACTCTAGATTGTGTATCTTGTCCTACAGGAGAGGATGGGGATGAGAGGGGGCGTGATGGAGGGGAGGACAAGATCAGAGGATTGTTAGAATCACACACTTTTGTAAAGGGACAGGGAAAGAGTAGAGAATAGAACAAGAGGAGGGGCAGAGCAGGATAGGAAGGAGGGAAATATAGTCAGTCTTTCTCAATATGTCCATTGTGGAGATGTTCTGTGTAACCACACATGTACAAGCTGAATTAGACTGCTTGTCTTTCTAGTGAGGGCGGGTGAGGAGGGAAGAAGGGAAAGAATCTGGAATTTAAACTTCCATAATAAAATGTTAAATATGTGTTTATTATTATTATTATTAATATTACCATTATTATTATTAATTACATCCAACTTGGAATTAAGATATACAGGCATTGGGATAACGAGATCCATCTCGCCCTACCAGAAAGTAAAAGGGGTGATGGGGAAGGACATAGGAGAGAACAGATTGTGGGATGGGGTATACAGTGGGATCACTCTTTTGGGGTGGTGTGTAGGGGAAAGGTGGGGATAAAATTTGTAACTCAAAATCTCATGGAAATGAATCATGTAAACTAAAAATAAACAAAAGTTAATTAAAAAAGAAAAAAAGAATTTATTCTCTAATGCAGTCAAGCACCCTCCCACTACTGTCCCTTCTCCTATTGACTGAAAGGTGGGCTTTCAGTCTGGGAGCCAAAATCTCCTCCAATGATAAGGAATAAGGAAATAAGGGATAGCCAATCCATACATACCTGTCCTAATTTGGAAAATGCCAAAGTGAAGAAGGGGGAAGGACTCTAAGAGATTCCTAAAATTCTTAGGAAACATAGGACTCAGATCTGTCCAGTCTTACAAAAGTCTGTCTCTGGTTTTGAGATAGTTTCTCTCTCTTCCCCTCTTTTTGAGGAGTCTTCACAGAGGGTGCAGAGAGTGCGCCCACTCACTTGTAATCGTTTCTAGGGCATTTCATATGATTTGCCACTTAAAACTCTTGGTCCTATTATTCTTCAGTCTCCTCCTGACACCTACAGATTATCTTGATTTTTTTCTTTTGTTTTCTTGTCCTCATTGCTTTCTGCTATCCTTTTGTTAAGTAGAGGAGTGTTACTGAAGAGTGATCCCAGCCTTACCAACGTATTTTTTTCCCAGCCTTACCAACGTATTTTTAGTTTCTCCTCTGCTTCAGAGAGACCTCCCCTATCCCCAACACAGGGATAAAAGAATGTTTTCCAACCCTTAAAATGTATTTTGGCTATCTCTTGGGATGATCCTTGAGCCCCTGTTATTCTAAATGCATCCCAGAGGACCCTTTTTACCTAGCCCCTCCTATCACAGTCGCACAGAGAGCCTCGTATCTCTCATTGAAGGAGAAGTACTATAACATGCACTAATAGGCATAGTGTCTAAATACCAGCATCAAAAATATGGGCCTAGAAGACTCAATATGGTTTTGTCCAAAAAGTTTAGAAGTCTCCCTCTGCTCCTTCATTGCTCCTGCTTCTTTTTTTTTTAATTTCTTCATTCTGATCCCAGCATCAGGAATAGTGGCAAATTAGATGAACTGAAGTTTCACAACAAAAATGCAGGCTACAACTCGCCCTGTACTACTGTATTGCTACCACTGTGACAACTGACAACAACAACAATTTCTACAATTTATATAGTGCTTTAATGTTTGCAAAGTGCTTTTCTTATATCATTTAATTTTATCCTTAAAACAACCCTGTGAGTTTGGTGCTGTTAGTATTCCCATTTTACAAATGAGCTAACTGAGGATGAGAAAGGTTGTGTGTTATTCAAGGCCATGCATATTTGCCAGAGAAGATGGGAAATCTTATTACTGATGGTGAGGTGATGTATAAATATCTCCTTACAGTCTATTTCAAAATGTAGATACTGATCCAGCCAAGGCTATCCTTTTCTAGGAAGAGAAAAAGATGTCTTGAATGATGTAGTGTCTCTTAGCTTATTTATGCTAAGGGAGTTCATATTTCTGGATAGATAGATAGACAGACAGACAGACAGATAGATACATACATACATAGATACATAGATGATACATAGATAGATAGACAGATAGATAGGAAGATACATACATATATACATACATACATAGGTACATAGATAGATAGATAGATAGATAGATAGATAGATAGATAGATAGATAGATAAACAGACACATGGATAGATAAATAGATAAAGAGACACATGGATAGATAGATATCACAGAAAAGGGGACCATTTATGGAACATTTAACTAAATATTAAAAAAAAAATTCAACCACTCTAGGTGACTCTTGTTAAGGTTTGAATGAGTCCCTCAAGTGATTCAGGAAAAAAAAAAGCAAAAAGATGAAAATTGTAAAGTCATGCTCTGGGTGAGCTATAAAAGTCAATTCAATGACAACAAGACATAAACTTAAAGGTGATCCTAGACCAGCAGTTCTCAACCTTTGGGTCATGACCTCTTGGTGGTCGAACGACCCTTTTACAGGGTTCACAGGGGTCACCAAAGACCATTGGAAAACACATATTTCCGATGGTCTTAGGAACCAAGACATGGCTCCTCTATCTGTCTCCAGGCAGATCCACCCACATGCAGGTACACCCTCATAAGAGTATTAGAGGGTCAAGGCAGTAGGTTGAGAACTACTGTCCTAGATCCTGATAAGAAAAGTAGAAGACTCAAAGAACTGGCAAAAGGGAAGTTGTAAGAAGCCATGTGGAGCTGGAAAAGTACAAGCACAAGGAGAGAGGCTACTTCTACAAATAGAGGGGATGATAGGATCCTGGCAGTTGTTTGGGAAAACCCCTTCCATCTAAAACCCTCCTGAACTCCACTTCTAAAAATCCCAAGGTGGTGATCCTTTCTTACCTCCCTTAGAATTCCTGGGAACTTAAAGATTTTTCATCTGTCCTAGGAGAAGTTTCTGTATCTTTCTTTGATTTAAACATTTTCTTTGTCTTTTAAGACCGTGTTCACAGCCCTCATTTGCTAATCAGATTATGTCTTTTCGGCACTCCAACAGGGAGTAGGCAATATTCTCAGAGAAGATTTGGAGATAAATCTAACCCTAAGGCCCATTGCCCATGAGCACCTTCTCAGGCTTTCTTATCATATAAGCAGTGCTTCCATCCCTATGGTTTCTATTGGAGGAATTTGTCTCTAGAAACTCCATTTGAGGAAGAACCCACCATAGCTATGTTAGACTTCAAATCTGGCTAAGGTTTAGGCTAAAGGCATGACTCTCTAGATGCCCTTGCTCCTTACAGGTCACCTCACACCCCTTTTAGTTCTCTTTTAAGCATGATCTTCCCTAGGTTCAAATGTAAGCTACTTGAGGGTAGTTACTGTTTTACTTTTTGCTTGTATTGTTATTTCCAGGGTTTAGAATTGTGTCTAACCAATAGAGTGCTTAATGAATGCCTGTATATATGTACATTCTCTCCCCCCCCCTCTCTTTTTCTGTCTCTGTCCATCTAGCTAGCAAGCCACTGGGGGCTTAGAGCTAATAAAAGCATAAAAAGAATTACATATCCTTTAATACTATTTCCTAGAATAAATAAGAAAGATTTATACTGGCAAAGCCATCTGAGAAATTAGTAGGTAGTAATGTGAAGAGTAAATAGGAGTTATGAAACCACCCTAATCATCACATCACTCCATCACTGTTATACTATGAAGATTTCCACATTGGAACATTCAAAATGTTCTAAATGTTAAGTGGCACTATCTCCCATATGTCAGAGTCTCATTTCATTGACCATAGAATACAGAAAAATTATGACTTTGGAGCCTTAGAGAATGGGGACGCTAATAATGCAGCCTGTCCTGGGACATTTTGTGACTCACAGAGATTAATTTAGTAGTAAATGCCTGGAGTTAGCAAAGTTGTCCGCTTAAATCTCAGACCATCTTTGGTAACTTAGGCAATGTATCTGGAGAGGTAAAGCTATCTCAGATGCAGTGTGGGTGCTACTTTTAGTGATCTCTCTAGCATATTCTTCATAGTCTTATTTTTATTCTCCATATAAATTTAAATCCATTTAATTACCCTCATTTGGGTATTTCTTTCATTCACTAGCATTAAGGGTGAAAGTAGATCCCTATATAACTTCATTAGGATCAATGGTAGCTTTATGTACCCATGGCCTTAATAGCAAAAATATACAATTTCTTCCCCAAACCTCAATCTCTAACATTGATCAAACAACTAATCAGTCAATCAATAAGAGTCTACTTATTAAGTGCTAGGCACTGAACTTCATCCTGAGAATATAAAAACAAAAGTAATACAATCCCTTTCCTCAAAGAATTTGCAATCTAGATGAGGAAGAAAACGTATTAGTATACTTATATATACAAAATAAAACAAAAATAATTTGGGGGAATGGGTGCAACTCTAGTTGCTGAGAGTTCAAGAAAGGCTTCATCTAGAAGGCGTTGTGTGAGTTGAACCTTGAAAGAAACTAAGGATTTTATTTTTTTTCCCTTATTTTTAGCTTTTTAGATGGGGGAGGGCAGGGCAATTGGGGTTAAGTGACTTGCCCAAGGTCACACAGCTAGTAAGTGTTAAGTGTCTGGGGCCAGATTTGATCTCAGGTCCTCCTGACTTGAGGACCAGTGCTCCAATCACTGTGCCACCTAGTCACCCCTGAAATTAGAGCTTTTCAATGACGGAGAAGGAGCAGAGGTAGATATGCATTCCAAGTATGGAGGTGTCAATGAAAATAGTTGGGAAATGGAGGATTTTTCAGGAAGAATAAAGAGGGAAAATACCAGTTTGGCTTTACCATAGTATAAATAAAGGGGATTAATGTGTAATAAGGCTAGACACATTGCTTGGAACCAGGTTATGAAGGACTTTAAATACCAAACAGAGGAGATAATAAATCTCAAGAAAAGTATGTCAGATTTAGTGCTAGAAGGGATCTCAGGGATCACTAAGTGTAATGTGTCCATTTTACAGATGAAGAAATTAAACTGGTGCCTAAGGCATTATACCTTCTTCTCAGGTCTTTGGCTCTTAGGGACTGAATAGGCTAAAGGGCATCAGTGATTTATAGCATATATGTTGCTCTTAGTCATGGAATACTGGAATAGGGATGTGCCAAATATAATAAATCTGTTGTTATTGTTGTTGTTGTTTTTGATGAATCCTATATAAATTGGTATTGAGGAGGCATTCTTCTTCAAAACTGATGAACTTTCTTGTTCCTATTAGACTGTTGTTGTGATTGACTTAGGTGCATGCAACATGAATAGGAACCTTGAGACCCATACCTGTCAATATATATCATTGATGAGTATTTTTTTAAATCTACTTTTAGTTTTTCTAGATCTTGACCTCACAATTGGAACCAGTACACCTCTGACCTTGAACACCTAGAGAGGTTAAATGATATGTTTGAGGTCATAAGTAGCAGAACTAGAGTCCATGTTAGTAATTACTCATTTCTATAAAAATCTTAGTGAGGATAGTCTATACATATATTAAAGCTGACCTTAAAAGATGGAAAGGAAATAGATTTTTACAGATGATTTTCTACAATAGATCATTTCTTCAGTCACATGATGATTGTGAGCTTTAATGAATATAGCATCTCACTTTTTAAAAAATTTTATTATAAAGTCACTTTTGACTTGGTAGGGCAAAAGGTAATCTTAAAGTCCCTCTACAAAAAAGGTGTTTCCCATGGATATGCTAAGATCATCTGAAACTCAGTGGCAGATGATACCACAGAGGTAACTTTTTTTCTACAATCTGCTGACTGTCCCATAATTTTATGCTTCCTATTGAGGGAAACATAGCATAGGGAGTGAGATACTCACCAAAGGTGGTTACCCATGTTATAAAGTCTACCCTGCAAAATGGCCAAATAGAAGATTGATTTTCTTGGAGTGCTCTCTGGATGCTCCTTTTAGCAGACAGCAGTGTGCTGATTGCATGGAGGTCTGGAACACTATTTGTTCTCTTTAGTGAGATCTATGGTCACTCAAAAGAGAGTGGCCTGGCCATCTGTACTGGAGAAAAAATTAAGCTAAAGAATGGACATTGCCCAGAGTATGGCATGTGGTTGGATAGACAGCTCAATGAGTTGGTACACTAGTAAATATCTTTTGGACAGACCCTGAAAATGAATCATGAGTTAGACCTCAAATTGAACAGGAGGAGAAGAGCAGGTTGGATTGCATTTGGAAAATTACATGACCCTCTCAATGATTCCAACCTTCTCTCTGCCATATAAAGACTCATGTGTTCTTTTTTTATTTAAAGGACAAATTCTCTCAGTGGTATTTCTATCCTATGAATCATGGAACACCACAATTTCAGAAGAATTAAGATTCCAGGAAACCAAAGAGGAAACAGAAAGCTGCATCACACGTTTAAGTAGAGTGTAGCATGGTACAAATATTTGAAAAGTGGCATAAAATGCATGATCAAGGATATATGACAGAATGAGAGGAGAGTTGACCATGTACTAAGTATAGAGCACAACAGATAGACGGCTTTAGTGTTTCATTGGTATCCACAAAATAGAAAAAAAGAATCACATTGAGACTGCCAGGGTATTGAGTAGACCCACTATTTATGATTCATAAAAATTCATGGGTAAAAACAATTAGAGTGAGAAGACATGGATGAGTGGATTCAGTAAACTTGGAGTTAATATGTGTTATATCCAAATGTCAAAAAAATGGAAGAACCTCTTCTAGAAGGTGATTGTCCATTAGCATAATACCATTATTTAGTAAAGCTCTGTTTCACTGGGGCAGCTAGGTGGCACACTGAGTAGAGTACCATCCCTGGAGTCAGAGGACCTGAGTTCAAAACTGACCTCAGACACTAGACACTTAAGTAGCTGTGTGAACTTGGGCAAGTAGCTTAACCCCAATTGCCTTACCTTCCCCCCTCCAAAAAAAAGAGATCTGTTCCATAAAGTCCTTCTATCTGCTTACCTTCTAGAGAATTGTGTTACATGACAGTTTCCCAAGATGAACCATTGTTGACTCATCTCACAAACAGGAACTTAGAACATAGGATAACTAAAAGTCTCAATTCTGTGTTTTAACATTGAGCACACCATAGATTTGGTATACTAATTACCTCATCTTATAGGTAAAGAAACAGAGGACCAAAGTAATGGAATGACCTGCTCCAAATTGCAGAGGTACTAAGGATTTTAACACAGGTCATCTAACCCCAGACTCAGCATTCTCTTGTACTTTATCACATTACTTTCTTGGTCCCATTCTATAGAATAAGAAAATGAGGCACGAAAATAGGAAATAATTTGCTAATTTTGCACAGAGTCAGGGAAAGAACAAGGTCTCAAGATCACAACCCTTTGCCCTTATTCTAAAGTTTTTACAATGGCATCTGCTGCTTTCTTCTGCTTGTAAGTTGTAACATTCAGTTTTCCACATTCAAAGTTTCTTCATGTTCTAACATTCTTTTTTTGTGTAAGTTTCTGTGCAATGAGAAAATGTATTATACACTTTCAGATAACCGAAAACCTAAAAGTTTTACATAGAAATGAAAAGACCTATCTTGAAAGGATAGAATGATGATTCAAATCCAATAATATTGCTTATAAAGAAATTTAGTTTGTCATAGGGAGCTCACAGTATGAAAACTCCATCTACCAATGCATAGCAACAATTCCTCTATAACTTATACTGTTGGAGAAATGTCTGGACCCTTGAAAGTTTGTGGCTTGACTAAATATGTCCTTATTAAATTTCAAGTCTTACACTTGGTTAAAAAAAATACCAGTGGTACCACTATGAGAATGAGGGAACATGGCTAATTCATGTGAAAAAGACCTAGAAGTTTTAATGATCCATTGTTGTATTAATAACATCACCGTGACTAAGGAAAGGGAGGTTATAGTCCCATTGAATCTTGACAATAAACAACAACAAACAAGGATTTCTTAAGCATTTACTTCTGACACTGTGCTATGCTAGGGATATACTTAAAAGGGAAAAAAGGTGGTTCCTGTTGTCAAGGAGCTTACCTTCTAATGAGGGAAGAAAACATAAAAGAAAACCACAAAGCAGGGGGAAGAGAAAGGTATTTGTGCAGACATCATGGTCAATCAATAAATAAATATTTCTTTAGTGTTCATTATGCACCAAACATTATGCTAAGTCTGAAGAGTCAAAAGCAGAGATGGGAAGGAAGAGAAGACAGTTGTCCTGGTAGACCCAATTTCAAGTACAGTGTCTAGTTCTGATTACTTTATTACAGGAGGAACATCGACAAACTCCGTAACATCCAGAGAGTGTAAAGAGATCAGGATATAGGAGATATCAAAGCATGGCATATAAGAATCAGCTGAAGAAAATGAAGATATGTGGTCTGGATAAGTAGGGATCATGGGAAATTCATAATAGTCATGTTCAAAAATTTGAGGGGTAATCTTATGGAAGAAAGATTTTAGTTTTGTAGCTAGGCCTCCTTGGCACTGGAAACAATGGGTGGAAGACAGATTTTAGTTCCACAAAAGAAAAAGGCTTCAAAAGTAGAATGATCTATCTTGATATAGATAGTGAATTTTCCATCACTATAGGCATTTAAGTGGGTGTTGGATAAATGTTTCATGAAGTATTACATGGTGTAGTATAGAAAAAATACTCAATTTGGAGTCTGTATTGCTTATGCCTTTATTAATATGACCATGAATTTGCCATTTAACTTAACTGAGTCCAGTTTCCAAATCTATAAAATAAGTAAAACAATACCTACAGTACTTACATTACAGGGTTGTTGTGAAGCTCAAATAAGATAATGTAAGTGCAACTAGTGACAGTGGGGATGAGGTCAGTTGACATCAGTTCTTGAAGAAGGGAGACTTTCTGCCTGATTCAATTCCTTATAACATACACCTATATCTCTTGCCTGCTTCCAAAACCATCATGTCCAAACTATCTGAGCCCATTTCTGGCCATGAGTGATTTAGGGTTTTGCATATGTATCAACAATTCAGTATTCACAATGCCTACAGTAACTATAAATATGCTGATATGGTTATTAATCCCAAAATGTAACAGGCTCTCTACATGGGAAATATATCTAGAACATTTATTCAAAAGCCAGAAAACTGAGTCCAAAGCCATCACAGTAGTTATGAAGTTGGCACATGTAGTTAATGCAGTAAACACCCACATTCTCAAGCCTTCAAAACAAGACAACTTACCTCAGGCAAATATCCTCCTCTCCTCACTCATGGCAACTACTCAGTGTCCATTCAGCTTGCTCCCAGCAGCTCCAGCACCCTGCAGCTCCTGTCCCTAACAGTCCTCAGCAGGAGTTCTTGGCAGAAATTCTAGCTGGCTCAAAAAAAGAAGTTTGTGCCACAGCCACAGCCACTGCCTTCAGTCACCACCACACTGACTCTACCTTGGCTGCAGCTTCCTCTCGCCCCATCCCTTCCTGCTACATCAGCAAGTTCAAGAGGCATGGAAGATCTTAAAATCCCATAACCATTACAGCATGATATGATGACATATAGTCTTATAATTAGCTGAAGTGATAGAAGAACTGAGGAGTTAGAAATGGCTGAGCCAAAACTGAGCAGATGTACAAAATATGGAATCCATCCATCTCTCACTCTTTCCTTTGTGACTTCAAAGAGGTAGTGTTACTTCAAGCTACTAGGTGTAAGGCCAAGCATGAGCAGCTCTCCAGAGTACTGCTGCTGTGAATAGCTTTAAACTTATGATCACATAGTATACTGAACTCTCTATTTATTCATCAGTAAATAAGCAAAACATTCATAGAAACCAAAGTACAGCATTCACAAGGATATAATATAACAACTTATCACTAAAGTGGTCACAAAGTTTTAAACAAAAGAAATCATTCAGTAAGTCCTTAATCATCCTTAAGGAGCAACCCTCTTTAAGGGACACAAAGCACAAAGGTCAAAGCTTTCCCACCCTAGGTCACATTGTCTTAGTCTCTCAGACATAAAATCTTCTTTTTTGATTGGAGATTAGTTTTCAATCATGCTTAAGGCACAAAGTAAAAAGTTCTCCCACCCCTAGGACACAGAAAATAATGATCTCCTCAGTTAGCACTAAGTACCTAAGGAGAGGCCTTTTCATCTTGGCTGGAGACTGAATCCCAAATTCCATGGTTACTCTTCCGTGGATCCAGTTCCTGCCAGAATCTACCCAACTGTCCCCTGGATGCATAGGCAGGCAACTCTCAGGTCCTCAGCTCCTTGTCCAGTTTTTCATCCAGCTCCCATTCCATATTGAAGCTCACAGTGCCCAGTCCACCTCAAGTCCTACACAGTTTCTCTTTCTGGGAAGACAAAGCTTAACAGAGCCAAAACAACATTCACATACATTTCCAGGACCATCATCAATTCACTCTCTGCCTGTGGAATCAACACAGACCCACAAACAAGCTCTGAGAATTCAATACAAATTGTCAGAATAGTTTCAGGACTTCTGAAACCCTCTTCCAGAACTTCTGTAAACAGACAACAAGAAAATCTTTTTTCAGGGCTTCCAGTAAGGTCCCATGGATTCTGTATAAAATATGACGAACACAAAGCAGGACAGACAAAACAGACAGAGTACTGGCCACCATAAGTGTTCCCTTACCAGTTTTGCTCTATCCCAGTTTGTGCTTCTGCTTTTATATGGTCAGCAACTCCTCCCCTGTTCCACCCACCTCTTAAGTCTTTCTTGTTCCTGTCTTTGGCAAGTCCTGCCTACTGTGGATTCCACAAGTTCTGTTTCTTAACAAAGGCTTGATATAATCATGGGCAAGACTCAACTGAAACAAAGTGCTAAGTACTTTTTTGCTTGCTATTACCCCAAGTGGGGGAGGATGAGCTGACTGCATTCTTCTACCTGGCCACCATGTGTCCATGAGCAAATAGTACCTGATTCTCCAGTGTTTGTTCTTTTCTGATCTTGGGTAAATGAGTATTCTGGAAGGAAAGGGGGAGTGTCTAGAAACCAGAATTCAAAGAATCAGGAAGTCCTATCAGAGGTCTTATTAGTGACCATAGGAGGTCCTATTGTAGTAGTGACCACCAGAAAAGTATTGACTAACAGCAGTAGAAATACCTATGGATGGATAAGGAAAGAGTCAAGCAAGGATAGTGAGAGTTTTAGGGACTGTTACCCTTTATAATGTGTAGGAGACTCAGCTATGGGTTCTAGAAGATCACTGATACTCTGAGACCAATAAAAAGCTACAACTAAATAGAACTTTATAAAAAACCCACATAGTGGTTCTCAACTTTCCTAATGCCACAAACCTTTTAATACAGTTCCTCATGTTGTGGTGACCCCCAACCATAAAATTTTTTTTGTTGCTACTTCATAACTGCAATTTTGCTATTGTTATGAATCATAATGTAAATATCTGATATGCAGGATATATTTTCATTTTAAAAAATTGAGCGTAACCAACAGGTTGAGAACCACTGCCATAAAGGGACTAAAATACTTGTAGGCTTAAAAGTCAGTCAGCCTTTTGTCACATGTGTTGTCTGCACATGTTCTTTACTATCATTTAACTTAAAATATGGGTGGACTCTCCTCAGGGACCTGATATATTCACTGGGGGAGTATGCTGCTGGTTTGGGGATGGGATGGGGGTTATTTGTGCCAAAATCCCTGACTATGCCTTTTTTTTCTTTTTATTAATTAATTTATAATTTTCACAATTCACTTCCACAAGATTTTGAGTTCCAGGTTTTCTCCCCATCTCTCCCCTCCTCTTACCCCAAGATAGCATGCATCCTGATTACCCCTTCCCCCAATCTGCCTTCCCTTCTATCACCCCCTACCTCTTCTCTTATCCCCTTCCCTTCTATTTTCATGTTGGGCAAGACAGATTTCTATATTAAATTGTCTATATATCTTATTTCCCAGTTTCATGTAAAAACAATTTTTAACATTTGTTTTTAAAACTTTGAATTACACATTCTCTCCCTTCCTCCCTCCACACCCACCCTTATTAAGAAGGCAAGCAGTTCAATATGGGTTTTAATACACATGCAGTCATGTAAAATACTTCCATAGCAATCATGTTGTGAAAAATTAACTCTATTTCCCTCCAATGTATTGTGTCACCCATGTTTTCTATTCTCTCCTTTTATCCTGTATCTCCTCAAAAAATTTTGCTTCTGGTTGCGCCCTCATCCCTTTTACTCTTACTCCCATCATCCCCTCTGTCTTATCCCTGTCCCTTACATTGTTGTACGGTAAGATAGATTTTCATACACAATTGAGTGTGTGTGTCATTCCCTCCTTAAACCAAATCCAGTGAGAGTAAGGATGACTCATTCCTTTTCACCTCCCTGCTCTTCCCCTCCATTGTAAAAGCTTTTTCTTGCCTCTTTTATGTGAAATAATTAACCCAATTTTACCTCTTCCTTTCTCCTCCCAGTACAGTCCTCTCTCACCACTTAATTTTATTTAATATATCATTGCTTCATATTCAATTCACCCTGCACTTCACCCTATGAAGAGAGACAGACAGACAGAGAGACAAACAGACAGACAGAAAGACAGAGAGAGACAGAGAGAGTTCTTTTAACTACTCTGATACTGAAAAATGTCTCATGGGTTACAAATATCTTGCCACATAGGAATGTAACAGTTTCACTTTAATATGTCCCTTATGATTTCTCTTTGATGTTTACCTTTTCATACTTCTCTTGTGTTTTGTATTTGAAAGTCAAATTTTTGATACAGCTCTGGTCTTTTCATCAAAAATGCTTGAAAGCCCTCTATTTCATTCAATATCCCTATTTTGCCCCCAAAATATTGTACTCAGTTTTGCTGGGTAGGTGGTTCTTGGTTTCAATCCTAACTCCTTTGATCCCCAGAATAACATATTTCAAGCCCTTTGGTCACTTTATGTGGTAGCTGCTACATCTTGTGTTATCATGATTATGTTTCCACAATACTTCAATTGTTTCTTCCTGGCTGCTTGAAATATTTTCTCCTTTACCTGGGAACTCTGAAATTTGGCTATGATACTCATAGGAGTTTTTCTTTTGGAATCTCTTTCAGGAGATGCTTAGTGAATTCTTTCCATTTCTATTTTCCTTTCTGTTCCTAAAATATCTGGACAGCTTTCCTAGATTATTTCTTGAAAGATGATATCTAGGCTCTTTTTTTAGTAGGAAAACAATTTTTAAATTATCTCTCCTGGGTCTGTTTTCCAGGTCAGCGTTTTTTCCAATGAGATACTTCACACTGTCTTCTATATTTTTCATTCTTTTGGTTTTGTTTTATAATTTCTTGATTTCTCATAAATCATTAACTTCCATTTGCTCCATTCTAATTTTGAAGCAATTATTCTCTTCAATGAGATTTGGACTTCCTTTTACATATAGCCAATTTTGTTTTTTAAGGCATTCTTCTCCTCATTGCTTTTATGAATCTCGTTTGAGTGGGTCTGTTTTGAAGGTGTTATTTTCTTCAGCATATTTGGGGTCTCCTTAACTAAGCTATTGACCCACTTTTCATAATTTTTCTGCATCACTCTCGTTTCTCTTCCCAAATTTTTCTCTGCTTTTCTTACTTGGTTTTCAAAACTCTTTTTTAAGCTCTTCTATGAACTGAGAACAATTCATCTTTTTTCTTGGAGGCTTTGAATGTAGGAGCTTTGACTTTGTGATCTTTTTCACATTTTATGTTTTGATCTTCCTTGTCACCAAAGTGAGATTCTGTAATCTGATTTTCCCCCCGTTTTTGCTCCTTTTTCTAGTCAATTACTTGATTATTTAGCTCTTTGTTAAAGTAAGTGTTTTGTTCTAGTGTGGAGGGTGTATTCTTCCAAGCTTCGGGGATTTTGTGTAGCTATTTTCAGAGATCTTCGGGGACCTGTAAATTTTCAGGCCTTCCAAAGTTGTATGATCAAAGGAGAGCTATATACTCTTCTATTGCTCTGTGCTTGTAATGGTAATGGGAATTTGAAGATCTTCCCTGCCTATTAATAAACTTATGTGAATTTGAGGACCTTTTGTGATTTGAAAATAAACTTTGTGCATTAATAGGCTGAATATGGTCACATGGAGCCTGTGGTGGGAGGCTTGCTTTTCAGGAAGGAACAACTTTAGTTACTTTGTATTCAAGTGGGTCAGGAGGGTTGTCATGTTCTCTGATGCTGGAGAATGCTATATATACTTCTGAGACGAGGTTTTGCTTTCGGACGAGTTGTGTGATTTGGCCAATTGAAATTCTGGCCAACCATTGAGGCCTCCAGCTTTGAAAACCCAGATGTTGGTGCTCTCTCTGGTGATTAACTGCATGTATGTAATGATCAGACAACTAGAAGCCCTTTCTGTTGGTATGCTGAATTATGTTGTTTTCTCTGTCTATATTTTTATCTTCTTGTACCATCTGTTTGTATTTTCTGAACTTCAAGGCACTGACTTTTTCCTTTGAACTAGGTAAATGATATATGTTTGATTAAACTAAGATTGTTAACCCTTTTTGAGTTGCTTTCCTCCTGAATACATGAATGAATCAATGAATCAATGAATGAATGAGCAAAGAAATAAGGAAGCTTTTCTCAAAGAAGAAACCATGAACTGGATGTTAAGGAAAACTGCAATGAAAGGAAGCATCACTGTTGTAATACAGAATATTTAAAATAAAACATTGAATAATAATTTAATAAAATTTATGTTGCATATATAAAAAAGGAAAAGCAGATCAAAGAACCTGTACCAGCGGTCATGCTAGGGTACTTGCTGCTACAGGGCTCTGGCCTGTGTGTAACCACAAGCACTCCTTTTTGACTTGCAACTCTGAGGAGCATTGCTTCTCTACTGTTGCCACAATTTCTACTACGCCAACACTCCTTGCCACATTAGTGCCACCCAGGATTGCAATCCAGATATAAGTACAGGGAAAGCAAGAGAATCCTGCCTTAGCACCAGCAAAGGGATCCCTGCAATCTTCTCTGATCTGCAGCTTGATCCTCCCACCATCTGTGGGTTGAAAGCTCTAGAAGCTATGCCTTTTTAATAAAATAAATTTCTAAAATCTAAGGGTGGTCAACTGATTAATTAATGGGAAATATAGTTGTGCAGGCTTAGGACCAATAGCATTTTTTTATAAATATTTTTAAATTTTTTTCTTTTTTTCTTTTAATTTATTTTCTTGGTTACATCATTCATTTCCACAAGGTTTTCAGTTACAGATTTTCTCCCCTTTTTGCTCCTACCCCCCAGCCCAGAACATTGATTCCACTGTAAGGCCCCCTCCCACAATCTGTTCCCTTTTATGCCCTCCTCCAATACCCCTCTAGCTTTCTAGCAGGGCAGGGAGGGGCTCCTTGCCCCCATCCATGTATGTATTATTTTCGAGCCGCATTTGACTGTATAGCTTTAAATACTAGATTCTTGCAGTTCCTCCCCTGTCACCCACTCCCACTGGGAGGAGCAGCAATTCAATACAGGCTGTACC